>JANHMN010000003.1:1869624-2113832 GCA_030674055.1 Rhabdomys pumilio | reverse complement strand
GGGTGATCATGTTTTAATAACAAGGCTGAGAATAAGCATTGTTTACACAAACTTGACATAAGCATTACAATGCTGAGTCTGTATTGAAATAAAATTTGATAACAGAAAAATCAATTTTTAAATAACACAAATATAAACTTTACATAGTGTACAATGACATTATGCCTACATAAACATATGTGGGATTGTCCATGGAGAGTATTGGATCCCTGGACCTGGAGTTACAGTCAATTGTTACTAACCTGGTAACAGTGATAGGAACCTTGCTCTGTTTTCTGCAAGAGCAGAAGTGCTTTCAATCATTGAACCATCTCTTCAGCTCCTTACACCATAGTCTTACATATTGAAAAACTATTTGCATGGATAGACTATCAAGGTGAAAAATGAAATACAAAAATTTAAACATATGTAAGAATATTTATTGTACCTATAAACATATAATCCTTAATAATATTAGTAAACAGAACTGATAGATTTATTATAAGAATAATTACCAATGTACAAAACATCTAATCTGAAAATTTAGATATAGTTTAGTTATAAATGTTTAATATTTACAAACTGTAAGATATTTTTAATTGTAAAAGTTTAATTAAAATAAAACCAGATATAAACAATAGTTAAAGACATAAATAGATTACTCAGGAAAATGAGTTGGTAAAAGTAAAAGGAGTGACCTGGCTGGTCTATTCCCTTGAAGACACCATATCTGGAACCTTCCTAGAGCAGCAGGTAAGAAATCCACAACCCTAAGCACCAGAGCTGCAAAACACCCAATCCCCACTTCTCAAGAATACCACTCCCCTTCCACTCCTTGCTTGGTCCTTTTGACTGGGGCAGACACATGCCTGGTCTGCTCCTTGAAGACAATTTATCCTGAACCTTCTTAGAATAGCTGGTAAGAACCCTCTTCCACAACCCTATGCCCCAGAACTGCAACTGAGAGCCTGGAGCACTCTGGACCCATCTCTCAACCAAACCCTGCCCTTCCAGAATACCACTTCCTTTCCATCCCTTGCTAGGTGCTTTTGGCTGGACAGACAGACACCTAGCTGGTCTGCTCCTGTGAAGACACCATATCCAGAACCACCTTAGAGCATGGGTGGAACCACTGCACTCAGAGCAGCAGGATTTCAGGATCCCAGAGGCAGCCTGAGTCCCAGGGGCTTTTCCACCAAGAGCTCAGGATTACAGGATCACAGAGACATCTGGACTCTGTGGAGTTCTGACACAAGAAAGATAATTGGAAAGACAGGCTCCAGTCAGAGACAGTGAGTGCAGGTAGCACTAGAGTTAACCAGATGGCAAAAGGCAAGAGCAAGTACATAAGCAACAGAAACCAAAGTTGGCATCATCAGAACCCAGTTCTCCTACCATAGCAAGTCCTGGAGCCCCATCACACTGGAAAAGCAGGATTTAGATTTAAAATCACTTCTCATGACAATGATAAAGGACTTTAAGAAGGTCATAAACAATTCCCTTAAAGAAATACAGGAGAACACAGGTAAACAGGTAGAAGCCCTTAAAGAGGAAACTAAAAAATCCCTTAAAGAATTGCAAGAAAACACAACCAAACTGGTGAAGGAATTAAACAAAACCATTCAGGATCTAAAAATGGAAGTAGAAACAATAAAGAAATCTCAAAGGGAGAATACCCAGGAGATAAAAAACCAAGAAAAGAAATCAAGAGTCGTAGATGCAAGCATCACCAACAGAATACAAAAGATAGAAGAGAGAATCTCATGTGCAGAATATATCATGGAAAACATTGACACAACTGTCAAAGAAAATGCAAAATGCATAAAGCTTCTAGCTCAAAACATCCAGGAAATCCAGGACACAATGAAGAGACCAAACCTAAGTATAATAGATAAATATCTTCAACAAAATTATAGAGGACAACTTTCTTAACTTAAAGAAAGTGATAACCATGAACATATAAGAAGCCTACAGAACTCCAAATAAACTAGACCAGAAAAGAAATTCCTCCTGTCACATAATAATCAAAACATCAAATGTATAAAAGAAAGAAAAATTACTAAAAGCAGTAAGAGAAAAAGGTAAAGTAACATATAGAGGCAGACCTATAAGAATTACATCAGACTTTTCTCACCAGACACTATAAAAGCCAGAAGATTCTGGAGTGATATCATACAGACCCTAAGAGAACACAAAAGCCAGCCCAGACTACTATACCCAGCAAGACCCTCAATCATTATAGATGGAGATACCAAGATATTTTATGACAAAACCAAATTTACACAATATCTTTCCACAAATCCAACCCTACAAAGGATAGCAGATGGAAAACTCCAACACAAGGAGATAAACTACAACCTAGAAAAAACAAGAAATTATTCTTCCAACAACCCCAAAAGAAGATAGCTACAGAAACATAATTACACCTCTAATAACTAAAATATCAGGAAGAAACAATCACTTTTCTTTAATGTCTCTTAATATAAATGGACTCAATTTCCCTATAAAAAGATGTAGAGTAACAGACTAGATACATTAACAGGACCCAGCATTTTGCTGCATACAGGAAACCCACCTCAGTGACAAAGACAGACTCTACCTTAGAGTAAAAGGCTGGAAAACAATTTTTCAAGCAAATGGTCCTAAGAAACAAGCTGGAGTTGCCATTCTAATATCGAATAAAATTGATTTTCAACCAAAAGTTATCAAAAAAGATAAGGAAGCACACTTTATACTCGTCAAAGGAAAAATCTACCAAGATGAACTGTCAATTCTGAATATCTGTGCTCCAAATTCAAGGACACCCACATTCATAAAAGAAACTTTACTAAAACTCAAAGCACAACTGCACCTCACACAATAATAGTGGGAGATTTTAACACTCCACTCTCAGCAATGACCAGATCATGGAAACAGAAACTAAACAGAGACACAGCAGAATTAATGGAAGTTATGAACCAAATGGATTTAACAGATATCTATAAAATATTTCATCCTAAAACAAAAGAATATTCTTTTTTTTTCAGTACCTCATGATACCTTCTCCAAAATAAACACCTCATTTCACCAGGGTATCCATGCCATGTGCAGTCACCAAAAGTAGACACTGATGTGGATGTCGGGAATTGCATGCTGACAGGAGCCTGATATAGCTGTCTCCTTAGAGGTCTGCCAGAGTCTGACATATTCAGAGGTGGATGCTCACAGCTAACCACTGAACTGATCATGGGGTTCCCAATGTAGGAGGTAGAGAGAAGTCTGAAGGAGCTGAAAGGGTTTGTGGCCCCATGAAGAGAGAAACAATACCAACCCACCAGATCTCCCAAGGTCTAAACCACCAGCCTGGGAGCACATAGGGAGAGACCCATGGCTCCAGCTGTATATATAAAGGAGGATGGCCTTTGTAGGGCATAGATGTGAGAGGAGATCCTTGGTTCTATCAAGGCTGTATGCCGTATGTGTTTGTGTGTGTGTGTGTGTGTGAATTCAAGGGTGGGGAGGAGGGAGTGGGGATGTGGTTGGTGTCACATCCTCATAGAAGTAGGAGGAGGGGGGATGAGATAGGGGGTTTCTGGGCAGAGGGGAAATGGGGTTAGGGGATAACATCTGAAATGTAAATAAAATATCCAATAAAAAAGTAAAGAAAATAAAAGCAAAAAAGTAACAGGAGTAATTTTAATTACATTTTAAGAAAATATAAATAAAATATCTTCTCATCTTATTTTTCCCTAATTGATGAATATATATAATATATATGTTCATATATATATATATATATATATATATATATATATATATATATGTATATTGGATAGTTTCATATATATGTACATGTATATATGAATATCCATATTCATTCCATATCCATATGAAAGAAAAGAGACAGAATGGTTCTACAGAAGATGGTGGCTGGCAACTGCTGGACTGAAAGACCCACAGTCTCTGAAACAAGATATGGTGGCAGTAGAGGAGGAGCATACAGAGCCTTCAGTATCTCCAGAACAACTAAAAAGAGGCAGGTATTCATGAGAAGATACTTTTAAAAATTGGTTTCATGAAATTTGAAGGAAAAATGGTAGATCAGAGTCACAGGTATGGTGAAGAATGACAAGACTTAAAATTCAGCATCAGTGGGTATGGTAAGTGGGTCTAGATGCAGCTTTTTCTGAGTAGGGACAGTCCTCTGCAAGGAGGCAGCATAGGATCATGACTGCTGCAGCCTGCACTATTCACCCTCTGGGTAGGATAGCTAGCACTGAATGCAGATATGTAGGGCACTCTTTCAGATACTGTTCCCACTTGCCCTGCCCAGCCACAAGATCACCCTCACTCTGGGAAACATCAGGATATCCAAAATGAAACAGGCATGGTCTAGTATTTAGAAAATCAGAATTCGGAAACCTTGATCAGAACAATGACTCATTGCACTAGTAGCTTATAAATCTGGACAAAAAAATACTGTGTAAAACATTGGAGTCAGCTATGCCACTTGAATAAATTAATGTGCAATGGAAAGGTGGCAAAGATGGTGACTAGAGAGTGGTACAGGTGTGGTGCACAGGTGTGGTGTACAGGTGTGGTGTGCAGTGGGGCATGTCATTGCCCAGAAGGGCTGTCAGAATAGTGTGCAGCAGCCTGAAGCTCATAGACTCTGCCCCCAGCATGCTGGCCAGACACATGATTACCCTGGCTCTGAACAGTGATAGGTGTGTATGTCCCTGGTCCATGGTGCGGCTGGGAGCCAAGTAAATGTCCATGGTTGATGCTGCTGCTGAGGTCCACGTTGTTGTCTGTGCTGTGGTCAGATACATGTTAGAATCCATGATCCGTTTTGCTGCTGGCTGTTATGGTAAAGGAAGTTTCTTTTGTAGACACATAGTAGAGAATGAAAGACATAGATGGCTTCTGTAACAGCCCCCTCTGTGGTGGTTTCAATATGCTTGGTTGATGGGAAGTGACACTATGAAGAAGTGTGGCCTTGATGGAATAGGTGTGGTCTTGTTGGAGGAAGTACAGTACTGTGTAGGTGGGCTTTGAGAACTCCTAGTGCTCAAGCTACATTCAGTGCAAAAGAGTAAGTCTTCTGTTGCAGCCTTTGGATTGAGATGTAGAATTCTTATCTCTTCCAGCACCATGTCTGCCTCTGCTATGTTTTCCACCATAATGACAATGAACTGAACCTCTAAAACTGTAAGCCAGCTTCAATTAAATGTTGTCCTTTATAAAAGTTGCCACAGTCATGCTGTCTCTTCACAGAAATAAAACTCTAAGACCACCCCCTGCCCCCACAAAGCAATTTAGACTGGCAGCCACTGACAAGACACCTTAAAAAGTGTGATATAGATGCTGAAGTGTAGGTCTTCACAGTTGATGGCAGCAGACAGGAAGGACTCAGTTATCTTTAAGTGGCTAGCCTCTCTGACTTCAACCAAGCTTCAATGAGTATATGGCCAACACAAATTGGTCTTGGTGTATGTATTTTTTTTCTGAGGGGCATTGAGGTTGGAAGGGTGTTCCTGGGAGGAGTGGAAAATGAGTGATCAGGGTATGTTGTATAATTCTCAATAATCAATAAAAATATTATTTTGGGGGGAAAGAAAAAGAAAGAAAGAAAGAAAGAAAGAAAGAAAGAAAGAAAGATAGATAGATAGATAGATAGATAGATAGATAAATGATATTTTGTACTAAGCCATGTAGAAACATTAACTATTGGGACTTGGGCTAGATAGAAAGAGAATTATAGATTCATTCCTAATATATATATATATATATATATATATATATATATATATATATATAAACCGGTTCCTAGAAGTTTGAGAGGCAGGCTGGAAAATGCATAGCTCTTCATGCAGTTCAGCTTATAAAGATCTGTAAAATGAACCTGATAAAATGCTGAACCTTTCTGGCCCCTTCTCTGGATTCTAGTTGAAGACAGAACAGAGAAGGCAGAATCCAGACACTGCACATGAGTACCACATTGAAGGCAAAGAAGAGAAAGAGCCTGAACTGAATGAAGATGAGGAAGACTACATAGTGATAGATATATAGTAAGTGTACTATGGTGAACTCTACGTAAGATCTAATTAGCAATATTGAAAATGTTTCCATCAGAGCTCTAGTAATGAATATTTATACTAATTTGTACTATTTGTATAGATTAGATAATGGGTACATTGTAAAATATACATGTACATAATCTTATGTGCAAGTGTCACACAGCACATAAAGCTCCATTTTTAACCCTTTTTTTTCTCTTAGTCCTGGGAATTGATCTTAAATCCTTCACCATGCTAAGTGTCCTTCCACTTAGCTACAAACCAATGCTCTTTTTGCCTTTCACTTTGATTTCTCAAAGGGGCAAAGTTTCCTAGGCTAACCTAGAATTCACTCTATTGCCTGAGCATGCTTTAAACTAGTGATCCTCCTGACTGAGCCTCCTAAACAGTTGAGCTTGCGTTCTGGATCACCAGGACTGAGTTTACAAGACTTTTTCTGTGGCTTAAAAAATGTATGAAGCCAGGAAATTATTTTAGTTAGCTCAAGTAATTAGTTATATTCATTAAAAGTTGTAAGTCAAAAGTATTCTATAATTTGATGTGCTAGAAATGTGACTGATTTTGACATACTTTATCAAGAAGATTATGATTCTGATGGCCACAATGAGAAGAGATCATAGCAAGATGTCAGGGGAGGAGCTGTCTGGAAGGGCAACTTTCCCTGTTCTTGGAATCACTATTCCATGAGTCTAGGAGAAGCCATCTCTCTGCATTCAACTACAGTACACACCATCATTTTAAGGACTCATCTATTTCTTTGTGTGTAGTCTAACCCTGTTTACTCATACTATGCAGACAATTGATTAAAAGGTGGGTAACTGGCCTCTCTGTTCTGGAACATCAAGGTATACAATGTGTGGAAACATGTTACAGTGTATTAATTCTAACCCCAGTCAGGGTTCAGGAGTCAAATTCAGTTCTAGAACTTTCCTTGACGCTGACATTTCAAAGGGCCTCTTTTTTAGTTGTTGTTTTTCCACATATTAGAAGAACAGATTTAGATAAAACAGTTTTGCTTTCTGTTGAATTTAGTCAGTGTTATGTCCAATTTCTAGCAAAACCAAATACTTTAAGTTATACATTGAATAAATTATTTTTCACAGTGTGTTAGACAATGAGTAGTCTAAGCATATTTGTAACAATTGTGTTCTAGCAACAAAAGACATTTTACTGCCCTGGCAATGCATTATAAACCTGCAAACCCACTCAGATGTCTCTGTACTAATTCTTAGGATAAATACTCCAATCAGCTTTCGAATTTTTCTGTCTACTTTTAATTGAACTAATATAAAAATGGTCAGGTGGTATTGTCAGGTTTAATATATTTCATATTGCTGTGATACTAAGCATGTATTCCAAGTCTGGCTATCAATAAATCAGTCTCAGTCAAACTTATAGTTCCACAAAGAAAATAGTAACACACACACACACACACACACACACACACACACACACACACCTGACACACACACACATACACACACACACACACACACACACACACACACAGCCTTGACTTGCATGGAGAAACAATAAACAAATTTCAAGTTTTAGAGCTTTATGAAATATTAAATGTTACCTGCTAGTTGACATTTAGTTCAAGAACACTGGAAGACCCATTAAGGGAACAGATGTTTTGAGACACTAATGTATTGAAACGCTAATATTTAAGAAGAGGAAATCTTTCCAAAATGCAAATCACTTGTCAACATTAATGAGAAAACTCAAACAATCTTAGTACAGCTGTTCTAGTTTCAAGAGTTCCCATTCTTTTTAAAAATATTTGTTCACATATTATGTTAGTGTTTCTATTAACACTAAAACTTTGAAAAAGATTGTTTTTCCTTCCTGTTATGATTCATAAATAATTATCTTCTATTCTAGACAAAGAGTCTGAAGATAATACACAGATAAGAGAAAGGTTGGGGTATTCATTTCATTCCTTCAGTGATGTTAGTTACACCCACCCTTTCTTTCGTCTGATCTGTGAACACAGATGTGCACTACCTCTGGAGTCTCAAATTCATCATGGAGTTGGTGGGGTTTAGTCCTATAACATTCATCTTACTCATTTTGTTAACTCCAGCAATAGGTCTTTGAACTTGATCATGGCCTTCAGTTTCTGGATCCCTCTACATTGGCAGTCTTTCTATTACACATGTCTTTGAATGCTCTCACTACAGTAGGGTCTACACGCTGGGAGCAAGATGTTAAATAAAATGTATAGCCCACTTTCTTAAGTAATTAAATTTTTAAAAGATGGAAAATGCTATCAAAATATACCTTGTTTTGTTTATAAATAAATAGACTACTGGTGGCTCTTTTAAAGAAAAATGTGGTTCTTGTCACAATTTTTCTGTTTTAAAAGCAACTTCAATAGTTCAGTGTGCCGCAGTGTAAGTCCCCACAGGTTGGATAGTGTTTAGTGATTTAATCTTTCTTTGGCTCTTTGATATAGATTAGGCCCACTGATTATTTATAAATGTTCACTTTACTTATATCAGCAGCTACCCCTGGAGGCTGCTTTCCTTATAAACATAATGAATAAGAGAGACAGACTAATTGGACAGTTGAGTTTTGAGCCTTGGTACTAGACATGGAAGAAACAATTTGGGGCATTTAAGACGAGCTAAAAAAGTGGCTTTCTCAGAGAAAATGCTAAATGCAAATAAATCCAGGTATGAAGTGTCCAGTAGAACTGATATACTATGGGAATGCTAAATTTATAAGTAATAGGAACAGAGGGAAGAAATTAAACCCATGTCAAAGCTACAGAAAATATTTCCAACAAAATAATAGGAAGAAAATTTCCCTAACCTAAAAAAGGTATAAGACACATACAAGAGCACCGAGTAGAGCAGATGAGGATATGAACTCTTCATTACATATAATAATTAAAACTGAGTGTACAAAACAAAGAATATTAATAGCTTCAAAGGAAAAAGACCAAGTAACAAAGAGACCCATTAGAAAACACCTGGATTCTAAGATACTTACTGAATCATAGGTGCAAGACTTGCTTTTTGTATGTATTCGTTAGGTCTAGGCACCCCATGGGGAGTTGTTCTCTGCATTTTGAGTAGTTATGGTTTCATGTGGTGGTGTCTATCTGCTACAAACTGGAGCTTCTTTGAATAAGGGTGAGGGGCTACACCTATTCGAGGATATAAAGATAAATACTTAGAATGTAGGGAATAATTATATCAGTTAAGTTAAGTAGGCTCTCTTCTAAAACCCATGACCTCACTAGCCCTGGGTAGCTGGCTAGGTTTTCAGTACAAAACACAATTTTGTTTTTGTTAAGTAGGACATAAGTCCAATTAGACAGCTGTATCTTGTACCACTAAGACAAGAGTGAATCTTTTTGGAAAATCTAATCCTGCTGGTCATTCATGGGTAGAATTGTTACTTGGTCTTCTGACTTGAAAAGTTGCATAGTAACTCTTAGAATTACAAATGCTAGACCTCACAGAATAAGGCTTTAAAGCAAATATAGCATTAAACTTCTGGGTCCTGTGCTTGAAATTCATGGTGGCTTTAAGCAGCAGGAGCTTTAACTACAAACTCTAGTCTATTTTAGCTCCCTACAAAAGACACACAATCCTGGTATTTTACTATACAGCTAAATGGTACTTTACCTGCATCTGAGCCTTGTCTTGGTGCACTCTGGTCCATGTGTGTCCTGATGGCTACTTTTGATTGCAATCTCATGATGAATCCTCTTGGTCCATCCACATGGTCTGACTCCTTTATTCAGTCTTCTCATAAATATCCCCAACACAGTGTCATTAATACACATGTCCTGCTTCTTCTACCTGTTGTTATCTATGAAAAGTATACTGTTTATTTTTCCCATCAATATTTCTGAAAAGTCTTTAAATGAGTCATGGTGTCATCTGCAGATAAAAATGTTAAGAACCCTTTGCCGGGTAATATGCCAGGTAATGCTTATTCCCACAAAACAAACAAACAATCACCAAACTGAAAATGTACATTTTTCATAGGATTGTAAGGCCTTCACAAAACATAAACAAACAGAAACTATACACACAAACACATGAAGATGTTATAATATGAACAAGTGCTCAATCAGCAATCAACCCGGACACTATGGCAGATTAACTAGAATCACAGACTGAGGGGAGGCAGAAAGAGACGTCAATGGTGTTGTTGAGGAAATCAAAGTGGACTACAGGTGAGGAGAAGAAAGCTGTGTGTGTAATCATTTGGACAAAAGAATTTGGAGCAAAAAGAACTCCCCAAACCTCTGTGTAAGAACACATTTGAGAGCAGAAATAAGGCTCTTGTAATGCAAGTAGACTGGAGAGATGTACATGGTCTTTGGATGAAGAATACTAGAAACATGCAAGGAGTTTGGATTTTATTTATTGATGTTGGGTTTGATAAATCAAGGTGGTTTGGCAGCGCATAGTTTCTCGAGGTGAGGGAGGCCCATAGTCTCTCAAACTCATCTCTTCATACAATCAACTAGTAACAGGGCTCAGGCCTACCAGGTCTACCAGAGCCTTAAAGGTAAAATAGCTAAAGGCCAAGCTGCTGCTTCTCCTTCCTTCCTCCCTCCCTCCCTCCCTCCCCCCCCCCCCTCCCTCCTCCCTCCCTCCCTTCTTTCCTCTCTCTCTCTCTCTCTCTCTCTCTCTCTCTCTCTCTCTCTCTCTTTCTTTCTTTATTTCTTTCTTTCCTTTTTCTTCTTCTTCCTCCTCTTCTTCTTTAGCTGTCTCTAAAGGAGTGATTTTTGTAGCATCAGATGGAATAGACTCCCTGTGTTCTAGGAATGATGCAGTGCCATACAAAGACTCTTAGAACTATGCTCCACCTCAGTGTTAGTGGAGACCATTGCTAACTAAGAGCTCTTTGAAATATTAACTTTATCACCACTCCCTTTCAGGTTTAGTTCAATACTGAATTCAGCAATTGTAGTTGAAGAAGAGTATTTATGGAAGGAGAATAAAGAATGTTAACATTCTGTCCATTTGTTTTTTGAGATGATGGATTTTCTTCATGAGACATTTTTGTAGGTGCAATGTACATAATTCATTTCCCTAAAAGAGTGGTCCAGAACTCACTATAGTCTCCCAACCAGAAGAGTGAATTACTAGGTCTCTTTGTAACATTTAACCTTTCCTTCTTGAAATCTGACTAGATGTTAGGCTCATGTTGACAATTTACATAAATCTCCGTTCTAGAAACAACAGCAGCAGCAACTAAACACTAAAATATTAAAATACTTTCAAAGAATTGGATTGAAAAGGCATTTGTGGTGTGTGTGCATGTATGTGTGTGTGCATGTGTGTGTGCTTGCATGTGTGTTTGTTGTATTTTGCATTTGGAAATTCAAGAGCCAAGACAAAGTGTTTCAGAAAAGGTGATGATTGACAATATTTTGGTAGCGATTCTGAAAAGAGAAACACTGGACCAATGACAAACTTCGAATGCCTTAAACACTGTCCTCCTTTTCAAATTTGGTTCTGTTTGCAGTATTGTTTTGTTATTTATTTATTTGCCAAAAGAGTTGTAGCTGCTCCCTTACTCCCATTTCTCTGGAATTTATACCCACAGGATAAACAAAACAGCTAAACATATAAACTTTAAGTTTTTGTGTTAGTATAAAAGGCAGAGAACTGAAACATGCGAAGATATTGACAGCTCTGACAAATCCATCTTGGACTCTAACAATCAAAGGTGTTTGCATAAAAACACTAAGTCAGAAATAACTTTTTTTTTTCAAAAGACAATGAGGAGGAAAAGGCACAAGGATTCGACTTAGTATTGTAATGATTATCCTAATGTTTTTTTAAAAATAATTATTGGATATTTTATTTACTTACATTTCAAATGTTATCCCCTTTCTTGGTTTCCCCTCTGCAAACCCCCGTCCCACCAACCCCAGCTTCTATGAGGGTTCACAGGACCAAGGTCCTCCCCTTCCACTAATTTCAGATAGAGCAGTCCTCTGCACCATATGCAGCTGGAGCCATGTGTCCCTCCATGTCTATTTTTTGGTTAGTGGTTTAGTCCCTGTGAGCTCTGGAGAGTCTTGTTACTTAATATTGTTGTTCTTCTTATGGGGTTGCAAACCGCTTCAGCTCCTTTACTTCTTTCTCTAAATCCTCTACTGGGGACCCCATGCTCAGTTCAGTGGTTGGCTGCGCCTGTATAAATAGATATGCCTCTATATTTGTCAGGCTCTGCCAGAGCCTCTCAGGAGACAGCTATATCAGGTTTCTGTCAGCAAGCACTTCTTGGCATCCACAATATTGTCTGGGTTTGGTGTCTGCATAGATGGATCCCTGGTTGGGCAGCCCCTGGATGGTCTTTCCTTTAGTCTCTGCTCCACACTTTGTCTCCATATTTCCTTTAGAAAGGAGCAATTCTGGGTAAACAATTTGGAGATGAGCAGGTGACCACATCCCCCACCCAGGGCCTTACCTAACCTCTGGATATGGTTGCAACAGGTTCTCCCTCCCTTTCATTGGGCATTTCACCTATCAGCCCATTTGGGTCCTGGGAACCTCTTGCTTTCCTGGAATCTGGGACTTGCTGGTGGCTACCCATACTTCCCCATCCCTCATTGCTACATACATTGGTTCAAATTTCTGACCCATCTTTCTCCCTCTCCTCCTCTCTTCTTCCCAAGTCCCTCTCATTGTCTACTTCTCATGAATATTTTGTTCCCAATTCTAAGAAGGACTGAAGCATCCACACTTTGGTATTCCTTCTTCTTGAGCTTCATATGGTCAGTGAATTGTATCTTGGGTATTCCGGGCTTTGGGACTAATACCCACTTATCAGTGAATGCATACTATGTGTGTTCTTTTGTGACTGGGTTACCTCACTCAGGATGATATTTTCTAGTTCCATCTATTTGCCCAAGGATTTTATGAAGTCATTGTTTTTCATAGCTGAGTAGTACTCCATTGTGTAAATGTACCACATTTTCTGTATGCATTCCTCTGTTGAAGGACATGGCTACTGTAAATAAGGCTGCTACTTAAGTTTTGAAAACTAAACTTCATTTAGTTTACATGCAACCTGAGTATCCCTACATATACAAAATTTTCTTGTTGAAATATTAGTATCCAAAGTGGTGGTTTAACTTTGGAAGTTGAGAGGAGTCTCAGAAAATGTTCTAATAAATGGGATCAGAGTTTTATTTAAAAAAAAAAAGACCCTAGGAATTTGCCCTATACCATTCTGCAATTTTGAGGCACAGAGAAGATAGGCACCACAAACTAGGAAGTGCATTCTCACCAGACTCCTCATCTCTTGGGTTCTTGATATTAGAGTTCCCAAATTCCAGAACAGCTGCTTATGGTGTTTGGCTTTGGTGAACAGACTGAAGGCACACATTGCCAAGTGTTTAAAGAAGCACTTGGCTTCCTGGAGCTTCAGTGTTCAGTTTGACTCTGACAACACTTGTGTGAATATACTGTCAAAGCGTGACTGAAGAAGAAGTTCATCCAGGTTATGTCATTCCTAACAAAGGAGAGAGTTTTATGGGACAAGCACCACCACCACAAGAATCGAATATATAACTGAAGAAGAGAGGAAACACATCTGGCAAAGATAATGAGAAGTTAAGAGAGAGACACTGAAACTATTTCTAGGCTATGTGAGAAAAACCTGCCTTGCTTGCTCAGCTCCTAAAGTAAAGGAGTCTTTCAGTGCAGACCATGACAGAATCACAGAGAAGAGGATAAACATTTTACTGAAAAGTGACTGTTATCAAGATGGTGTTATGCTGGCCACTGTGAAAGAAACCAGAAACAACAAATTTATCCCTTTCCCACTGCAACCTATCTTATCCTCAGGGCTAATGAGTGACAACCAAATGCATATGCTCCTTCTACTTTTGTTGTGGTAAATATTTAATATCAATCAGAGTTTTCTACTGAAGTTAGATGATTTAGTTCCCAGATAAAAAGACATAAAACTTTACATTTATGATAAGTCTTTAAAGCGCTACAGCTGGGCAGACATCTACCCTCTGTGCTATTATTATCTACTTCCCTATCAATAACCCCAAGATATGACTCACCATATTCTGCTTGCGTTACCCTTATTCTTACTGGCCAGCCCTCATGGCCAGTTCTCAGGATCTGTTACTCCATGGTGTCTTCACTTCTCTCTATCGTCTCCTTCTCCTCATGGTCTTTGACCTCAGACTCTGAAGCCCCAGGAACCACAAAGAGGGCTGACTTTCAGTTTATCTTGATGCCTGTAAACTCCTCTCTGGGAGTTTTCTTAACCCCTTTTGCTCCAAAGTAACTGTAGGGTATTTCTACTCCCACTTTACTTCATTTTAGCCCCCAAATGAAGATGCACAGACCTGTTTTTGGTAACTAGCTGCTAGCCTAAACTAGACAGGTTCTGAGCTATTCTAATCTTCTATGGCTGCCCATTCCTCAGCCAAATGCCCCATTGGTATCATTCTGAGTCTTGCCCTGGCTCATTCTGGTTCTTGTGTGTTCTCATGGCTGCTCTCTCACAGTGTCCTCATGGCAAACCTTGGTCTCTCCATGTACTTTCTCTTCCTTATACTTCCTCTCTACTACTTTCTTGGGGAACCCACTCCCACCCCAACCCCTAGACTGGGAGTGAAAGTCCCACCCAATTCTCTTCTGCCCATCCAATTGGCTGTTTATCTTTTTTATTAACCAATCAGAGATGATGAAAAATAGTTTTTATATAACATAATTACCAGAAATGCCTGACAACACCATCCTCCAGTACCACAACCAGATGTCTTGGCATGGAAATCAGCATTTGAATATATAATAGACAGAACCATTTCCCAATATTGGCTTATACTCATGTAAGCTGGGTCTACAGGTGTACACTGTGAAGAAGTCTCATTCTTCATTCTAAATATATAATTTTCCTTTTATAATGATATATTCAAATATGGAAGACTATGCAAATAATTTAGTACCTTACTTTACATTCAGAATTATGAAAAAATTAAATAATATCTGTACTAGATAAAGAGCTTTGCCCATCATGTGGAGATGAATCAACTGACCTGACTTTGGACTTAGTTGAATTAAGAAGAAGGTAAATGTCTTTTAGCTCGTAAGGGGGATAATTATATTTGTGGGTATGAACATATATGCACACATATATGTGCCTGGGGAAAAGTATGCATAATTGTATCATACATTTGTACTCATATAAGCAATGAAGAGAGTTAACCTGTTTTGCTGGGTTGATGTCCTCTTTCATCATCTTCTGGTGGTAACAATCTCTACCCTAGGTAGCTGTGATCCCTCCCAACCCTCCTCTCCTATCCACCTATCTGGCAGGCTTCTATAATCTGCTAATCACTGTACTGAGTCTTGCCTGGCCACAAAATTATGGCTTTGGCCAAAGGCAATCAACAGCCCATTCTCCTGCCAAATGCCCCTGTTTTTACAAGCATTACTACTTGCCACAATTGTCATCAGAATCAAGGGTCATTAGAAGAATTATGTAGCATATAACTTGAACAATAAGCTCATCCTTGTAATTTTTCTGTTCAAATGTTGAGAAAAGAAGAAATGCTTTCTTCTGGGGGCATAATCTTGTTTTGTGTGAGTGAGAGTGGGGCTATCTACAGTCAAGACCAAATCTTGTCTTGGTGAATGTTTTTATAAAGTGAGAATGAATGAAACAAATACATAGAAAAATAAAGATAGTACTATATATATTTCACATTCCTGGTTTCAAACCATCTACATATCTTTAGGATACAGAATAGACAGAAGATTCAAATTCATGCAAAATAGTGTTCTTGCTCAAATCCTGAAAGACTAAATTACAGGAGAAAGAATCATAGGAAGTTAAAAGCAGTTGACTGATTCCCTAATAATTCCCGTAGTAATCCCTGAAACTAGAGGAAGTTATTAAGCATGTCTAAGTCTTAGTTCTCACCTCTAAAATGCAAAATTACCTTCTGCTTTTTCAGGGATAGTTAAAAAATTATAAACGTATGTATCCTATACAACTCTACCCACATTGAAATATCTGCCAATCTGTGTATAGATACATGCTTTGTAATTTTTTCTTGATAATCTTTTCCTTTTATATTCCCTTACTTATAAGCTTTTAGCTTGAAAATAATAATAATAATAATAATAATAATAATAATAATAATAATAGTAATAATAATAAAGGTCTGATGTTGCTGGATTAATCCAGTGAAATGTAAATGTAATCAGTGACTAAATCAAAAGTGTCTGTCATCCACAACACTTCGCCAGCAAAAACAAAATTATAGATCCTTCTAATTTGCAAGATGAAGCAACCACTGATTTTCAGTTTCAGTGAAATAGAGAGCTGTTGGAATTGATTGTCCCTGCAGATTAGAATGCAGAACTCTACATGCACAGAAATCCATCATCCCCAGCTTAGTGTTGACATCCTTACAAATTGACATTAGCTATACTCCTGTTTGTCATTTCAGTGAGCTTTCTTAGGATTAAGGTACTGGGTAACATTCTAAGGGATAATTGGGGCAAGTTGTAGTACCTGTAACTATAGGAGAATTTGGCAGTGCTAAGGTTTCTGGGATTACAGAGTACATATACAGGTCGGGGGCCAAGGTACGCTGTAAGGAACACACCATGTAATAGGTCTCACAGGAAAGGTTTAATGGGGATGGTGTGGAAAGCATATAAAGAGGCTGCCTCTGAGGGAGAGTGCAAGGTAAAAAAGGGGTGGTGGTGGTCCATGGAGGCACTGGCTTTTATTAAGGGGTGTAGCATACGTGTACAGAGAGAATAAGCAGCTCAATGGAATAGTGGAAATGTGTCAAATATTGGCGGTTGTTGTTGACCCTGTCGCTGAAGGTGAGCTCGGGAGTGGGGCTTTCTAACTGTCCTGACTTATGAGGCAGAGCATCCTTACAAATAAACAGAATCTGCAATAGCTCAGAACCTAGGAAAACAAACTTCTGGGTTACAAACTGAATTTGTATTCTAAAGGCTGTAGACAGAGAACTTTTAAATTCAATTCTGAAATTACAGTAGAGAGCATTTGATTTGTGTGTAACATACCCAACCATTTATTCTACTTTCTGACCATGTACTATAATAGCATAGATTTATATCCCCAGTGTCTTTCACAACTCCAAGTTGCTCCTATCATACAACACCAGTTTGTATTAGTTTGAAATTCTATTCTAAACTTAGATCCCACAGTTTCTGTGTGGTATGTAAAGTTGACAAAACACATGCTTCTTCCCCAGTGCAAATCCTGCAGGCATTCACTTTCAGGTAGTTTGGTCAATGTTGTTAGGGCATACAGGTCAGAAAATAACTCCAGCTAAATAAAAGGGTATGTAGAGAAACAGACAAATGGACTTATTTGACTAACCAAAAATTTAAAGACACAGAACAAGTGGGTTGATTTAGAAGAGGGTTGAGATGAAGTATTTGAAATAATATTGAATACACATTAAGAGGTCATGGAAGGATGACACCCTGTTTGTTACGGCAACACTCAATAATACTAAAATTCATTATAATATTGAAAATGGAAAAATTCTCACTTCAAATGAATTCCAAATAGCCAAAGAAGACTTGGCTCTGAGGAAATGTGATTTTCATGAGTATTAGAACATTTAACATTTATGCAACAGTTCATATTCTCAAAGTCATACAACAGCAACAACTACAAAATGTACCTTTAATTCGAACTGATGAAATACTATTTAGTTGTACACTCAGGGGGTCATAATCTCCCCTCCACCAAAAACGAAGAAAGAGAGGATATGATTAAAGTCAGCCTGTAAAAGTGAGCTTCAGATAGCTAGGTTCCAATTCATGGAAAATAGTAAGAATAAATAAGTTGCATTAGTGGCTCAGTGGTAGAATTCTCACCTGCCACATGGTAGGCCTGGGTTCGATTCCTGGCCAATGCACTTCTGAATTTAAGAATGAAGGAGGTATGCCTTTGTTTTACATTTACATAGATATTCATGGAATGCAACAGCTCTTCATTTGCTGAAATGTTAAAGCTAATCCACAATAGGAATGTGAAAATGATCAATCTATAAATATATACACTGAGATCTTCAGGAATACCTTCAGTGAAAGTTCTTTACAACACATATTTTCTCCAAAACTCTCAAACCTGCCCTGTGTATCCTTTATTATTGCCTCAACTGAACTTTCTGAAGTTATTTTTTTGAAGGCTGCACTTGGATCAAGGCTTCAATACCCAATCACTTTCCCAGATCTCATGTCGAACTTGTTGAGATAGATGTGCAAAAATTCCCAAAGAGTCATAGGAATGGGATTTGAATGTGATGTTATTGTCATGTCAAAACTCTACAAGTCCTGCAGTAAGATCTGGGCTAAAATTAAGTCTTAACCCTGACGATATCAGCAACACAGTCCATGCGAGTTCTAGGCTTGATCTATTACAGTTTTGGCAGGCCTCCCCTGTTTCTGCCTGACTGGAGTTTCTGCTGTCACATTAAAGATTGTGGGAATGTAGATCTCTACATGATCCTGCAGAGAATGGCTTGCCACTAAGGTGATGTAGCTTCCTGGAGTGTCAGCATGGAAAGGATACAAGTTGTTTTATTTCAGAAATAAATTTGGAGGTCCTTTGGTTTTGCCTCTTTTATTGTGGCAATTAACACATCACTCTTTGCTGCCGCACACTTACGATTTGGATGCCCAGCTGGCCTCTTGCTGCGCCTGCATTTTATGGTTTGCCCTTCCTCTGCAGCTGTCTATAGTTTTCTGTAAGATGTCGTCCCCACCTTAACCCTTCTCATCAGTTGACGCAGAGAAAACAATGATATGAAGGATGACATCTTTGAATCTTCTCCTTGACATCTAAATCATTGTCCCCATTTATGCCCAACCTATCTTCCAGTTTTAGTCAGAAGTTTCCATCTCTTTATTCTTTATATTAACTCTAGTAATTTCATTTGTTTTTTAAGTATCTACTCCTGTCTTCTACTCTCCTGTATTACTAACCTCTTCTCTCATCTCTTTATTTGTTTCTTCCTCCAAAGACAATCATGTCAAGATTATGTGATTTAGTTTTAAATTTGTCATTGTATCTCTTGTGGGGGGCTGTGGAGGGGAGCGCAGCACAAACATGAAGTTATGCATGCCCTTGGCTGTACATGTGGATGCTCGAATTTAACAGTAGATATGCTTCCCCTGTTCATTTTTACCTTAATTTTTGTGGTACCATCTTTCATTGACTCTAAGCATCTTAGCTAGGCTCACCAGAGAGCTTTGGAGATATGCCTATTCCCCTGCAAAGTGCGTGCATTCAAGTGGAATTCCAACTCACTTAGGTTTTAATGTAGATGCTGGGGATTAGAGCCACTGAGCTATTTCTACAGTCACACCAACCTCTAATTTTATTCAATTAATTTCTTTGTTTTTCGATACAGCTCTGTAAGTAATAGTTTAGGTTCGTTCTTTATTATATGTCTCATTTACCTGGTGTCCTACAATCTGGCTTCCATTTTTAATGTTCCATTGAAAGTATTCTATATGATTGTAATACGTACTCTGATGTTTTATCTGCTCTAGTTTTTGGGAAAAAAAATAACTGTAAAAGACGATTTCTTGTTGCAGCCTAAAATACTTCAATGTATTTTAATACAAAATCTGAGCTAAATCCAAACACCTCAATATAACCAATATGTAATGTTAGTTACTTTTCATTACTGTGATAAAATACCATGACTGAGGCTTCTACTTCCAGAAGATTAAAGTCCAAAAAGGCTGAACAAAGACATGAGGACTCACATCTTATACTGCAAATACCAAATAGAGATTGTGAACCAGAAAAGGCTTGAGTCTATACACTCTCAAAGCCTACTTCCATTGATAAGTTTCTTCCAAAGCTCTAAACAGTTAATTCTACATGGGACCAAATACCAAGTGCCTGAGACTGTGATGACATCTCATTCAAACTACTACAATCTCTGAGTCTTTCTTCAGTTTCTTTTTTGTAGTTATGATCACCTTTTAGTCAAATCTTAGTGAATTAAAGTTCATTATTTCCCCCCCCCGCCCCGAGTTATTGAATCTACTTGGATAATTTGTCTTTAACCACCTCTTTTTATATTATCAAGTTGTACAGATAAAGACCCAACTCAATTATTTTCTTTAATTTATTTCCTGTTCTTTTAAAACCATCTTTCTGTGCTCAATGTCCACATTTATACTATGTTCCTTGGTTTAAGGTGTGACCCTTGATTTCATTTTCATTCTTTTACTAGACTGAGCTGTTTGCAGATAAAGTTCTTGCCTTCCTTATCTTGTTAGCACTGAAATCTACCCTGGCTCCCACAGTAAAAAGGAGGCTTTGAGGGTGTACACATTCAAGCAATTTCTGGTTCACTCTCTCTGGTATTTGCAGTATATGATGTGAGTCTTTGTCTTCATACTCCCACCACTGTTATATATCTTCTGTTCATTGTGGTTACTAGGTATATTTCCTTATTGATAAGTAGCTGTACAAGGTTGGGGAATCTAGCTGGTGTTTAGCAACAATACACTAGATAGAACAGAGCATACTGTTGGTAATGTCAATCATCAAATGCAAAGAACAGGGTGACATTGCAATTTTCTTTCAATATCCGCAACCAGAAATCTCCATTTAATGTATCTAAAAGAAAAGAATAAATTTATATTCAAATTCTTATTTTTCATAAGAATGGTGTTTATGCTTTTATAAGGAAATGAAAAGGCATAAATTACATTTGAGTAGCAGCCAGAAATTCATAATGAAGGGCACATGCTAAAGACTGTAGAATCAAAAGCAGCTAGCTGATTTATGGTCTCCATGGGACCTCTCAGTTCAGAACACTGCAGATCCTCACAGAGACAGAGACGGCATCAGTGGAGGAAAGATGGCAGGAGCAATTCTTGTCTCCCCTGCTAGCCTGATGCTGGACTGACTAGGCAAAATTGCAAGGGAATGTTTGACAATGTCAAATGTGTTTGAGGAAAGGAACCTGATATCAGAGACCAAGCTATTTATGAGTCAGAATCAAAGAGAGGAAAGTTTTTAATATCTCAAGAATGCCTTCCATACTGAGAAGTGATCTGCATTACACAGTTTCCAAAATAACCTTCTAGCAAACTAAGCCTATGGAATGGCCTTCAACCTATGATTAAAGAAAGAGACCTGGAAAATGAAGGCAGAAAAAGTTTCTCTAATACCAGTAGAACACAAGCCAATTTTAAATGAAGTGAACCAAAATGTTCAAGTCAAGAAATATTAAGAAACTAATCATTTCATGGATCCTTTTCCCTCTTTTGATTCTGAAGACAAGGATCATCAACTGGGAACAACAAAGGAATTTCTAGGTCATGTGGTAGGATTTTGAAATCAAATGAAGTCAGATATAATCTAGGTCTTGTAATCATTTCCAGTGCTCCTAGTTTCTTCATCTAGAAGATTTAAAAGACCAAATCTAGTTAGTGTCTACCTCTTTTTCTTCCTGTCACCTCTTTCTGGTAAGACACTTCAATTTCTTCAACTGAGGCAAAGAGTGGAAAAGTTCCCTTTTTAATCCCCTATCTGCCATGGTATGATATGGCA
This sequence comes from Rhabdomys pumilio, assembly GCA_030674055.1. Taxonomy (NCBI): domain Eukaryota; kingdom Metazoa; phylum Chordata; class Mammalia; order Rodentia; family Muridae; genus Rhabdomys; species Rhabdomys pumilio. The sequence continues at coordinate 2,092,215 of JANHMN010000003.1, read as the reverse complement.
TAGGAGAGATCAGTTATTACCCAGGTCCAGATCCAGGGTTATGAGTTCGCTCACTCCAGCATCAACCCCATTTATGAACTGCTGGAGCACATAATGGTACTGGACCTGCAGACTCAAAGCTGCAGGATCTCCATGACACAGACAGGGTAACAACATGATATCCAAGAGTAGTCTCTGTGAGGATCCAGCATTGACGGTGAAGCAGAAGTAAAGCTGTCTGGGTAAAAGGGTATATTGCGGAACACAGTGCAGCTTTCACAGATGTTTTGTTTATATTTTATTGTTATTTATTTATTTTTATTTTGCTTTTTTTTTTGGAGGGGAGAGGTTGCAAGGGCAGAGGGCAGATAAAGGGATGGGAGGAATGAGTATGATTGAGGTACACGATAGCACATGAGGTACGTGATTTACAAAGTATAAATAAAAAGTTTAAAAAAAATGTTTGGTTTAATACAGGCAAAAATACTTGCAAACTGAATCCACAAAAACATCAAAAAAAATCGCTCAAATAAGCTTCCTACTAGAGATAGTTCAATATAAAAAAAAATCAGTAAATATACTCTCTCATATTTAAAAAAAAAAACTGAAGAAAAAAACAAAACAAAACCACATGATCATTTCTTTAGATACAGAAAAGGTCTTTGGCAAAATCAACATTCAATTATGATCAAAGTCCTGAAGGGATTAGGGATACAAGGGACATTCCTAAACATAATAAAGGGAATTTACAACAAGCCTGTAGCCAATATCAAATTAAACAGAGAGAATCTTAAGGCAATTCCACTAAAATCAGGAACAACACAAACTTATCCACTATCTCCGTATCTATGCAACATACTACTTGATGTTTTAGCTAGAGCAATAAGACAACTGAAGGAAATCAAGGAGGTACAAATTGGATGGGAAGAATCCAAAGCATTTTTATTTACAGATAGTCTGTGTTAGGTCTCAGAACTTGACAGAAAAGACTGAGGTGCTTATTTCACACATCAAAGCAGATCTGGCTGCCAGCATCCCTCAAACCCTACCTGTAACAGCATCCTTTTGACTGGCACACCCCACCCATACCTTAAAATTCTTTAGCCCAGATATTGAGCTGAGCCCTCCCTGCCTACCAGTTGCCTTTTCCTACACAACCATTTTGGTACCTGGCCCTTTTCTATACCATCTACCTCACTTCTTCCAGTCTTTCTCTTTACTCTCCCCCTTCTCACATGGCCTAGCTTAGTCTGGTCATGTTTATTTTGTACTCTCCCAGTTTTCCTTGCCCCTGAGTATATCCTCCCTTTTATCCACAATAATCTTTCTCTTCTACCATACCTAGAAGCAATCATGTCCTTTTTATTTCTTTATTCATTTTGTATACATAAGTAGTTCTAAATTTCTACCAGGAAACTCCTGATAAATACTTGCAGTGAAGTGACTGGGTACAAGATTATTAACTCAAAGGAAATCGGTAGCCCACTTAAATACAAATGACAAATGGACTAAGAAAGAAACCAGGGAAACAACACCCCTCATAATAGACACAAATAAGATAAAATATCTTGGGGGTAACTCTAACCAAACAGGTGAAAGACCTGTATGATAAGAACTTTAAGTCTTTGAAGAAATAAATTGAAAGACAACAACAACAAAAACAAAACAAGCAAACAAACAAACAAACAAAAAACCCTTTAAAATATGGAAAGATATCTCATGTACATAAGTCTCTAAGGTTAACATAGTAAAAATGACTGTCCTACCAATTGAATTTAATAAGTTTATTGTAATTGTTTAGAGACTTTGGCAAGACAATTCTCAACTTCATAAGGAAACAAACAAACAAACAAACAAACAAACAGGATAGCTGAGTCAATCCTGAACAATAAAAGAACTTTGGAATGTATCACCATTCCTGATTTCAAGTTCTATCACAGAGCTATAATAAAAACTGCATGATGTTGCCATAAAAGTGGACATATTGATCAATGGAATGAAATTGAAGACCCAGACAAAAACCTACACACCTATTGGCTCTTGACTAATGATGAAGAAGCCAGAAATGCACATTAAATAAAGAAAGCATCTTTAAAAGATGGTGCTGGTCTAACTGGATATCTTCATGTAGAGGAATGTAAATAGATCCATATCTATCTCCCTACACAGACCTCAAGTCCAAGTAGATCAAAGACCTCAACCGTATACACTAAACTTGAATAACATGGAGAATCGCCTGAAACATACTGGCACAAGAGACAACTTTCTGAGAACACCAATAGTGCAGGCACTAATATAAAAAAAATTAATAAATGGGACTTCATGAAAATACAAAGCTTCTGTAAGGCAAAGGTCACTGTCAATTGCATTAAGTGGCAGCCTACATAATGGAAAAAGACTTTTACCAACTCCACATTCAATAGAGGAATGATATCCAAAATATATTTAAAAAAAAATCTCAACCCAAATAGCCCAATTAAAATATGTGATAGAGATGAAAACAGAGAATTCTCAACTGAGGAATTTCAAATGGTTGTGAAATACTTAAATAAATGTTCATCAGGAGAATGCAAATCAAAACCACTTTGAGATTCCATCTTAACAACTGTCAGAATGGCCAAAGATCAATAACACAAGACAGCTCACGGTGAAGAGGATGTAGCAGATGGGAGTAAGTGTGGAAACCCACAGCCACACTTTATGAGAAGAGAGAGTATAAATTGGTGCTCTTTATTGGGTCCCTCCCCTCAGAGCTCTGGGAATGTCACTGAAGAAGAGGAGGAGAGATTGTGCTATTAGATGGGATGCAGGACACCAGGAGATCATGGCTCAGTCAATCAAATAAGCAGCCTGCATATGGACTCACTGAGACTGAAGTAACAAACATGGAGCCTGCAAAGGACTGCACCAGGTTCTCTTTGTATATGTTGTAACTTATGAGCTTGCTATTCTTATGAGACTCCTAACTGTGGGGGCAGGTGTAAAGAGAATCTCTTATAATCATTACCTGTCAATAGAAAAGCTAATGGTTAATGAGCTGAGGCAAGAAATAGGAGGTAGGACACTGGCAAGAAGTGAGAAGATTCTAGCAGATAGTGAGTATAAAAGAGAGATTCACTCAGAAACTCTGAGGCGACATACATAAACCAGCAGGTAGTAGAACTCAGGATAGAATAAACAGAGACACTGAGTGAGATGCTAAGGAGGCGCGCAGAAAGAAGTAGGCCAGGACTGAAGAGAGGTAACAAACCAGCTGATGGACATATAATAGTTAAAATGAGCCAAATCTTTTGGCCTAGCATTTATCAATAATTATTCTCAGCATCATCATTTTGGGAGCTGGGACTGAAAAAGGAAAATCAGTATAAAAATTCTTTTTGAAACAGGCAGGTATGTCTTTTATTCTTTAGCGTGCACATGGGACTCTTTTCTTTTTGTTTGGTTTCCTTGTCCAGCCCAGGTATGAGGAAGTTTTGCCTTGCCTTATTTTATTTTGTTTTGGCATGATTGGTTGGTATCTCTCAGAGCCCCCCTCTTTTCTGAAGGGAGATGGAGGGGAATGCATCTGATGGAGAAGGGAGGTTGGAACGAGCTTGGAGGAGTGACAGGAGGTAAAACTGTGGTAGAGATGTACTATATGAAAGAAGAATGTATTTTCAATGAAAAAATCATTCAGTTCAGTTATTTATATATGGCTCATGTTAAGCATGAAAACTTAGATTTACAGAAAAATAAAAACATATGCCAATTATTCTTTTAATATTCAAGGGAAGAGTTCATAGTGCTTTCCTAATTGATTATCCTAATGGTTTTTTTTTTTGAGGTGTCTAGTTGTACTTTATTCAACAACCTTTTTTAAAAAATTATATTATTTTCATGCATTGTGTATATATGTGTATATATCCACAGACATACAACCATAGATCTTCACACCTTAACTGTCTGCATAATAAAAAATAGTGTTTAGAGAATAACCTTAAATAACCTTAGATTTTCACTTTTCTTTCAAATATCAGTTGCTATTGTTTTTAATTTTGTTTCTTCTCATCACTCAATAGAAAGAATTTGACAATTAAGATTTAAAAAACATGGTCTGAAAATGTTAGCTTAGTTTAGAGTTGGGAGCCAGAAGTCAACACAACTTCTGACATGACTTTCTGTATCTTTTTACATTTTGAAATCCAAGATGGATGAACAAACTAATAAGGCTAATGCAGACTATGTATTATTGGCTGTTAGCTTATGATAATAAGAGACCAAGCAGCTAGTTTGAAAAGATCACTTTAAAGGGGTGATGCTGCTATTCACCAGCGTGAATATATAGCTAAGTGAAAAAAATCACAAGAGCTAATGATTTGTTTGGTCAGAGAGAAGAGGCATGGTTACCCTAAATGTAGCACTTAATTGAGAACACCCTTCTTTAGTTCACCAATGAGTGTGTGCCCAAGGTCAGTTAGCAATATCTGAGTCTCATCAACACTATTCTATGCAATAGTTGGTAGATGGAAATGGTCACTCTGAGATTAACAGATGTCATACTGAAAAAAAGAACTGTACCGCCTGCATCACACTGGAAGAGCACAACAGATGAGTAACATCTTTTCAAGACTGATACTTTTAAAATGAGAGAAACTAATTCCTTGTTTGTAATACCTTGTTAATTGAATTCCCTGAAAACTGGGGCCTACGGATTTGGCAGTTTTAGGGAGTTGGATCCAGACATCTTTTCAGATGCAAGACATGCCTCCTGAACCAGCTTTCAAAGTTGAAAGAATTTCAATAACTTTCCAACATAAGATATGCTCTAATTGGTTTTGTTGGCTATTTTATGTATTTACATTTCAAATGTTATCCCTTTTCCTGGTTTCCCATCCAGAAACCCCCTGCTCCCATCCCCTTCCTCCTGTTCTGTGAGAATGCTCTCCCTCCCACCCAACAACTCCACCTCACTGCCCTGGCATTCCGTGACACTGGGAATCAAGCCTTCATAGGACCAAGGCTTCTCCAAAATATTGATGACAGACAATGTTATCCTATGCTACATATGCGACTGGAGTCATAGGTCTCTCCATGTATATTCTTTGGTTGGTGGTTTAGTCCCTGGGAGCTCTGGAAGAATCTGGTTTGTTGATATTGTTCTTCCTATGAGGTTGCAAGTCCTTTCAGCTCCTTCAATCCTTCCCCTAACTCCTCCATTGGGGACCCTGTGCTTAGTCCAATGGTTGGCTGTGAGCATCCACCTCTGTATTTGTCAGGTTCTGGCAGAGCCTCTCTGAAGACAGTTATACCAGGCTCCTGTTAGCAAATGCTTCTTGACATCTGCAATAGTGTCTAGTTTGGTGTCTGTATATGGGATGGATCCCCAGGTGGGGCAGTCCCTAAATGGCCTTTGCTTTAGTCTCTGCTCCACACTTTGTCTCTGCATTTCCTCCCATGAGTATTTTGTTTCCCCTTCTATGAAGTACTAAAGTATGCACATTTTAGTCTTCCTTCTTCTTGAGCTTTATATGGTCTGGGAATTATTTCTTGAGTATTCTGAGCTTTTGAGTTAATATCCACTTATCAGTGAGTGCATACCATGTGTGTTCTTTTGTGATTGGGTTACCTCACTCAGGATGATATTTTCTAGTTCCATCCATTTGCCTAAGAATTTCATGAAGTCATTGTTTTTCATAGCTGAGTAATATTCCATTGTGTAAAGTACCACATTTTCTGTATCCATTCCTCTGTTGAAGGACATGGCTATTATAAATAAGGCTGTTATGAACATAGTGGAGCATGTGTCCTTGTTATATGTTGGAGCATCTTTTGGGTATATGCCCAGGAATGATACAGCTGGATCCTCAGGTAATGCTATGTTTAGTTTTCTGAGGAACTGGCAGACTGATTTCCAGAGTGGTTGTACCAGCTTGCAATCCCACTAACAATGGAGGAGTGTTCCTCTTTCTTCACATCCTTGACAGCATCTACTATCTCCTGAGTTTTTGATCGTAGCCATTCTGACTGGTATGAGGTAGAATCTCAGGGTTATTTTGATTTGCATTTTCCTGATGACTAAGGATATTGAACTTTTCTTTAGATGCTTCTTCTCCATTTGCTATTCCTCAGTTGAGAATTGTTTGTTTAGCTCTGTACCCCATTTTAAATAGGGTTACTTGGTTGTCTGGAGTCTAATCTCTTGAGTTCTTTGTATATATTGGATATTAGCCCTCTATCAGATGTAGGATTGGTAAAGATCTTTTCCCAATTTATTGGTTGCTGTTTTTGTAATATTGACAGTGATTTGCTTTACAGAAGCATTTCAATTTTATGAGGTCCCATTTGTTGATTGTTGATCTTGGAGCATGTTTTGTTCAGGAAATTTTCCCGTGCCCATGTGTTCGAGGCAGTTTCTCTTCTAATAGTGTTAGTGTATCTGGTTTTGTGTGGAGGTCCTTGATCCACTTGATCTTCAGTTATGTACAAGGAGATAAGATTGGGTTGATTTGCGTTCTTCTACATGCTGACCTCCAGTTGAACCAGCACCATTTGCTGAAAATGCTGTCTTTTTTTTTTCCACTGGATGGTTTTAGCTCCTTTGTCAAAGATCAAGTGACCATAAGTGAGTGGATTCATTTCTGGGTCTTTCATTCTATTCCATTGCTCTACCTGCCTGTCACTGTACTGATACCATGAAGATTTTATCACTGTTGCTCTGTAATACAGTTTACGGTCAGGGATGGTGATTCCCTCCGAAGTTCTTTTATTGTTGAGAATAGCTTTTGCTATCCTGGGTTTTTGGTTATTCCAAATAAGGTTGCAAACTGCTATTTCTAACTCTATGAAAAATCGAGGATCAATTTTGATGGGGGCTGCATTGAATGTGTAGATTGCCTTTGGCAGATGGCCACTGCCCATTGAGTCATCAGTTCATCTCACAGAGTGAAGTAAGAGTCTATCATTCTACAAACACACTGTTTGGCTACAATAGCTGTGCGGGATTTTTGTTTTTGTCTTGTTTTGATTTTTTTTTACCTTTTCATTTTAACATTGCAGCACGAAATTAATCGTGAGATCTTGAGTGTAGCCTCAATCACTCGAAACAGGATCTTCATCTTATTTTATCATTGAATTAGAGTTAGAAACTGGAGGTTTATTTTTTTCCCCTTTTCAAATTTTATTAAGGTCTTTGTTCTTGAAAGTGTTTGTAAGTTGTATAACATAATTATTTCTCCAGTTACCGATGGTCAAGGACCATGAAGTGTTATGCTTTTTAAAAATAGTAGTATCAGTAATCAGTGGACATCTTATGGAGGTGTCATAGTTGTGTTTTATAAAAATTGTAGCATTGTATCGGTAACCAGTAGACATGTTATGGGGATGCCATAGCTGTGTTCTATGATTCTGAGGAGGGATCATGATGAAAACATCTTTAATTGGGAACTTGCTTATGGTTTCAGGGACTATCACAATGGGGTACAGTAAGTAGGTTAATGTGATGTGAGAGCACTAGCTGAGGACTTAGCTATCAACACAAAACCATGAGGCAGAGAGAGGGAACGAGAGCTAACTGGGAAAAGGAGGTCTTTTGAGAGCCTGTCCCCAGTGACATGTCTCCTCCTCCAACAAGGCCACACATTCAAATCCATCCCAAATAGTTCCATCAGCTAGGAACTAAGCATTCTAAAATATTTCCTATGGGAGCTATTCTTATTCAAATAACCACAGGAGAGAAGCACAGTGAGGTGAACACTCGGGGAACACCTCTAGATTAGCCCAGTATTCCAAAGGTTGCTGCATCATTTTCCTTTGTATGGGCTTTATTTGCAGTGATCTCTTCAATTAGGAAGCAGTACTGTCTGCAAGAAGACATTAGCTGTCAGGCAATGTAATCAGTGTTAATCATCTAGGTCCAGTCCTAGCTGCTAGCTGTGGGTTCTGTTTAATATCAGGAGTCTACCTGGAATCATTTCGTCCTGTCTGAACTGTGAGTACTGACTTGTTTATTAAGCTGATGTCTATGCAATTTCTGTTGTGCCGTAAATTTGAGGTGGCCAATGAAGACAGCTGGTGTCATGTAAGATGTTATTGTCTATGCAAATAGCTGTCACATCATTCTTCTGAGCCCCACACTTTAAAACATAAGATAGAGCTTCGCTTTCTACTAAGAAGTGCCATACAGATTCAAGAGATTCTGACAGACAAAGGCAGCCAGTTAAGGCAAAGAGACAAAACTGCAAATGTTTATTAGGTTGAATAAGAGAAAAAAATAAAAGATGAAGGAAGCCAGCGCTTGATAATTCTCAGACTGGTTAAAGTTTATGATTATCAGTGCCCTTTAATTCTCCTTCCCCTCCCAACCAGCAACTATTGAATATTTCTCTTCTCATTAACACCTGTCTAGAAGTGGGAAGGTGAAATGCTAATCAGGCAATTTGGCTAATTGTTAGCTGCTGCTAGTATGTGAGGTTTTTTTCCCCCCTTTTTTTCAAGTTCAGAAAGGGAAATGGTGAAATCCCTTTCTAAAATGTGAGCAGTAGATTTTTAAACTGTATCTGACCTTCTCATTCTTTCACTGCTGAGATGAATTCAGATATTTTGTTTTCGATAAAGTGTTGGAATAAAACCCTGAGCTGGCATGCTTCTAAGGTTTTGTTTTAGGTCACATTACATGCTTCTTATCGACTAATATTAATTTTTTACAACATGATTAGCTTAGAAGAATGGCCAGGAGTTAACTAATTTCAGTTCTGACTATAGCTCTATGTAAGTGCACTTGCCTAGAGGATTTGGAGCTATAAAAAAAAAAACCAACACAGAAAATTACTGATGACTGTCCTCCTCTCTGCCTGTGGTAGACATTACATGACCCTCCCCTAGCCAAATAAGGGAGAGAGGAATGTTCTGGGTATTAGAGGCACTAAGAATAAATCTGAGCTATCTCGGGTAAGATTACTTTCAACACTTTATTTCATGTTTTCTGACACCGACCCCCAGTCTGTAATTATCTCAGAGACACTGCGGGGGTCTTAGACAGTACTTTCTAGATATTCTCTTTGTTTTTCCTCTTTTATTTGCTTTTATTTATTTATTTCCTTATTTTTTGCCTGTATCTTTAGGGCTTGAGTGTGTGTGTGTGTGTGTGTGTGTGTGTGTGTGTGTGTGTGTTCCTCCAGAGTGGAAAAAAAAAAGTGCTGAAGAGTCCTAGGGAGATGAGGCTATTTTTATTTGAAGCTGATACTTTTAGCTGAGCCACAAGTACTGCTTGGAAAGGGCTTAGGTTGTTTCCAGGGGAGAACTCTGCAGAGAAGAGGCAAAGTTCAACAAGACCACAAAAACCAGCCGAAACAGCCAGGAAAAGGAAGAGCCCTTGCATTAACCCTCTACCAGAGTTTTTTCAATCCTACTTGATTCTGCAAAGTGCCACTTGACTGGAACTTTTCACCTGATTGATTTCTGCACCCACCATGACTGAGATCACCGCTGAAGGTACTGTTGCTTGGGGAGATTATGTAAATCAACAGCCACAGAGTTTTACAGGCTTCTAGTTATTTTGTTCTGTGAGTCTACACAGGATCTGCAAAATGAAATTGGGAGCTGAGAGGTTGCCAGATATGTGTGTTTGAGGGAGCAAGGAGAGATTTCTCTGGAATTTTGCATGTGGGAAGTGTTCTCTGCTATGCTAGAGGGCCCACTGATCTCTCCCTTAACACCTCACCTCTATAAATAGCTGAGGACATGGTGGCTGACTTCTTATTTAAAAATTATAAGACATGTGAGGATAGAGATGGGAAAAATCAAAATATTGTGTTTGATGTGTCAGTTTAGAAATATGATCTCGAGCATCTTTTCTTTATAGTATTTAAAATGTGGATTCTTAAATATCTTTCCTTTCCAGCTAGGATATACAGCTTGCTCCGATGCATCTCAGATAGAAGTGCCCTGCGGAATCATAGTCGTTTTATTATTATATATGGTCAATCACAAAGTTAGAAATTTCAGAAAGTCAGAGCACTCTAACTTTAAAAAATAAAGCATTTAACTCTTAGAAATCTAGTTATTTTGTGAACTCATTTTTTCTCTATAAGCAGTGAGTTTCATATTTATACTAAAAAATATTTTCTATTTAAACTCATAATAAACACACACACACACACACACACACACCCTTCTTACTCATGAAGTAATCCTTTAAAAATAGTACAAGCTCATTTTAGTTGAGGTAAAACTACGGGAGGTAGGCCTAACATTCTCTTTGACAGTTATAAGAACATAAAGCAAGCAGTTCTTTTTGACAATTTCCAAGTTAAATGACATTTTGTTTTTAACCAGACTGTAAAATAGAAATCTATGAATTTTGTCTTTTTTGTGGGTAGAATATATATACAGAAAATAATTTTCTTTGCAGATTTAGGGAATATTTGTGAGGGGAAAAATGCCTTGCTTGTATTTGTTACAGTGATAGTCTGTCACCACAAAGTAATAACAATAATTACTGAGAGATTTCCTTTATTAGGCATTTTGTTTACAATTATATGCACATTTCCTTTGTGAGACCTCAAACCATTCTACTAAGTAGCATTTTGATCTCTATTTCACACACAAAAAATCTGTTACTCAGATATTCCATGACTTGCCTCTTACCAAACTGTAGTCAAGATTGGATGTCAGCCCATTGAAGCCAGCCTGTGTTTTCTGTTTTCCTTTGGAGAATATAAAATTTACTGTTTGTCAGTTTTAGTTCAGAATTTGCTAACTTAATATAAATAGTATTTTTTCTATTCCTTGGCCATTCTGTGTCATGTGGCCCTTATGTTGGCCTTGAAAATATCTGTGTATATATATATACATATATATATATATGTATATATATATATATTTCTATAAATGTGTCTTGATTATTTCTGTACAAGGTTAAAAAACTGTGCATTTCCATCAGCCTATGCTCTGAACTGAACTCAGACTGCTGCTAGTTTCAGATATTGCTTGCCTATTGTGCTTCTTGATTACAGTGCACGCTCTATATACATTTGTACTTGATCCATAGCACGTTTTATTAAAGGATTGTTGTTTTGAAATAGAATGATTTTTACTCATAAGGAGTTAGAAGACATTTTGAAGTCTCTTTGGTAGGACCCATAAAAAGCTAAGTAGCTCTAAATTGACTATGTGAGCACAGCATATAATTTTCTAGATAATTATCGTTTCCCATGGTCTGGTCTTTGCAGTTGATAGGGTCTCTACCACGTGAACACGAGTGTTGTACTTATTTCCTCTCTGAAATGATCTGTTTATTTGTCAGAAGAAACTTAGATTGCCAGTTCAATGAATTTGTCTTGTTTGTGCTAAGTCAATCTCCTAAGCTTCCCAAAGGATTTTATACTTTTTATTTTATCCTGTGATTCCCACTCTTTGTTTCTTATTTATAACAACTTTTTTTCTCTCTTTCTTTTTTGCCTTTCATTGTTTTGTAGAGGACTTGTTTCTCATTGTTCTTTCAGCCTTGGGTTGTCTTTTCTTTCATCTAACTCTAATGCATGCCACAATTACCAAACTTTCTGACTCGTTCACATATATTTTTCTATTAATATTTCAAGTTGGATAATTTGTAGGTAGGGTGCCTGGGAACACTGAAAGTTCCTCCAGGTGGGAAGTTAGACTGCGACTATAGAGACTCATTAAAGGACTTCTCCATGGTTCCTCACAGTGCAGCCACAATGACACGAGAAAGTCCATGGGTTTCCAAAAATGGCTTTATTGGCACAGTGGATGATGGTTGAATCTGGATGTGCACCCCATAAAACTCAGGGCAGATCTGAGTTAAATAGGGAGGGAGAGAGGGGGAGGGTCTGGGAAAGAATGCTTAATTGGCTTCGCCCTCTAGCCTTCAGGTATCTCATTAGTATGTAAATCTCTCTAGGGCCTGAGGCCTGTAGTCACTCTCTCTACCTGTGCTTTTTGGGCTGGGCTGCATTGCCCTGAATGTGACTGAACAGTGCAGGTCAATGAGTTCCACACCACATGTTAGGAGTCTGGATTCTGGGAGCGCTGCAGAATAGATGCCAGTCCCTTACAGGCAATGGACACCTGTTGGGTCTCCGGGCTTTCCAGCCAGCGCTTAGACCAAAACCAAGACCCCTTTCACGGCCCTACAATAATTCGTCCGATGGGGTGGGGGTGGGGGAACATGTTCCATGTAAAGAGTATTCCAGGCTCAGAGTATTAGGTGAAACAGAAATCAAAGTTGAGTCCCAAAGGATTTTAGGGAAACAACACCTTTTATTCTAGCCATGATAAAGACGGTAATGATAAAAACCAGTCAATATATGTTCTGGAGAATTAAGATATCAGATTTACACTGTTTCATTGCTATTTATAAAGTATGAAACTAAGGTTTAGGAAGGTTAAGAAATATGCAAGGACTGATACAGCTCATGTCTGAAGACAGTGAAACTGAATCTGTTTTTTCATTTTGTGAGGTGCAGAGTTAGTTTGATATTGAGTGCCTCTTGGATGTCTAAACTAGGTACCTGATACATTAAGTAGCTGAGATTAGGCTCAGACCATAGCAGAACCAACCAGTACTCAGATCAGATCAGAGGATTTAAATAGGACTCTCCTCATTTCTTATTTCTCTCATCCTGTACTTAAAGGCAGAAGAAAGAAAGAAATATCAAAGCGTAAAGCATTGTTTGACAAACCCAATCAACTGACAGACAAAAACAATAGCTAGAATTGACTTTTTTTTCATTTTTATTACTTTTATTTTTTTTACAGTCCAGTTGTTACTCCCATTACTGTCCACCCTCCCTAGAAGAGAGGAAATTAAAAACAAGACAATTGAGAAGAAAGAAAAGAAAGAAAATAAGTCAGCCTTAATAAGTAGATAAGTAGACAAATGAGGAAAATTTATAATTGAGGCTATATAGACCACCATAGTACAAACCAATAGAAAGAGATACTAAGGAGAAGACTGCATTAAAACAAGGGCCGATCTATCCCTATGTGCCACATTGGTGGACTATGAATCAGGCAATCTTGGAAAAGAAAACTTGTCATGGGTGTATTGATTATTTGATGACCTAGCAGCTTGGTGAGACTTAGGAAAATGCTCTTCTGTGCCAACTGAGAACCACATCAGGATATGATTTTAAACTATTGTTATTTGGAGATACATGATAATTTATACGTGGATAATGTGGATGCTATCTGTAGTTCCAAACAATACCCCATAAGGGAAAATGTGAATGTCAGTATGTTAAGACAGAATATGGAGGATCTATTAAAGTTGAGGTAATTTTTCTCTGCTGCCTGCTTTGGCTGAAGTCAGGATGACAGAAACACAGAACTTACAGTTTTTATCGATGCTTTGGTATATAAATGAGCTGTTTCCTCATAAACTGCACAGCCCATTTCACAATATACATTAAGTATTACCTTTATACACATAGAGACTAAATACCATGACTAGTAAATACTAACTCATTATCTGTTGCATGTGAGGATATAATCGTTTAATTCATGTGGACAATGACAATTTGCATTTGGCACTCCACACTTGGCAGGATAAAACTGCATTTATTCAGAAGCATGAGACTAGACTCCATCTTGAAAAGTTTTGTCTTTGGTGCTTCCTCCTAACTTCTCCCTTCTCTGACATTTGTTAATTCTAAGTGGAGAAAATCTAAGGAAAGGGGAAATCTTCACTTTACTAATGTTGAGGGCTTACTAATATTGTAAATATATTTAGAGACAATGTATTTTTGACAAGGTGTCCCAGAAAATTTTATTACTGTCTTTTAAAATAAAACCATCTTGTCAGTGGGAGAGCATTTTGTTTGAGGTTAGACATATAATATAATCTGAATTGAGGAGCCAAATACAAAGTAGCATGTTGGCATTCATCATTATGGCTAATACTTTCAACCAGGACTTTTCTTTAACACACACCATTGTCTGGGGAAACAAGAGCACATTACATCATCTGGAAATGACTATAGTTTGGTGAGCTGCCAATCTTGAGAATCAATATATACAGCTATATAACTTAATTTTTCTTTATCCCGATGGTCAGAAGAATCCAAAAAGCAATATAAAACCAAAGTGCATGGACAAGGGTCAGTGACTGCCACAAAAGAGAAAAGTCTTAGTTAAAACTTAATGTTCTTAATTGAAAGGATACAGATATAAATAAAAGAAAATAGAAAAGAAATAATTCCATCTCCAGATCATTGATATTCTAGGATAGTTCATTTAGTGCTGCTGCTTTGATATATTTTATTAATATTTTGGTTATGAGTTTTATGTACAGCTAGAGAAAAAATTCATTTGCAACTGAAGGAAAAACATCTGTCATAAAACATTCTGTTACAGGTTTAGAATAACGAATAACCAGTCAAAAACTTCATCATGAATTTTACTTCATAAAAATTCTTTTAAACAGTGGTTTTCAACTTTGCTAATGATGCAAGTCTTTAATACAGTTCCTCATGTTCGAGTGACCCCAAATCATAAAATTATTTTGTTGCTACTTCATAACTGTAATTTTACTACTGTTATGAATATAATATAAATGTCTGTGTTTTCTGATGCTTTTAGGCAACCCCTGTGAAAGGGACTTTCAATCCGAAGGAGTTCACAATTCACAAATTGAGAACCACTGTTTTTAAATATCTGTTAAGATGAACACATGATGGAGATAAGTATAGTTGCTCATAGCTTTCAGGAAACTTGGATCAAACTACTCAACTATAAAAATGCCAACCTTAATTTCTCCCATGTTGATACAAAAGATTGTTTTTAGGTCATTCCAAAGGATTGGAATGTTGGGAATGTTATATAGCTATAATATTAGCAACATCAAAGCCATTATACAAATACAGACATCTATTTCAAAGATTAGACAATTATTTGTGATAAAATAAAAACTTTCTCAAGTATTTCATGTAAACCTATGTTAAAATGCAAACAATAAAGCTGATAAAAATTAAAAAAAATTTCTTAAAATATGATTTGTCTTCTTTGATTTGTTATTTGAAACTTCATAGTGATGAGCTATAAACAAAAATGTTAACGGTAAAGAAATACAGGCAACGAGACTCACAAGCTAAAGAGAATGGCACATTTTCCCCTCGAGAAAAAAAAATTAGCAAAAAGTGATGGCTTACTTTCTGTGCCCTTGAGCTAACGACTTGAGAGGTGATAGCATAATTTGAAGAATTATGGGAAGAAACAGCTGTGCTGGGTAAACAGAAAGAAGGCTGTTTGCAGGATTACCTGCTACAGTTTTGCAGAAGATAACACAACACAGTTGAGGATTACCTTTTTTGAACACAGTCTCCTTATATTGTAACCTGTTCAACTCTATATGTCTGTCTAGTGGAGGTTTGGTATTTCCTTGATTGTCGAAATATAACCACAACAAGGAATGCGCAGTAAAAGCACAGAGAAACTGAAGCATTAGGTAACACCGTGTTAGAGATCAAAATGCACCGACACTCAAGGGTGAAAACATTTCTTGTGGTGATTGCTGATATATGTATACATCTGTGGGTTTATTATTAGAAAGTCTTGGCCTGTCACAGTCATTATTTGTCCAAAGAAAAGTTTGAAAAAATATACCTTTTTTTTTTCTTTTTGGTTTTACATTACTTCTAAGGGCTGGAGAGAGACATGCCTATTGTGAAAACCCAGGAAGAAATTGTGATTTATGTTGATAAACATGGAATTTCTTTCATATATGTCTTCTGTGAAGTCTTCAGAGAATAACATCCTCTTTTGTATTTCATTACGGCCATCCACATAAGGACCACATAAGGAGATGCAGGTTATGAGAGAGTTACCATTTTAAATGCTCAGCAGTCTATCTCTTACTATTCGGGAATGCAGCTGCTGACTATGGAGAAGAATTCCGGAACACTAGGGGCTGGGTTACTAGCACCATATAATTCAGCTCAGTACTGTTTAAAAACAAAAAGCTGACAACCTTTGGCGAATAGTGTAGTAAGCATCCTTAGCAGGTATCACTTACTTCAAAACAACTTTTTTAGTCTGCCTAAAATTAGTAATTAGCCAAGCATTATTATTATACTACTGTCGAACTAGGGTAACCTTTGTTTTCTTGGGCGTTGCCGAAGTATTTTTTTCATTTCTAGTTTCAGCCACTGTGAATTCTATAAACTGATCAAATGCAGATAGGAACACATCTGTATACATTTCTAGAACATCTGCACATTAGATCAGTGTATATAGACTAGTATATCTGGAGGATTCCTTTTCAGCTTTTTTCTTTCTTTTTCTCTTGGATTCTTCTCAGTAAGTGCAGTGCTTTCTTAGAAAATAACATGGAAACTATTTTCTGTGAGCTTTGGCTAGAGTGTGTGTTAAATCTTCATTATAAAATAAAAGATAATTCACTTTTTTCATTCACATCTATATAAAAATATTGAAGGTAAAAAAGCACTTATATGTTCAGAGCTAAAAGAAATATTAGTATAGCTTTATTTGCTTATTTCTTAATATAAAATAAATGTGTTTTAAAATGATGTACAACAAACAATACTCATATTAATTGTATACAAGGAACTATTTAAATACATGTATAACTGTTATTTAAATCAATTAAAACATATATTTTTTTAATTATTTAAATCATTAATTATCTAATATCATTGTTTATCCTTTCTGTATGATGAAAATATTCAAAACTCTATTTTAAAACATTTGTGAAAGATATAGGCACTGGCCTTTAATTAATCAAATTGATATATATATATATATATATATATATATATATATATATATATATAAAATTCACTAAGCAGTATTGAGGTTGACATGCACACAGCCAGTAGCTCTTTCAAGAAACTATTTCTAGCATGTCTGAAAATGTATTTTTAGGTGTCTGACCACACTCTCATCTCGGAGCCACTTATAAATCCAGGTTCTGTTTCTTTAACCCTCTGTTAACTCAGTGCTGGTATTAAGAGTCATGTAATTTGTGTGCAGTTATAGTTAGTGTCCTTCTTCTTGCTGATAAAATTCACAATATATCCATTGAAATTTATTTTTAGGTGGAAGTAGCTCTTTTGATGAACAATGCTGATATACTCAGTCTTTTCTTTTATTCACTATGATTTTTTCATCAATATATATTTCTTCCATGATGCTTTATCCTATGATAAAGAAGTGGAAAAATAATTCCCTCAGTAGAGGGAAAAAAATGTCACTTTGCATACTCAAATAAAGCCTATGTACCAGCATTTAAATCTCATTGAAAAACTTTGGGAAGGATGATTTTGGTGCTATCTACTAGAAATGCCCCAATGAATTGTCAGAAAAAACTTAACCTAGTCCTACTGTATATACAAAAATGGGTCTAAGGAGGAACACGGAGAGAGCAATATAATACAAAGAACTCAGAGATGAAGAATTAATCCTTATAGTAATGACTCCTCACGGAGGCTCTGTATGCAGCAACTCAGCCGTTGCCACACAGAAGGCATAAAGCTAGATCATTCAACATTTACTGGCAGCCATGTTAATTGCTAACAAGCATTGCACTTAAAGCTGGGCCACCAGCAGTAATGAAACAATCCCTACTCCCAGGCCCTTCCAGTTGCTCTTAGAACACACCTGTCTAAGAATGAAAACTCTCATTCTCTTGGCTTCTTCTGCATATGCCACCCTTCCTAGCTGGTGACTGTAGCCAGCCACTTTCATATTTTGTTTCTTTATCTACTCACTAATTTTAACTAGACTTCAGAGGTACTTATTATAATGTGACCTTCAAATACAATGTGACCCTCATTCACAGCCAGACAACAGTTACTCAGTTTCCACCACTGCTCTTCTCCCAGTTGCCAACTTCAGAGGAGTCATGTAACCCTTTCTCTGGTCATTTTGTTGGCTTTAGGTTTCAAAAGAACCATACTGTTTCTGTGTTAAAGGATGTCTTTTTGAGGCAAAATATTTAACTCTGCCTCACTGAGGAAGGGAGACATGAAAGAGATAGTAATACTTTTATTGTTCTTAAAACTAAAAGAAAAATTAAGGCTGTTAGTGAAAAAAGTGATGTTTGTAAGTATTAGAGCTTTGGGGGTGGGTCGGTGTTCAGTTTCAATGCAATTGTAAAAATGAATGTACAACTTATGGTTAGAACAACACTAGAAAATTATAAATAATATGTAATCTTGATTAGAGATTCACAAAGCATAACCCCCAGGCCAGTAGCATCAGCAGAAACTACAGGAGCTGGAGACTTAGTACAAAAGTAAGTTTATTTGACTATGAATCAATTGCTTCCTGGTACATGGATAAAGCCAAACACAATTGGAAGATATTTCAATAATAACTACATTTGTCTTGAATATACATAGAATATTTGTCTTCTCATCACTGACTTTAAAATAACAATGCACATAGCATTTACATTTCATTAGGTATTATAAGTAACTTATAGATTAATGAATTATATGAATAATGCTTGCATGCTGAATGCAAACATTATACCCAGACATATAAGGGCCCCAAGCTTCATCAAGTTTGCTATATACTGGGTGGCTGGGTAGAGTGTATTTCTGGAACACATTCCTATTGATAAGAAAATATAATGATATTTTCAATAAATTGCTTATAGTAAAAAGGGTTAAAATTCACTTACAACATTAATAGAAAATTTTACCATGGGTTTATTATTACCTACAGTAATGATTCTTTTTTTTTTCATGAACAATGATGGTATTCTGAAGATAGCCAATATGAGGTAATATAAATGAAAAGGTAAGAACTTTTGTTTTAGAAGAGAGAAAGAAACATAAACCCAAGAGTTCAATACATAAATACTGAATCTCATTAGATTTCTCAAATCAGCTCTTCCATTTCTGTCCCAGAGTTCTATATTGAACTATTTATTGTTTAGATTATATTTTTGCACTCATTATTTCCCCTCAGTTTATATTTCTCCTGGTCTAGTTTAAATGTCTATAAAATCATATTTGGACATCTGTATATGACACTATATTTTTCAAAAATGGCTGTAGCAAAATTTTCTACTTCATATTCTCCATCTCTCACAAAATGGAATTTTCTCTTCTATATTGAAAGATGCACTTTCCCTCTTCAGGAATTTGGGAAGATCTGTGTGACAACTTCCAAAAGCAAATTAGAGTGAAGTCAATTCCAAGTCTAAACTCTAAAGAATGTAAAAATGTAAGCATGTCTATTTCCTAAAGTATTTGCTTCTAAAACAATGCCTTCTAAGGTCAAGTAACTTTCAAAGATGCCTATGTGAAAATACCAGAACTTTGGACCATGCACCCTCTTGAGCCAACAGCCAGCACCAACTTTCTAGCCATGTGAATGAGTCTTTTAGAAAAATAGTCATCCAGCTGCCAGCTGATGACAAACAATTAGTGCAGTATGTAAGCACCTTCTAGTCTCTCGCTTATCATGTGTACGTAGCACTATGAAAATTCAATCTATAATTCTCTGTCACCCAACACTAATGGTAACTTCTTTGTAAAACTGTATGAGGCAGGTTCAATGTGATGCTAGAAACTATACCATAATTGTTCCTCTCTGTCACCACATTCATGCCTGTATGCACACACACACACACACACACACACACACACACACACACACACACAAAATTAAGGAATCTCAACCATTATAAAAGCATTGGTCTCATTACTAGAGTTACACAATTGAATATAAGAACTAACATGAGAAGAAGAAAGGGCAGAGATCTAATTGCTCTGATCAGTAAATTTCTGTAAATGTGAAAAGATTATTATTTTTTGTTTAAGATGTTTAAAATACATCATGTGTGTGGGTTATTGATTTTAGACATTTTGTTTCTCTAAGTACATTTACATATAACTTTACATAGAATAGCATTTGATTCGTCTATTAATGGAGACTTTGAGAAATACTAGTTATGGTATATCGAATAACTGCTTCCTAAAATATCTTTAACCAAATTGCCAGAACATTGAGATATTTTGCTTCAGTTGGCATAAGGCATTGTACAGATGAGGTTAGAAGATCATCCTTCATTACGTGGGTGAGCCCATCTAAAACAGGAGTCTGCTACAGTTGATCATCTTCCTTTATAGAAGGAGATCTAATGTCATGACTCATCTAGCCACCAAAGGCTTTGAAGATAACTGAAGAGAACAGGAACAAAGGTGAATGAGAAACTACAGAAACATATCTCTGTGGCCTTCAGAAATTAAAGTAGCAATAAGAAACTAATATCCTATTTGTATTTGGTTCATGTAAACCTATCCTGATATAAAAGTTTTAGCAGAGGCATATTAACATGATAGATGAATTGCCAATTTTCTTTCTTTTTTCTGTTTCCTTTTCTATTGGTTATTTTATTTATTTACATTTCAAATGTTATCCCCCTTCCCAGTTTCCCCTCTGCAATGTTCCTATCCCATCCCCCTGCCCCTCCTTCTATGGGGATGCTTCCCCACGCATTCAACACACTCCTGCCTCACTACCCTAGCATTCCTCTACATTAGGACATCAAGCCTCCACAAGACCAAGGGCCTCCCATTCCAGTAATGCTAGATAAGACCATCCTCTGCTACATATGCAGCTAGAGCCATGGGTTCATCCATGGTTTGTAGTTTAGTCCCTGGGAGCTCTCAGGGGTCTGGTTGGTTCATATTGTTGTTCTTCCTGAAGGCAAACCCCTTCAGCTCCTTCAGTTCTTCCCCTAACTCCTCCATTGAGGTCCCTGTGCTCAGTCTGATGGCTGGCTTTAAGCATCCTCATCTTTATCAGTTAGGCTCTGGCAGAGCCTCTCATGGGACCGCTATACCAGGCGCCTGTCGGCAAGTGCTTCTTGGCATCAGCAATGGTGTCTGGATTTGGTATCTGCAGATGGGTGGGGCAGACTCTGGATGGCCTTTCCTTCAGTCTCTGCTCCACTCTTTGTTCTTGTATTTCCTTTGGACAGGAACAATTCTGTGTTAATATTTTTGAGATGAGTGGGTGGCCTCATCCCTCAACTGGGGTTTATGCCTAACCTCTGGATATGGTCTTTACAAGTTCTATCTGCTCTTTGTTAGGTATTTAGACTAATGTCATCCCCGTTGGGTCCTGGGAACCTCTTGCTTCCTTGGCATCTGGGACTTTCTAGTGGCTACCACCAAGAATCCCATCCCCCAGTGCTACACACCTCCTTTCAATTCCCTGACCCTCTGCACTTCTCTCTATCTGATGATTTTTTGAATTTCTTCAGTTTCTGTTGTTATCGCTCCCTTTTCCTTTCTGATTTTGTTGATTTGGATACTGTTTATGTGCTCTCCGGTTAGTTTGACTAATGGTTTATCTACCCTGTTGATTTTCTCAAAGACCCAGCTCCTGAATTTGCTGATTCTTTATATCGTTCTCTTTGTTTTTACTGGGTTGATTTCAACCCTGAGACTGATTATTTACTGCCGTCTACTACTCTTAGGTATATTTGCGTCTTTCTGTTCTAGAGATTTCAGGTGTACTGTTAAGATGCTAGTTGGTGTATGCTTTTGTCAGTTTCTTTATGGAGGCACTCAGAGCTATGAGTTTTCCTCTAAGCACTGCTTGTGAAAGTGTCCCATAACTTTAGGTATGTGGTACCTTCATTTTTGTTCTAAAATGTCTTTAATTTCTTTATTTCTTCTCTAACCAAATTATTTTTGAGTAGAGAGTTGTTTGGTTTCAATCAGTTTGTTGGGATTTCTGTTGCTTTTGTTATTGGAGAACAGCTTTAGTGAATGGTGATCTGATAGGATGCACTGGGTTATTTCAGTCTTCTTGTATCTGTGGAGGCCTGTTTTGTGTCTCATTATATGATTGATTTTGAGAGCGTACCAGTAGGTGCTAAGAAGAAGACATATTCTTTTGTTTTAGGATGAAATGTTTTACAGATATCTGTTAAATACATTTGCTTCATAACTTCTGTTAGTTTCACTGTGTCTCTGTTCAGTTTCTGTTTCCATGATCTGTCCATTGGTGAGAGTGGGGAGTTGGAGTCTCCCATTATTATTGTATGAGTAGTAATGTGTGCTTTGAGCTTTAGTAAAGTTTCTTTTACAAATGTGAGTGCCCTTGTATTTGGAGCATAGATGTTCAGAATTGAGAGTTCATCTCAGTAGATTTTTCTCTTTGATGAACATGCAAGAGGTTCCCAGTTCCAAAAAAACCTCTGTTTTTTTGATAATTTTTGGTTGAAAGTCAATTTTATTCAATATTAGAATGCCTACTCCAGCTTGTTTCTTGGGACCATTTGCTTGGAAAAGTTTTTTCGAGCCTTTTACTCTGAGGTAGTGTCTGTCTTTGTCACTCAGGTAAGTTTTCTGTATGCAGAAAAGTGTTCAATCCTTGTTATGTATCCAGTCTGTTAGTTCATGTTTTTTTTTTTTTTAATTGGGGAATTGAGTTTATTGATGTTGAGAGATATTAGGAACCAATGATTATTACTTCCTCTTATTTTTTGTTGTTAGAGGTGAAATTATGTTTGTATGGCTCTCTTCTTTTAGTTTTATTGTAAGAAGATTAATTTCTTGCTTTTTATTGGCTGTAGTTTCCCTCCTTGTGTGGGAATTTTCCAACTATTTTTTTTGTTGTAGGGCTAGACTTATGCAAAGATATTGTTTAAATTTGGTTTTGTCATGCAATATCTTTGTTTCTCCATCTATGGTAATTGAGAGTTTTGCTGGGTACAGTAGGCTGGGCTAACATTTTTGTTCTCTTACAGTTTATATGACATCTGCCCAGGATCTTCTAGCTTTTAGATTTTCTGTTGAGAAGTCTGGTGTAATTCTGATAGGTCTGCCTTTATATGTTACTTGAACTTTTTGCCTTACACCTTTTAATATTCTTTTTTGTTCTGTGCACTTGGTGTTTTGATTATTATGTGTTGGGAGATTTTTTTTCTGGTCCAATCTATTTGCCATTCTGTAGGCTTGTTGCTTATGAGCATCTCTTAGGTTGGGAAAGTTTTCTTCTATAATTTTTTTGGAGATGTTTACTGGCACTTTGAATTGGAAATCTTCTACCTACTATTCTTAGGTTTGGTCTTTTCATTGTGTTCTGGATTTTCTGGGTGTTTTGGGTTAGGAGTTTTTTGCATTTTGAATTTTTTGACTGTTGTGTCAATCTTTTTATATTATCTTTTATATCTGAGATTCTCACTTCTATCTCTTGTACTCTGTTGGCAATGCTTGCACCTATGGCTCCTGATCTCTTTCCTAGATTTTCTGTGTCCAGAGTTGTCTCCCTTTGTGATTTCTTTATTCATTCTATTTCCATGTTTAGATCTTAGATGGTTTTGTTCAATTTCTTTACCTGTTTGGTTGTCTTCCTGTATTTCTTTAAGGGATTTATGTGTTTTCTCTTTAAGGACTTCAAACTGTTTAAATGTGTTCTTCTGTATTTATGTCCTTCTTAAAGTCCTCTATCATCATCATGAGATGTGATTTTTACATCAGATTCTTGCTTTTCAAGTGTGTTGGTATATCCAGGGCTTGCTGTGGTTAGAGAACTGGGTTTTGATGATGCTAAGTAGCCTTGGTTTCTGTTGCTTATGTTTTTGAGCTTGCATCTAGCCATCTGGTTAACTCTGGTGTTAGCTGGCTTTGCTCTCTCTGACTGAAGCTTGTCCCTCCTGCGAGCCTGATAGCCTGGGTGTCAGCACTCCTGGGAGTCAAGCTTCCTCTGTATGGGATTAAGGTTCAGATGACTGTAGCACAGGGTCAGCTCCCGGGTATAGATAGAAACTGGAAGGATAGTGTCCCTGGCTGCAGTGAGGTTTCTAAGTCCACTGGACCCTGGGCAGGACCCACTTGAGCCAGGTATTGGAGCCGTAGTTGCGATCTCACCTCTGAACTTGCGTGTGTCAACACTCCTGGGGGACAAGTTTTCTCAGGATGGGATTGGAGTGCAGAGAGCTGTGGCACAGGGTCAGCTTCCAGGCACAGATGAAAACCCAAATTGCCAATTTTCTTTCTATAAAATATTTTTACGAATATATATTTTTATTCTTGTGTCAATAATTTGCAATTAAATATAAGATATAATGTTATAAAATTTCAATGTAATCAACAAAATTATTTAATGTAGCCGAAATATATAATTATGTGATTGAATCAAGCTTATAAACCTGCCCATCGTATCAATTATTCATATAATATTTTAAACTCCACATACTCTCACCAATTTTGAAATATGCAATACTATATTATTAACTATCATCCTTATGCTGTGAAATCGACCTTAAAGTGAGAGAACATTTCCTAATATCCCTGGGAGATTTGCAAGTTCCTGCTCATCATCTTCCTATCCCCCTATTGACCACCAGCCTCTGTTATTGCCATTCTTCTCTCTGCTTCTAGGTACTCAGTTGTTTTGAGTTCTATATGTAAGTGAAAATATGTGGTATGTGTATCTTGCTTCTTTCATTCAGCATGCTGAGAAAGCTGATACTCAAAAGGCGTACCCTTTTCATGATCACCGGGCTCATGACTGGGTAACCAATGATAAAGTCTTCACTAATTAGGATAGTTCTGCAGAAATGTATGTTTACTTTTCTTTGAAGACATGAGATTATCCTGTAATTTACAATGCTTGGTAATTAGTGGAAATTGTTGCTTCAAGGTGTGTATGTGTGCATGTTCATGTGTGTGTGTGTACATGTATGTTTGTATGGGCTCTACAGATATTTCAACACTGTAAAAAGGCAGATTGTAGCTTATACATATTTATTATTCTTTTCAAAATTTCCATAGAGTTAGCCTGAATTCCATTCGATTTAATGAACATTTCCAAACTACTAACTGAAGCCTGTTCTATAATAAGTTACACACAATAGATTATAAATTATACTTCTCTAAAAGGCTCCTAGTTCTCATTCTAGGACACTTTCTCCTTTCAAGCAGGTATTCTTCATCTCTTGCTGCTTCCACATAGCAGGAAGCTATGTACATTTTCCTTTTGAGAACAGCCTATTAATTGAAAGCTGACTCTGCTGTAGTTAAAAAAAAATAGGTCAGAGATGAGTTTCATGGAACCCACAGTCATGTCAGCAAAATGTGATCTGTTTGAGGTAGGTGAGGGATGTGTGATCACTCTGTTTGCTGTTCAACCCAAAATAAATATGCCTGTCTTTTATATTCAAACTCAGAGACATTATTTCTTGTAGTATTTCCAAACGATTCTTGTATGAACTTCCTACAGATTTTCAACTTTTAACATATCTTCCTGATTAAACATCTTCCAAATAAGATTAATTAAAAAAGAGAAATAAAAAGGTTAGCATCCAGGATACATGATTAGTTTTAGTTATTGATGTCATAAAAGTTAGGAAAAAGTTGTAGTTAAATAAAAATAAAGTTAAATTTGAGGAAAAGCAAAAATTCTACTAAGCTTACTTGAAAACTTCAGATGTTTATGAGAGAATGCTTAGAGTTTTGATGATGAATATTAAAAGCTTATATAGAATTCAAAACCATAAAAAGTAGAGCATAAGTACACATGATGATAAATCATATACATATAACATATACATAAAATCTACTTAGTAAAATGTTTAGGAGTATGTGTTTGAGTATATGTCTCACACATACTCATAAACATATAGTTGGCGTATAAAACAAAATGTAAAAATAAAATTTAATTTTAATAAATATTGAGTTTCTGAATTAAACAGCTTATAGGGTGCATGAAGAGAAAATATTTGATATTATTTTCAATTTTGAAATTTCTTTCTTCTTTTGTTGGCAGAATTTATGTAGAATAAGTTTTCCTGGAATTTACTTTAATCTTTCTGTCCCTGCTTCTCAAGTGTTAGGATAAAGATGTGCAGTGCCATGCCTTGCTCATTAAAAAAATTTAAAGATGTATTTCAGTATCCTACAAGAGATGGTAATACTGATAACCATTCCTTGACCAGCATACATGGAACACAATTTTCAAAACATCTCATTAAAAACACAATAGTACTTTTAACTCTGAGGTTGGTAGTATTATTTTTACTCTAGAGTACCATTCCTCTCCTTCCTCTCTCTCTATTATTCTTAGATTTGGTCTTTGCATGGTCTTCCAGATTTCCTGACTGTTTTGTGCTTCGGTATTTTTTGAGAATTAACATTTTCTTAGGCTCCGGTATCCGTTTCTTCTATCTTTTCTTCAATATCTAAGATTCTTTCTTCCACTTCTTGTAGCCTATAGTTAAGGCTCACCTTCGAGATTTTTTTGAGTTTCTAAATGTTTTATCTCCCATTTTATGTTTGAATTTTCTGTATGATTTCATCTTTTCTTTCATATACTGAACTGTTTTCTTCATTTTATTCACTAATTTTGTGTATGTTTTCCTAGATTTCATTAATGGGTTTACTCGTATCCTGCTTCCGGTCCCAAAACATATTCAGAAAACTATTTGAGGTCCTCATATTGTGATTCAGGTGTATCGTACTTTTTAAGACCTGCTGTGGGTTGCTGGTCTCTAGTGGAGACATTTTGCTTAGGTGTTATTGTTTGGGTTTTTATATTGGCCTCTGGGCATCTGAATTTGGGGTGATTGTATTCTATGTGGTGATATCTGATTTTAGAGTTTTTGGGTGGGTGTTCTGTTCCTTAGTTTTGGTTGCCCTTTTTTGATCTTAGGAGCATGCGCTGGCATTGGGTTTTCTGATAGGGAGTGTTTCTGAGTTCTGCCATGTGTTGCCAGTTGGGGTCTTGGTAGAAATAGTTTCTGGGTATTTGGGACAGGACAGAATGAGGATGGGCTAGATGAGTTAGAAGGAATGAGAGGTTCCTAGGAGGGATGAAAACTGGGTCTGCGTTGAGAATGTGTGAATTCTCCAGGGAATGGAAGAAGAGAGGAAGACAGGTCCCTGCAGAGGGTCTGCTACATACAGGTCTGAGGATCAGCCTGGGAAACTGTAATGGGATGAAATGAGTAGTGGGTTTCCAGGGAGAAGGTATCTGGTATGTTGGAGGCTAAGACAAAGGGATGGGGTAATGGAGGAAGGCTGGAGGGGAGAATCTGCTTAGTCCCTGAGAGTAGAGGCACAGAGAAAGGAGAGACCAAAACAGCTAGTCTGTTCTAAAGGTGGTGATAAAACTGGGGAACCATGTGGGGAGCAACAGTGCCAACCAGCCAGACCACCAGAGCTCATGGGGACTGGACCACCAACAGAAGAGTACAGATGGAGGGATCCATGGCTCCAGCCACATATGTGGCAGAAGATGGCTTTGTTGAACATAAGTGGGAGAAGCATCCCTTGGGCCCGAGGGGATTCTATACCCCAGTGTAGGGGAATGCCAGGTCAGGAAGGTGGGAGTGGGTGGGTGCGTGGGTAGTAGAGAGGCATGGGGAGGAAGGATGGGACAGGGTGCTCCTGAGGGGAGACCTGGAAAGGAGATAACATTTGAAATGTAAATAAGGAAAATATCCAATAAAAGGAAAAAAGAAAATCAAACCAAACCAAACTAAACCAAAACAACAACAACAAACAACAAAACCTGGGGAACTGGAATTGGAATTGGGGGATGAGAGGAGATGAAGATCCCTTACCTGTTTCCCTGGCTGGTGTGTCTAGCAGCGTTCCAGAGATACCTTACAAGTTTCAAGGCAATGCTAACTAAATGAGTATTTATCAAAATAGAGTTATTAATTTCTTAATAATGTTTATGACTAAGTAACATGGAAAAGTATTACGTTTGTGTCCCATTTTTCAAGATGGATGATACAATTTGCATGCCTGATAATAGAGAACTATAAATACTTTTGAATATATCCTTAAATATATTTATTCACCAAGTAATTACTGAATTTTTAAGGTAACTTGCATTGGAATAAGATCTGTTTTTAGTGTAAACGTACATGAGAGTTTGTTTACAGAAAATGTGGTATAATATTTAAAATCATAAGAATATTTTTGAATATAGATATTGATTTACCATTTGGCCTATACCGTGGCACACAAAAAAATGACAGACCTACTTTTTTGTACTTATTTTAGACTGTTAATCACATAATGTTCCATTTTTCATGAATATCTTATTTTACCATTATTTTATACTTAAATATTTTATTTATATGGTGAGAAGGAAATTATCTGACACTATAAATGAAACTATAGGAAAGTAGAATTGGAATAGGTTCAAGGTCATTTCAAGCAATTTTATGTTAAAATACAAAAGTTATTGAGTATTATAGATTGTGTATCTAGAAAGCACTCTTATCTCTTTTTTTACTGTTCCTATTCTTAAATTATAAAAGATGTCAAAACAAGGAGTATCTTTCTCATGGCTAAATACATCAATATAAAGACACTTTAACACCTTGTTTAGAAAACTATTTGTGATTTAAGTTGTCTTCAGCTAACTCCTGTTAATGTTCAATGTAATTTCCTGCATTATTTTTGAATGAAAATAGTAGGACACAATTTCCTTTGTAAGTTTAAAAAAAATAAAAAGAGACAAACCAAAAAGAAAAAGAAAATTTTCTACCAGCTATTTTCCTTATGTTTTCAATCATATTATCCCCTTACCCGCAAATTTCAAATAATTTGATAATTTGATTATTTTGAGGTTATATATCTACATTATTCCAAGGTATTTTAAAAGGTAAGGTGTAGGTTTTGACTAGAAGGATTGTCATGCTTAATTTTGTGCATGTGGGCACTTTTGTTTTTTGAAACAGGTTGACTTAATTCGGGCTGGCTTGGAACTTCCTATGCAGCTGGAGGTGGCCTTTTAACTCTTGATACTTCTGTCTGTACATGCCATGTGATAGGATTATAGGTGTGCACCACTCACCTAGCTTGTACTGTGTTGCTGACTAAATGTTATCTCTATACATAAAGAATATTTGGTAGGTAAAGCTCTATAAGGTCAGAAAGGCAGAGTTTAAAATTACAGGCCCCTATATTTTCAATGTAACTTACCAATATTAGCTTATATCTTCTTGAAGTATCCTTACATATAATATATTATAATAGTTCATACAGTATATAATTAAATTATTCACACTCATTGAAACACATTAGGCAAATATAAACATTAATTGCTTTGTTTTATGCTGACTAAATATTTGGAGCTGGAAAAAATCATATTTTTCAAGTTTTTTTTAAATAATCAGTAACTATATGTAACGAATAATGCAAAATTATCTGATTTATTTCTTTGCCCACTACTAAAGATTTTCATGTTACTCTGATTGAAGTTGAACAG
Organism: Rhabdomys pumilio; assembly: GCA_030674055.1. Classification (NCBI taxonomy): domain Eukaryota; kingdom Metazoa; phylum Chordata; class Mammalia; order Rodentia; family Muridae; genus Rhabdomys; species Rhabdomys pumilio. The sequence goes on along the minus strand of JANHMN010000003.1, from coordinate 2,063,028 downwards.
CATCTAGTAGTTTCACTGTTCTCCTGGTCCACATCTGGCTATAGTATTTTTTTGTTGTTGTTGTCCTACCTAGTTTAGTTTGTCTTGGTTATTTTAAAATTATTAGCAGTTTCATTTATAGAATTTGTAATATATGGTGAAACCTCATATATATGTTTAATTTTCAGTTTTCATTCACATTTAATCCTATTGCATTATATTTCAGCTGTTGTAAACTGTTCAATAAATTAACTCTTCCTTCCAACTCTAAGTCCATATACCTACATCTACTGTAAACAGACTCTTTGTGAGGCTAGTTTAGCTTAGGATGTGCTGTATTGTCTTTCTATTGTTATGTGACTATAAGCAATTTATTAACTTATAGTAGTATACATATCACAGGAGTTTTTTTCACTGACAGAGTATGGGTCAAAACCTACTTTAATAAGGGTTCTCTTAATGCTTTAACCTCCCTTGTAGCCAACTGATCAAAGGTAGGGAAGAAAGATGGTTGATAGAACAAGGGAGGACGTGAGCTTGTTTAGAAATAGTTCAAAGAAGTAATTTTAGGCAGGAATCTGAATCTTAGGCTAGAACAAAGGAGTAGACTTCAGACATGAAAATGACTTTGGAGTAGGACAGGGAAGTAGGCTCAGATGCTTCTGATAATCCTTTAGAATCAGTGATCACAGGAGTGTTCACAGAATTGTGTTTAACGCCTTGCTTGTTCTTGGACTATTTGTGTTTATTGTCTTGCTTATTTGTTCCTTAACTAATGCATCTATTGTATTGCTAGACACTCAACTTAGAACTGACCTTAATACATGCATGTAATTAAAATGTTATAAAAGCAAAAAGGAGGAGGTAGGATGGGATAGGGGGGTCTAGGGAGAGGAAATGGAGAAAGGGGATGACATCTGAAATGTAAATAAATAAAATATCCAATAAAAAAAGAGAAGTAGTTCTTTGGAGGTGATTCCAATCTTTGTTTTCAGGTCAAAGTGTTCCTTTGTATTGTTGTTTAATTGACTGTCACTGTCATTTGATATTTTGGCCTCCAGATAACAGAACAAGAAAATTTCCTTACCCTTTTAATAGAAACAGCTAATAATGTGCAGAGCACATTGGTAACTTAGTTAATCCAGAGCAAATAGATGTATGTGGAATAAGAGTGAATAGATCCTGAGGGCACTGATTCTAAGCAGAGACTTCTGCAAAGAAAGACAATACTACAATGGCACCTTGCCATGACTTCAGTATCACTTTTGGCATCATTCTTTCCAGCTCCTTTATTGTAACAGATTCAATAGTCAGACAATTGCAGACATTATTTGAAGTAGCACCTGGACAGCTTTAGAATAGCTATCATTTCTAGGGTATAAAAGGACCTTGCACAGTTAAGGGGACAAGTAAAAGTTAAGCTATTTATGAAATTATTTCAAGTTATTACTAACCACTGTTTTCTTCAGCTGCAATTTCAAATTACTAAATACATTCATTTCAAGACTTCTACTGTGGACTTCTTCCCAATTGTGTGGAAACTTTCTTATGTTTTTTCTATCTATAAACAATAAGTATTCCTTCCTTTGTTCCTTCCTTCCTCCCTCCCTCCCTTCCTTCCTTCCTTCCTTCCTTCCTTCCTTCCTTCCTTCCTTCCTTCCTTCCTTCCCTTCTTCTTTTTCTGATCAAGTGATATAGCTATTTTTGAGTACTTGTTTTTAATCAACATTTTTTTGTTTGTTTTTTTGAGACAGGGTTTCTCTGTGTAGTCCTGGTTGTCCTGGAACTCACTCTGTAGACCAGGCTGGCTGTGAACTCAGAAACCTGCCTGTTCCTCCTTCCCAAGTGCTGGGATTAAAGGTGTGCGCCACTACTGTCCGGCTTTATCAACATTTAAAGTCAAGATATAATTACATCATATTATTTCACTTCCTTTCATTCCTTCAGCTCCTGCCATGCCTAATCTAAGTCTCCTTGCCTCTTTAATTGTTATTATTACATAAATTTATAGATAGCAACTGCTAAGTCCTTTCAGTGTAGCAAGCACTTGATTTGAGATTTGACCACTTAGTATTGGATAACCAAGTCAGGTTCTCTTCCATGGGTGAACACTAATTATTTCTCTCTTGGCATACCCTTGTTGCCCGAGGTTTTTTTCTTTCTTTTTTGTCTAGGAATGATATAATATTTTCCCCTTTCACATTAACATGTCTTTTAGTGTTGTTCTTGTTCAGGCCTTGTTTAGGCAGATAATTGTTGAGGTTGAGTGGGTGAAGCTTCACTGTCAGTTTTAGGAGACATATCTATCTCACAGCAGATGGCAGATTTTCTGTTGCTCTGACTTCTACAGTGTTTGTTTGTTGTTTGTTTGTTTCCTTTTCCATGCTATTATTACAGGAGTCAATGTTGTAGATTTATCTGTTGTTGCATCCCACAGTTAATTGTTCTTCAAATTTTGACGAGGATTTTAGCAGCATCTGTTGGGAAGAGAAACTTCCTTGTGTAGCTAGGTCCTAGACTTGTCTGAAAGTATAAGGATAAGCATGTAGAACATGAGAAGCTATGCAGATTTGATAAATAGAAGGTTCTTCCCTAAGACCTATGACCTCACTAGTCCTGCATAATTGCCTAGGTTTCCAGTAGCGTGCATGCTTTTTCTCCTGCTAAGTGGCCCTTAAGTCTAGTTAGACACCTGTCAGTTACTACAACATTTGAGAGCTACTATTGCACCTTTTGGGATGTGTTGTCATGTTGGTCATGTGTGTGTGTGTGTGTGTGTGTGTGTGTGTGTGTGTGTGTTTGCTATAGTTAATGCAGAGATACATTATACACACACAGAGCATGGGAAGAGTGAAATTTTAGTGTTGAATAAGATCTATGAACTTTATATAAGGACTATTCTTTAAGTATATGTGTAATGATAGCACATAAGCAGTGTAATGATTACCTTTCTCATCACAGAACCGCTGACAAAAGGAAGTCAAGGGAAGAAATACTTATTTTTGTCAGGATTTGAGAGTTTATAGACTACAGTAGAACTTATGGTGGTAGGAAGGGGTTGCAGCTATGGGAACACAGAAAAGGTCACTGGCCAATTCTTCTTCTGTAGAGATTTCTGTTGAGCAGAAGAGGGGCTGGACTTGAGTTCCCAAAGCCCATCCATCTAGTCTTTTATTCTCGATGAGATCTCATACCCCAAAAGTTCCCAACATTCCAGATTAGTACTGCCACCTAGGGTCAAAGTATTCAAACACATGAGCCAGTGGGAGATATTTCACATTCAAACCTAAATGGAATGATCTTAAAAAAGGATTCCAGTTAAAGGGAAAAGTGAGTGAATTTACCTTTTTCTGTTGGTTCTCATATATTTCAGGGTCTTGAAAATTAATATATCCTCTATGCTTCTCAATTTCGTCATGTGAAACTATAACTGCTCTATAGGGAATACTGTGGGTTAAATGTAAGAGGAATTGGAAAGCACACAGTACAGTGCCTGGTACACAGTAACACAAACTCATTGTACTTATATACATGTAAAAAGGAACATATACATCCACATGAATAATTCTTTTTCTTCTTTCTGACCTATTTATGGATTATGTAACCCATCTATCATATATGCCATTGAGGGTTTATCTATGATACACATGAAGGAGTTTAATACACTGATTATTGGTCATTTTTTTTATCAGTGCTTGAAATTACAATGTAGCCTTACATTTTATTTCATCATAAGAACCTAACACATGAACTTGTTGGCTTCTAGCAATCTGCTTGAATTGCTGTGGGAGTCATAGTTAGGTTTCAGGATTGAGTGTGACTTTTCTATTGTTTCTTAAGTGAGAAGTAAGACTCTGCAGGATGAACCCTGACTTGGTTAGACAGATATTCTTTCCTGTCTCCTGGGAAAGAAATGAACACTTTTTTATATTTCCCCTAAGCTTGCTACTCTTATGATTCTTCTGATGCTAATCAGAGTTGTTCAAAAATCATGTGTGTTTCAAAAATCATGTTTGTGTACTTCATGGTAAGAAAGTTGTAATGAGGAAGATGGATTACTCCACACGCATCATTAGGCATTAGTCTTTTGTGAAAAATAGGTGGGAGAAAGCACTGAGGGCTTGCTGTTCAGGAAGTAGTTGGACCACACATGCCAAAGCTATCATCTGCTCTGGTGGACAAACACAAAGTGATGCCCATCCAGTAGATATCTCTCACTGACATGTAGTACCGCTAACCTAATAGTGTGAGCATGTTAGCACTCTTTCTTACACAAATCTTCTTTTGATCCATGAAGTAAATTATTAAGAGGGGATACTTTTCCAGAGTGAAAATGAATTTTTAATTTTTATAAAATTTAATTTTGATTTTTTTTGAAGAGGCGTGAACTATATCTTATACTAATTAAATGTCTGGCAATCAAGAATGACAATAACAAGAGTATTCTGAGAGTACATACTGTGTTGATTAACTTACCAGTTATTGCCTCATTTAATTCTAAGAAAATCTATATGAATAATTGCTACTATCTTTATTTTAAGTTCATAAATGCTGAAACTCTGCAATCTTAGTATTATATTTAGCTTAATCATCTTTATCAATTTCACTATCTTCACTCTCAGTTAATAAAAGTTAGTCTTCACTGCTCATTACCTTTTGTAGTAAACATTATCTTTATGTGTATGAGTGTTTTCTTACCTGTAATTTTTGCACTAATTGCATGTCTGGTGCTTACAAAGGCTAAAAGTTGGTGTCAGATCTCCTGGAAATGAATTACAGACAGTTGTGTGCTGCTGTGTGAGTGCTGGGAATTGATCCGAGATAGTCTGGAGGAGCAACCAGTGCTCTAAAACACTGAAGCATCTGTCTAGCCCCAAAGCTGATTTAAAGCAGAGGCCTGACAACTAAGGAATATTGAAAGGAGATCAATTGGTTTTTTTAATACCAGAAGATCAGCACCCAAAATATACATGCAAGTAACATTATACAGACTTATCAGGTTATTTTTAGGAATACTACCCCCCCCACACACACAAACATACATACGTATATAACATCAGTGAATGAAAAAAGAGGCCATGATTTTGAAAGAAAACAATGAAAGGTTTGGAGAGAAGACAGAGAAAGAAAAATTATGCAATTATGTTTCAATCTCAAATATTAAAGAACAAAAATATAAGCCTGAATGTATTACTAATGAACTTATACATTTAACAATAGGCTGTAAAACCATGGGGCAACTTTAAAATAGTCAAAAATAGGATTTAAATGTCTCTAAATTTAAATCTCTACAATTTATAAATAAAAACTGAAGATAAAAAAACGTGTCAAATAAGCATCATTTTATAACTTATCCTATTTTTATAAGAATATGTCTGTTTTTAAAAGCCTTGCTGAAACAAGACCATCATGTTTGTAGACTCTGACACAATCCAGAGATTGCTGGCCCTGTAGGAGCCTCTATCATATATTTATACAGCAGAGCCAAGGGCTGTAAATATAATTTATACAACTTGAGGCCCAGAACTGTTATTACTAACATAATTTCTTTATACAGAAAATATACATATGTATATGGTTATAGTTTTAAAATTATTAGTCTTTGAGTTCTTTCAGAGTTTCTGCATAAGCAAATTTCAATATTTAGAACCTATTTTAGCTTGGGCCCACAAAACAATGTTGCCCCTTCATAGTGTATAAGCAAAGTTTACTTCATATTTCCTAACTGACATATTTAAAATCTTTAAAGACTGCATCTCAACAGATGCAGAGATAAATTATAAAATAATGTATGAAACAGAATCAATAATTTAATTCCCATAATTCAGCAGTGCTGTAAGCAAATTCAGTTAATTTTAAAGAATACCTTAATGGCATTTCTGAAAAAAAAATTTCCACATTTTAAAATCTTTGGTAAGAGACCCTCTAAGACACTTTCATTTCAGGCAACAGCAGAAGCTGAAGAAGTTGTCATGCTACGTGAAGATGCCTAGAATCTCCAGGGCTTCAAGAAAAATATAATGCAGTTATATTTACTATGTAGTCTATGTACCATTCATAAAAAGTGATTGTGTATGACATAAAAATAAATATTTTTATCTTTTTTTTCTTATAGAAAATGACTCCTTTTATTATTGGTCTTTTCAAAGTTTTCTATGACTATATTTTGTATTTATTTTATTTTATTTTTTCCCATTTTTTATTGAATATTTTATTTACATTTCAAATGCCATCCCCTTTCCCCATTTCCCCTCCCTAGAAAACCCCTATCCTATGCCCCCTTTTCCTTTTTGCTTTTATACAATTTTTTAAAATGTTAATCAAAGGCTATATAAGTATGGTAAGGCTCAATCAGAAGTGTAACCCAATACCCTATCTAGATATATAAACTATCTTTGACTGGCGGAGACACGTGAACATCTGCCTCCATGTCCCCTCTCTCTTTCTCTCTCTCATCACCTAGCTTCTCCCTCTACTTCATGTTCTCCTCTCATTACTTCATCTCTTCCTCTTGGTGCTCCTTCTCCCTTAGCTCCTCCTACCTATCACCCTTCCTGTTAAAATAAAACTTTTCTCTCAAAATACAATTAGAGCATAATTATTCCTATTTGTACCAGTGAGGTACAAGATAGTCTTAATACCCAGTCCATCATTTTGTTGACTAACCAGAACCTCTGTCGTCTCTCTTGACTAAAATACTTAGTTTTGAACCTGGCTTTTTTCTTGGCTTTAGAATGAATGTCAGCTGAAAACCATCCACTCAGATCTTTTCTCTCAAAGTAAATAGCCAGGATTGGTTATGAGACTATAGGTCTTCAACCTCGTCAGAAATCCAGAATGACTGAGTTAACTAAAGTTATGGGAAGCACTAAGCATAGCTTCTAAAAGTTAGCCAATTTATAGAGACCACTGAACACCTGGACAATTCCTATACTATCGAACATTGGAGCATCAAATCTTCAGCTTTCTGGCCCAGACTCATCTGACAGACCTTAGTGATGCAGAATTATTAAGGGCTGATTACTCTGTCTAGGCAGATATAATCAGTCGACTATTCTGCAAGTGTGTCCTTTTCTGGACAGTAATTTGTCTGTAGATGGAGAGAGGCAATTCTTGCCTAGTGGCTGTCTCCGCACAACTGGAGTACCTCCAAGGATGCTCAATTTCTTCTTAGAATCCAAAACAGGAAGCTGTCAGGAGCAGACAGGTCTCTAATCAAAATGAACATTAATATAGAAATATTTGTGATGTCAATTCTGTGAATTTTTGATGTTTTGAAATCCAACTATCCATGTAAGGTAACCTGGACTGTTGTCTGTTAACTCCTCTCAGCTATTTCTAAATAAAATATAGAAAACACCCTAACAATAAACTCAAAGTCATGAATTTGCTATAGTCCCTTAACTCACAGGCTAATTGTCTCAAATCAGTTAAAAAAGAAATATTTCTATCTCAATAGGCATATTTGAAGGTTTATTAAAAGAAAAGATAGTAGCATGTTTAATCTATAATTTATAGAATATTATAAACTTTATTAGTTGAAAGAAGTATAAATTTTAGGGATTCAGAATAGCTCAGTGGTAGAGAATGCCTGGCATGCATGAGGTTCAATCCCCTATACAAAAAAAAAAAAAGATAAAAAAGAAAGTATAAATTTCAGTAGCTAGTCAAAGATAGATTTTGCAAGTGATATTATAAATTATTATAAAATTATAAAAGTGATAATATAAAATAATTTGTTATTGTTTTAATATATCACAAAAGTGTATTGATTCTTTAATGTATTATATTAGGATAAACTAATATTTAATAAGTATTCATTGACTTCATAATATATAAAAAAAAACAAATCCCCAATTTTTAACACATAACAGTAATTTATAGGTTAATTAAAGAACTAAATATAAAAATAAAGCATTAAAATATTGACTGAATAGAGGAAAAATCACTTGTTATCTTTTTCATAAAAGATCCTATCTTATACTATATACATTTACACTTGTAAATACCTGTACATGTAGATGCAGAGTGGCATTTAGAAAGGATCATAAAAAATAAAGGTAAAATCAGATGATAAGTAAGAATGAGATGTTGATGAAGGGACATATGAATTGTGAAGGAAGGCCAAGAGCTAATTATTTTTCTAGTTTCAACCATGTCACAGTTTTCTTTATTTTGTATTGGATAACAAATAAGTTCACAACAATGTCATTAATTGAGAACAAGGGCCATGTCTTCAAAAGTGTCAGTTTTACTATATAGAAGTTCACTGTGATGCGTAGAGACCAGCACTGGACTTTTATTTGCATGTTTACCTTGTCCAGCTGTGTGATGCCTTATTTGTAAATTCATTAAATTAAAATTTTAAACATTGACTGAAAAAGTAGATATGTACATTGTATGTATCCTACCCAATTCAAGGAAATGTCTTCGAACGAAAGAAACAGGATATCTTAAAATGATGAACATTACTTACACAAACATAAATCTATGAAACAATTCATGACACTCTAAGCAAAGTAAATGGAAAAATAAAGTCATTGAAAGAGAAGCCTCATTGCATTCAGTAAGAATTGGCACTTGGTGAAAGGGGTGCTGGAAGTTATGCTAAATTAATGTATATGCATGTATGAATTATGACATCAAAGTAAAATGTTTTTTCAGAATTTAATAAAATTATAACCAATGTTTGACTATGTTCAGAATAAAGCTTACATTTAAGTCATTGAATAATGTGCATAAGTGTATGTGTGTGCATGTGTGTGTCTGTATGTTTATGTCTGAGTGTGCACACATGTATGTGAGCATATGTGTGTGTATGTATCTGTGTGTGATGTGTGTGCACATATATATGTGTGTATGCTTGTGTATATGTGTGTATATACATGTATTCATGCTTGAATTTGTGTCTGTATGTATGTGAGTTCATAAGTGTGTGTGTATTCATTCATTTGTGTGTGTGTGTGTGTGTGTGTGTGTGTGTGTGTGTATGTTTATAGACATGCACATAATACATCAAGTGAGTGAAGGCCACAGGGCAACCTTAAGTGTTTGTCCTCATCTGCTACTTTGCTTAAAGAAAGTTATTCACAGCTGACTTGCCAGTTTAATCTGGCCCACATTTTGTGGCCCCCATTTCCCACCTTACATGGGATTACAGACAGCACTACTCTGACTTTTACATGAAATATGGGGGATCACCCAAAGCACTTTATCTACCCAGTCACCTCCCCAGCTCAGATAAAACACTTCATAATTTTCTTGTACCCTAATAATATAACATTTCTTTTTTTAAATTTTAAATACTAAATACCTATTTTATATTTATTTTTCTGATAGTATAGTTATGTTTAACAAATTCTTTTTTTTCTATATTACTTTTTTTGTGATTTTTTTATTGAAAATATTCTATTCTCATATTATGTGTCCCAATTACACTTTCCCCTCTCTCTATTCTTCCCAGTTTCTCTCCATTTCCCTTCTCTCTTTTCATCCAGATCTACTTCCTTTCTGTCCTTCAGTGGAGGAAAACAAAACTAAACAAAAACATCTTCTAAGGGATTCAAATATAGCAACACAATAAAATATGAGATAAAATAAAAAATGTCATATTGAAGTTGAACAAGGCAATCCAGCAGAAGGAAAAGGCTGCAAGAGAAAGCATGAGGACCAGAGACCTTCTCATTCATACACTCAGGAGTCCAGTGTTCAATAAATTTTTATTCATAAAAAAATCAGGTAGCTGGACTGTGATGGCACATTTCCTTAATCCCAGCAGTGGGAAAGCAGAGGCAGGTGAATCTCTGAGTTTATTTCCAGCCTGGTCTACTGAGCTAGTTACATGACAGCCAAGGCTACACAGAGAAATCCTGCCTCAAGAAACAGCAACAAAACAAAGCAAAACAAAATCTAGAAAAGGAAGTTTGTAACATTAAATTTTATCACACTGAAGAACCATACCCTTCAATTTTCTAATTTCTAGTAGTGTACCTTCGAAAGCTTTTTGTTGTTATTCTTTCATGAAGGTAAGGAAATCATTCTTCTGTTTGTGTCACAAGAATTGAAAATGAAAAGATTTACTCAATGATAGTAAAATAAATATAAAATACAAATAAAAAGGAGGCTTAAACCTTTTGAAAAAGAAGTTGATTAGACTATAGTTTTTCCAAGTAATGTTTTATAGATAACCCAACTTTCATAAAATACTTCAAGGCAAGCATTCAGGAAAGTTTCTAGTTATAATTTTTGCAAAAGGTTTAATATCTATCCTGTCCTGGGAATACTTTTACTCCTGCTATTGTGTTAAAGCTTGTCTTTAACTACATCAACAGGCTCGCAGCCAAAGTACATGACTTGAAACTGAAAACGGACTCCCAGTCAGTTATTAATTTAACAGACTGGCAAGTCAAGGATGGGTAAGATTTTGCACAGAGCCTTACCAACCTAAGACAGAAATGCATCACTTATGATAATGCATATTCCATGATGTGTAAGAAAGGCATTCTTGTCAGAATGACCTAGGACAGGCTCAGTCTTGTTTATGAAATAAAAAAAGGGAGATGTGGAGAGCTTTTGGGGCTTCTTGGCAGGGATCTGTCATTGGCCAAGGACAAGGAAATGGAGTGCAAGCAGGAATCTGACATTAGGGTGGAACAAAGAAGTAATTTCAGGCCGAAATCTAAATCCTAGGCTAGAACAAAGAAGAAATTTCAGGCAGGAATCTAAATCTCAGGCTAGAACAAAGAAATAGCTTTCAGGCATTGGCCTAGGAAAGGGGGGTAGACTCAGATATTTTGGTCATCCTGAGAAGCCCTTAGAAAGAGTGATCACAGAAGTGATCATGGGACTCTGTTTATTGTCATGCATGTTCTTTGACTACCTGGGTTTATTGTCTTGCTTGTTCCTTGACTATTTGCATCTATTGTATTGCTAGTTCCTCAACCTAGAACTGACCTTAATACTTGCATGTAATTTAAACAGTATAAAGGCAAAAAAGGAAGAGGAGGGATGGGATAGTGAACATAGGGGATTGGAGAATGGGGGAGGGTGATGGCAACTAAAATGTACATAAATAAAATATTGAATTTTAAAAAAGATGACTAGTGTCACCCAAGCAGATTCAAGAATCCTCAAATCTGTTTTGAAAAATGAGGGAGATCAGAGTACAGGCCCATCTGCTCATTCTCATGACATAGAAACATGCCTAGAACATGGTCGATTCTTAATATGGATTTGATAATATGTGTACAAATGAATTAATGCATTAATGTAAAAGGATACACTAAACCAACAAAATGAATAAATGAATGAATTGTATCTAGGTGGAAAGATGCATTGTAAGATGGCTAGAAAGTTATTAAAGTCATCAATACAGAGAAAACAGGTACATAGGAGGGAAAATATTGGGAAGGGAGAAATATAACTGATTTCATTATTCATGGTTCTAAAACTGAATAACACACAATGAGTTATCCTGAAAAGATACAGTCTAGTGTTTGAATTTTTTTTCTAATGACCTCTGAGGTAATAAATCAGGTTGTTCCTTTCTGCTTTCAACTCTGTTCCTGTGATCTTAGCTCTAATTTTGTTTACAATTCATAGAAACGACTTTGAACAGAAACATAAGAGCTTTCTTTTCCATAATGTCTTTCTAACTTCTTTTGTGCTGATTACATTAGAAGGTTACCATACAGAGTCCAAGAGAATAGTAATAAGGTGATTGGATTTCAATAGCCTCTTGATCTATCCATTTACTATAAAATAGCATTAGAATAATAAATACCAGAGTCTTAAATATCTGAAACTTAAATAAGAAGTGATTTCAGATTAAATAGCCCATTCAAAATCAAAATTTAATTTAGAGCTGTTCTATAATTTTGTAAATCCAAAGTTAGTAATGACTTTAAGTTGAGGCTGGCTAGAGCAACAGTATGATGTCACTGTTACCAGTGAGTAACACCAACTTGAGGTTGTCTTGCCTCTGATACCATTCTTAGGTATTGTGCTGTGATGCCCCTGTCAGTCTACAGTCATATGGAAATGAGATTCATTCTGAAAGGTGACCCTCCCAAAGCCTGACTCACCAAAGCTGCAGGGAGAGAGTTCACTGCAAACACTGTGATTTGATTTTCGTTCAGCTCAATCTTTCTTTGTGATTAGCCGTGCATTTATTCTTCTTTATTTGGTGGTCCTTTGATAAATGATAACCTATGTTGTCAGCAGAGTTGAAAAATGTATAGGGAAAGTTTAACTGGAAACTCTTGATTTTTAGATACTTCTTAAAACAGACTCAACTATTACTTTCCAAGTTTGTAATCTCTAGCCTTAGGCTTTTCTATACAGCCTCTTTGTCCCCAGAGTAACAACTCTGAGACTTATCTGGATAAATGTTTGGGACATAAGGTCTGGCTCATTCCCTGACTAGCTGATAACTAGTGATGTAGCCCATTTATACCATTATAACTAATGATATAACCCATTTATCCTAACCTAAATTCAGCAACATGGTTTGGTAGTTATCTCTCCTTCAGTCTTGTCCTGCTTCTTTCTTAGTGTCTGAGTGGCAAATCCCTTTCCTCTATCTCTGTGTGTACAGGCAGAAAGGTTACAGTCACTTAGACTGCCTAGGTACACCTCCTAGAAGATAGTTTACTTTCTCAGGCAATTTCAGCAAAATATGGCACAGCTGAGATCAGTCAAAAGCCATTTTCTGGAAGTATGTGGAGCAGATACTGAATTCCTCCCAGAGGCTATATCCAAGGTTTCCTGAAAGGGCTGAGATTTGAAATACTATGGGCTTGCTTTTGTCTACTACTTTTTATGTAGATAATATTCAATATGCAAAGGCATGAGGTGATCTACAATTTTATTTGTATGACAATTCAGCTGCATAATATTAACAATGTTTTGATAGGCATACTGAGACCATAACCAATCTTCATAACATTCTTTAATTAAAATGGGGAACTATGTTGTGTTCCGAATAAGCACCTAAAAAAAAAAAAATACTCTTTGGGACCTAATGCCTGTTTATAATGATGAATAGAAACAAATTGTGGAAGGAATTAATGAGATAGCTTTTTGTGATTGGTTGTAAACACATTAAACCACTATGAGTTTTATATGAAGAAAAATATATGTTTTCTTTTAGACATTCCAAACATAGTTGGAGAAATTTAGTTCTAAATAGTTTATATCTACTAGCTTTATTTTAATGGTAGTTGTGAATGAATTGAGCATTGGTTGTGTACTTTACAATGTAAAGTCTGTTTAAGGAAAAAAACCTTCAGGCCTTTAGGGCTAGTAGTCTCAGCTATGTAACCCCAATAATCATTGGAATGAAAAAAAATGGCTTAATCTCAGCATTTCTGAATTCTATGTACACAACAAATTGACAAATTGATAGTGCAAAAGTAATTTTCCCCTTACAGTGACATTTTGAAACAAGCATGTTTGTATGGATGAATTTTTATTACCACCATCAATTATTAAATCGAAATGTATCGGGTTTGTAACAGATAGAAAGGGTACTGATGTCTATTGTACCTGACACGGCCCTTAATAGTTGATGTCCCAAGGTCACCCTATATGGTAGTTTTGTTGCCTTTGTTTTACAGATGAACATCGAGGGGAAGCTGTTACAAAGGGCAAAAGATATGACTTAAATTTAGCTTTGTCTCATATGAACACATTTACTTCACTATGCCATGTGCCTGCCCTGTGTCTGATTAAGTCATAAGATGCTAACTTAAACTATTTCCCAATTGGAAAGCCATTTATATAATTTTCAGTTATCACTACTGTGTCAGCTCCTCCTAGAGACTCAAGTGCAGGGATTGGCAAACTGTTTCTGTAAAGCACCAAATAATCAATATTCTGAGATGGAGAAATCACATAGCCTAAGCATCTGGTGTTTATCTCTATTACTTTAGACATGGGCCAAAGATAATGTTTACTAGTGTGGTCATGGCTGTTTTTCAATAAAATTGAGTCCTGAACTGGGAGAAGAGGAGAGATTAATGATCAGTGAACCCCTTTTGGTCTCAGGTCTCTAACTGCCTATAGAGGAATGGAAGATTTCAGGGCTCGGAGATTTTGACTTGCTTGAATACACAATTAGGAGAAACAAGTGACAGGATTGACTAACACGTCATGTCTATAATTCCTTATATGGTTCTTTGTTTTTTTTTTTTTATATTGTTTGGATTCAGTCTTGCTAGAGCACAGAGCCTCAAAATGCAAGGTATTAGTTTTATAATCTACTGATTCCACGATAGAATGAGTATTGTACTTGAAGCCTTAGCATAGAACGGATTTCATGTGCAGTACAGACCTAACATCACTCTTTCTTTGAAATATATCCCTTGCTCTCACTTTCAGCTTCTCATTTTTATTGTGTGGTGATGTCCCTGATTTACAGAAGCTCACCACATTCCACACCACATTCCACATTCCACTGTATCCTTGATGTCTCCCAACAAATCTAACCTGAGCTCTCAAATTACTACTCCAACTCTGATATTCGCTACTGAGCCATGGCATGTTCTTACATGCACATATGTGCGCACGTGCTTGTGTGTGTGTGTGTGTGTGTGTGTGTGTGTGTAGAAGCCAGTGGGCAACTTGTAATTGGTTCTCTCTTCCTAGTACCACATGGTACTACTAGGGGATTGAGCTTAGGTCTTCAGGTGTGATGGCAAGCAATTTTAACCCCATTGAACTATCTCCTCAGTTCTATCAGGCAGTCTAAGAAGAAAATATAATTAGAATGTTTTACAATCTGGAATGCTTCAAGATTCAATTCTAAATTGAATGAACTTGATCTTTTAATAGTAAAAACAGGTTATTTAAATAAATACTAAAATGTAGTAGAAATCCATCTTTTTTTTTTATTCACACTGTAACTTTTCAGCACTAAAGAATTTTTCTATTATAAATGGTGAGAATAATGGATTTCATTTAGTGCATTTTCAAAGGGTCCATCTCCAAATTTTAGTCAACGTTTTGTTATTATTTTTTTTTTGTAATGGATCTTGGAATGAAAACTTATTTCCAGATAGGGTCTTGTAGAGGCAGTCATGTGAAAATGAGAAAAATATGATTAAATCCAATAATGTCCTGATAAGGAATTCGGACTGCAAAACTGTCAGGGAAAACTCCATTGGTCACTTGATTTTAAATCCCTGAATTCTGAAGTCATGCTGTGTGAACTATTCAGTCTGTGCTGTTTTTTCATAGCAATCTTAGCAAGCAGATACAGTGTTTAACATCTGCCAAATGACTGATCAGCCACTATCCATTATTGCATTTTGATATGGTGCTTTTTTTTTTTTTTAATGCACATTCTATGTGCTTTCTAGAGTCACAGGGCATAAAATACATTTCTAGAGATCTGGCTGGTTTGAGTTTAATTTTTCCAGAGCAGGAATGGTGTATGAGCCTAAAGTGATATAATTACGATCAGTTTGGAGGTTACGATTGGAACCACTGTGATCTCTTCATGAAAAATACCCAAACAAAGCATAGTTTTCATGATCTGGCTACTTCTGTGATCCATAAATTATGTTAAAGAAGACCATGAGATTTGGAGAAAAATGGATCTATTTTTAAGAGGCTTCTCTAAGGTCTGCCAGAGCCTGACACATACAGAGGCAGATGCTCACAGAAAACCGTTGAACTCATCATGGTGTTCCCAATGGAGAAGTCAGAGAGAAGACTAAAGGAGCTGAACGGGCTTGCAGCCACACGAGGAGAGCAACAACTAACCAACTACCAACTAACCAGAGCTAAATCACTAGCCTGGGAGCTCATAATGAGTGACCCATGACTCCAGCCGTATATGTAGGGGAGGATGGCCTTGTCAGGCATAGGTGGGAGAGGAAGTCCTTGGTTCTGTGAAGACTGGACACCCCAGTGTGAGAGAATTCGAGGGTAGGGAGGTGAGAGTGGGTGGGTGGGGGCACATCCTCAAAGAAGCAGGAGGAAGGGGAATGGGATAGGGGGTTCCTGGGTGAGGGTGAAATGGGGTAAGGACTGAAATGTAAATAAAGTATCCAATTTAAAAAAAAAACATGGTTCACTTTGATAAAAAGAAGCTTCTCTAAAGGTAAAGCACTTGATTTCATATTCAAATTCCGGTAATGTGTTTATATATTTGTTAAAAAATAAAAGGGGAAATACTCTTAAAGCTTTCCATGCCAGATGTCCAGATCTCTCTCTCTCTCTCTCTCTCTCTCTCTCTCTCTCTCTCTCTCTCTCTCTCTCTCTTTCACACACACACACACACACACACACACCACACACACACATACTAGTAACAGACTCTGATTGCCAAAAATCTTGCAGAGCATAACCCTAGAGTTGTATTGTCCAGAGGAAAACAGCTTGATACTTTCTTCAAGTACAATCTATAAGGTTATCAGATTTCTAAAGCTTGTATTTATTTATTTATTTATTTATTTATTTATTTATTTATATTTATTTTTTTTCCGTCAGCTATGGTTTGGTGATACTACTGTAGTTGTAATGATTGAATAAGCCTAATCAAATAAGGCTTATAAAAATACACACATCATACAAATAGCCACTCTGAGTAATTTAAATGTAGCAGTGTGAGTTTACCATTATTTTTCCCTCAGCAAAATTCTATTCAGAGATATTTGCAATGATATAAGATGTCACTGTTCCATGTAATCTGTCACAATGCCAAGAGTTGACCATGGATTGACTCTAGGGAGCATATCTTTCTCCTAGTCTCTAGCAATGAAAGACTTTTTATATTTTGTCTATTTATCATAAAACATTTCTAACATTTATAAATGACATGTGCCTACCATTGATATGGAAATATATAGTTTCCCCAGATTATTCAGTAAATCAACTGTTAAACTGCTGATACAAAGTTGAAATTCTAGGAAGAATGTAGGGCTGGCCAAACAGAAAAAAATAATCACTTCTTATTGGATTTATTGCTTTTATTTTAAAAAGTTGCATGTTAACAGCTACATGCTATGAAAACAGCTATGAAAAGTCTATTTTTAATTGAGAAGGAGTTACATATTTTCCTCACATAGAGTTTATGAGCCATTTACTTGGAAAACCAGAGGATAGCAATGTTGGAAACTAAGCAACATGCAACACTTTCAAAGCTTTTTTTCAAAGGAGACTTTAGAAACGTGTTTAAACAGTGTTTCAGTTTCCTGCTACATCAGAGTTAAATAAACTGCCCTCTGCCCAGATGTGTGCAATTTGAACAGCCTGCTTCCAGCTCTAGGAGCTCATTGGAAAAAGCACATATAAAGTATTTCTACTCGGTTGTTTGCTTTATTGAAATATGGGTATGAATACCTTCCTCATTTTTATTTTTCAGAAATGTATAAAATAGATTCAAACTAACTGAGAAATTCTTTGAAAGGCATAGGAAACTGGTTTTTTTGCTCTGTAGATGGAATGATTACATCACACATTCACACACCAAACACACACACACACACACACACACACACACACACACACACACACTTACCAGAACACTCTTTAATTCATAATTTATTTCATTTTATTTTATTTTATTATTTTACTTTATTTTGTATTTAGGGAGTAAATCGAGATTTGGGCTAGACTTTTAGATATACTGTATACTTTTCAAATAATCAGATAACGATTTTGGTTCCAGTTTAACTAAATTGTTAGTCTGCTATTACAATGGTGTTCAATAATAAGCATATTTGCTTCGAAAGTATTAAATTATATTTCATTATGGAGTTAAAATCCTATGGTTCTGTTTTCAATCCCAATAGAGAAATAGCATTAGCTGTAGATTAACCGTAGAAAGTATTATTTATGCAGCCGATAATAGAGTTAATATTAGAGATAATTAAAGATGTATAAAAAAGATTTACTGTGATTATTTTGCAAAATAATTTGCCCCTGAGAGAATCAAATTTGTCATCTTATTGCTTAAGGGTTATAGACTCCGTCCTTTTTTTCACATGTATGTAATATGAACAAATGCAACTTTAATTGTTATACTTTTCTGACAAACGGGTTTTTTGTTGTTGTTTATAAATAGCATGGCTATGCATTTCTTTCTACATTAGATAAAGAAAACTTGGCCTTACCTTGTCTCCTACAAGAAGAGTAGACTTTCAAACACTTTTGCATTTCCTTAGGTTTCTGAAAGTTAATTATGGCAATGGGTAGAGCTCACCATTTAACTATTTCCTGCAATCATGGTTTGAAACAAAAATTTTAGAAAGCCTCATTTTCATTAATAAAAAAGGAATGTGAATGTTTTTGCATGTTTTGATAGGTAACATCCTCACACTGGAGCTAAAGACACCTGTTGTTACATTTCACTGTTACAGTGACTTACAGGGCTAGCCCAGCAGGGCATGCTTAATTCTTAAGGATGACTGTGTTTCCGAGAATAAAAAAAAAAAAAAAAAAAAAAGCTAACGGCTTTGCAATCTTCAGCTTGGTATTTTTTTTTTTCAAAATGAAATAAAATGTCTTTAAAATAAAAAAGGCTTTTTTTTTCCCCCTATGGGTTTTTCAATTCAACCACATTGGATCATCTTGTAAAATGACTGTTGGGGCTCCATGAAGCAACTCATTTATGCAAATTCGGCTGAGGAAGAAAAGGTGTCAAAAGAAAGTACTAGAAAATTAATTCATCAAAGAAAATGATTATACATTTATACTATTCAAATGAGGTTGCTAAGAAGAAAAGAAATCTGCTACTGATTCTCTGAAATGGAATCCAGGGAACTTGGAAGACTTTCTGTAGATTCAACCCCCAAACATCTGACATTCATGGAAATACTCATCTTCTTATCTGAGACTTTTAAATTCAAGAACTGAGTGTAGAACAACTGCCTAAATTGAGCCTGATTGGCATATGATAAGGATCTCATGGGCCATGTTGGTTAAGTTCTAGTTTTCTTCCTCTTCCTCTTTTTCTTCTTTGTTCTTCCCTCATACATTACATTCCTATAGCAATTTCTTCTCCCTTCATTTCTTTCAACTACCCCCAACCCCTGTCCTGTCTCCTCCAGAACTCCTCCTCCTCCTTCCCACCACCCCCAAAGGCAGGCCTAAGCCTCCCAGGGATATAAACAGAACATGGCTTAACAAGTTACAATCAGACTAGTCATAAACCTTCATAGTAAGGCTTCAAGAGACAAACCATCAGGAGGAAAAGAATCTCAAGTGCAGGCAGAAGAGTCAGTGACACCTTCTGCCTTTAATTTTGGAAGCGTCACAAGAATATCAAGTTAACGATCACAATGTGCAAGCAGAGGATGTAGCTGGGACCCTAAAGAATCTGTGTTTGTTACTTCTGTCTCTAAAACCCTGCTTAGTTCATCTGTGGATTGTGTTCTCATAGTGTCCCCAAGCCCTCTAGCTCCTACAGTCCTTTTTCTTCCTCTTCTCTTGTTCTAGTCAAACACTTGTTGGAGTGTGTGATTAGTGTTTGGCTCTGCATCTGAATCCATCAGTTGTTGGATGATGTTTTTCTGATGACAAGTGGGGGAGACAGCAATTTATGAGTATCACAGTATATCAATAGGGATCATTGTGGGGAGCCGACAGAAGGCGGCTATCATTCTTGCAGCCATCTTGAGCCATATACCCTGGCAAGAGACTTGATTACAATAGCCTACAACAGCTGAGCACACTCTGATAACATCTTGTATTAGATACCCAGGATTTTCCCTTGAGTGTGTGAGACTTAAAGGTGTGTGACTTAAGGGCATGACTTAGAGATCAGATTTAGAGATAAGGCCTAAGGGCATGACTTAGAGGCGCGGCTTGGAGTTAGTTACTAGGCACTTGGAAGATCATTAGACATTAGGCACTTAGCACTTGGAAGAAGTAACTTGGAATTTGGAGGCACTTAGGGACTAGGAACTAGGGACTAGGAACTCAAGACTTGGCACTTGGACTAGGAAGAGAGACTGAAGAATAAACAGGATTGAATCACACTCAGTCTGATCTCCATTCCTCACATCCATCCCCTCTCTCTCTCTCTCTCTCTCTCTCTCTCTCTGAACCCAGACCCGTGGACCAGAGCAGCTTGGGGCAGTGCGGGCTCTAAAAACTTAGCCCCCAAGGCTTTTGGCAGTGTGGGTCTCAACACTGATAGAGCGGTCCCCAATATTTTGGCCAAGCGTGGAGCAGCTCGGCTCTCAACAAATCATTTCATTGACTTTTTTTTGATGGTCATGTTTGGTTCTAAATTGGATCTGTAGACTGCCCCATCTCTGATTCCTGGCCAGTGTCAAACATTGTCTCCCTCTTGGTGGCGTGGAACTCAAGTTGGACCAGTTATTGGTTGGCCAGTTTCACAAGTTCTGTGCTATTATCCCAGAATATTTTGATATGAATGCAGCCATATAATCTTTGCTCTACAACCTATTAAGTTCCAATTCTGTAGTATGTCATGTATAGTGACTACTGTTAGTTACTACTTTAGGGCATATAGTTAAGGCTACCAGCTATGATTTCTGTTATTTTAAAATGAAAGATACAGTTCTATCAAATAGCTATGCTTACTAGGCTTAAGATATTTTAGTACATTTAACATTAAAAAGGAAAACAAAAGTAGATGATTCATCCTATGTAATGAACTTTCTTCCCCCATTTAATTACTAACTCAAGTCCTAAACTCCAACTAATGTTATTAGGTCTAGGGAATCAGATGGTTGTGAGGAAATTAGGTTTAGAAGAAGTAATTAGGGTGGAAAATTTGGAGTACAATTACTGTTTTTATAGCAGCAGACACTCTGAGGTATTGTTTCTTGTCTACTGTTTGAAGACATCTTAAAAAGTCAACCACCTGTCAGCCAAGAATGGAGACTTTACAGTGATCCTACCATGCCAACAGAGCACCAACCCCATAACAGTGAAATGTAGTGCATGTGTTATTATGTCATCCAGAGTTGGCTAAATCTAATTTCTTTTCAACTCTTGAGTTATTTTTATAAAAGTTCTGGGTTTCAGAATGTTCTGATTGAACCATTTGATAATGATTGGTAAAACCAGATGAAGAAATAACAGGCACAGTCAAATTTGTGATTGCTAGTAGAAGAAATAACAACACCAAAGTAATGTTGTCTGTATATACCTATGTATCTGGAAAGGCCAGGTGTACGCATGGATCTAAGAACAACTTGCTCAATTGGTTCACGCTGTGAATGACCTCAGGATCCTGATGCTCTTTCCAGCTTGTGCTCATGCTCTATGGTCGACCTGAGAGCCACTATAGCCTATACTCACAATCTTCTCTCAGTAAAATAGTTCCTTTCGATTGCTTCACAGAAAAATGAGGTATTGAGTTTATAACACCCCTCACAGGCATGAATAAGATGGTGATCTGAATAACCAAAGCTGGTTTGAAAGTTTGTTCTTATGGTTGGTGATACAGAATTGGCCTTCATTCTAGACTCAACATTAGAGAGAAAAAAAAATCACCCAATGAAAGAGTAGAAGAGGTAGATGGTTAGTAAGGTGATTAGGGTTTTATTGTTTATATTTTATTTTTGTTTTTGAGAGAGAGAGAGAGAGAGAGAGAGAGAGAGAGAGAGAGAGAGAGAGAAATAGTGAAAAAGAATATGAAAATGGATGGGAAAGCTATGGCAGATCTTGGAGGAGTTGGAGGAAGACAAAGATTATGATAAAATACACTGTATTAAAAAATTAAATATAATTACACACTGCTTCCTCATTAGACAAGTGACCAAAATGGCTTCTCTAACTTCATTATAATTATCACATCTTCCCAAAATTTTGGAAGCCTTATATTAATGTAAATGTGAGACTTTAATTGAAATTGGCAGAGAATCAAGGTTCCAGATTGTTAACAAAAGTAATTTTCATCCTTAAAAAAGTGTTAGTGATTATGTGTATATTTCAAATATCTAGAGTTTGAATTCTTCTAAAAATTACATAATTTCTTATGGGTCAAAAATATCACATATATTGATAACAATATATGACTATTTTAACAAAGGTCATTATTGATTGTTTTTACATATTTTCTGTTAATATCTTTTAGTTTTTATATACTTATAGAAAAGCATAATTAATTCATCCTCTCTCTATATATGGTACATATCCATTCTACAAATATCAATTACATTGTTAAAAGACAGATATTTATACCTTTTTCAACTTTGTACTTGCACAAAGATCTTTCCAAGAGACCTTCTAGAAAATTCTTATTTATATATGTTTTACAGTGAAACAGAACAAAGTTCACCAATATGAGATGGTGAATGTGTTTTTAGTATATTTTAGGTACACATATAACGCCACTGATGGCATAAACCACTATGTCTCTCCACGGCTCTCCAAACGTTGAAGAAATATAGTGTATTTCACAAACCACATTCCATGCTGAAATGCAAAATTCATAATGCTTTTATGTAATGAAACTGTGATGTTTTGCTGATATCAATCTGTAATCTAGGCTTGTCTCCCTAGAGACTCTTGTCCAGCCTCATATTGGTTCTTTACAGGAATAAAAATGGGCTAGTATAGTTGACAGTGTCTTCGAGTGATCAATAAGGCAGAGTGAGGTTAAGTAATTTCTGCCAGGAGGCTTCTGATTTATGTTTCCTTGCACGGTTTGACTGTGTAGCTACCTTTGGAACTGCTGTATGAGCTGCTCTTTTTTTCTGCTTTAACAACGCAGAGCTGCATGGCTCTGCAGTCAGATCCCTACTTCTTTGGTAATGATTCTATATGGTAATCAAAATAATCAAAATGAATAGAATTTAAAAGTAGGCACAAACAGTAGCCTAATGTCTCCGCTCCAGTTCGGAAGTGCCACATTTCAAGAAGGGAAGCCTATGTCAAACTGTCCTGTAACATTTACCTCTCATTCTTTCCAGAACATCAATAATTTGATCTTGTCATGTTTAAAGTGCTTCTCAAACATAAAGTAATCTCAGATTACACACTCTGTTCTTTGCATGTATCTTGACCAGCTGTCAAGGAAGGCAATTTTATGCCCTCTCAATTTTCTGCCTCTTGGCTTTGGGCAACTTTAGTAGCAAATTTGAATGGGAAATGAAAGGTACAGTTTGGTGTCCTTTTGACAAAAGCAAGATCACTTTCTGAGTACTTTCCAATTGTTTGTTGTTTTCTAATTGAATTCCCAGTGTGCATTTCTATAACACTTGAGCCTTGGTGAATTTATATGTGAAAAATGTGGCAGTGTGAAGGTAAAAATAAGTTAAAGAGGATAAAGAAATTTGTAAAACAAACAAACAACCCCAAAAATCCATATTATTCTTAAACTGTGAACTTGCATACTTTCTTAACTTTGTTTTCTATTTTTCTTCTCTGATGAAAATGAAAAAAAAATATTGCATTTAAAGTTTTCTACTTTCTAAAAATGTTGTTAAGATTCTAGAAATTTGAGTCAAACCTTGTTAAAACTTTCCCGTTCAGTCATAAGACATGGAGCAGATGATGCAATGTTGTCTGCAGCTCTACTACTTGACACACTCAAGTGCCTCTGGAGTATAGAGGTAATTCTCTGTGAGGAGTAGAAAACTTTCCAGAGGTCAAAACACTAGAGATCAACAACTTTCAGGCAGGCTACTCCTAAGCACTCATAATTCATTTACTCTCCTGAAAATCATTATTCCAAAGATTTGATCCACTTGTGGTCTCACTTGGGTCTTAAATCTCATTTCAAAGCACTGCAGTCAATCATCCATTTCAGAACTACCATTAGGAGTGATGGGAATTTGGCACAAAAATCAATGAGAGGATATAATGTGAATTCTTTCTAATTTTTTTTTTCTTCTTTGAGTACCACTTCATGAAATCCATTTTTAAAGGTAGTATTCCATCTTGCTATCATTTCCACTAAATTGAGTTCATGAACTTGAAGCATGCATTTTCATAGTGTTCTTTTTCATTTTTTTTTTAAAAAAGGGAGTCTGGCATTATTATTGCTAATACCTATCAAAAGCTATTTTGAAGTCTTATTTAAATCATTTTGCCAATGGTGCCCTGATTAACATTTTCGTCTTTTGAAAATCTAAGATGATATTTACCATTTTATCTTAGAAATTACTTGTGTAGCTGTGTTCTGTTTGAACTACTACCTATTGATATACACTGGCTTTTCTTATCTCTGAGTAGTCAAAGAAATGTTTGCCTTTTATCTTATTTCTGTGAAGATAAACTGATACTTTATGGAAGGAAAATATATTAAGACTTCAGTAACCAGAACTTTACTTTGCATAAAGTACTTTAAAAAATATGTTAAAATCTGAAATTGAATTGTACCAGAAATATAACTGTGTACACATCTGTTTCAAGAGCCTGTACTTTATTTTCTGATTTAAAGAATTTCTTATACTGAAGTATTTGCTAAGAGCAAATTAAACACATTTACACATGCATCTATCTAGAGAAAATTTTAAAGAAATAAGATTTTAACACAAGTTGTTTATAAATGGTGAGATTTAAAATGATTCATGTGACTTATCTATTTATAACTTGGTTATTTTATATATTTTGTGCATTGTACATGAGTTACCAATTCCTAAAATCAAGGACAAGTAACTTAACTGATAACAAAAGATCTTTTAGTTCTGATAATATATAATCTGATAATATAAGGATAATATAAGATATTCTTAGGTGTCTGTACCTACTGAAATATGATGATCTCAATGAGGACACATTATGTACTATGCCTAGGATATCAAGAAATATTTCATTCATTTGAACTATTTCATTAGTACGTTTTGCTCTCTATAAGTAATTTTTTTTTTGCTTGCTTTCTGAACTGCAGGAGAGTCTAAATAGAAGGGTCACATAATAAAATATATCTTTGTCTCAAAAGAAACTCACTGTTGCTTCTAATAGTGAAATGGGAGATTTGACAGGAGATGAACATCACTTTTCATTTAAGGTCCTGTATTTTGTTGTCAGGGTAAAATGCTGAGATTTGGGTAATGTAATGAGCTATGGCCTATTGTCCTGCACTGCAAGGGTGGATTCTACTATAGAAACTTGCATCTGCTAGACTCAGAGAGTCTGTGTCATTTGATTGCTTATATTTGAAGTTAATTCATGAATTGTATTTTATTTTCTGGGTGCGTGACTAGGAAATGCATCTACAACCACAACAGTGATTGACAACAAAAATGGATCTGTTCCCAAGTCCCCTGGAAAGGTGCTGAAGAGGACTGTCACCGAAGACATCGTGACAACATTCAGCTCCCCTGCAGCCTGGCTTCTGGTCATTGCTCTGATTATCACATGGTCAGCTGTTGCTATTGTGATGTTTGATCTAGTGGATTACAAAAACTTTTCAGGTAAGAAGCATTACATTTGGATTTTAAGTCAATGGGAAAACATATTCTCCCAAGAGAATTGTTTCTCTCCACCACAGCTTAGTATGAGAAATAAAATATAGAAAAAGTTACTGGGCATCCCTGAAGTTGGTTGCTTCTATTCACTTTCTTGGTCTATTGTGTGTTCGTATTTGAAAATACAATTACTGTCCTCAACTTAAAATCTTCATGAAGACTAGATGCTGTGGCTTTATAAACCGATTATTAAAAAGCCTGATAGAAATTTATCTTTGAAACTTAATTAATCATCTATGAAGAAAGAATAACTCGTGGGCTTTATATTTGACAAAATAAAGCACAAAGCTGATTAAATAATTTTAGATAAATGGAAGATATTTGAATCATTTCTAAGGCACACTGACAAGTGGTCTCAAGTTTCTTTTCCAGACATACTCTGTTCCTTTTACTAACCCTGCCTATTTTCAGTTTCATATACTGTAAAGTATAAAGAGGATTTTCTCACAGTTGTTACATATTGACTGTCCTCGTGGGTTTGGAACATACCAGGAATAATGCAAGTGAGAAAAGATAAATTTTTCTTCAATGGCAATCCAATCTTAAAGTCTCTTTGTTCAAATATATTTTTTATTTTGAAATTATCATCCATTCTCTATTGAATTTTTGGAGGAAATGAATGACTTGGGTATTCAGTACACAGTCATTGAGTAGATGAGTCAGTAAATCTATGCCCATCATTGTTTACCACCAGCAAAAATATTTCATTATTATCTGTATGAGCTCTTCATTCATGTTACCTTCTCTCTCCATTTCTTCTTATCTCCAGTGGCAATAGGCTCTTTAGCATTTAGACATAAAGGATTGGAGTCTGTGTAGTCAGGAATTCTTCCCTTCTCATAGAATTTCAGTTATTTATCAATTACCAATCAAGAACCTATTATATGTACCAGATAATTGACACTTTACAGGAGCCAAAACTATAATATGAATACCATCAAGGAATAGATGTCTGTTGTTTCAGTTTGTAGATGAAGAGGCATTATTGACATGGCATCTGCTAGCTATTATCTTTAGCAGTTGAACTATATTTGCCATCATTTACTAGACAGAGATCAGATCTAATAGGTAATGCATTTTACTATATTCTTAGATTCTTAAAAGAAAATGTAGTTGCATTTTCTATCATTTAAAATGACAGAATTTTAACTGAAAAACATTTGGTTATGTTACTTTAGAGAACCATGTTTACTAAGTCTAATGGATTACAGTATTTTGTATGTCCTTTCCATTAAAATATTATTTTATCTACTCTAACCTCAAAACTAAAGATGACCATGAAACATTCTTAACTTATTTTATAACATATGTTCTAGAGGGTTCTATGTCAATCTACTATCTGTTAGTTAATGTTGTAAGCAGATATAGAAATTTATTCAATAAAATGCAAAACTACCTTCAGTTAGATTTTTAGATTAGATTACATAAAGATTAGATATATTTTCACATAGAACTACTATTATCAAGTGCTATGAATTGTTATGAGTTACAGGCATCTTATCTGATGGAAATTATTTCAGTTAGTCTTCAATACAAAGCACAGATCCTCTGTGAATTTCCCTCCTTATGATGCCACATTTATTAATGACAAAACCAAGCTATTTCCTCTAAAAGATCCTGCAGTCAGTTTCAAAGTCTATTTAGAGCTGGAGAACTCATCATAGCCTAAACAATGTAAACAAAAATGACATATAAATCTGAGCTTTTTTTTTTTAATCAGTGACACCATATATGTTATTACACTTCACAATTTCATTTTTTTTTCAGGGAACTTATGAAATTTTGTACTATCTGCATCAGTTCCTACTCATTAATATAGTTCTAAAGGCATCTTCATAAAACACTGAAAAAAGTAATGTTTTCACTATTGCCTAAGTATAAGAAGTACATTGAAATTCAAGGAATTTGCTTAGCTCTTTGTTTTTTTTTTTTTATAAGTTACTGAATATATGCATTTTTCTCAACCATATTTATGTAAGTTTTACCAGCTCATTCTAGGCAAATGCCAACTTCTCTTTTTTGCTGTCTGTGTACAATTGTGTTTCCCCAGCTCCAGAATCTCTAAGTAGAGATAGAGTAATAGATAATATTAAGAATTATTTATCTTTCCTGACATATTCTTTCTTTTATGATGACTTTGGTAATGCATAAAAATAACATGCCACATCACAATATATTTTCTTACTTCTAGTACTGTATGAATACATCTATTAAAAAGAATTAGTGGCATGTATTAGAGCTATCAGTTGACTTGTCTGTTTCATGCAGAATCCTACTTTTTCAAGGAAAATTGTTTCATTCATCTCTGTCTATGAATATTCAACACATATGAAGTCTCTTGGGATATATTACTTAAAGAAATGCATAACTTTGACATTTTGAGTTTAAACTACTTACTTTAAGAAGAAATGTACACATATAATTTTATTTCATTTAATTGAAATTTATTGAGCCCTAGGAATTAAGGAAATAGAGAAATTAGAGAATAAAAGCATTTATACAATAAAATTTTACTTGTTCTCAGCAGTTATCCATGGCTAAGAAATTATTTAAAAAGTAAGAGGCTTAATACAGCAACATTTGTCATCTCATAGTATCTGTGGTTCAGAAATTTGGAACTGGTTTATGTGTGTGACTCTGTCTTAAGTTTCATCCTTAGTTTTCAGTAAAGAGATTAGCAGAGACAGCACTTGATGAAAGATTGATGTTAATGGAAATATTTGTAAAGTGTCTCATCAGCCTGTTAACACCTGTGTCTCCTTGATCAGAAAGAACAG
This sequence comes from Rhabdomys pumilio, assembly GCA_030674055.1. Lineage (NCBI taxonomy): Eukaryota > Metazoa > Chordata > Mammalia > Rodentia > Muridae > Rhabdomys > Rhabdomys pumilio. The sequence continues at coordinate 2,034,875 of JANHMN010000003.1, read as the reverse complement.
AGCCAAAGCCATGTTGGCCTCATGTTCTAAACTTGGAAATCTGATTTTCGTTTCTGAAAATTCTTTTAGATTCACAGGATAACTTCACTAAATATTGTTTGGAAAAGCGTTTAGAAGTAAGAGTAGAAAACAAAAAAGATTACTGGACTAGAAGGCAAGGTGAGGTATTGGTGTCTGGTTGCCACACACTTCATTCTCATAAAAATCTATATTACAAAATTCTACATGTTTGATAAATATTCAGATGTAAGGTAAGAACATATACTGCTCTAGTTGATAAATGGATATTACAACAAAAACAGGCACACCGCAACACTTGCCATATTAAGATGGGTGTCATAAATGGGTTAGAAATGAAAAAAATTACAAAATTAAAGTATGAAAAGAAACAAATATTTAAAAACACTAACTAACTAACTAACTGACTAACTAAAAGCATTTAGCTTATTAAGGTTCAAAAGGTCCATTTATAGAAACAAAGAAATATAAGTTCAAAGACTTGTAACAAAACCCCTGGAGCTCATATCAATCTCCTTGTAGATTAGACACACTCATTTACATATAAAATTCTAATTCCATTCATCTATTTTGTGAGTTGTTAATGAGTTTTAATGATGCATCACAATTTTACTTCAAGAGATTTAAAGAATGGAAACTAATTTACATTTTCAATACTGTTTTTAATTGATATAATTTAAACATTTACTAGAAATTAGAATATATACACGATGAGTCTTTCATACTACCCCAGTATATTTTGAATAGGTAATAATATTTTTCAAAACAGGACTAGCAGCCTAAGGAAGCATTTTGAAGGTTGTATTGAAGGCTAGCATGTCTGGCACTGTGTCAAATTACTATCCAGTAGTTTTTAACAGTAGATAAATACCATGAAACTTTTAGAATATGTTCAGTGGGAAAAAAACCCTTTATTTCCAATAAATACATACTATACTGACTTGAGGAGGAAAATTTTAAACTAGCAACTCTCATTTTTAGAATTTGATCTGATTTACCCATGTAACCTACTCATGGAACACACAAAAATAACCTTTACACTAACATGAGTAGGAATTTCCTTTTCCTTTTCCTTTTATGTGATAGAGATTTTATCTCTCTTTCTTTTCTTTAAAATTTATGATTTGGATTATTCACAATAATAAAGACAAATTTTAGCACACTGAATCTAAGTAGATTGGGAAAGTATTTCAGTTCCTGATTCCTTGACAAATGCAACAGCTGAAAAATATTCAAACAATATTGGTTCTATCTGTAAGTGTTGAAAATAGCAGAAGCACCTGTTGCAGAACAGGAATTATAATGCCATAGCTCATAAATTCCTGGGAGCTGACTAAGCATGTTGAATGTATCTGCTGTTGAGTGGAAAGTCACCATGCTGAGAGTTGAGAGGGCAGATGGAAATAAAATAGAGGAGAATAAGGACAGTCATTTGTTTCCTACCACCTCAAGTGTTTAGGTGAGTTATTGGTCGCGATGTACTATGCCATGCTTTAGAGATGCATGAAGGAGAAATCCCAGCAGAAACTAGAAACGAAGGAGAAGGAGGATGTTGCTACGCAAGAATGGCCAAGACACTAGGGGGAATGTGAAAGGATACAAAGGACACACCCAGCACCCACCTTCTGAGGACAGACAATTGCTGAATCAGCTCCTACAGCCTGTCTTTCCCTTTCCCAACAGTTACCTGGGAATGTCTGGCACAAGGAGGCAATCACTCCTAAAATGTAGCTTGAGTTTGAACCCTATTAAGGGGAAATGAGATCAGTGATCTGAGAAGAAAGATGGCAATGATGTAATGGTATAAGCATCAATTTACTATGAAATTCTCGCAGACATCCCTCAAATATTCCTTTTAAATAGAGTTTCTAATGAGGTGCGCCATTTATCTATTGCTTTAGAAATTTATTCCCTGATTTTTTTCCTTTTCTTGGCACTTATCCCAGTTAAGCAGGTGCACTGCTTGTTAGGATATTGAATTTAACAGAGTAAAATTATTTTGGGGAAAGCTCCAACTTAGTGTCTCTCTCTCTCAACCTCTCCTCTGTCCTCTTTCTCTCTTTCTTTCTTTCTTTCTTTCTTTCTTTCTTTCTTTCTCTCTCTTTCTTTCCTTCTTTTTTCTTTCTTTCCCTCTCTCCCTTCCTCCTTCCTTCCTTCCTTCCCTCCTTCCTTCCTTCATCTATCTCTATAGTCTGTCTATCTATCTATCTATCTATCTATCTATCTATCTATCTATCTATCACCTATCTATTTTTCTATTTTTCTACATACCTGCCTACTTATTTGCAACTGTGCATAGGAAAGCATTTGTCTGTTCTAAATTTTGCTTGGTAGGGTTTTTACCTTTTTTCTTAGATTTATTCTTAGGTAACACATTAGGTAACTGTGAATAGGGTGGTTTTTTGTTGTTGTTGTTGTTGTTTTTGTAAATTTTTTATTAGCATATTTGTTATTGGTATACAGAGAAGCCTTGATTATTTTTTATGCTGATTTTGTATCTTACTACTATGATGAAGATATTTATTAACTCTGAGAGGGTGTTCCCCCCTCCCTCTGGTCATGGTGTTTACCTTATTAATAGAAACCATAACTAAAACATATGCTGAGTGAAAGAGATTTATGTCATAACATAACTATTAACATTTACAACTTAACACCTCAATAAATCTATTTTTTGTTAACTAGAATCTCAAAAAACTATGGTTGAGCAGTGAAAGTGCAAATCTGAACTAGACATCTTCGGTTACACTTGGCATATGACCTGGTGATCAGCAAATGTACAAACATTTGTTGAGTCAATAATTAACATTGGTAGTATTCTTACCATTTTATTATTATTATTACTTTTATTTTTTCACAATTTAGTCGTTGCCCAGCTCCCAGTCTGCCATCCCACAGTTTCTCATCCCATGACCTCTCCCCCTGTCTCCAAGAGGATGCCCCCTACTTTCACTTTCCCACCCAACTGCCAGGATTCCTTACTTCCTGGGGCCTCAAGTCTCTCCATGGTTAAGCTTGTCTTCTCCCACTGAGGACTCACCAGCCAGTCCTCTGCTGTCAGAGGCCTCGGACCAGCTTTTGAATAATGCCAGGTTGGTGACTCAGTGTCTAAGAGATCTTGGGGGTTAGTTGAGGCTGCTGGTCTTCCTATAAGGTTGCCCTCCTCCTTAGCTTTTTCCAGCCTTTCCTTAATTCAATGAGAGGGGTCCCTGACTTTAGTCCAATGGTTGGGTGTAAGTATCTGCTTCTATATTTGTCAGCTGCTTGATTCAGAAGACAGCCATACTAGGCTCCTCTCTGTAAACACACCATAATATTAGTAATAGTGTCAGGCCTTAGAGCCTCCCCTTGAGATGGATCCCAAGTTGGGCTGGTCACTGGACTGCCTTTCCCCCAGTCTCTTCTTCTTCATTTTTGTCCCTGCAGTTCTTTTAGACAGGAACAGTTCTGGGTCAGAACTCTCCACTCTCCCTCTGTTTTATTACTGTCTGTTGTAATATTCTCTCTTTTAATCTTTAATTTTATTAATTTATGGTCTTCTCTCTTTCTTATGCTTAGCCTGCATATGTGTATAATTACATTAACATTGGTAGTATTCACATTATAATATATATATTTAAAACAATTTCCAAGATTAGATCATGAACTTTCAATGATAAGAATTTTTTTGTTCAGTTTAATGTTTTTGTTTCAATTCCTTTTTCCATGACACATATTGTTTAATAAATTTATTAAATTAATAATAAATTTATATAGTTAAAACTATAGTTGTTTTCTAATTTGTCCAATCATACAAAACAAGTGTAATGGTTAGTGTTCATTCACAAAATCTAGAATTACATTGAAGATTTGTCTCTGGCCACACAGGTGGGTGATTATCTTGATTTCATGAATTGAGGTGGAAGATCCAACCACTGTGTCACCATCCCCTAGTAAAAACCATAGACTCTGTGTATGGAGAAGGAGTCAAACACAGCCTTACTCATCACTGTTTCTGACTGTGGATGCAATGTGACCAGTGGCTTCAAGCTCCTGGCTCTTTGATTTGCTATTATAATGGACTGTCAATTTGACCTTAGAGCTAAAATAAATTTAATCTTTCTTGGATTGTTTATGTCACAGCGGAAGAAAAAAGAGACTAAGGCAGTAAGTAGGCAAAGGACTAACTATAAACCAAACACAGAACAATAATATTAATGAGAGACATAGACTTACAGACCAAAGTGAAGATGACAGCCAACTTTGGGATGGATTCAAATCTTTATCTCATTAACTGTTTGGCAGGTGATGTCTTGGTCATGTTAATTCTATGTATTTCAATTCTGTCATCCATAGGCTGTAGTGGTAGTCAATTCAAGTGTTGTGTGCATTGAATAAGCTAATACTTAGACGACATTTAAAGTTCTGAGTTGCAGATAGTTATGATTAGAGAAATTATAGTTGGTATTATTTAAATCAAATACTATTGATCTTGAATATATTTTATGCATCAAAACATGAATAGAAATATTTTTGAAATATGAGCTAATTACATGAGTTTAAAATTTTAACTAACATGTGAGCATACATAAATTCTAGTAATCAAATAAAAGACATCCAATGAGTGCGATGTTGAAAAAGTACTCTAGTCATTCCCAAATATTTTCTTCAATTATGTGATATAATGAATGCATAACTTATAGTAAATTATACTATGTTTTCATATGAAACATGAAACTATTTTCTTATTTAATATTAAGTAATAGACTTGCTAAAGAAAACAAGAAACAAGTCAGTAATTCCAACATTAAAGTATAATTTGATTAAGTGAATGCATGTGAAAAAGAGCAGACATAGCCATTGTCAAGATATGCTAATCTAGATGTTTAAAATATGGATCAGTAGTTAAAGGCACTTGAGAATTTGTTGCTCTTGCACAGGACCAGAAGAGTTCACCCACACTGGATGGCTGCCAGTCCCCAACAATTCTAGCTCTTAGGGAATCAGACATTCTCTTCAAGACTCCATAAAAACTGCTTTTTCTCTTCTGACTACATGTCTCTGTCTCTGTCTGTCTGTCTGTCTGTCTGTCTGACTGACTGTCTATCTGAATCTTTCTCTGTCTTTCTTTCACACACACATACTCACACAACATAATTAAACACATCCAAAGAAGATGTGCTTATCTAACCATCTCTTGTTTGTTTAACTAAACCATTCAATAGGAACATATTTCAAATTATTTCATTTTATACTGTTATATAAGACTATAATTCAAGTATATAATGTACTGTGAAGATAAATTCTCATATCTTACTACCCTCACTTTTTAGTTTCCGTCTTCCACTCCCTTTTCCCTTTTGTTAGGATTCTACTTTCATATCACGAGTACCCATATGGTTTTATATTTCTATAAGCTCTAAGCCCCGCAAATGAGAGCAACTGTCATCTTGGCATTTTATAGACTAACTCAAATTTTGTTTAATTGGAATGGTGTTTTAGGTTCCTTTATGCCTGAGGAAATTAACTTTGTGTCATGCTAGCTTGGCAACAAGGAAACACAAACTATAAATGTACAAATATTTGTCTTTCTTTCTTTCTTTTTTCTTTTTCTTTTTCTTTTTTTTTTCTTTTTACATATGCTACAAAGGCTATTCTATGTATAGCAAAGGTGCAGAAGGCATCAACATGATGGCCATAACAGACATTCCTATAATCAGAAGTAGTGTCAGAACAGAAAAACAAGGAATTTCTTTAAATAAAAAATTCATAAGACCTAGAAAACTTCAAAGCTGAAGACTCGAAGGCTCATGAAAACAAAATATCATGCTTTGGTATCATGACAAAAGGCCATCCTAAAAAGGATGTTAAGAGAGATGTTTAACCCTAAAAGGATTTTTTTAAAGTGTTAGAAGGAACGATACCAAGCTAGCATGGAAAGACTAGGAAAGGCAATAGGAAGGTCCCTTCCATTTACTTCTGGCTCTCTGTTGACATCATTCTTTCCTTTGAGATGGTGAATGCAAATCTATAATAAAAGCTTATGTCTTACCACCAGACAATTCGAATTGCATATGACCCCTGCTCACACACCTAAACAGGGAGATAGCAGTATTTATAGGGAGAGTTTTACAAAAGCTTTCTTTACAGACGGAGTCTAGTCAGAACCCACCCTGCAGAGAGGAATTCTAGTTTGTAAAGAATCCTTCATTGAGCAAAATAGAGCAGGAGAAAGAATAGCAATTTTAAGTATTCCAAAACGCCATACTTTGAAGTGTGATTGTCCTGAGTGTCAATAGTTGTATCCTGCCTTGAATCTCCCAAGTGGTGAGCTGTAAAGGCTGTAAAAAGAAAGACACCTATTTTCTATTAGTAAAAGTCTTGCATATTTACCTGCTTATTTTTTTTAAAGTAAAATATAATCCCTAGGGTTTATGGCATAATTAAAGGAACTCAACCCTTGTTTATGCTTTTGATTGAAATATATTAAGTCCTTTATTTGGACTGGGTCTAGATTCAGTTCGCTGGTCTATCTTAGGCTTAAATATTTGCAGCATAGTTTGCTGTAAGTGGAAAGCAATGATGAAATGCACTTCCATTCGCATTTCTGTTTACACACAGCAACATTCCTCATTGCCTCAAAAGTATCATTTGAGTGATAACAGAAGATCACTGGGTTTCCATTTCAGCACACATTGCCAAATGGCTAAAGTTAAGAGTGAAGGTGCATAAGTAATATAAAACGGAGAGAGTTTTAAATGTAAAGGTAAAATACCCATGTCTCCTATATTTAAAAACTTAATTAATTTATTGTTTCTTTATTTAATTTCTAACCCTCTTCCTTTAAATACGAATATGCATATGACATAATAAATTAAAGTAAATAGAGGAGGAAAACAGAAGAGAGATGAATAGACTTGCAACAGTGCTTTGGGTTTTGTTTGGTTTAGCCTTGTATGCATTTGCTATTTCTTAGTGTGTAATTATGTAGTTTGGACCTAAGGGCCTTACTTTTTATAATTTAAAATATACAAAAAAATAGTCCTTAACATTTGAAGTCATATTTAAACGAATCAATTTACATCATACTATCTTCATTGTGGGGCAGTGGGCTGTGAGAATCAGCTGGGTGCCTGTCTGAGCATAGGCCTCGAACCCCAGACCCTGATGGGACAGAAGGCATTGGGTGTCGCTCCGGGCTCATTTCACTCAGTTTCAGCACCCCCACCCACAACCCCTCCCACAAAGAGGTCTATGGCCATCAGTCACATAGAAATAGTGTCTCAGGCTCTCCCACATGTAGATGAGGCATCTCCAAGCTCTCAGACCAAGCCAATAGGAGTTATCTGCTGCCAGACCCTAATCTACCCCAAAACTGTATATAAGGTCCTATTCGGGAGAAGTAACATTGTACGAGATCATCCCTTTGTCCAAGAGTTTCTGTTTTGAGAGCTGTAACACTAGAACTGTAACACCTGGGAAGAGATCTGCTCTCCTGAATCGCCTTCAGGACCCTCCCCTCGCTGCTAGCTAGGAGGTGCCTCACTGGTACATCCCAGAGGGGTGCAGTACCTGGGAGTAACTGGGCAGCAACAGTGGAGACATGGGCAGAGGCCTGGACCTCCCATACCAGGCTAGGCAGGAGATCCATGGACAGCTGAGATGCGGGCAGAGGCAGTAGTGGAACCTCCCTGCTTGCACTCTGTCCCCAGCTGGGCCATAGATCGTCGTGGGACACCCTCCAGAACAGGGACTCACACTTCATAAGGACAGAAAAACAATGAATTTCAATGTTTTTGATATATGATCCTGACTCTGTCTTTAGTGGAACATATTTCAGTGACAAGCAGAGTGAACAAATACGTTAAACATCTGTCACTCTTTGTATCATAAGTAATTATTTTGACATTTTAGTTAAACCTACAACCTAATATGATAGAGAACAAAGATAAAGTTGTCCTGATCAAGGGCCAACATAGTTAACACAGAGAAAGAGCTGTGAACATTAAAAACAAAGATGACAAATCCCATGTTCAAAACTTTATCTGGAAATAGGTGAGCATGTAGTTTGTTGATGTTTCTTGTTCTGTGGTTCTATTTCTCTAAAAGCTTCTAGGATATGACAAATCATGCATGAATGCCTTTTCTAAGTGTCTTAGCTTTTAAAATAACATAATATATATAATATACATAATTCTCTCTCTCTCTCTCTCTCTCTCTCTCTCTCTCTATATATATATATATATATATATATATATATATATATATATATGTATGAAGTTGACCTTAGCAAGTGACTGACTGCTTATAAGCACAAAAAGAAGCAAAATCTACCTGGAATATTTGCTTTCACAGCAAAAGAAAGTATCTGGATCTGGAGAAATGGATCAGTAGTTATGTCACCTGTTTCTCTTATAGAGAACTACAGTTTAGGACTCCATAAACACTTGGTGGCTCACATCAATAAAGTTTGAGGGTAGCCAATACTTTCCCTTGTGCTCCAAGGCATGCAAGTCGTGAACCTACATATGTATAGACAAAAATCTCATACTCATAAAAAAGTTTTCAGAAAAGGAGTAGAGTATAAAATCCATATGGGTACTGTTCAGCATCCCTATCTCCCTCCCCCCAACCCCCAATCTTGTTTCCAAGAGGATAGAAAAACAAAGAGAAAAGAAGGTCACTGCAGGAACATGTTATTTCTGATCTACTGACTTTCATGCTTGACAAAACATGACTGCTCACTACATTTTCTATTGGCTTCTCCCACTCCTGGGTAAGGTGATTGTTTAGCTAATGAAGAGAGAGACAGAAGCTTATCCTGAAAATCATCACCATTATAAGCATGCAGATGCAGGGGTGGTTCTGATGCTCAAGTTCCTGCTTCTCAGTTGGTTCTCCATCTGTCAGCACAGAAGCCACAGGCCAAGTGCTCGGTGGAGAAATAGGGGAGAATTCTTCCAGGCAGGAGGTTGCTTTAGAAGCGACTAGATGTAACTGAGTAGCTAAAGCAGGTAGGAGGGCCAGAGCTAACAGTATTGATAAGGGCACATTAGCCACAGGAGTTTAATAATGCCCAGAATTGTGCCAAGAAGGTAAGTTGAAAATGAACAACATGTGTGTCTGTGTCTTTTATCTTTGGATTCAAGAGAAGCTGGGTAGGGGTTGGTAGGGTGTCTTGATCCTGTCAACGAGCAGACTTGAAGGTCTCAGAAGTAAGACAAACTACAGTTTATGGTCATGAATTTCATCTCATTCCTTGCAAGATGAAATTGCCCTCCCCCATCTTTCTTCCCTTTAGCTCTCATACAGACATCTAAACCTACCATAGACGTGAATTATATAAAATCAAATCCAAATAGGACTGCCTTTATCTTTTATGTGTGGTCATCTTGTTTTTCTATTCAAATTTCAAATGATATTTTGGGGACCTAAATGATTGTGTATAATATTCAATCCACTTTTGTTTGTATTTGAAAACTTCCTTTGTAGTTTATCCATTTTGGCATATAGGGTTCAATGTGTGTGTGTGTGTGTGTGTGTGTGTATTTTACTCTAGTTTCTTTTAAACAATATTTTTCATCTACTGTCTTCTCTTTTTTATCATCCTATTTTTAATTACATATTTTCTTTTTTTATATTAATCACAACTTCCTCTAATCTAGCCACAATGTACTATTAAGAATGCCTGGCCACCTAATATCAAAATTAGAAGACCAAGTAAAACATAAGACAACTTTTATAGAATAAGATATATAAATAACCCTGGATTCTGCCTAATATCCTATCATCCCCCATTGTAGAGTAGTGAATTCTTAGGCAGAGAAGCAAAATTTATTTTGTTATCTGTGTATTGCTACTGCCATTATCGTAGTTAGAGTTATTGTTGGTGTAATGAAACACCATGACCAAAAGCAAGTTGGGGAGGAAAAGGTTTATTTGTCTTACACTTCCACTTATTAGTTTGTCAATGAAGAATGTCAGGGCAGGAATTTAAATAGGGCTAGAACCTGGAGGCAGGAGCTGATGCATAAATTATGCAGGGGTGCTTCTTGTTGGCTTGGTCATCATGGGTTGCTCAGCTTGTTTTGTTGGAGAACACAGGACCACCAGCACCTAGGATGGCCCTACCCACAATGGTCTTGGCCTTTTCCCTATTAATTGATAATTAAGAAAAGCTCTAAAGGATTACCCACAGCTGGATCTTATGGAGGAATTTTTGTCAATTGAGGTTTCCTTTTTTTTTTTAATGAGGACTCTAACCTTAGTCAAGTTGTATGAGTAACTGGCACAGCAATATCTGTTAGCTAAAATTTTCCTTCAAGCCATGATGATTAAATTTCTCTGGCCTAGACATCGATATAATAATAAGTATCTAGAATGCAGTCGGGGATATACTGGATTAGGAAGATGGAAGTTTATGTCTCCTCTAAGTTCAATGACCTTGCCAGTGACAAGTAACTGGCTAAGAGACAAGTTAGAGACCGGCATGAGTTTCCTCCTCTAAACTTGATTCATACCTCTGTTTTTTTTGTTTTTTGTTTGTTTTTTCCCCCTCAGAATATAAGTGGCACTTCATAAAATTTTAGAATATCACCTTTAATTTCACTGAGCTGAATTCTTTGAATCCTTTGATGAAGTCTATGACTTATGAAGTTATCTGCTTTATCTTTGGATACTTCTAGATGATTTTTAAAGAACATTTCTTTTAGACTTTATGAGTAGGCATACATTCAGTTTGTACATTCAAATGTACATTCATTTTGTTTGTGATTCTGTGACCTGGGTCTTGTTTGTTTGATGTGGGATTAGAGACTACTTTAGTGCAAGCTTGTGAAGGATTTGTGTGATCATAGGTAGGCATGTTAGTTTGAAGATGGTATGGGCAGACTTGGATTTTAGGCACTTCACCAAAGAAAGATAGTTGAATTTCTAAAGCTAGGCTTTGGAATTTAGGGTTCGGGGACATGCATGAAGAACCTTCTTTATATCTTTGTGAGCTAATTGCCAGTTATAAATTTTTCAGAGTTGATACAAAAACTATTGTAAAATATTTGTCTTTCCTAGCCATGTTATCTAATAACTGGCCTTCATGATATGATGTCAAGTCCCTGATTTATGATGATGCAGCTTACAAATTAAAATTGTATACTGAAATTAAAATTTAATTAAATTGAAAACTAGGAAACATTTTATATCATAAAATGAAGTGTTGTTAGTTCAGTGACACCAATGCTATATTATACTGTGCCTCAGCCATATCATTATAGATTCATATTTTTTCACGTTTAATCTTTCCTTTCCCAAACTTGTCATTTAATATCTTCAAAAATTCCTGAATCAGCTGAGGCATATCTATGTGGAATGAAATATAGTTTTTATTTTAAACTGCAAGAAATCCTCTCACAGAATAGGCCTATCCAAAATTATACTGAAAGTGATTATGAATTCATGTTTTGATTTGTTTGATATCACATAACATAATAGGTCTTGGGCAGGAGGTCTAAACATGGGTTCAAAGCCTGTGTCTCTCACTTTCTACCACGTAATCTCTCTGTGCGTCAGTTTTACAATATTTAAAAAAAGAAGTAAAATAATCATTGGTTTATCAAGAAAAATAGAAAATAAATATATATAAATCAATTAGAATGCCATCAAGTTATCATTGTTTTTAAAGCATTAATTTTTTTGTGACAATCCTCACTATTAAGTGTAAAGGAACTTAAAGTTAAGTTACAGGACTATTTCTTTTTTTTTTATTTTTTGTATAATGAGTATACAAAAATAGATCTCAGTATACATAATGAGATCTATTTTTCCATTTATTTAAATGATTTTTTTTCTTATCCAATATATCCTTATTCCCCTCCATCTGTTTCTCCCAATTTCTACTTACCTCCTCTCAATAAAGATCCACATTATTATGCCTCTTATTAAAAAAGAACAGGTTTCTAAAAGAGACCAAAAAAAATAACCATAGCAAAATAAATATAATCAGATTTTTAAAAAAATCCACATCCCATTGATATTGAAAAAGGCAAACAAAAAGAAGGAAAAGAGCACAAGAGAAGGTAGAAGAATCGAGGACTCACTTATTCACACACTTAGGAGTCCTACAAAAATACTAAATAGAGTGTGTAGAAGAGCTGATGCATACCTGCATAAGCCCTGTGCTTATTCATATGAGCTCTGCTCATTTGATTTAGAGGACCTTGTTTTCCTGGTAGCCTCCATTTCCTCTAGTTCTTATACTCGTTCTACCTCCTCTTTCATGGGGTTCCCTGAGCTCTGAGGGGAGAGATTTGATGGACACACCCTATTTACAGCTGTGCGATCCAAGGTCTCTCACTCCTATGCAATATTTGTCTGTGAGTCTCTGTATGTGCTTTCATATTCTGTAGGAGGAAGCTTCTCTTATAATGGTTGGATAAGCCACTGATCTATGAGTATAGCAGAATAGCATTAGGAATCATTTACTAGTAGTTTTCTCTATTTTTAAAGAGCAGTAGTATTTGATTTTATCCTCTATCTCTGTGTTATCTAGTCTCGGGTTCTTGGTCACCCATGTGATGTGTATTAGGTATGGGTTCCATCTCCTGGAGTGGGCCTGAAACCAAATCAGACATTAGTTGATTACTCTCACAAGCTTTATGCCACCAATGCCCTAGTATATTTTGCAAGAGGAGACCACATAGATTAAAAATTTTTTGTCTGGGTTGGTGTTTATGTTTCTTTTTTCTTTTCTTTTCTTTTCTTTTCTTTTTTTTTTTTTTTTTTTTTTTGGTAACTTGTGGAATACCTTCCCATATCAAAGACACTAGAACATAGGAGAGAAGGTTTTATGTAGGCACCAGCTCTACTTCTCTATGTTTAGTGAGCTGAGTGGGTATTGGAGGTCTACCATGAGTTTACGCAGAACAATCTAGTGTCTTAGCAACAGCCTGGGCATTATAGGGGATTTTCATGAGACCTCCCCTTGGCCAATAACTCAGTTGTATGTAATTCCATCTGATACTGGACATTTAGCAAGAAGAAATGGCCAGTTGGTAATTCTATCACCTAAATCAAGACTATCTCTTTGTAAAGGTCACCAATAAGAGTTTTAATTGTCTTGTATAGAATATTTCCTATAATATTGTTTGAATACTATGTCTAAAAACTATCAATATTATGGTCTGTCTTAAATATGTGTGTTAAATTTTTTTAATAAGCTATCTTCATTATTGAAAATCAGAAGGTAAGTGTCAAGTCAGCAATGTTACTTTAATGAAGACTGCCTGATTGACTCTATTTTACCCTTAGAGGTGCCAGATGCCTCCAGTGTGTTCAGTCCTAAGGATAATCAGGCTGATGACTATTTTTTTAGATCTCATGGTTAATTTTCTAAGTTAACAATTAGAATGAGGTGGATGAGAAAATAGTCTCAGTCTATTCAATATGAAAAACTCCCACTATTCGACCAGAGGAAAAATGTCATTGTGAAAATGTGTATTATATAATAAATCAATTTACTAATTTGTCAATAAATAAGTTAAATAAATAGATTAAATGCATAAATTTTTATTATATTGCAATTATAAAACTCACCTTCTTTCCTTTTGATCTGAACATTCAGTACAATATTTTTATCTAATATGATGTAGCTATACAAGAATTTAAGAAAATAAATTAGAAATAATGGAGACACAAGGGCAATGACTAATTCTGGTAGTTTTTCTGCCTGTTACTTTTTTCAAACTTAGGTGTATTGTGAAGTCTTTGTGCTCTGCCTCCTCCCTCAGTACTGTTCCCTCTCTAGTTATCTTCTCTCCCATCATTTTCTCTGCTCTCTATGGGATCTGAATCATTAACATTATCAAGTATTCGTCCAATTTTAATAACCCCGAAAACAAACTAAGATTTTAATTGTTTGAAAAGCTCTTCTTCTTCATCACTGGTAGTAAAATGTATTTACTAACTTCAAATTTCTCTCATAATGACCTGAGCATGCTCTGCTGATGTTGTGAGTGGAGAGCCTCTGAGGACATCCTAAATATTATTCCCACAGTCTGTCCATTCTGTCTTCATTTACCTAGCTCTGAGAACACCATTTGCCCCTTAAACACTCTGTTTTCTGAAATGATTTCCTTATTTTACTTTTAGCACATCATACTATCCTGCTCATTCCTCAGCCCCATTGATTCCCTGCTCCTCATTCATAGTGTACTATGCCCTGTACCATGTAATGCGACTTCTAGGTACTGAGTCTTCTCAAATCTTCTCTCTGTGGTCTCACTGAACATCATGCTTTTGATACCTTCTATCTTTCGGTTGCTGCCAAATTACTAAAGTCAAGAAAAATATTCATTTACAGACTAAATCGAAGAAGGTAAACCTAAGCATCAGTGGAGGTGAAAGATACAAAATTCTAAACCTTGGCACCATTTCTATTCCATTCTCCCTGCAATCCAGACCAAACAACAAGCCTCCCCATCTCACTAGGAATCACTGCTATACCTCCAGTGTCATTTGCAAAATATTACAAAATTATATCAGTGAGATTCGTATTTGTGTAATAATTATAATGTATCTTTCCATTCTCTGTCTCCATTTGTTTAATCAACTTATTTCTCCCTCACACGCTAGAGCAGAAGTGAAAGCATTTATACATAGACTATCAGCTGTACCACTGAAATACATGAGGAATCTGGTGGCAAACGACATGCCAGTCTGGGAGGTTCCGTGATTATCCTCTTTCTAAATTATTTTAATTGGATCTTCACTATCTGCCTGTTTGTTGCCTGAGATCATTTTAATCTTCAGCACTAAATTTACTCAAATCTTCCAGTGACTTCCTATCTGCTTTAAAGTAAAAGCCTGATTTTGGAACACTTAACCTTTAGATGATACAAGGCATTGATTTGATTCTGAATTCTTAAATATATCAAAGAAAGAAGATTGCTTGAAAAACAAAACTAGCTTTTAAAATTAAGAGAACAATGGCTCGAAAACTTTTTCCCCCTATCTGTAGGGTTTTTTTTTCCCTCTAATCTCTTTTTTTACAGTTTAGTCATTATACCCCTCTAGGCCCACCCTCTGACTGACTGTTCCTTATCCCATATCTCTTCCCCCATCTTCAAGAGGATGTCCCCACCCTTCACCCCTACCCTATCAAACCTCCCTAGTCCCTGGGGCCTCAGATCTCTCAAGTTAGGTGCTTCTTCTCTCACTGAGATCAGACCAGGCAGTCCTCTGTTACATATGTGTCAGAGGCCTTATATGAGCTGCTGTATGCAATTTGGTTTGTGGCTCAGTGTCTGAGAGATCTCAGAGATCCAGGTTAGTTGAGACCACTATGGGGTCACCCTCCTCCTCAGCTTCTTCCAGCTTTTTCCTAATTAAACCACAGGAGTCCCCAGCTTCTGTCCATTGGTTGGGTGTAAGTATCTGCATCTGACTCCTTGAGCTGCTTGTTGGGCCTCTCAAAGAGCAGCCATCAGAAGCTCAGGTGCAATTTGTGCTGTGTTTTGACATCACCCCTCAAGTAGATGTTAAGCCTACTTTTCAGTCTTCAGATACGTTTTTGTAAAATGAGAATATTTTATAAATCCCCAATGTGTTTATATATGAAAGTCTTCTAACATAACAAAAGCATGATGTATAGGCTTCAGTTTTACCTAATTCTATTATTGAAGTTTCTAGGAGTTTAAATGTAAAGAGTTTACTGTTTGAATATTTTAAGATAGAATTTCAAAATAAAGTTAATGAACTTTGTTAAAATTGGACCAAATTGCCACCTCAATATAAGTCCAAGTTTTTTCTATTGTTTTTCATATTTTAATGAATATCAATCTTAATTCATACATATTGACTCTGGTCAAATTTGAAGATTTACATGGTCATCTTCTCCATAATGCTGCAAAGCATTTTATAGGCCAATAACTGTTTCAATCTTCCTGAACAGCTAGAATTCAGTGACTTTAAAACTCATGTAATAAAAATGTTATTTAACTTATTTTAAAGTTTTGTTGTTCCACATATGCATTTGGTTTATGGTCATTATTAAAGTATTTTCCTTTTGGTAATTTTATAATATTTAGTACTAGATGTTTTAAATTACTTGTCTTTCTTATATCTATATCTATATATCTATCTCTACATATTCATATGTGTATATGTATGTGCATGTAATATATATGCTAATATAATACATGATAATTTATAATACTCATATATATACAATAAAAGTAATATGTAATGTATTTATATACTGTTTTATGTGTTTATATACTAATATAATAATTTTGTAATATACACTAATATATGTAATGTATTTATATAATACTTTATATATACACTATATATTTATACAGGATATATTTTATATATTTGTACAAAATAGTAGCCTAGAGATATTTATAGTCTCGCAAACAAAGTTTTTTAGGTTCTCTGGTAATAACTGCTGAAGTTTTCCCTTTGTTTCCATATCTTTTAGCAAGCTCCATTGCCAAGATTGGCTCAGATCCTCTAAAACTAGTAAACGATGCTGTGGAGGAAACAACAGACTGGATCTACGGCTTCTTCTCTTTGCTATCTGACATCATCTCATCTGATGGCGATGAAGATGATGAGGATGCAGATGAGGACATTGATAAAGGTATCAAAAATCCAAAGTTGTATCTGTCATATATAGAGTTGTATATACGGTTGTATCTAACAGTCTAACAGCTATGACAGGGTACTGGACACTCTTCACACTGACTTGCTGAGGGTTCAGCCCTAATGAGCAATTGGACAGACAAAACTCATGAGGATACTTATGAGTATAAAAATCACTCCAATAAGTTCCCGAATAGAGTGAATTGCTCTCTGTTTGACTTTAGTCCTATAGTTTATCTGCCATTATGGAAAAGCTATAAAAATTAAGTGAAGCTTCTAGAGTGGCATTCTAGCAGAAAGTCTTAATATAAATGACTATAAAACCACAATAGGTTACTCACTTACATGGTTATTTGATACAGAGTAGCTATTTTTCAAATTCATCTCTAGGAAGATTGAAAAAAAAAAACATTAAAACCAACAAGCATCTGTTTGTACATGTAAGCCACATTAATAGTAGAATGATGATAACTAATCATTAAAAAGTCCAGTTAAAGCATATATTGATGGAATCAAATGAAGATATAGAATGGAAAGATACATTTTAAGTATTATACAAATAAGCAGCTCACATTTAATGAATAAAAGTAAATTGAAGAACAAGCTGTATATAAATTGGCATTTAGAGGGTTTACAAAGAAGAAAGCACGGTGATCCAGTTTGTTATATAACATTTTTTTAAAAAAATTAATGGTTACTGTTAATAATCCATGATTATTCATTTAGACTTACCCAACAAGAAAATTCTGACTATTAAAAACTCCTTTTATGGGCTGGAGAGATGGCTCAGTGGTTAAGAGCACTGACTGCTCTGCCAGAGAACCTGAGTTCAATTCACAGCAACCACATGATGGCTCACATAGATCTGATGTACTCTTTCAGAGTGTGTCTGAAGACAGCAGCAGTGTACTTATATAAATAAAAAAATAAATAGATCTTTTCAAAAGAACGCTTTTATGACTATGTTGGAAATTTATATTTGTTTTGGTCCTGTACACAATAAACAGAGAAAATTGAAATTAATATGATTTATGAACTATAATTCAGTAACTAGGAGCACTGCAACAATTTTATTGAATTGTAAAATGAAACCATCTTAAATGAATATATATAAACAGGGAATGTACTGTGGAATTTCTGTAGCAAAGCAAAGCAAGAACCATGATTATAGAAAGCAATAGCTTGGGAAAAAATGAGTACAACATGAGTAAATATCAAATCCCCACTAGAGATTATGCTAATTTACCTTTTTTTCCTTCTTGATTTAGGAGAAATAGAAGAACCTCCCTTAAAAAGAAAAGGTTAGTTTGGTTCATTTTTCAGCATTTTCTTTCCTATTCTGTGGTACTGATTTTGAGCATAACTTAAGTGTCTTTCATTTGTACTGTCACTTATCATGTTTGTAAAAAAGATGTTTGTTTTAACGAGAGTGTGTAAAGCTTATAATCAAAGAGAGCTACTATACCTCTTCTAGTGAGCTCATCCAAATGTCTTTCTGCTGCATTTTTAATGAAGGGTTTTTGCAGTCAATTTGTGTACCTTTATCTATATACCTCTGACTGATAGAGAATTCTGCAGCTGTGAAAATAGTCCAGTAGTTGATGGTGCCCCTTATATTTACTTCTATTATATCAGATTTACTGGGTTTAAGCATGAAGTCTCTTTGTATGTATAAATTTACTGTCAATATTTTGCATCCCTGGTGATGACAGTGATACATAATAGCCATTGGAGTGTGGAACATATAATCTTGGAGCAAAGTTGTATCACTAAGTGTATGTATTGGTCATTCCCAAAAAAACCAATATTGCCTAGGGTATGTGGATATGATGTAGAATGCTTTCTTGTTGTGAAAGCTGAGGATTTTGGTGACTAATCTTCGTTTGGGAGTAGCATGCTTTACGGAAATTTTGTACATCTTTGGAACAAGTAACTCAAAGGATCGAAGATTTTTACAACCAAGGATGTCAAACATCTCTAGAAATGTTGAGGAAACCCAAAGCAACAAATCTAAGTACACTTGATGTGAGTAAAAGCTAGCTAGTGCTCGATTCTACTGTAATGGTTAAGTTACTCATGTGCATGCCTATTAGAATACTCTTTGGTTACCTAAGCAGGGGAAGTTATTTTCCAAAGACCAGAATGGATTCAACAATCGAATTGAATGTAATCAATACGACCAGCCCAGACTTAGTTGTGGCTGAGCAGGCTGAGTAGGTGGCCATTACCCTACTATTGGAAAAAAATTAAAGTTTTGATTTCTATCATAACAAATAAGAATTGAGTGGGTGAGGTTCCAGTGTAGCAAAGCCATCCTGAAGCAAATGTATTTATGAAATGTTATGAGGAGAAACAAAGTTATTCTGACGTCAAAAGTGAGGATGAGTTTTGAAAAATTCCAATCAGAATTTAGTTATCAAGTTCAGGCTTTGAAACTGATTGAGATGTAAACTTCCTAAGAGCATACGTGTGGTCTTTTCAAGGCTGATAAGGTTTAATAACTATTGAGTAGTCAAACTTTATGCTAATAAGCTATTAATGATAAGAAAATCACAGGTCATATACATGTCTATTTTAATTGTAAGTGGAGAGAGAAAAATCTATGAAAAAGTTATTCTTAGAAATTGAATAACAAATATATCTTAAGGTCATATTCTCCTTATGTGGAAAAGCGTTAGCCATATCTGATAGCTAAATGGGGAGACTGGTAAGTTGCCTTGTATTCCAAATATTCACAAACTAAATGATTGTGGAGGCAAAGTCACAAATACATTGAAAATGATGTGAACTTCTGGTTTTATTTCAATAAAACAGAAAGAGCAAGCAAGCAATTATTTAACTTAAAGATAACTAATTTCTTAGACAGGGGTATTAGCATATAGCTATAATTCTGGCACTCTGGTGTTGGGGGCATTTTCAGTTCTAACCTACTCTGTTTTTGAGACAAGGAAATACTGTCTGAAAAACTAAGAAAAATAATTACATAAAATTATTTTTATTTCTAATGTCATCCTGATATTGGTAGAAAAAAGATCAAAATGCAGTAAAATAGAAATAATTTGTTATATGCATAAATGTCTATGATTATTTATGAATATAAATATGTAGACATATATAAATATGTTATATATATATATATATATATATATATATATATATATATATATGTATCTTGAGGCTGGAGTCACTTGGTTATGAGCTGCCTGTCACAGGTACTTGGAAGTAAACTAAGTTCTTATGTAAAAGAAGTTAATGCTTACTCACTGTTGATTCATCTCTCAAGATTTTTGTGATCTAATTTTATAGTGCCATTAACCTCATAAGGAAACAATATTTGATATTTCATTTTCAATATAAAACCATAAATATTTGCAACATGTTTTTATATATGGAGGTTAATATATTTGTCCTATAGGGGAAAATTTTAATTTTTATTATATATAATTTCTTGCAAATGTTATGATGTAATTTTTAAATTTTTTAAAACTTTTATTCCATTCAATAAAATTTTAGAGAATAAAGACAAGAATGTGAAAAAAATTCCAAATGTTAAAAAGTAATTTTAGAATTACATTTTACAAATGTGATATTTGACACTTGGAGACCATTAATTAAGTTTTAAAGGTAATATCACAGTAATTTTATTTACATTTTAATATCTGGAATTTTTTTTTAGACTAGTTCTTATTTAGATCAGGCTAGCTTTCATCTCACTGTTTAGTTTAGGACGACCTCATCGCTTTTCCCATCTCTACTTACGTGATGCTCAGATGATGGGCACATGCCAACATCCTTCTTAGTGAAATTTTATTTTAAAGTTTAACATTTGCAATAATCATTGCATTACAATACTTGTAACATTTAAGTGTCTTCTAAGTGTGGGAAGGAATGCAGTTTTTAAAGTATTCTGCAATTTTAAAGGAAAACAAAAAGAGAAGATGACTACAGAGGCATATAGGTGTTTAGCTTCCTGGAGGAGCCTAGAGTTCTGAGAGGGCTCCACATACTATATCATACTACACTGTCCCCTATTCATAGCCATTATCCCAGAGCACTGATAACCTACGATTAAAGCTAGTCATCAAATTTAAGTTTCAATATTGCTTTTTCAGGTGCTATCAATATTTCAAACAATATGCTAGGTTACTAGACCATTTGTCTGCTTCTTTACAATATCTTCAAAAGTTAGTGTAGAAAATTTCTTAAAAATTTCTGTATCTACAATGAAATTCTTATGGTTTTACAAATAGACAAGTATGCCTTACAAATTGCCAGTCCAACAGAACTCAGCATACCTTATTAACCAGTGACATGAAACTAGCACTTATTTTTACAATACCACAAAAGATCATGTTGAAGAGATTGCTGAAGAAATGGGCATAATAGATTGTAATTGAGATAGAGTATTTACAGAGTTACATGATTCACATTGATGCGGTCCAGGATTTATCTTATTGGACTATTTTTTGTGCAAATATTTTAATACTTTAGTTTTTCAAAACATCTCTAAATCCAAGTTAAAGCCATGCCGAATGATACAGATACGGGGAGTGTTGGGGAAAGAATGAAGAGAAGGAGGAGGTGGAGGAGGAGGAAGAGAAGAAGGAGGAGGAGGGAGAGGAAAAGGAGCAGGGAGGAGAAGAGGAGTCCAGTCATCATGAAGAATTGGTTACCTCAGTAATTCTCCGTATTTTTTGAAAGTGATTTATTGCATTATAGGTAATAGAATTTCCTCATATTTCTGAACTAATGTTTAAGGTTTTACTGACTAGATTAGGTAAACTGTCAGAAAAATATAACTCTTTAGTATGCCTAGTTTTAAATTTTTTACTAACACTTCTAAGCACCATCTAATGGAAACATTTATCTCCCCTTTTCAGTTCATTCTTACTTAAACCTTTGTCTGTAAGCCTGTATATAAGAGTGATCATTATACCATTTACGTCTTTTCCAATATGTAATTTTAGAAAATAATGATAGTCTTTTGACAGAAAGTTACATTCTATATTGCCTTTTCTTGACATCTAGCTTTAAAGTTGAGAAAGGATAATTATATACTTTCTTTACATTATTTTTTTATTGGATATATTATTTACATTTCAGATATTATCCCCTTTCCTTATTCCCCCCACCCAGAAACTCTCTATTCTTTCCCCTCTCCTCCTGCTTTTATGAGGATGTGCCCCCACACACCCACCCACTCCCTTCTCCCCACCCTCGAATTCTCCCACACTGGGGTATCCAGCCTTCCTGGGACCAAGGATCTCCTCTCACACATATGCCCAACAAGGCCATCTGACCCTATATATACAGCCGGAGCCATGGACCCCTTCCTATGTGCTCCCAGGCTGGTGGTTTTAGGCTCTGGTAGCTCTGTTTGGTTGGTATTGTTGCTCTCCCTGTGGGGCCACAAATTCCTTCAGCTCCTTCAATCTTCTCTCTAACTTCTCCATTGGGAACCCCATCAGTTCTATGGTTAGCTGTGAGCATCTGCCTTTGTATATGGTTTGTATAGAGGTCAGGCTGGGGCAGACCTCTAAGGAGTCAGCTATGTCAGGCTCCTGTCAACACGCACTTCCTGGCATCCAAATCAGAGTCTACCTTTGGTGATTGCACATGGGATGGATACCCAGGTGGAATGGTCTCCAGACAGCCACTCCTTCAGTTTCTGTCCCAAACTTTGTCTCTATATTTGCTCCCCTGAGTATTTTATTACTCCTTCTAAGAAGGACCGAAGCATCCCCACTTGGTCTTCTTTCTTCATGAGCTTCATGTGGTCTGTGAGTTATATCTTGGGTATTGCAAACCTTTGGGCTAATATCCACTTATCAGTGAGTGCATACTATGTGTGTTCTTTTGAAATTGGGTTACTTCACTCAGGATGATATTTTCTAATTTCACTCATTTGCCTAAGAATTTCATGAATTCATTGTTTTTAATAGCTGAGTAATGTGATATGGTACATTTTCTGTATCCATTCCTCTGTTGAAGGACATCTGGGTTCTTTCTAGCTTCTGGCTATTATAAATAAGGCTGCTATGAACACAGCATGTGTCCTTGTTATATGTTATATGTTGGAGCATCTTCTGGGTATATGCCCAGGAGTATTCTTTCAAAGCTAAGCACATTCACAGTTCTGTAAAGGAAAATTTGGTCTTGGCTTTTAGGATCACAATGACCTTATGGACCATACACTCATTGTTTGCATTCAGAGAGAGCACCAGAAGCTGCAACCGTCAAAGTTATGTATAATTTTCTTGATTCCTGTATTGTTTCTTTCCTCACTGTTGTCACAAATACCTGACAAGAGTCAAGTTGTGGGAGAGAGGAACTTAAAGTGATGCAATCCATCAGCAGGGAAGACATCATAGCAGTAGTCAGAGGTGGCTGATCACACTGTATCTGCAGCAAAGAATCATAAGGAGACAATTGTGTTTAGAAGAGTACGTTACATTTTCTGTAGAGATGCAACTTGTTCTATAGCCTTCAGACTGAAGAGAGCTACCCGCTAGGTTAAAACTTAATTCATTTACTGTCTTTTTTAAAAATTGATATCCAGAATAGTGATTTGACATCAGAATACATGAAGAGGCTCCAGAAAATACCAACACCAGACATTATGGTTTCACTATGTAGAATACTGTATTTCAATGTTGGTAGTAAGATAGCCATACAAGTTAACCTGCCACTTCTATCATGTCCATGTTTATTAGTAGTTTATGAATTTACAGTAGATTAAACATTAAGTGTCAAAAAATCTAGGGCACCAGAAAGGAAGTAGAAATAGGACTTCTTGTTATTAGTTATGACCTAGCAATATTGTGAAATTGATACTTTTTTTAATTGGATATTTTATTTATTTACATTTCAAATGTTATCCCCACGATTTCCCTTCTGGAACCCCTCCATGCTGTTTCGGCCCAAGCTGCCCCACGTTTGAGGGCCAAAATGTCGAGGACCGCTCTGTCAATGTTAAAACTCGCACTGCCAAAAGCCTTGGTGGCTAAATTGTTGGAGTCCTCACTGCCTCATGCTGCTCCAGTCTGATGGTCAGGGTTCAGCAAGAGAGAGAGTGAGGACAAACTAGAAGAATGGAGACCATGCAGAGTATGATTCAATCCCATTTATTCTTCAGTCTCTCTTTTTCGTTCCAAGTCCCTAGCTCCTAGCACCTAATCCTAGTTCCAGATGCTAGTGTCTTTCCCAGTTCCAAGTTCTTTCTCCAAGTGCTAAGTGCCTAATAACTAATGCCTAATGTTTAATAGTCCTTCTTCCGGGTTCTCTAGGCCAAGTGTCTAGCAACTAATAACTAACTTCTGTCTGCCTCTCACCTTTTATATGTCTCACTTCTAAGCCACGCCTTTAAGTCACACCTTTAAGTCATGCCCTTAGGTCTTGTCTCTAAATCTGATCTCTAAGTCACACCCTTAAGTCACACATCTTTAAGTCTCACATACCCAATGGAAAATCTTGGGTATCTAAAACAAGATGTTATCAGAGTGTGCTCAGCTGTTGTAGGCTATTGCAATCAAGTCTCTTTTCAGGGTATATGGCTCAAGATGGTTGCAAGAATGATAGCTGCCTTCTGTTGGCTACTCACACTATGCCATCACCCCTGCTTCTATGAGGTTGCTTTTCCACCCATTTCCACCCCCCTACCCTGGCATTCCCTTACACTAAGACTTCGAGCCTTCACAGGACCAAGGGCCTTTCCTCCCATTGATGCCCAACAAGGCCAACCTCTGCTACTCCTATGTGGCTGGAGCCATGGATCACTCCATATGTACTCCTTGGTTGGTGGTTTAGTCCCTGGGAGCTCTTGGGGATGGGGGGTCTGTTTGGTTGATATTGTTGTTCTTCCTATGGGGTTGCAAACCCCTTCAGCTCCTTCAACCCTTTACCTTCTAAATCAAAGCTCAGCTACATACTTGCTACATGTTGCCCTTCAGACTGGTCTAGAACTTTCTGCAGTGCTTTCTTCCTTCTTTTCTCAACACTAATGATGTCTATAACTGTAGTAAGAAAAAGTGAAAAAAAAAAACCTAATGGAGGGTTGTAAATGGAAGAGGGAAAGAGGCTAAGAAATTTGAGGCAAGAGAAACATGATGAATGCCAGAGTTACTTTTCTAGGTACTTGCAGATGTAATGAACTCTGCATGTCAGAATTAAGGAGAGTGTTAGTTATTTTGTGTGACAAAACTCTAACTCCAATTCAAACAGACTTGAATGAAAAGGTCTTCATTGGATAAAGAGATGGAGTCTACAAATTGTGAAGACCCAGCAGCTTCTAGAATGGAGTGAGACATGCTTTATAAGAAACAAAACTGCGTTGCTAAAGAACGTTGTCTTCATGCTTAGTTTAATTAATAGTCAGACAGGCTTTTCCCTCTCCTGCAATTATGGTCTTCAGAAGGTTGTGGTCCAGGCCATTTTAGCCAGTGACTCAAGAGGAAAACCTTTTTATTTTTTCCTCAAATGCTTTGACTGTTGTTGATTTGTACTAAGTAACAACACTCCTGTTGGATCTGATCATTTGCCAAAAACAAAAAAAAGTGACAACGAAATGGGAGCAGCACATAATCTGTGAACATCTGTCGGGTTGGTTGCATATGGGGAATGGTGCTTCATTTAATAGGTAGAAAAAATAAAGCCCCAAAGTGGGAAAATGCATTAACCTGAGATTATAGATTTTATGAGAAAGAGAGAGGGAAAATGAGGTTAGGTGGATAGCATTTCAATATAGTTAATTTCTAAAAATCATCACTATGCAATGTTGAGATAATTATTTTTCTGGAAAAAGTTTAACTTACCTTTCAAAGTAATAAAATATAACAAAAGAAGACTCAAATTGTTTTTATGTTCATAACTTTGAACATCCCTGAAGAATTTTCTGGGATATCTGCCTACCACTATTTCTAGTATCCACCCACTTAACTATAGACAATGGTGATTTAAGAATGAGAAAGACATTTGTATGCTCTTCATTACTGGTGGAAATAATACTTTCCTGAAAAATAATTCTTGATACATCTGGAAAAGTATTACAAAATAGATATGTATACATAATTTTCTATATTTGTTATAATTATTGAGATTTCAGGAAAGTTTCTCTTAGAATTATTTAGCAGACAATAAATAGAATAATAGATTTGCCTAGTCATTTATTAAAATTAATATTTAGTGACCTAATAAAATTTGAAAAGTCTTACATATAGTCATTGTATGTTTCTATAATAAAGATTTTAATAGTAAAAGGAGAGTTTAAGAAAGTATTTTTATCTTATCTTATTTTTATTTATATCTTTAGATATAAACTGAAAAACAATATAAAAACATTCAATGAAATTTAAATCTTCAAAATAATTTAATACATTTTTTCATCATCTTGAATCAAAATAGTTGCCTTGATAACAGATTTAAGAAATATTGAATTGATAGCATTTTAATTCGTTAACATTGTCTTAATATCCTAAATAAAGAGTACATATTTTAATCTACCCACATAAGACTCAGACAAGATTAAAACACAGGACCTCAAATTAGCTTTGCTATGATCCTAAATAGGTAAAAATAACTATAAAACAAAAATGTGTGAAACATTAAAAATAACTTAGAGAACTGACAACAAATAATGATTAATTTAATTTAATTTAAAAATATCATTTGGTACAATCTATTTTCATTAATTTAGTCCTATTTATTTTTGATTCTATCGACCTTATCATTTTTGGTACCTGTGGCTTCACTTATCAGTTTCTAAAATCTCAAGATTAAAAAACCTTAAGAGAAATCTTCTGGCATGATGATTGCCGTTGGTATTCAGATCAATTTGTTCTGAATCAACAAAACAAACAACAGAATTGGGGATTACATCAAGCTGGATTGTCAAGTCAAATTTATGCATCTGCAGCTGGCAAAACCATGTCCCTGCTGCAGAATGAGGCAAGTCATAGTTCAACTGGGGCAAACAGTCTGAGACAGCACTATATCCCCACCAATGGACTAAAAATGAAAACATATTCTTAAAATATTTCTGTCTTTAAAGATTAATCTCATTATTATTATTATTATTATTATTATTATTATTATTATTATACTGTAGCTGTCTTCACCCACACAAGAAGGCATTGGATTTCATTACAGGTGGTTGTGATCCACCATGTTGTTGCTGTGAATTGAACTCAGGACCTTGGAAAGAACGGTCAGTGCTTTTAAATGCTGAGCCATCTCTCCAGCCTTATTTCTGTGTTTTTTAAAGAAACTAAGTTTCCACAATTTTCACTATAGCCATCATCAAATATACCATTTAGTAAAAAATAAGACAATAAAATGAGAGCAATCATAGGATAATCATTCAATATCAGGTGATGTCCTTTAAATTTTGACTCATTTTAATGCTCAAGGAAGCCTGTGAAGAAAATTTGTTGTTATTTTCTTATTTCATGGATGAGAAAATAAAATTCACATAGGAGTGATTGGAATCAGATTTTAATTGGGCATATTGATTCCAGCATTAATTATCTTCAACAGTTAGCTGCATTTAATGAATGCCAGGAATTAAAATATATTATGGAGATTCTTTTAATAGACTTCTGTGTCTATATTTTCTTATCAAAATACATTTTAAATTACATTAGAATACCAAAGAATTATTATATCTTTCATATGAAGATTATTATCTTTAGATTATTGCATTTATGAAGCAATAAGTAATATAAAACTGTGACTAATTTGTATTTATTCTCAGCACTCTAATATATTATTGTGTCTGCTTATCTATTTTCTGTCGGTTTAAAATGTCTCAGACTGTTTGACATTCATTACAAAAATTCTAAAAAAAAAATCTGATTTGAGGATAGTACATTTTGTCAATTCCATTAAATAACAGAACACCAAAACTAGAGTTTAAATGATTAGAGTTCTTTAATTATATTCATTAATAAGCAAAGGTCATTATGGTTTTTTTCCCTAATTTATTTAGAGTGAAAGTATGTACAAGAATGTGAGGCAAATAACGGCTCTGTTCTTCTTTTCTCATCATCCCTTGTACTTCACCCTAAGATACAGAAAAGAGTTTGAGAATGATTAACAAGGATCAAAGGAAAGCAGCACACTCTACGGACTTCACCTGCCTTTCTCTGACAGGGTTTGTGACACAGGGAAACAAGCAGGGAGGCCCACTTGTTACTAATCAGCACTGTCTCAATCCACTGAGATAACCATCATTCCTTTCCCATTTCATCTTACTCTGTGCTATGAATTCTCAAAACTGGACAGTCATATGCCTGAGCTAAAATACCTTGACCTCTGTAACCTTCTAAACCAAAAGTCCTAGGATTTTCTGATGACAAAGGAGAATTATGATTTGATCTTTTGCTGAGAGTGAATACCTTCTCAGAAGCATTTGACATGTACTTATTTATAAACTCCTTGCATTTGAAGAGTATTAATGAGTCCACTAACTTTCCTCTTTGTTCCTTATGTAATTCTTAGAAACTGTTCCCGAAAGAAATGTCATGATCTTTGGTACAGTTTTGAGTAAATATGCACCAATATCATGTCACACAAAGTAGAGGCATTTGCATGTCTACAGAAATTGTTAAATAACTAAACGAAAGTATTCATAACATAGAGGATGTTTACTCTTTGAAGAAGAACGTTACAAGCCATAGGGCATCAGATTTCCACCTTTAATACCTTGAATCTTTTAAATTAAAATGTCCAGTATTCTACAAATAGTTCCTGGCTGCAAAGCGCAATTGAAGGTAATAAATCAGACATCACCTGTGAGAAAGATATTTTTGTGAAATCCAAATTGGTAACATGTTATTACTCAATTGAACAAGAGCCTGAATGGTTGGTCATATTTTCCTAGTTCAAGTATAAGAAGACAGACAGGCATACTCTGAAGAGGCATCAGTGGATCTTCTGATAGCTGATAGCCACAGGCAGCAATATTAGTGCTGTGATCCAATCCCCAGGGAGAATGCAGCACAGCAATAAAGAGGCAGAGAGATATTTAGATTCTTCTTGAATTTGAATCATGAGATACTTATCTTTGTCCTCTGTGAACAAAGAAACCAAGATGTATGCAGACCTATACAAAGTTAGCTGAACTGTTTTCTGAGCTATATAATTAGTCTTTTCTATTTGTCACAGAAAAAAGGGAAAAACAACAAATTAAACTTTCTGAAACATTGCTAGTTTTTTCTCCATCAGAGCATTATACTTCAAATTTATTTACTTTTGTTTTTAAGTAATCAGGTATTGTGGGTCCCAATGCTGGAAGGGTTTCCATGAAGATCTCCTGCCCGGCCAGGTCGAGGGTTCAGGCCAAGGGGATAGAGTGCTGGCAGGGAGGGGGAATCGCCTCTGCTCCCGCTGCTGCTGCCTCTATCTGACTCTCCACTGTCGCCACCCAGTTGTTCCTAGGTGATGCACCTGTTGCTCTGAGCTGGTGAGAAGCCAACTAGCTAGCAAGGAGTGTGGGAAGGGTCCCGAAGGCATTTGAGGAGAGTAGATCTCTTCCCAGGTGTTAGTGTCACAGCTCTCGTGACAGAAGCTCTCAGACTAAGGGATGATTCTCACAAACCTTTACTTCTCCCAAATAGGATTCTTATATATAGTTTTTGGGTGGGTTAAAGTCTGCCAGTAGGTAACTCCTATTGGCTTGGTCTGAGAGCTTGGAGATACCCCATCTACATGTGGGAGAGCCTAACATAACTGTTCCTATGTGACTGATGACCATAGACCTCTCTATGTGAGGGGCTGTGGAGGGCTGAAGCTAAGTGAGAGGAACCAGGGAGCCCAGGAGCACCGCCAAACTCCTACTGTTCCTTTCAGGTCTCTGGGGTTTGAAGCAGGCTCAGTTAGGTACCCCACTGCCTCTCACAACCCACTGCCCCACAAGGTACATCCACCTGCAAGTATTTCCCTTCTGCTGTAGAATTACCTTCTTAAGGAAGGTCGGAGAGAGAATATTTGCTCGAATGCCTTTCTGATCCTTGAATGTTAGTTACTCTTTTTAGAAAAGAATGAATACACTTTATAATAGAGTTCAGTACAATACATTCATGCATGCAACATAAATCATATGCATTTATTTTTCTCTTTATCTTAGCATCATTCCCACTTCTTAGCAATATCTATCTGTCCATTGCTGTAAAGAGATACCACGATCAAGGCAACTCTTAGAAAGGACATTTAATTGGAGCTGGCTTATAGGTTCTGAGGTTTAGTCTAATATCATCATGGCAGGAAGAATGGCAGTGTCCAGGCAGGCATGGCAGAGAAGAAACTGACCTGAGAGTTCTACATCTTGTTCCAAAGGCAAAGAGAAGACTGACTCTTCTGCCCTAGGCAGAAGCAAAGCTCATTCCCATAGTGACACACTTCTTTCAACAAGGTCACACCTCCCAATAGTACCATTCTCTATGGGTGGAGCATATGCAAACCACTATACTACCCTACTCAGACTGAAGTTTCACTTTATAGGAATGAGAATGGATGATACTTAGCTGCCAGTTACTGGATTATTTTCCTTAATACTGCATCTATGTGTATTTCGATCATTTTGCTGCAAATAATGAGACTTTGTTTCTTTTTGTCTCTAAGTAGTCTTTTTTGTCAAAAAAAACCCCAAAAAACAAAAAACAAAAAACCAAAAAAACAAAACAAAACAAAAAAAAACCCAAAACTGAGATACAAGTTACTAAACAGAATATATTCCTGTGAGGGGGTCCTGACTGCTGTTCTTGTTTGTAGTTTTTGAGATCAATTTCTGTGGGTTTTTTTTTCTTCTAAGGTAGACTGTGGCTAATTTCTATGTACGTTTTATTATTAAAAATAGGATTTAATTTTTATGTTAATGACATCTGACTGAAAACACACAGTTAACTGGAGCCAGAGCAGTTCCTGATGCTGCTTCTTTAGTCTGATCTGTGGTGGACAAACATCTATTATCCACTTTACAGTGAAATCTGTTATGGAGTATGCAGTCTTAGAAACTGTCACTCCACATAATATATGTCCCAAAATAAACCTTGGGCTAGATATGTTGGATGTGTTTATACAGGCTAATGGCTTTCAGTACAAAACTCTGCAGAAGAGTCTAACTTAGCTTTCATCTTTTCTATATGGGTTCCAAAATTCTTTCTTTATTCATTTGGATGGCCTATAGGTAGAATATCCACATGCGTGCATCACATGAACACACTATTCTAAAGGGAAATAAAATATTGTCAGTAACAACTTTATATGCTTTTTCATATCAAATGAGTATAACATTTAATATAAATTTTTATTTTAAAAGTCTCATTCTATCTTTGTCTCCAACTAATGCTTTCTAGGAATAATAAACATCTCGTGTAATGACTTCTTTTATATATTTAAAGACTATTTCAAACATTTGGCATTTACTTTACTTTAATGACTTGGGTGATTTCGAGTTCCAATCTTCTGTGTGGGGAGGTGGGCTGTGAGAAGCAGCTGGGTACCTGGTCGAGCAGGCCTTGAACCCCAGAGACCTTCCAGGAGTGGAAGAAGTTTGGCCTTGCTCCTAGGCCCATGGCTCCTTTCACATACTTACAGCTCTCTACAGCCCCTCCCAAAAAGAGATTTGTGGCTATCAGTCAAAGTAGCATAGGCAGAGGGTATGACAGAGGCTGAAGAGCCTGAAGATATCTCCATATTCATGAGATACCTAAAGGCTGTAGGTATAGCCTTTAAGGTGTAGGCAATTAAGCATTCTTTCCCAGATCCTCCTCCTTGCAAACAATATTTAACCTTAGACCCACCCTTAGAACATGGGGTATAACTTCATCCATTTTCTGCCATTACAATAAACATTTTAAGGCCATGGACTACCTCTCTTCTCTGGGGCCCACTGTGGGGAACCATGGAGAAAGTCTTCAACTACCAAGCCACTTTCAACACTCCTGCTGACAACCTTGAGACATGGAGGCCACCAACTCAAGCCAGCGAGCTGAGCCAGCCATGACCCAGCCAAGACCAAGTAGTGACCAAGAGTCTCCTTCCCATTGGATGCAGCTGGAGCTTCTCCCCCTCACCTGGTTGAGACCCCTTCAGCTGTGGGTTGGTCCAGCCTATACCCCCCACCCCATGTCTCACCCCTTCTGGTTCCCGGCTGCCTCCTGGCCTGGGAATCAGCAACCCAAGAGCTCTGGCCCCTGCAGGATCTCAGACTGTGTTCCCTTCACCCATGAAATGGAGCCCTGTGGCTTCTCACAGTCCGATGTCCAACAGGCACAGCATGGAGTGAACACAGTCAAAGTCTCTGCCTCCCTGAGCTGCACAGATGGGGGACTCATAATTCAATCCAACAGGAACCATGCCCCCCCCCACACACACGCACATCACAGCCCAACACTTCCATATAGCTACTAATATAGTTTTACCTCTGTGATTGCCCTACCATTTAAAAATGGACATTTGTTCCACTAGGGGCAACAGAAGTACTATCTTGTATGGCTGTAATGTGAGCCATATGTATCATTTTAACCCTTCTGACTAACCAGATTCTGAAAGTAAAAAGGAAATTTTTCAAATTAATTTTAATAGTATCTAATCCAATATCTCATTCAGACTTCAAATGAAGGAACCCATTCAGAAGACTATGAAGACCCATTTATATGTTAGATGTCTTCTCAGGGATTAGCTTGTGTTTACAGAGAATAAGGGAGGGAAACCACAGGCAGAATCCTGTCTTTTCCAGAAAAACTCAAGATTTATTTCCAGAGTTTTCCAGTACACCTGGTGAAGTCTAGTCAAATTGCTCAGAACCATCTGTTTAAGATTAGCTGATTTACAGACATCCACAGCCAAACAGTGGATAGGGCTTAGAGACTCTTATGGAAGAGTAAGAGGAAGAATTGTGACCTCAAAGGGAAGTTTTACAGAAAGACCAACAATGTCAACTAACATTGGGGCTCCCAGAGTCTGAACCACCAGTCAAAGAACATACACCAGCTGGACCTAGGCCTCCATAAGTAGCAGATGTGCAGTTTGGCCTTCATGTGTGTCTCAAACAGCTGGATTGGAGGCTATCCAGCAGAGGATACCCAGGAGGACCCCTATCCACTCAGAGAAGAGGGAATCGGGGAAGGATTGTGCGAGGAGGCAGTGAGCTGTATATAAAATTAAATTTAAAAAAGATTAGCTGATTATTAGCAGTTTTAATTACATTTATTGCAACTTTCAAAAACTCCTAATTTGTATTGCCTCACATAATTTGCTATACTAATCTAGCCACATTGACTTATTAATAAAGCCACAGGTGATATACCTTAAGAAGCACCATTGCACAACATGAGTGTTATAAAGAACATTAAACGACTCTATTTTTTAACTTTAGTCTTCATAATTCAGGATCTAGTTTATTATTATAAACAATATTAATTTGGGCTTGCCTCATATGTGAATATGGACTGTGATCTGAACAATGGTGAGGTATTTGACACTGCTTATTGTATATATTTGAGCAATGATTCTCAATGGTGTTTCATTTTGTGTGACAGGAAACATTCTCATATATTTTTTTATTATATTCCCCTCAATCTCCCTAGTCCCATTCACCCTCTGATTGTTCCACATTCCATAACTCCTCCCAACCCCCCCACCCCCCACCCCCGTCTCTGTGAGGATGTCCCCACCCAACCAGACCTTTAAACTCCCTGGGACCTCCAGTCTCTTGAGGGTTAGGTGCATCTTCTCTGACTAAAATCTGATACCCTGTGCTTGAATGAGGGAAAGCCTGGAAGAAGCTGAGAAGGAGGGCGACCCTGTAGGAGGATCAGCAGTCTCAGTTAACCTGGACCCCCAACCAGGCAGCATTTTCATCATTGTCACAATTAAAAGTGTATATGGTACTACTAGCACCAATTAGATAGAGACCAAAGAGACTGTTATGTATCACTGAATGCAAAGGATTATCCCAGAGTGGGACCAGATCACATTCACCCAATTGAAGATCACAGAGAAACCTGCTGTGAAGTTGAATGTGGAGATATTAAGAAAAATCAAAAGAAAACTGTATTGATAAGTCCAGACAGAAATGTTCTTTGATGATTTGTTTTGGTGCCTTGCAGACTTTTTTTTTCAGAGTTATGCGTGAACTTGTACCCTCATCAGCACCTGTCTGACATTATTCAAAGTCACAATGAGATGAGAGTTAACAAATGACATTGTGCATATCAAGATAATTGATTAATGTTAGAAACTGAGGGATGACTTCGCAGTTATACATATGGGCTTAGAAGAGGAATAAATGTCAATATCTGTTTCTTCACAGGATATTGAGAGTTTCTGAATAGCTTGTCTTGATCGAGTAGACATAACAAAGATAAACATGAGAATTAACAGATGCAGATTTTAAAGTATGTGCAGTAATTACTGTCTTTTCTGACCAGCTGCTTAATAAATGAGTTAAACAAACAAAATCATTGGCCTTTTTAAAGAAAGCACATGATATTTAAGAATAAGTAATCTTTTAGTGGTAGCAATAAATCTCATCACAAATTTATTCCTCTCCAAATTAAACGTGAATTCAGAATTAGCATGATTTTATATATGTATATATGTATATATGTATATATGTATATGTGTATATATATATATATATATATATATATATATATATATGTTATTGCAAATTGAGTAAACTTGTGATATTTAGACAACAGAATCAGATAAGTATGAAATGTGCCACATCTAGTTGGCACAATTTTTGTTTAAATGTAATGTCAAGTGCCACTTATAAACATATCTTGGAGTCAATAGTTCTAGCATGTACTTCCTGTTAGTGGGTACAGTTCACTTTATAAACTCTTAATTAAGTATGTAAAATCTAAGCTATCCTAAATCTAAATGAAATTCATATTAAATGTTCTCACTTTGTATTGAAAATAATAAAAGTTAAGGACTATCAGAGTTTGTGATCATTTTCTGAAAATAGTGGCAGGTGTAATGAAATTCTTCCTTTTTAAGAGACTGATTTTGTGATGATTCCAGTTTTCCCTTTATTTCAATAAGGAAGTGATTTTATACAGTAATTATTAACAAGCCTCTTTCAGGTCTCAGCAAGTAAAGAACCAGCCTGCCTTTCTGACTTAAGACTGGAAATCATCTTATAGTAAAGACAAACTAGACTCATTCCTTCCTGTTTATGATTAAACATGTTTCTCAAGGAGGGCTAAGCTCCACCAAAAACCTCAACTACAAATGTTTCTGTATTGTTCCAGGAACTGGCAACTATGCCTTTGTTTCAAAACTATCTTGTAACACTACTTTTGTTTCAAAAGGTCAAAAGGTCATTGTGACCACCTTGCAGTCACGACTTTGTTTCAGGATGTTGGTACTAACTTGTTAATGCTTATGTTTGGTTCCTGTAACCCCACCTGTTTCACCAGCCGAATTTGCCATTTAGAACCCTCCTAAACCTGAGCTATAAAAGCATTTTGTTTTCCTCATGTTCAATGCTGACTCCTCAAAACCCACCTTAGGTGGGGGAAGCTCATGTTCACAGCTAAAAAAGCTTGCTTTAATTAGTAGCTATCTTTAATTAATTTGTCCATGATTATTTTGGTTGGTGGCCTTTCTCCTTCCATCTTCGGGATTAACACATTCTTCTTAGAAAATTTTATACTTTGTTATGAAATTTATAAGTTTAGTTACTGGTATGGTTTAAATTTTATACTTTTTTCTGGTTTGTAAAATACATATTCTATGTTTCCATAGAAATACACAAAGAAAAGACTGAAAAGCAGGAGAAACCTGAGAAGAAAATACAAACTAAAGGTACAAGTTGCATTTTATGTTGTTGATGCTCCTTTATCTCCTCCCTGTTCAGCTTCTGCTGCTCTTGCTCTTGTTCTTGCTCCTCTTTCTCTTCTCCCCCATCCTTTTCCTGTCCTTTCTTCCCATCCCCTTTCCTCCTCTTCACCCTCATTTTGAGGCGGTACACATTTTTTGGCACATTTGAATGACAGAAAAACATTTCCATGATTAAGATTTTCACTTTTAATTTTTATAATAGTCTTCAGGTAAATATTTTCTTCCCCAGATAATTCCAGGTGTGAACATATAATATCCACTGATAAAAATCAAAGTAATTTCAAAATTGGTGAAAATCTTTGCTTATAACTGTTTTTCTTTAATAAATAGCATTATGAATATTATTTTATTTAGCACACATGTGATTTTCCTTTTATCACTTCCTATAATAATTTGGAATTCACATTTTAAACACAGACTTTATATGACATCGAATGCCTTTATAATTATTGGTGCACATAGGTGGAATCATTAGATTGCATCACTGGTCTCCTACTCTCTTCACAGCCTCAAGCAGTCGATAGAGTGTGACAATATAGTAATTATTAGTCCCTTCTGCCAGTCTGAATCTGAATGCAGGAACTATGATCATACAGTAGAAGTATTTCAATACAGCCAACCTGACCTTGCTTATCTGACAAGTGATATTTTTCTGTGGATTATCCATGAAGCCAGAAAACTTTCAATAAACTTATAGCAAGCAGTGGCATTCAATACAAACAAATTTTTTAACATGACTAGATTTTCCAAAAGGGTAGTTATGCATACTTTTGGGGAGTATGTGAAAAATTCTTATCATTAAAATATTTTTTTATTATCCAGTAGATTTATATATTTGAAAATGCTCAATTAACAAGATGCCCACACAATTAGAATTGTTATCAAATATCCAACCTTTTGATAAGTAGCTACCCAGGACTGCTCTCCACCCATCCATCCTCCTACATGGTTGCTAGCCTTCTTGCACCTTCCCATTCTTTTCTTCTCTCCTCCCAACTCCTCACTCCACATACTTTTTTTTTTTACATTTTTATTGGATATTTTATTTATTTACAATACAAATGTCATCCCCTTCCCCATTTCCCCTCCTTAGAACCCCCTATTCCATTCCCTCTCCTCCTTTATGCTTCTATATTATTTAAATTACATGCATGTATTAAGGTCAGTTCTAGGTGGAGGAACTAACAATTCAATAGATGCAAAAAGTTAAGGAACAAGCAAGACAACGAACACAAATAGTCAAAGAAAAAGCAAGGCATTAACCCAGTTACATGAACACTCCTGTGATCACTGTTTCTAAAGGCTTATCAGTATGACCAAAGTATCTGAGCCTACTTCCCTGGCCTAGCCCAACATCATTTTCAAGTCTGAAGCCTACTTCCTTGTTCTAGCCTAAAATTTAGATTCCTGTCTGAAATTACTTCTTTGTTCTAGCCTAATATTTAGATCTCTGCTTGAGATTACTTCTTTGTTCTAGCCTAAGATTTAGATTCCTACCTGAAAATACTTCTTTGTTCTAGCCTAATGTCATATTCTTGCCTGAAGTCTACTTCCTTGTCCTTGGCCAATGTCAGATTCTTGCCAAGCAGCCCCAAAGGCTCTCTGACTCTCCTCTTTTTTAAATTTCATAAACAAGACAGAGTCTGTCTTAGGTCATTCTGACAAGAATGCCTTTCTTACCTATCATGGAATATGCATTGTCAAAAGCAATGCATTTCTGTCTAAGGTTGGTAAGGCTCTATGTAGAATCTTACCCATCCTTGGCATGCCAGCCTGTTAATTTAATAATTCTGTCTGGGGGTTTATTTTCAGTTTCAAGTCATGTACTTTGGCTGTCAACATGTAAAGAAAAGCTTTAACACAAGGGGTTGGAATAAATGTTTTTCCATGACAAAAAAGGCTAGCATGATCAAGCTATATGTGCCATTTTTGCAGCTTGACCGAAATAGAAATACTGACTTCAGGCCATGGGTAATTTTATCTGCAGTATCTACTACATCAGCGCTTAGCAGAGCAGCATTCTTGAAACTTATAAGCTTCTTATATATTGTGAAAACATACTGAGAGGTGTTAGAATTATACCAAATACATTGCAAGTGTTATTAAACTTCTTTCCAATTATAATGACTACCACTGTAAATTTTAGAACTAACATAAATTCAATGGGATTTGGCATGACATTCAAGATGGCTACTTACCCTTAAATTCTGAACCTCCTTCCAGTAATTTGAATAGGATAAGAGCATCAATCTGTTCTTACAAATACCTATCTAAATCCTCTTGTATATTCAACACATTAGTAACATTTTTTTCTAAATGATTAACAAAAGTAGCTGTCTTAACTTCTTGTGTCACAACAATTGCAGAGACAGTGGTACTAGCAATTAATGTAATTAAAGCTGTTATGCTAACAATAATCAAGCCCCCTGCCCTCTTGCTTCTGCTTAAAGCCTGACTCATTTCTTCTAGTATTTGCAAGCTATTTCTAGAATACCAAGGTTCTGTGATACTCAGGGCACTAAAACAAAAGCTGGTTGATAGACTTCCATAACTGACATGCCGGACTTCAAAACACAGACACAATTAGAAGGTGCACAATCAATGCAACTTATATTAAATACTGTCGAAGAAATAAAAGTATTTTTAACAATTAAAAGAGCCTTAACACATGTGCCAGCACCTGTTTGAAATCCAGATCCTGCCCCAACTTTATCTCTTGCTGACATAACATCATAGAGAACTGCAGCTAATTTCCATAATGTCTCTGAAAATGTCCAGAACTAGACTTCCAAATGAAGACTGTAATTTCCAATATTGGATTGATTTCTAGAAGAGTCCATGATAGGGTCTGAATATCTGGCCACATTTAATAACAATATAAGAGGCATTATAACTTCTCTTTTTGATTATATTTTCCACAAGATCTAAGAACTTGAGGCAAGGCAGTTTATCCCATCGGGGGTATAGGTAAGGAATGGTGGGTTGGGGACTTATGCCCAATACAGCTTCCCAGTCATCATTGTCAGGGCACTCAGCAAGCTTACAGGTCAGCATCATTCTTTGTCCTGGCATCAGCATGGCTCACCCATCGCTATGTCAGCCACCATGCTCCTTCAGCATCCTGCAGAAAAAACTCAAACATGCCCTCTTCCCCATGTTTAATCCCTGATTGGGATCATGCCTTATACCAGTCAGTAAGTGGATCCTTCCCTTTTACCTATGTGTAAGTATGCCTAGGTATAGAGTGCCATAGACACTCAGCAGAAAGTTTCTTGGTATCCAAATTTAAAAAAAAAATAATAAAATTAAAATAAAAAATAAAAAGAACATGATTTAAATAAATTTGTGGTGTATAGGGGTATATCTCTCCTTTTTTAAAAATTTTTATGAAGATATTGTTTTAAAGTTCCATGGGCTCATTCCAGTCTCTTGTCCTTGACAATTATAAGGAATCCCTATAATATTAAATTTCTTCTAAAAAGTCTCAAATATTCAACTGTGATAGCCAGTTCCACTATCTGTTTTTTGTTTGCTTGTTTGTTTTTCTTTCTTTTTTTTTATTATTGGGTACTTTGTTTATATACATTTTAGATGTTATCAACTTTCCTGGTTCCCCACCCCCAGAAACCTCTTAACCCATCTTCCCCTCTCCTAATTCTATGAAGGTGTGCCCCTACCCTTCCACCCACTCTCACCTTCTCTCCCTCAAATTCTTCCTCACTGGGGCATCCAGCCTTCAAGGGACCAAGGCCCTCCTCTCCCATTGATACCCTACAAATCCATCCTCCTCTACAAATAGAGCTAGACATGGGTCCCTCTATGTGTTTTCCCAGGATAGCTATTTAGATCCTGGGAGCTCTGGTTGGTTGATATTGTTGCTCTTTCATGGAGCCACAAGCCCCTTCAACTCTTTCAGTCTTCTGTTTAACTACTCCACGGGAATCCTGTGATCAGTTTGATGGTTAACTGTGAGCATCTGCCTCTGTATATATCAGGCTCTGGCAGTGCTTCTTAGGAGACAGATATATCAGGCTACTGTCAGCATGCACAGCATCCACAACAGTGTTTGGTCAGCCAAAACTTACACAATCAAAACACTGATGCTTATTTACCTGAAA
The DNA here is from genome assembly GCA_030674055.1 of Rhabdomys pumilio. Taxonomy (NCBI): domain Eukaryota; kingdom Metazoa; phylum Chordata; class Mammalia; order Rodentia; family Muridae; genus Rhabdomys; species Rhabdomys pumilio. The sequence continues at coordinate 1,995,273 of JANHMN010000003.1, read as the reverse complement.
CTTATTTATGTTTGTATTTGAGAGCTAATGTCTTCTCGCTGTGTATTCCCTTTTGGTTTCTTGACTCTTTTGGCCAGGACAATTGAACATTGCTCTTGGGCAGAGATTGGTTAAGGGAACCATGACTAACCTGGCTGCTTCTCTCTGCCTGAACTAAAGAGGAATTCAACTGGCTCCAGTTGGCAAAGGTCTCCTCAGCTTTATTTTGCAGATTCCATTGTTATTTAATTGTGAGGCGCAAGTGGGTACAGTAATGCACATAGAAGCATTTGCATTTTGGGCCCAGCTCTCAGAATTCTGCTGTCAAAACCTTTAAGCAGCAGAGTAAACCCACTGTAGAGTGGGTTTATTAAACCAGTGAGTCTCATGTAATTAAAACACTGGATTTGGCTGAAGTTTAAAATAAATTTGTCAAAGGCTGTGCTGGAGATTAGTCACCTAAATATGTTTCTTGAGTAGAACATCAGAATAAAATGAATAATTTTGAGAGATGAAAAGACAGACAAAGAAAGGTAGACAGTAGACAGACAGACAGATAGATGCATGATAGATGAGAGTTAGGTAGACAGAAAGAGATAGACTGAAGACAGCATAAAGATACATTAATATTTTAATCTACTTTTCCCCTTTGTGGGAATATAAGTGAAATATTTCATTTGCTTTCTAGTGTACTATCTGTAACTGAGATAGAATGTCTATATTTTGTATCTAAATAGTTTACTGACAATGTAAAAATAACTACATTTTTACAAACACTTTGAGACCTATTTGTATGTGTAGTAGATAAATGAAATGTTCTCTAAATTACATTTCAGTTTGAGTATGGATAAATGTGATCGCCATTAAAACAATTGTAACTCTTTTAAAAAAGTATACAACACTTTTAAGATGTGATCATTATAAACAAATACCTTATCTTAAAAATTTTGAATATACTAAAACTGAAGTATTTTATGGACAGAGAAGAGTTTTTGTGGCAAATAAAAATAGATTATATGCTATTTCACTTTCTTTTCTTTTGTTTTTTTCTCTTTTCTTCCTTCTTTCCCTCCTTCAGCTGACTGCCCCCCTTTTAAAAATTAACAAAACAAACAAACAAAAACCCAAACTTCTTCTGACTCATATAAAGACTTGAATAATATATGACGAAGAGGCAGGCAGATTTCTGAGTTCCAGGCCAGACTGGTCTACAGAGTGAGTTCCAGGACAGCTAGGGCTACACAGAGAAACCCTGTCTCAATAAACTGACAAACCAAAAAAGAAAGAAACATGATGAGTTCATAATTGGAATATTTACTCATCAAAGAAACATAGAAAAGTAAACAATATGGACTGCCAGAGAACAAAGAGTTCTAAAATCCAATCCACTCAAATATGTTAAGGTGTTCATATTACAAGGAAACATAAATAATTTCAATACTGACTATTAGGTGTAAAAAATAAGATAAAATTTTTGGTTTTTGAGGCTAGATGATTTAACTTTATAAGATATTAACTCTTCTATTTTGTTTCTTTGTTTATTTTGATGACTTTCATTGAGGGAAGGAGAGTTTCATGGAGTTAAAGAATAAACCTGGTAATATAAATCTATAATTGCTTTAATCATAAGCTCTGATATGTTAGTTAGCGTTGGCCTTCAAACTAAATTAGTCTTGGTCATATTTCCCCATAAGAAAGTAGGAATTTGTTCTGTGATTATCATCTGGACAATATATGTACCTGTGAGCTTGCACTGAGTCATCATAGTGAAGGATACAGTGAATCGTTAAGTTTGCTTAGTAGAAACATAACCGTACTGTAACTCACTCTGGATTACTAAAGGTTATTAACTCAAATATGAATGTGTGCAATGAGTTCCCCACAACAGAAGAAAGGCTCTGAACAGCAAGGTTTAACACAATTCTCTTTCCATACAAGGGTGACAGTTCATAATGAAAGCTTTCATAGGTCAAAATGATCTCATAGAACAGCTTTTATGTAAAATCTAAGATTTTATAATGTGTACTTGTCAAGTTAAAAGAGCTAATAAATATGAAGATGGAGATGCACAAGGATTCTTGAACCCTCAGCTCTTGAGTGTTTCAGGTGTAAGTATGTCTACTGAGAAGTTAGAACAAGCGACACATCAAATGACAGAAAATGACTAGTGTCCCGATCCACAATAAATACACTGTCCATTGTGTTGGACGCTACTGGGTAGCCAGGTGACCACAGCTGAGGGAATTTGAAATATGTCACGATCTGCCTGCGGTGTCATGCCATCTTTAGACTTATGATGCTTTTAGAAGTGATCCACTAGTGTTCATTAGCAATATCTTCTCACTGCTGTGGCTCATGGTTAGAGTCTATCACCACTCAGGATGAGAAATCCATGACAGCAAGTAAAGTATTCAGATAGAAAATTAGCATCTTCTCAGTAGCTATTCTAGATGCAAATAATGAATTTAGCATGAAATAAATAGGAAAACATTCCATTGGGGAGAAAAAAAAAACATGAAATTAAGAGACTTCTCACACTAGTGGTTGCACACATAGTACTGTAAAAATGCAATAGCCATTAGAATTCCAATGATATTCTTTACAGAGCTCAAAAGAAAAATCCTAATATATAAAATCGCAAATGATACTGCTTAGTCAAAACAGTCCTATGCAGAAACAGCAATGCTGGAGGCATCTCAAATAAAACTGCAGAAATATAACATCAAAATCAACGTGGTATGGACACAATAATAGACATGTAGATAAGTTGACTCGAATAGAATACTCAGAAATGTGCTCATAAGTTCACACACACCTAATTCAACAACGGTGTATAAGACATGTTTTGGAAAGAAGACAATTCTTCAGAAAAAAGATGCTAGATCAACTATATTTCCACAGATAAAGTTAAATCTATATCTTTCACACTACATAAAAAAGAAACCTACTCTAAATATATCAGACCTTAATGTTAGACCTCAAACTCTGATAATACAAGAAAGCATATTCAAAAATATTTAAGATATAAACATAGACAGAGAGTTTCTGAATTGGACTCCAGTTACTCAGGAAACAAACCAAGAACTGACAAATGGGATTTTGTGAAGTTAGAAAATTTGGCACACTGAAATTAGTACTCAGAGAAGTTAAAATATAGCCTAAAGAATTGAAGAAAACATTTGATGACTGTACTTTTCATAGAGATTACTATTAAGAAACAGGAAGGATGTACTAAACTAAGTACCCCTAGTCAAATTATCTAGTTTTAAATTCAATAAATGAGCTAATACATTAAGCAGACAGTTATCCACTGAAGAAATATAAATGACCAACACATATGTATATATTTAATAATATTGTGTTCAAGATCTTTAATCTTTAGGGTTGAAACTATATAGAAGTGGGAGTGGGTTACACACACCTATAATGCCAGCTCCTAAGAGACATAAACAGTCAAATAGACTATGTTGAGTTCAAATTATATTCTCCCTTAGGAAAAAAAAGAAGAAGCGAACGTTTTTAGTATGATTTAGTTGATCTCTTTATGTGTGCTGATTATTTTTCTGGTTGTACAGAATTAAGATTCTATCAGTCGTTTTCAAAATGAGTTGCACATATGGTTGCATACACTAACCTATTGTATAAGTGCTGTTTTTCTGTAGCAGTGGTTGAAGTAGAACTTATTTTTAAAGGGCTCAAAATGAATGAGTTGTTACTGGAGTTTCATCTGGGATCCACTTAGCATTCTAGTCCTGGCATTTTCTACCAAAATAATCTAGACCAGTTAACTAGAGTATACTGAGTAAACAGGTGGTGTTCTCAAGAGACAAAAATAGAAAATGTCCAAACATTCCCCCCAGGGTAGAGTATCTATCATTTGGTAGATTTAAATAGACTGCCTCAATCCCCCAGCTTCCCATAATGACATGGAGAGTTTTTATTATTTATGACAGCTTAGGCCTTGTAGATTAGATTAGACTTGTACGTAACTAACTTGTATAATGTAATAACATGTTTATATGAATCCACCTTTGTCGTGTGGTTCATTACCTCTCATTCTGTCCCTGCACATCTGACTTCCTTTGTATTTGGCTGGTAAATTTCTGCACTTGACTCTTTCCTAGAATTCCAGTCTCTGCCTGGAAGTCCCACCTTTCCTCTCCTGTCCTGCTTTATGCTATTATATCTTTTTTGACCCAATCCGAAGGAGATAGAGAAGAATTTTTACAAAATACTCAGACAGGTGATGATCTAATAAAATAACAACTGTATTCAACTCTGAATACATACTCTTATGTACTGATACATAAATCTTTATTTGAATAGTACAAAAACAACCTTTACATAGTGCAAAAAAAAAAAAAGAAAAGAAAAGAAAAGAAAAGAAAAGAAAAGAAAAGAAAAGAAAAGAAAAAAGAATAACCTAAGAGGACAGTGGCCAGAGAGACCATAGTATCTATTTAAATTTTAAGCATGTTTTATATGTATAAAGGCTCTTCAATAGACAACTTCCTTGAGTGATGTTTTCCAGTCAATTGACAGATCACCTTGGATTGACTTTTGCAAGTCAGGGCAATGATTTGTGAAGCTTCTTTCTGGATAGTATCATAGAAGGTTGAGGACTCTTAGAACCAATATTGAGTTAATGACCTTCCTAGACTCCCAAGATGTCTTGTCTTTTCCCAGTGCAAGAGACAGGACCAAGGTCATAAACAATGTGGTGTTTCGAATAAGATGTCCTCTTAGTCCAAGCATTTGAATAGATGATCAAGGTTGGTGGCAGTTAGGGGAGGCTTAGGAGTTGTGAACTTGCTGGGTGAAGTATGTCACTCAGGTTTTAAAAGTTCAAAAACCTCAGGGGCCTTTGGAGTTTGCTCTCTCTGCTCCACAATCATAGTTGGAAATGTGAGCGCTCGATAGCTCCTATCAACATTCCTGGTTCTTGTCACCATGTCTCCTCATCATGAAGGTGATGGACTTTTATCTCACTGGAACCAGATACAGAAATAAACCTTGACATGTGGAAGTTGCCTTGGTCATAGTGTTTTATCACATCAGTAGAAAAATAATTAATGGAGACGGAAACCTCAGTCTCTCACAAGAATATGTTCAAAATGTTAAGTTGTTAGCAAATGCTTTGTCTTATTTTGGCTCCTTAAAGCAGTGCTTCTGGACCTGTGGGTCTCTGCTATCCTCCCCCCTCCACCAAGTGGCTTCAATTGATAATCAAGAATTGCCATACAGCCATTGGTTGGGTAGGGAGATCGGGTGAAATTTTTAGATTGCAGGGGCAAGGGACAGCAAGAGAGAGAGAAGTGGGGGTGGAGAAAGAGGAGAATCACCATGGCTCAGAGAGAGCAGGATCAGATTTAAGAGCTGCAGGAGAGAAGCATCCTACAATGTAGGTAAAAGGTGAATGAGGCCCTGCAAAGGGCACAGGAGGGTTGGGGGCTGTCCAGAAGGTAATAAGGCAGCAAAGATAAAATATAAATTTAGGTGTTAAGCTAGAAATACTGGATAGAAGTGTGTGCTAGCTAGCTGCAGGGAGGTTTAGACGTTCCCAACCATTGACCTAGTCGAGGCATATCAAAATTAGCTGGTGTGTGTGTGTGTGTGTGTGTGTGTGTGTGTGTGTGTGTGTGTGTGTACATGTGTGTTTCATTCACAAATCAAGAGAGCTCTTGGCCAGATGCAGCATGTGCAATAGGGAGCCAAAGCAGTTTAACTAATTTATATCTACATTAAATTTTGAAATTTCTTGGCTTCATGAGCTGTTATTTATGAAGGAGACAAGTAGTCTAATATACTTCAGGCCTATATAAATAGCTATTTGAACTAATTGAACTTGATAGGTTAAGAAATAAAGACTCAAAATTGGGTGGGCATGGAATTTGGAATGAATTTGGGAGGATTAAGGAAAGGGGGTAAATATGATCAAAGTGTAAAACAATGTATGGAGTTCTCAAATAATTAGTAAAAACCTATTGTAACTTCTTTTAAAAATATCTTTGCATTTTTTATTTTTGGGATTATAATTGCAACTTTTATTCCTTCTCTTTCCCCCCTCAAATGCTCCTATGTACCCCTCTTTACTATCTTTAAAATTCTTGCTGTTCTTTTTATTAATTACTACTACCTGCAGCATATGTATATTTGTATATGTGCATATGTGTATATATGTATGCGTGTATACATGCATATGATATATATGGATGTCAACTTTCATCAACCTGTGCAGATCTGTGTTGGCAAAACCTGGGATCTGAGCGTCTGGGAGACTACAGTCTGATGCTATAAATAGCCCTTTTTCCAATTTCAGTGTGCCTTTATGCACTAATATAACAAAGGAAGGAATGATTCAAGGAAGGTTGTTTGAGTTCAGAAAAACACGATCAGAAAAAACATGTAAATAAATGTTGTAAGCACATACTAAGTATTCACAGATCAGCCCTTTCCTGGAACTATCTCAGAACAGAGCATTTGAAACATAATTGCCTGGCACATTCTGTAGATTGCACTTGGGAAATCACAAAAGGAAATCAGAAGGCCATATCCAAATTCAGGGCATACTGACCAGATTGGGTTCTGTAGCTATGATCTGATATCCAACAAGAACAAACATGTCTCACAAATTGAATATAAATGTTTTTCACAGGAGGTAAAAAAAATCAACTCTAAGAACAATCAAGGGAATAAAATGCACCAGAAGTAAAAGGCCCTCTGCAATTCCCCAAGGCATTGCTCAACGTGTGTCATTCTTTTGACCATGTTCTGACATGTGTATACATACATATTTCTAAATGTAACATGTTCAGCCCATCTTCTGTTACTAGTATGAATGTTTTGAAGGAGGATCATTTGGCATTAAGGAACCACTTAAGGCATTGAAACAATGTGTATAATATTGCAAGTAGGTAAGAATATTCAATTTTTCAAAATTATTTCCTAATACAATTAAAGCTCTAAAAAACTTCAAAACATAGAAAATGTATTAAAATAAATGACAGAAAATTTTATATTAAGAAAAACCACGTACCTCAAAGCATATACTTAAGAGGCATAATGTGTATTGTTCTCACAGTAGTGTTATTCAGTAGTTCTGAAGTCAAATATAATCTTCAGAGATTTTGCTTAGTTCATTGTCACCTGTCATTTGGAGAATTTAGTAGCATACAAACAGCTGCACTTATACAGTTTTGCACCAAAGATTTGATTATGAACTGTGAGAAGAGGTCCTCAGAGAATGATGTAGATACTAAGAACTAGAAAACATGAGATAGTATAATCTCTGAAACCCCCCAGAAAATATATGTCTTTCTGATGGCTGGTAGGATAAAAAGCAGAAGCATGCAGAAGAGCTGGAGAGGAGCCATGTGGGAAAGAGCCATACACTTCAGAGTTGAATTAAGCTGAATGTTCTGGTCAAAGAAAGGTCAGTCTTCAAGAGCAAAAATGGCACAGCCATGCCAACTCAGATGCCAAGCCACAGATCCACTCCAACTGGTGGATTCCATTTGCTCTTAATTGTGAGCCTATCAAGGGGACTTTTGTTTCATGTAAATAAGAATGGCAAGCAAACTAAGCTCTAACAGGTGCAAAAGCTTATTTTTATCCTGGGTTAAAATTACCGTCACCAAAATATGGCTTGCCAGTATAGGTTGGTAGCACGTAGGTAGATTTTTGTTTTCTATGTGGCTGATAGATTTTTATCAGAGATGTATCAGCAAAATTAATTACTGTTGTTAACGTAGTAAAGTATTTTTATTTCAAAAGCCCTTATTGTGGCATTGCTGGGTCGAAAGTCATTTTAATACTTGGCATTTGAAAACTCACTTGCCAAAGTTTGACATTTCTATCCAAGTATTTTTGGTGGCCTTCTGCCATTTTTAACAGCTCCCTAGGGGCTCCAGGTCCAGCTGTTTCACTAAACTGTATTGTGGAGTTAATTCTGAAGGGGGATAATGAAATTCCAGTGTGTACCACTGTGTCTGCAAATCAACATTTTTTGATTGAAGAACCAGCTTTTTCCCTTGGGTATCAGGAATGAGAAGTTAATATGCATATTTAGCCCATTTGCTCTCTGGTTTTGTATTAATTCTCCTGTTTATGCCTGTGCACATGTCAATCTAAGAATCTGCTGGTGGAATGGACAGCCAGCTGTCTGAGGTGCAGAGGCAGAGCCACAGATTAGGTATTCTCTTGGGGGTCTTTTTAGTCAGGACTCTGAATGCACAGCTTATCTCTCAGAAACTTGGTTTACCCTAGAGAAACTTTAAAAGACGCTTTGTTTTTGCCAAGAATATTTTTTTTGGATGTCAGCTTAATTAACAATAATCCAAAAAAAGAAAAATGAGCTCTTTGTGGTTTCTGTAAGTGCTGATTTCCTACCCTTATTTGGTGAGTTATTTTTATTGAAATTAGTTTCTCAGAAGCACCTAAGATTTTCATTAAGTATGAAAGGAGAAAAAAACATAGTATCTAGATGTTCGGAGGTGGGTACTCTCTTCCTGCTTCTAGATTATGTTTAAGAAATTTTCACAAACCACAAAAGTGTCCAGAGATCAAAAGTAAAGATTGGGAGCAAAAAGCCTATTAGATGTTTTACAAAATATGGGAAGTTCATATATTCCAAAATATTATTAACAGTGAATTATATAAGAGATATTGACATAAACCGAGTCAGCAGGTGTAATGAGGCACATTCCTTAAAAGACTTTATCTACTGAGAAGTCACATATAAACAATGGCAACATTATTACCTACTAATATAGAAGTAATACATGGTGTAATTACTGTCCAAACTAAATAAAGATAGGATACAATTTTACAGAGAATCACTTGACCCAAAAATGAGGAGCCTTACATGGAACAGGAGATAGACAATGAAGATAGGTGGTTTAGGGAATATAAAATGGAAGACACAAAGAAGCAGAGAGGACAGTAGCACATGGGACAATATTGTTCTCTGGAGCTACAAAAACTCTTGTTACAATCAAATATAACATTTAAGGTAAAATTTCTTATCAGATCGCCATGACAATGAAATGTTTCTAAACTTGTGATAGTTCCTATTCGTGACAGATGCTATGCTAAACAATGGATAGGACACTTAGGTTTGTTATCTATACATGCTTTGTTGGGAGAGATGCTGAGACAACAGCAGCAACAACAACACAACAGTAACAAATGATAGATAAATAGATAAACAAAAATTTCATACCCTCAGACCAGATATACTGTATTGAAAGGTTCAATAGTGTCACATCTACAGTAGATACACTGCTCAGACATTTGCAAATGGGCTTCTTTCTTCTTGTCCTCACAGTCTTTGACTATACTATTTTCCTCAATTTTTTTCCACATTCTTAATGTCACCTGTACAAAGGTGCCTTCTTCAATCATGTAGATGAGATCAGGTACCAGTATCCATGCCGACATGCCATCTTGCTTATTTTCTCCATAGCAATTACACTAAATGTAATTAACTACGTCTGCAATTATTTGTTTAGTATTTGTCATCTATTAGTGTGTTGACATTCCATTGATGGGGAAGGTATTTGTCTTGCCAAAGAGATTCTTCAGCACTTGACAGGTGTTTGCTGTATATTCCTGGATAAATATAAGTTAGGTAGGGGATAAGAGAACATGGGTAGGAGTATATCAAAAAGCTTACTTTGGAAGATCCTGATGACTGAATTATATTTAAGCAGTAGAAGACAGAAAGGCGAGTGGGTTAATTTCTATATTTCTAGGTTGGTGATTAATATGCACTATGGATAAATAATAAGGTAAAGTTTTCTCTTAAATTTGAATCCTCTTGGAATAAGTTTACTAGATTACAGCTCAGTAAATTGAGTTTTGTTTCCTTTGGGAAAATGTGATAGCTTTCCAAGCTCATTTGTTTATTTTAAAACCATTTAATATGAATTATTTCTGTAAAGTTTTTGCACATGTGGGTTTTAGTCATTGCTCTTTGCTTTTGGTTCAGGAGACTATATACATTCTTGTGGTGATATTTCTAACATTCATCGAATATCAAAACTGGACTTTTTAAAAAAAACATACTGTGTGTGGCTGTGTGTGTGTGTGTGTGTGTGTGTGTGTCAGAGAGAGAAAAAAAGAAAGAGAGAGAGAGAGAGAGAGACAGGGAGGGAAGGAAAGAGGGAGGAGGAAGGAGAGAGGGAGGGAGGAAGAGAATCTTCATAGAGATTTTTATCTTTTCAGTGAGATGTATTTTAGTCTGCTTATGCTTGGATGTGAAATAACAGTAATTATTTTCAAGTTTAACCTAAGCATATAAATAAACATTCATGACAGCCAATGGGTGATTTCTGTAAGTACTTTATAAACTAAACTCTCATGCAATTATCTAATAATTTATTACATCGATTTAAATTAAAAGTACTATTTGCTTCTTTACAGTTTTGCACAGAGAAAAGGGAAAAGGAAAAGAAAAATTAAAGGAAGAAAAACCTGAGAAGAAAGGTATGTAGTTATTCTTTGTGCCACTTTAACATTAAAGTTTTTTTTTCCTTTTGGCATTTCTCTTCATTATATTTATACTTTAAAAACATTGGCTTCTTCTTCTAAAAGTTGTATTGTGGCTATATCCATGGAAAAGAACCATAAAAGTGAAATCTCTGAACTAAAGAGAATAAAGTGGGTTAGGCTCTTGTCCCTGTGTTACTTTAAGAAATATGTCAGCCTTTCCTCTGGTTGTTTTAAGCTTGCCTTAGAGAATATTACTTGAGAGAAGAATAAAAAAAAAACTGATCATTTTTATAGGTAAGAGGTCATCTTTATCATTTAAATTAAAATGCCTATTGTATTATCTTATTTGTTTGATATTGCTTATTTATTGAGAAAATAGGTAAGACAACTTCACTGTTTAAATCATGAAGATCTTTCCCATCATATTAGTATTTTATATTATTGTCTCCTCCTTTTTTCCAAAATCTAGCATGTCTTATATTCTGACTTTCCTAAAACAAAAATATGTCTTAGAGAACTTTCCATACCTATTTTTACAAATTTTATAGTATTTGAGAGAGGAGGATATCTTATATGCCTTAGCTTATTTGTAGAATTTACCTTAATGTGATTTTACTGTTGTAGATTTCTTTCTGTGTTACAGTTTATACCTCTTGACCATTTATTGCTCTCTCTCTCTCTCTGTGTGTGTGTGTGTATGTGTGTGTGTGTGTGTGTGTGTGTGTGCACGTGCACATGCACACACGAGTGTACTGTGGTATTTCTACTTCAGGAACTTTATTAGAATCTTTACTAGAAACTAAGTCTAAATTAATAGTTTCTTTAAGTTTTAAAAAATGTTCCTTGGTTTACAGTTTTCTTTGATACATCCCACTCTGCTTGATTGTTTTATGTGAAGTAAGATTATGGTTTGATGTTTTGCTGTTGTTTGGATGACATTTGCATCCTCAATATCATACCTGGCTAACTTTTCTGGTTTATGGAACTCTGCAGCTTAGAATACGTAGAATGAATGTGACATTTATGAAACAGAGCAGTAGAAATATGTTTCCATATGACTTATTACATATTCACATTTGAATATTAGAATTAAATAGTGCATTTTTATTAATACTTGCCTAGTGGTAATTTTCTTGAATTTTGCAGCTCTTATCTTCTTTGTCTGTCTCAGGCATATTTGTACATTTCTCATATGATGGTGAGATAGCGAATTATGAATATAAGATTCTATATCCTGACAAAATCAAATAATTTTGTGGTTCTTATTAAGTTTCAAGCTTAAATATTACTAAGTGTTTTCATTTAATAAATTAATGCCCATAAATTATACATGTAGAGAATTTACTCAGAATAAAAATCAGAGATAGGATGCTTTCTGTAAGTCTTCCTCTGTTTATATATGCCAATTAAAGTTATTTACATTTTAATATACATTATTGAAATGTTGGCACCTTCCATAAATGAACTGTTTTTTTGAAATATAGGACTATGTTGCACATGCTATTGGACCTCTGGGTTTATCTTAACCTTAACGCTGAAACCTAACATTTTCTTACTATATTTACAGAACAAAATCATGTTAAATAAATTAATGTTGATTCATTACATTGTTAAATAAATGTTGAGAAGATATTTCTCAGGTATAATATAGGACATTGCTAAACTAAATTATTTATTATTTTAATAATCATTTTAATTATCTTATACAATGTGTAACCCCTTAAGGAATCATTGATAATGTTTTGTCATAATGATGCTGATTTTCAACAATCAGTGAGCAGGTACTAGAAAGGTTCAGAGTCTTTGTGGTGCTCAAATCATGTCAGAAAGTTGCTCTTTCCCAAATGTCAATGGTGTTCCTGTTACAGAACACTTTGGTTACTCACTCTTAAGCCATAATGTAGATATCTCCTCTTATTAATGCTAAAAAGAGTTATTTTAGCAGTGTATATGTGCTTTACCTTTGTTTATTAAAATTCCTCATTTTTGGTTTTCTTTCTTGAATGCTTCATATATTTGCAGTAAAATCTACAAAAGACAGATTTCAACATACCGTCTATTTGTGTGATTGGGTTTTCTGTTTGTTTTGGTCAGGATCTAACTATTTAGCTCTGACTATACTGGAATTCACTATGTAGTCCAGGATAGCCTCAAACTCACAGAGATCTTTTTGTCTTTGCCTTCTGAGTACTAGAATTGAAACCATTCACTACCATATTTGCCTATTTTCTAAGTTTTTAAAATTAATTAATTAATTAGATTTTCAAGACAGGGATTCTCTGAACTATTCAATGTCCTGAAAGTAGCTCTATAGACCAAGCTGACCTGGAACTCACAGAGATTCTTCTGACTCTGCCTCTCAAGTGCTAGGATTAAAGGTGTGTGCCATCATCGCCTGGCTACTTTCTGATTTTTAGTGCCAAAGCTTATGTTGTATTCTATACGCTATTACCCACTGATTACTATATTCGTAAGATGGGTCCAATTAGTGTCATAAATACCCAGTTACTCTATAGAACTGTAGTCGGAAGGAAATTGGCTTTGCAATCTATTAAAGCTATGTGTAATTTATAATTTTCTAATGTTACTTTTCTATTTAAGCAACTCACAAGGAGAAACTTGAGAAAAAAGAAAGAACAGAGACAAAGACCATGGCAAAAGGTACCTTTTCCTTTTCTTATTTTCACTCTTGGCTTTTGATGATGGCGAGAATGTACATTTTGGGGGAAATCTGAAGTTTTGTAATCATTTTCCATTTCATTTAAATGCAATGATTTAAAATTGAATATCTACATTTTTGACTTTTGATAATGAGATTGTACATATGGGGAGAAATTTGAAGGTTTGTAATCATTTTCCATTTAATTTAAATACAATGAATTAAAATTAAATATCTAAAGACTAAGAAAACCAAAATACAGTTTTAAACAATACCAAAACATGAAAGGAAGATAAAGTGTCCTCACATGTAAATGCCAGAATTTTGGTCTGTCTGACCTTTATCTCACATTCTCACTCCCTTGATACTGGGAGAGTTAGGCAAGTATGAGCTAACAATCGAAAAATGACTCTGATGTAACTACCTACATTCAATAAACACTTCCAAAGTATTTAGAAGCATAGAAATTTCACAGGAAGTAAAACAAGTTTTGAAGTGTGTTATCTTATCTTCCCTGGCTACTGTGAAAATTATGAGGGCCACAGGGGAAGCATGGAAAAAAATTCTTATTTTATGTTGAATAAGTGTGGAAGCTAGTTCTTCTAAGGAAGTCAACTAAAGGGCACAGTGGATTGATGAGTTCATTTTGGTCTTGTGAGCACTGTAAGGAAGTAAGAATTTTTACACAAAAAGCATTGTTATACTTCAAGTCCATAAAATTATCACTGCTTTATTTTGGAAGGTTAATTGACCTATATTTTTCTACCCTAAGTTGGTCTACCAAATGTTTTAAGTGTTTTAAAATATACACCTTTGTTGCAGGAAATATTAAAATTAATGACAAGTTTTCACGCTAAGCCCAGCTACTCTCTCCCTGGGAGGTCCTGCAGTCTCTTGGCTATCCCCAGTCCACAGTATTCCCTTCTCTGGTCCACCTGCCTCTGAGCCGTCCGTTCCTTCTCAGTCATCCACCTCCAGAAGTAGGCGGTCACAAATCCCTTTAACCCAGTAAATCAAAACTCTTGAAGCTTAAAATTAAACAGTCAGATTTATATATCAATATATTCTCAATTCACAAGATACCCACATAAGAATTTTTATAATGATACAAATTGCCCACCTAGATAAGACGTGTGGCTACCTGTGGCTATTTAAAGCCACACAGAATCTGGATTGTCCTGTTCTTCCTCCATCTTCCTTCCTTCTCCCTCTCCTCTCTCTTTGTCCTCCTTCTCCCCTAAACTTCTCCGTTCCCCCTCACTTCGAATGCCTAATTGCAGGCTCCAGCCTTCCCAATCACAGGCTCTAGCAAGTTAAGGTGGGGAGAAGTGTCACTTATGTATATGGTTCACTCCTTGTCCACAGCTTCTCCAAGGAGAGCGAAATTATCATCAAAATACAAGCAATATCAGGGCTAGCCACAACACATTTTAACTAATAATACAATTCTGTCTCCTCAATGTAAATGTTTTCCACTTATTTTAAAAATATAACTTTGATATCAATATAAAAGTTATACCGGAGCAATCTTATTCTAGTATCCTTAACAAACTACCTATTTGTGGGAAAGAATGTATCACCATCAAATAAATAAGTAAATAAATAAATAAATAAATAGTAATTGAATTTTTGGAATAGATTCTAAAAGAAAACTTTATGATAATTATTTTTCTAGCAGTAGGTAACAGACATATCTGGTCCCACGTATATTACTGAGATTACAAGGTTATGTCAAAATACTTATGTTTTTATGTGGATGCTGGGACTAATTTTAAGTACTTACACTCTCATGACAAGCACTTTACCAAATAAACTATCTCCCCATCTCCTCAAATTCCTAAAATTATATTAAGATGGATTCATTAAATAAAAATTTGAAATTAGAACATTCAGAAACCAAATGTAACATATTATCTTTTTAAAAATTAGAAGCAGGTTCATATTGCCAAAACAATAAATTATCTCAGCTACTTAGAATATTGCCCACTCACTGTCTCGCACTATGGATAGTTCAAATTTGGCTCATCTAGTTCATTGAGGTTCTCTTTAATCCTCTGTTGTTTGTCACAAATTCACACTGACATGATAATTGACTTTCCTAGGCCTAGCAACAGAAAAAAAATCAGGATGAAAATTGGGATATTGTGAAATTGTGAAATGACTACTATGAAATTTTAATCCAATTACTTCTGTCATAGTTTGTTGGCTAGCGTATTACAAGACTAGTCAACATTCACTAAGAAAAGAAGACATGAACTGTTGGAAGTCATCATAAGTCTACCCACTACCAATTTATGTATGTTAATACTGGCAGATATATGTAAATGAATTATATACATTTTATACCTATATAATGTTTTCACATGTATTTTTATTTAATCTATTTATATAGGTTATGTTAAAAATGGCAAGTGTATTCATGTTCTTTATATAATATGTGGGTTTCTAGGAAAATGAAATAAGGCACCAACTAATCAGGTAACATTTGAGTTAGAAATTAAAATGAATTCCTTTAGAACACTATGATCAGCATTGAAGCTACTGACTCCTGCTGGCACTTTTACATGACACAGTGTGTTTCCTGTTCTGTTTAAAGTACAGTATGTTCAAGAGCAGTAATTTTCCAGACCATCCTAGAAATTTTTTTTTGAAATAAACATGCAGATTCATTGTCATCTCCAGCCTGGTGCTTATACTAGATCTTCTACACATGGTGCCCATTTTTTGTAGTTCACAAAAATAACAGAGAGGAAAGAAGAGAAGATGGGATGAGAAATCAAGAGGTGTCAACCCAAGTTCTGCCTCGTTCTCACACCACCCTGCTGTTTTCTACTGAAAGACAAATTTACTTGTTTTAAGAAGTTGACAGTAGAAGAGGGAAGTCTTCATTTTTATATAAAAAGTTATTGTAATGTTTCTCTTAATTGTGTGGTCCTGTCTCTAAGAGAATCGACTTTGCCAGTAATAAAATTCAATGGTATTAAAATAGACCAGATTTTCACTAATCTTCAATTTTACAGTAATAAGATAGAGGTAAAATCAATTGTGTTCTGAAACGCAAAGGTAGATGACATTTAAGATAGCTAAAATAACAATTTCACATAGACATAAGCAAACAAAAAACATAAAAAGGCTAGTAAAATTTCAAAATAAGTATGTTCATTTTAAACTCTTTATTTATGTGTTCAGGGTATATATTACTACATCATATATATAACACACATGTAGTAAACCAGTTACTCCTTTGACTTCTAATTCAGATTCACTAGTTCTATATTCTCTGAAAATAAACATTGTACTGAACACAATGGTAATAAAAAATGAAAAATTGAGTTCTTTAACTCAAGTTTGCAACCTGGTAGGGGAAACTAATAAGAAAACAATCTTATACAATATAAAATATACAATAGAGAATAAAACTCACTCCTTAATAAAAGGGTTGGTAGATATAAGCTAAAATTACAGGATGTTCAAGTCCAGTGACAATTTTTTTGTATGAATTGAGTATGATGGAATTCAGATATATAGAAAAATATAGAGAATTTAGAGAAAGCACTTTGATGAATTTTGATATATTAAGACATATAACATGTTCAAAATATGAGCATAGCAGTACAGGAAGAAGCATGAAGCAGGATCAAGGCTGGTATCCCAGTGTCTTAAATGCTATGCCAAAGTCTATATAGACAGCAACAATGTGCTCATCTTTTGATGCCATCAAGTAGACAATGAGACAAGCCTGAAGTAGGTTCTCTGAAAGGAAAACTTAGGTGTACACGTACAAGTTGCATATGGATTTGCTACACAAAAGGAAGAGAAGAAAGCAGAAAATAATTGTTTTGTAACTTAGGAAAGAGAATAAAATTTATACCATATAGTAAAAAAAAAAAAAAAATAAGCCACACATAAATGCAGAAAGAAATCCATAAAATAAAATTTTTACAGTGATTATGTTGGGTAAGTTGGATACAATAATCCCCATCCCTGTGAAATCTCAATATAATTATTGTTTGAGGCATGCTGTTGTAGTAAATATTATTTGGGGGTTTCTACCTCACCTTAGATTATCTAGTTCCCAAATAAAAGACACAATATTTTTATATTTATAATCAACTTTAAAGCACAAGAGCTGGGCCGATATTAACCCTCTGTGCTATTTTGTCTACTTTGCTGTTAATAATCCTGAGATATCACTTGCCATGTTCTGCCTGAGCCACTCCTATTGCAGCTGGGTGGCCCTCATACCCATGGCTCATGATCCACCTACACTCTGACGCCTTCGTCTTTGTTCTCTCCGTCTCCCCTCTTGTCTTCAGAGCTCAGGAACCGAAGTCCCAACTACCTCTCTTCTGTCCAGCTCCAGGCTCTAGGCATCTTTATTCAACCAATAGTTTTAAATTAAAGAACAAGGTTTGCACAACAAAACCTGGCACATTCCTCTTGAGGCATGTAGTTCTTGGGATACAGAATATAGCACTACAATACATAGCAAGAGATCAAACATCCACAGCAAGCAATGATAAATAACTTATTATAGCTGTTTCTCAATGTCTCTCAATTTAACCTCAACGTCTTCTGATGTCTAGGCAGGAGCATCTCCTTGAAATGCTCCCAAAACAGATTACATCCAATGCTAGTCCCATTGATCAAACGCTGAATCACAGATGATATTGATTTTGTAAATAGAATGCTTTCTGTGACGATACTATCATTCTCTGTATGGAAATAAACAGGTGCCTTGGCTTAATTTACATCAAAGCAAAGTAAACAGAGGCCAGTATTTTCATCAAGCTCTTTAACATGTGTGTCAGAAATATCTACAGTGCATTGAAAGTGTTCAGACAAATATATGCCAAGTATATGGTCCCATATGCAGAAAATGGCAAATATGCAATGCCCATTACAACTAACTGAATCATTGATGATAATCAGTGATTTAAAAAAATATGAGTGATTCACAGAATGATTAATTTGTAAGCCAGTTCCCTCTCTGAAAATACATGTACTATTGAGCTAATGTGTTTTAAATAGACATGCACATTCTATATTTTGCTTGCTAGTACTTTTTCTATTTTTCCCCCTTCCCTTCTCCCTCTTGCTCTGGTCCTGCCCCTGCTAGCTCCAGGGCGTTCCTTCCCATCCGTCACCCCCACCCCTGCTCGCTCAAGTCCAAAGTACACTGTAGCTGTCTTCAGACACCCATATGAGGGCATCAGATCTTATTACTGATGGTTGTGAGCCACCATGTGGTTGCCAGGATTTTAATGCAGGACCTCCTGAAGAGCAGTAGGTGCTCTTAACCGCTGAGCCATCTCTTGCTAGTACTTTTTGCTAGGACATTTTTAAAGTTTTACAAACATCTGGGAATATGATCTTTAACTTAGATATGTAAGAGAATGTATCTGTTTCTGTATTATTAGTCTTTGCAGCCCCAATCATTAGAGATGTTTGTCTGTCAGTCTCTAATAGGTATCATGGTAGAGATGTCTGTCTGAGTTTGTATTCTTGGCTGCAAATGCTTCGCAAGTTCAGTTTTTACCTTTTATACAGAAAGCATCAGTCTTGTAGAAGGGCCTTGTTAATGTGTCAGTTGGTCTCTGGTAAGTATCATCATTCTCATCTTGTTATTCAGTACCATGCAGGTAATGTTTCATTTATATTCCTTGAATTTATCTTCTTTAAAATATTATATTAGAATTATTTCTGAGTAATACTTAAGATTTTTCTGTTATAGAAGAAAATGATCATATTCCTTTAAAATGAAATTCTTTAACTAGGCTCTTTAGTGTGGACATTTTTCTTACTGAAGATGCCCACAGTTACAAACTCTGTATAATAAATGACTCATTGTGGACAGATTAAGCTCTTGATTATCAAACCAAAATACAAATAAACAGTAACCACAACAACAATAGTAAAAAACAGAAGTCCAATCTCTTCACCTGCAAATTAAGAGATTCATTTTGTTGATGTTTTGTATTTCAAATACAACATATTTATAAATTTGCAATTCCCTAGTAACTGTCAACAGTATTTATAAAAACATCCATTTTCTATTGATTGTCTTGTTTGTCTTTTAAAATGATACATAAAAATAATGAGAGTTGAAGAATTATGTGAGTGAAGAAAAATAACTGTCTTAACTTCTTGTAGAGGACAAGAAAGTTAAGACTAAGGAAAAGACTGAAGAAAAGGCTAAGAAGGAAATGAAAGTTGGGAAACAGGAGAAAGTGAAGCCAACAGCTGCAGAAACAAAAGAAACTCTGAAAACGTCACCAAAAGCCAAAGAGAAGGATGACAAAGAGACACCAGCTGTGCCCAAGCATGAGCAGAAAGGTAAACATTCCAAGGAGGAGGAGGTCCTAAGAAAATATTGAACAAGAAGCAGATGCAGTCAACTTAAACCCTAAAAAAGACTAAAATTAAACCTCAGATGGGGTAAAAAGAGATCCAAGCCAATATGCCTGAAAGGAAGTACAGTCATTGGATATTAACATACTAATAAATACAATAAAATGTATTCAAATAGCTAGACGCATTTTCCAATGAGTGTTGAGTGATCACTTGGAGTTATTTAAATTTGGGGCTGAGTGCTGAAATCTTGAGGATTGGGCAGAACAATTAAACAGTTGTATGGGTTAGAATCTGGAGAAAGGCGGTTGTTAAAATTGACAGCGATGACATCTCTCAAAGAGTTGCTCCAGGAGTCAATGCACAAAACATATAGAAAAGAAACATATAAAAACTTTACTTTCTCAATATTGCTGTAATGATACCATTTAGAATTTGCACATTGAACTATCAACTCATTTCATTGTTGCTGGAAACCTCTTATATAATAAAGAAGTATCGGGTGTTTTTTCTATTCTTCAGGTTTTGTTTTGTTTTGTTTTTTGTTTTAGCGTAGTCTGCACAGGACAGGTGTGCTTTTAATCAACTATGACATATTAACTCACTTCTCAGAAATAGACCATTTTCAGAGAGGAAATTTTTTTACAGAAAGGTGCTGTGTGGATTTAAAATGATGACCATTGTCCCACCACCATTAGTGTACTTTTTGGGTTTTTCTATCCCCAAATCCATTCCTCAGTCCAGGTTACTACAAATCCCAACCTTCACATCCAGAACACAGTGTCTGCTCTGTGTGATCTGTTTCTGAGATAGATGTATCTCTTCTTATGAATGTTACAAAATAAAATTTCCTTGACTCCAACACCAATTGAATAATTTTATTCAAAACTAAAATGGACAAATTGGTGTCTAGATATCTGTATTGTGACTTAAACTTTTTAGTAAGAAGGCTATTTTAAGTGATAGAATTGGAAACTTTTTCTCTTACAAAATATATAATATGAATCACACACTTTGTATTTTTTATTTTATTTTCCAACATCACAATGTTTATAGACTTTGATATGTGAGTAACGCATGTGAACATTAATTTATGAAACAAAAGGCACATGTATAGAACATATTTAAGGAAACAAAAAAGGAGTACTCTTTTTTTCTTTTCCTCTTTTTGTATTTCATAAACTTTATGTAAATTTATTTATTTCAACTTAGTTTTACAGATACTCCTCCAGGATAAAACCTTTGGAAATTTGGACCTATTGTTTTCAAGATGATTGCAGGATCTTGAAAATTGAAAATATAAAGTGTTATCCTTTAAAATAATATCATGTATGAATCTGTGTGCTATAAAAGGATACAATAATGAGAAATAATTTAAATGAGTAATTTCATTGTGATAAAATCAGGAAAATTAATACTTTGATTCACTATAAGGACAGCTGGATTCTAAAATACTGTGAAATTCAAATCACCCTTTAAGAAAGAAAATTGTAACATAAAACCAATGAAAACATATCAACTGTACTTAATCTATAATTTTATTATATAAAAATGTCAGAATACTTAGAAGTAATTAGGCACATGACTACCATTTGAGTTGTTAGTGTTTTTCAGGGTGTGGGAATCATATTTCAATGATTAACTGATTACTTTAGAATACTTTCAAAGTGTGTTTATTTTCCAGGTCACAAATACTATATTTTATCATATCACTAGTCAAGTAGGATTATATGCCAATTCCAATTTCAATGTACTATTTTCATCGTTATGTGAAGAGCTAGTTAAGAGTTATAAGGAACAAAGGTATCAACATTATTCTAATATCTAAACAAAAATTAGGCTATAACATGGCGCCTACTGAGTACTGCTACCATCAATATAAATTGTATAACTCAGTAGATAATAAGAATTTAACCTGTAGCTGGGCGGTGGTGGCGCACGCCTTTAATCCCAGCACTTGGGAGGCAGAGGCAGGTGAATTTCTGAGTTCGAGGCCAGCCTGGTCTACCGAATGAGTTCCAGGACATTTCATTTTTTTTTTTCCATTTTCCTTTTTTTTTTTCCTCTTTTTTTTTCTAAGCAGATATTTAAGGGCATTGCTTTCATTTAAAAAAAAAAAACTGCTTTTATGATCATGATAATTTAAACAAAATAAAGATATGATATTTTCTGTTTTTTTAAAATAGCTTTGATTTTTAAATTCCTAAATCGATAACACAACAAAATTGAGGTTTATTTTTCTGTGTGAAATAAGGTTGATTTGCTAAGTTGAAGTATGCTGAATGAGGGTAGATACACACACACACACACACACACACACACACACACACACACACACGTGTAATATATATACATATTCTATGTATACATTTATATACATATATATATACATTATATATATTTATATATATAATTGTTATGTTCAAATTAATGCTGTTTGTGTGTCTGTGTGTGGATTTGTGCAGGAAAATTCAGGTGCTCTAAAGATGAGAAGAAAGATGAGAAGAAGACATCAGATTCACAGGAGCTGGTTCTGAAAGTTGAATTCGGCTCTTCTTCAAGAGCAGGAAACAATAATTTGGTGGTCTCTCCAACCCCTCACACAGTTTTTAAAAAATCACTTTAAACACCCAATACACATAAGTTTTGTTTGGAGGGGTTCAGTCTTATCTGGGACAGACATTTGTTGGTAAAATTTGTTTATAGAGTACAATGATAATAAACACCTCATTATTTATCTACATTTGCATATATAAAATACATATATATATAGTTAAGGCGATAAAAATGCCTACCATAAAGTTACTCATACTTACTTATTATGTAATCTGCTTTTTATAGACCATTTCAAATTCACTCAATGTAAGGTAGCAAAGTTGACATGATTTAACATTTTTCTCTGGTTTCTGTGAGGAAATAAATATTTTACATCTGTTATATACACCATGCTCAGTTTCTTGTTATTTCCATCTTTTTAACAATGACTTAAGTATTGGTGACACCCAAAGAAAGTATCACTATGAGAATCTGCTATAGAGCAGCAGACCACATATACCCTAGCATCATTAGAGATTATTTGTTTAAAGTCATTTCTATTAATATTCTGTGCATTTTCCCTTGGCTGACATTCCACAGGGAGCATCAGCCAGGCGTCACCAGCTGAGTAGATTCATTAGTACTCCCTGAAGAGCCATAAGGCAGGAATGGACAACATAAATTAATTCTAGTAGAATGTTTTATTTTCAATATTTTTTTCAAAATAGTGATCAAGTAGAGAATTGTAATATAAAAGTTACCATCCTGTAACTACAAATGCCAGAATGGAGGGTCAGTTTAGACTTTCTTTAAGGGTAGTTTCCTGCTGTATTGAATTGGATGTAGAGAACTATTCTCATAAATCGAGTATTCTCAAATTCAAAAGACTTGACTATGATCTGTTCTCAGGCAAGTAAAACCCAACTTGAACATTTTACCCTTACTAGAATTTTCACAGATTGTTAATGTCATCACTGAAGTCAAGTGGAATCCAGTACTATAAGAAAAAAGTTAAAAATATATAAATATTATTAAGTTCCCATTGTATGTTGGAGTCATTAGAAAGCAAAGTCACACATAGTTTGCATGTAACAGATACTTTTAAAATGTATTTACCTAGGTAATATTCTGGGTGTAAAAAACAACCAAACAACCAAAAACAAAACAAAACAAAACAAAACAAAAACAAAAAAATGTTGAATCCACAAAAGATTTTCTACTTTATATTAAAAGCTTATTGAACTATTCATAAATTAATTAAATGAATGATTTTTGGAAATAGATATCGTAGGCATAATAAATATAAGCAGTTGGTGCCATGTTAAAAAGTTTCACTTGCTATAAACAATCAATTATTGAGGAAGTCTGAAGGGTATCTTTAGTTAGCTTAGAGAACCATTCAGTATGTTCTGAATGTAACCAGAATGCAACCTTCATTTTACGTCTGGGGCTAGAAAGCAATATTTCATCTGTGTAGCCAAAGTCTCATCTCTTATATAGTGCTGAGGGTTTTTACGTCTTTGAGAGGTTTTTATCACCTAATTTAGCATTGGTCAGTTTGAACAAAGACAGATAGGATCACAACTTTTGGGTAAAGTCTAGTTAGGCTATGAACCTGGTCCACCAGCTGGAGGTCCTATTGGAGGGAGAAAAAGGATGCCAAGCTGATTTTAAACTGTGTGGAGGAAGCCATCTTGATTATCTGAGGTTCCTGTCCCTATCTGTCAGACTATGTAGGATCTGACTCTTAGCCATCAGTCTAACTATACAACGTGGGGATTGTTAAATACAAATACTATCAATACACCCATGGTGTTACAACTCTGTGAGTAATGGATCATATGTATATTCTGGCATATTTCCTATCTTTTTTGAGAAATATTCTTGAGCCATAGGAAGGAGTAACCATATGATAAATGAGGTCCAAAACAAGATGAAAAATGGACATATCATACTACTCTGAATCTATATCATCCATTAAAAAAAATATCCTTAGCCTTGTTTTATAGCAAAATCTCATGTCTAGAAAAGAGATAATACTACCTATTTTAATGTTACTTTTCTAACACCATAGACATCCCAGAGCCTGGAATGGGGCAGAAATCATCCTTGGAAATATATCAACAAAGGAGTAGATTTCTGAGTTTGTCTAAAAATGGGCCACCTCATTTCAGCAACCAGAAAAATATAAACTTTAGAAACATTGTAAGTTTTGATTTACTCTTATTTAGCTATTAATGAAAAGAATTCTATTTTTTAGATTTATTGCAGTAAGTACATTTACTATTTTAAAGATGACAAAGACCCAGCAGAACTTCATAAATAAGTATTCTTGGGTATTTATTCCTGTAAAATAAATATAGTTATATTGTTTGATAAAAGTAATTTTGAACTATTAAAATGTGTCATTCTATATAAATGCAATAAACTTTCTTTTTTTTGTTTGTTTATTTTTGTTTTTTTTTTTTTGTTTTTCGAGACAGGGTTTCTCTGTGTAGCCCTGGCTGTCTTGGAACTCACTCTGTAGACCAGACTGGCCTCGAACTCAGAAATCTGCCTGCCTCTGCCTCCCAAATGCTAGGATTAAAGGCGTGTGCCACCACTGCCCGGCTGCAATAATCTTTCTTGGTGCTATAGCTTTATATGCATTTGGTGAGTTAATAAAATGCCTAATAAAAAGATTTTAAAAAGTAAATTTTAAATACAAGGATCATAATAATGTAAGTTTTAAAGATGTGGTAAAGTTTACAAAATCTTTTACAGTGACTATTAAAGTTAGATTGACCATGGGAGATTTCAAAGTTTGCAATAATATGTATTTCCATGGGTTGTATGTAATTAAAAAGTGAAAAAAAATAACCCAACTCCTAAAACCATTTTGGACTGTGCCTACATCATCTAGTTACTTTGTTGGTTTATTTTTATGGACTATAGACTAGCCAAGAGCACAAAATGATCACATAAAGATTAGTTAATAAGTTAGCTTATTATTTCTATCATTTGGTGCTGTTGAGTGATTCTCCAGATCACATTTCTGATAAAGAGAATTTCCATGAAGAAGACCTTAACAGATTACAATGCGCTTGCCTCTGTGCCTTATTTCAGGATTATCAACAGTCTCACTTGGAATAGCCAGCAGAGGTTCTGGGTTTAGCAGCAAGAAACATTCCTAGTTGGAGAGAATTTTCTTCTGTGTACTTCAGTTCCCTTCTCAAACATTTCACAAGGATATGTGAGAATAATTGCTTTAAATCAAGGAAAGGATTTTGAATTATCAAATATTTCCTACCCTAATATAATTTCAAATAACTTTGTTTCTATATATAAGAGATTTTATAGGTAATGAGTGAGACATTATGTGTGTTACATATTTTCCTTTGTATGCTCGTAAAATCACTATTTATTCCTTCACAGGGATAAGCAGTAAGCAAAATAGACCTGTGCTGTTTTGTTTGTTCTGTTACATTGTGTCTTCATGTAAAATAGGCAGATGGTGATGACATGCTTTCATTGCTTCTTTCTCTCTATTCTGTCAGATCAATATGCGTTCTGTCGATATATGATTGACATGTTTGTCCATGGGGATTTAAAACCAGGTATTCCAAACAATTGTTATTGTGGTTTGTCTTAATAGCCTTTGTTTCTAAGACTGTCAGCTTTATCTGTACTAAGCTATGTTTTCATTTAAAAAATTGCATAATGCATGTGCAGACCTAGAATAAAGACAATAAAATGCAGAAATAATAACGGGTGTTGGGCGCTTAACTTTACCTGTGTTCGCTGCATGGCCTGTTGAAAATGAAGTCAGTTGAAAGCTCAAAGATGCTAATATCTTCATATATAAAAATGCTAATATCTTTAATAATATCTTGGAGTGAAGCAGTGAATCACTTGATATGATTCCTGGTAAATTTAGAAGAAAAGACTTATAATAAAGAAAAATATTCTTTTTATTGGATAGTGGATAAAATTCATAATAAAATCCATCACTTCTTAAATACTGAGGCTTATCTTTCCAAAACATTTACATTTTCTTACTTACGGTCTTTTGTGTTTCCAGAAAAACACTGGTAGAATTAGTTAACTTTGGTTCATATCTCTGCAATGAAGAAAGGCTTTTAGTCACACCAATATACCTCTGCTCTTTCATATTAATTTAATTTTTCTATAAAGTATGCTAAACATAGCTAAATTAACATGAAAAACTTTATTCCTTGTACTATGCCTCATAAAGTATTTAAAAATCTGATAGACTAAATACTCTGAATGGAAGCTGACTGTACTTTGTTTCCTTAGCTGTTGTATGGAAGTCTTTTTAAATGCTAATTATAACTTGCACATACATTGACAATCAAGCATATCATACCTGAAGCAAGTGTGTAATAATCTAGTTCTTATATTTTTAAAAGCGTATTTAGACTCTTATCACTCTAGAGAATTAAGTCAATCCCAGTAACTGATTATTTTAAAAAGATAATTTGGACTTATTCCTCCCCTCATTTTTTTCTCTTCCTACTTCCCCTTTCTTTTTTACTTTCCTTTCTCCTTCTTCTTTTCTTCCTACTCTGCATTCTCCACAAACTCTTTCTCCTCCTTGTCTTTCTGCTTCTCAACCACCTTCTTCTCTTCCTTTTCTAATTCCTCTGTCTTTTTCCTCCTCTACCACTTTCTTCTCTCTTCCTTCTCTGCCCCCTCCTCCTTCTCTTTTTCTCTGTGTTTATGATTTAGAAACTGTGATATCAAAAAATGAGCATTGAAATTATAGTACCTTATTTATGACACTAATCTGTGTCAGCATTTGTATATAATCTCCTAAAATACTTGGTAAAAATGTGGAAGAAGGCAATTTTAATCACTTATGAAAAGAGGATTTTGAACAAAACTGCGGAACTCATACCTAGCATGTGAGTTTGAACCGGTTACTGAACACATGTTCTTCAGTGTTCTTGCATTTAACATAAAAGTCACAATAAAGACATCATCTGAAAAGCATCCAATGGATTCACAGAACAATCCTATGCTGCCTCAATATTTTAAAATTATTTTATCACAGTCTTTGCATAGGTACCTTACAGTGAGTGACCATCTCAAGTACTGATGTACATATGCAATAAGTACAATTTTCCAAAAATTATTTGTTGCCTACTTTATTCAGCCACGGTAGTTGGAGAAAGTCTTACTCTAGTTAGGTATGATGACATACTCTTGTTATCCATGACTCAGGACACTAAGGAAGGAAGATTGAAAGTTCCTCACTGGCCTGAACTTCAGGGAAGATACTATTGAGAAAACAAAAATAAATGAAAATACAAAGAAAGGAATACTCATAATTTATACATGCTTGCTTTCATAGGATCAACTGTGCTTAGGATGAGCCAACTTTTTGATATGTATGGATTGATAAATGACTAATATATACTGTTTCCTTGTGTTTTGTTAGCTTCTAAGTTTCATTGTTTGATTAAAAAACTGTTCTCTTGCTACTTCATCTATCAATATTATCTGCTAGTAGATGAAAGAGAGTTTTCTAAGGAAGTCACATGATATGTCAAAGTGAGCCAGGCATTGTCAAATGCAGCAAGGCTTGCCAACATTTTAGGTATCAAAATACTAATCAACTCTGTATGAACTCTGAATACAGATAAAGGTCAGAAAGAATAGTAAAAACATCTCTAAGTGGGTTAAGGTGGATTTTACTAATGATACATGGAAAGGGTTCTCTATAATGAGCATGTGATGATTCTCCAAAAGCTATAGGTTTAAATTCACAGCCGTGTATACTATTTCTAAAAAGTAAAAATAGTAAAAATTATTTCTGAAAAGTCTATGAGTAAATCTCTCAGTTCTATAAATTAACTTATTTTCTCTGACTTACTTCATCTATCTTCATTTATTTTTTAAGGACAATATGTAAAACAATGCTTTAGGTTATATTTTTTTGGCCAGATACTAACTTAGAAGATTAAGGAGAAGAGAAGTAAAGGTTTGCAAACTATTTGGCTTTTCCTAAGTGACACAGAGGGGAATTACACTCTCCTGTCTTTGTGCATGGGGCAGTGTAAAAAACAAACAAACAAAAAAAGAACTGACTGATCACAAAATATGGTGAATAGGGTTTTTTTTTTTAATTAGGGAAAGGAATGAAAAATGATTTAACTGGGTACATGGATTTAGAAAGAAGACCAATGATAAAGATAGGTACTCTGGGTGACAATTAGAAAATGAAATGATTCCTGCCAATGTTATTGATCCACATGTATCTAGTATTTATAGACTACACCTGCTTCCATCTGCTTCCATTTAGAATCAATGGTACGCCAGTTATTCTTAAGCTGGAGTTCACCACTAATGATTGGTAATGAGTTTTTAAAACTATCATTTGGATTTTCCCTTTAGAATTCAGTAATCCCTTATAGATTGTTGTCACACTCTTAAAAAGTCAGGCTGAAAAGGAACCGTATTGGTGACAATATAAATTAGGAACCAGATTTTTACTTGTTATTCCAGCAAACAAAATACTTCTGATGTATCTTTAAAAGCTAAAACTGGAATTTTATCACTATAACTGAATAGAAATTCAAAGTGCTTCCTTTCTTACTAGTGAGCCGTTCTATATAATGACTTCAGTTACAGAAACAGAAGAAAAAGACGGTATCAGTTTCTTTTATCTGATTGCCATTCTCCTATATTGATTCATTTTATATTAAAATTGAGGAATACAAAGGAAATTGTGTACAAATCTAAAAGACAATAATTTACTTCTTATTAATTTAAGAAATATTGTAAACACTGAAGATAGCCTTTTGGGGAAAAGTAAACTATTATATTATCTAAGCTTTTAGTAATTCAACAACCATAAAACTGCTTGATTGTGTAGGTTGGCAGTGCTTCAGGATGCTTCTTATCAGTATTGTTTGGCATAGAGAGAGACAGAGAAAGACATACACAGAGAGTGGCACAGAAACAGAGAGTGAGACAAAACAGGGAAGAGATAGGAGAGAGAGAGAGAGGAGGAAGGAGAGGGAGAGGGAGAGGGAGAGGGAGAGGGAGAGCTCGGGTCATGTGCTACAAATCTTAAAATTGGGGATCCACTTTCATCTTGTACAAAATGATCCATTTTTTTGTTGTTGAATGAGACAACTACCAAAAAAAGTCAGTACAGATATTATTTCCAATTCTGAGACTGTATTTTGTATTGTTTTGTATTTTGGTGTATGTAGAAATCAATTGTACAGGTGGTCAATGTAAAACATCTAGTTCATTTAAACTGACCTTGTTTCTAATTTCAATTTTGTATTCAGTGCCTTGTGGCTGAGAACATTTTTCTTCTTTCTTCCTTTTCTTTCTTTCTTTTGTTCTTTCTTTCTTTCTTTCTTTTTTTTTTTTTTTGCATTTTTAAAGTACCATTAGGGCCATTTGTTTCCTTCTTTCTTTTTTCTATCTTTATTTTATTATCAAATCATAATTTTTACTTTTTAACATGGGGGTTATAAACACAAAAATGCAGGATGTGGGGAGGGGGATGACACAGGAGCATAGGTGTTCAGGGGAAATACAGATATCTTTCAGAACAGGGTGTCAGTTGGGTGAAGGTTCAGAGGTCAGGTCACTGTGACACTGCCTATGATTCACTTGTCTTTATCTAAGTTGGTACTATCTGCCAAGGCTGCCTATTTACAAGGTCTATGACTACTCAGGCTGGTAGATTTCCATAAAAGCTGCCTGTTTACAATAGCTTATAACTATCTGTCTCAGTGTTTTTCAATAGACCCAAGACTTTGTGTTAGGCATATATGTCAGGCCTATTGCTGATTTTAGGCTTATGACTGATTTTAGGCCTTCAGTGTTTAAGCAGGACTACCCCTGACATCTCTTCCCTTCTCCAAGTATAGAAGGGCCGAGGCGATTCTAATCTTGCCAAGGCAGGGATAGAGGCCTGACCTCCAGTAATTAAATGGGACCTTGCAATGGCTCTGGTCCTCCTGTCATTGTCCAGTGAGGCATGAGGGCCATACCCATCTCAATGTCTTTTTACTGGAGAGGGGATACTTTTGACATCAACTTCTATGCAGTCAGGCTTATCCCTCAAGGAACCCAGAAACATATTTTTAACTTTTATTTATATTCCCTTGCAGTGCTTAGCCTCGCAGCCTAAGCAAGAATTCAGATCGCCAGTCAGAGGAGGTTCTGGGTGGCCCCTCTCTGCTTGGTCTAGGGGCAGAAGTCCCCTCTTTTAGGTTGGGTGGAGATGGGACTTGGGAACACCCTGGATAGAGTAACAACCTCATGTAGAGTCTTGTGGTTCTCCATAGCTAACTTATGATAATGTATCTGAATAGATTTTGCTATCAGATTATCTATCTGTTGTTTCACAAAGTTAGTCAACCTATTTAAGGCCTAGAGGTCAAAGGAAATAAGCAAAACTAGCTCAATTAATGGTCCCAAGATGAAAGGAAGTAGGGTTGACAATCATGGAGTGGTTGAAGACCAATTCTTGTACCAGCTCTCATTTTTCTCTTTCTCACTCTGTCTTTTCTCAAGACCTTCTGGCCCTTTTCATGCTCTCTTTAATCATCCCTGTTTTGTGTATGTAAAAGCAACATTCTTCTTTAAGGGCTGTACACAGTCAAGAGCTGTACACAGTCTTTTCTATTGTAAAAGATAAAATCAAGTCCAATAAAGTCCTTTGCAATTTTTGGAAATTGCATCAGACAGTGAAACGAGGGATTTCTTCAGGTTAGTAATGTCAATCTATAGCTGTTTGATGTCCTTGTCAAAGGCCCATCGGAGGTCTGAGTAGTATAAGTCTGGAGGCCAGCATCAGGATTAGAACTCTTAACAGCAGACATCATGGGTGATTAATTTTTACCTGGAAAGGAAAAAAGAAGGGAATTCTCAGGGAGATTTCTCTTCCCTGGATGTCAATTGTTATTCATCTTATTTATAATTGGGCCTGGTTTTGTGGGAGTATTTATTTATGTCATTTATCTTTTTGGCGGCCATTTAGCTGTGCCTTCTGTGGTATCAAACAGGCATATTAATCCTCGGCTCCATATGGGAACTGGGTCCTGGCCATTCCATTTAAGGGTAACAGGGTCCTTCCACATAGTTGTGGCATAATTTTTATTTGTCTCAGTGATGCCAGAGGCAGTCAGCAGCAGATTTACCATGAGCTTTCAGTTTTAGAAAGTTAAGAGTGAACAAGGCATGTTCCTTCCACCCTCAGAGAGTCCTGAAGACACTATTTAAAGAAACATAAATCTTTATTAATAATCTCTTTTATCAAAGGACTATTATAAAGCAGCCAACAATTAATCAATCTACATAATATATCGATTAATGATAGCTTCTACTTTTTGTAAAATTACTCCTCTTTTGTCAATTAATTGTTGAAGGAAATTAGGATTTGCATCTCTCTTGAGAATATTAAACAGAGACTTAAATTCTTTTGTGAAGAGCTTAAAAAGATCTTAGCCAATAAGTATCTTTTGGAAACTTTTGAAAATCGTTTGAAATAAGTAAACTATCTTTTTTTTTTTTTTTGCCAGACCCATTATTTTTTTTTTATTGGATATTTTACATTTTTACCTTTCACTGTTATCTCCTCTTCCATTCTCCCCCAATACCCCTTATCCCATACCCCCTATTCCAATTATTATGAGGGTGTGCTCCTACCATTCTCCCAATCCCGCTCCCCTTTTCTCGCATTCCCCAACACTAGGGATCCAGACTTTCGGGGACCATAGCTCTCCACTTCCACTAATGCCTAAGAAGGTCACCCTCAGTTACCTATATAAGTGGAGCTATGAGTCCCTCCCTTACTGTTCTCAGGCTAGAGGTTTAGACCTTCGGAAATCTAGTTGAGTATTTTGATACTCCTTCTAAAAAGGACCAAAGCACCCACACTTTGCTCTTCCTTCCTCGTCTTGAGTTTCATGTGGTCTATGCATTGTGTGTGAGCTTTTGGACTAATATCTACGTATCAGTGAGTGCATGCTATGTATGTTCTTTTGTGATTGGGCTACCTCACTCAAGATGATATTCTCAAGCTCCATCCATTTGCTTTAGAATTTCATGAACTCATTGTTTTTAATAGCTGAGTAGTACTCCATTGTGTAAATGTACCAAATTTTCTGTATCCATTCCTCTGTTGAAGGACATCTGGGTTCTTTCCAGCTTCTGGTTATTATAAATAAGGCTGCTATGAACATAGTGGAGCATGTGTCCCTGTTGTATGTTGAAACATTTTTGGGTATATGTCCAGAAATGGTATAGCTGGGTCCTCAGGTAACAGTATGTTCAATTTTCTGAGGTACTGCCAGACTGATTTCCACAGTGATTGTACCAGTTTACAATCCCACCAACAATGGAGGAGTGCTCCTCTTTCTCCACATCTTCACCAGCATCTACTATCACCTGTGTTTTCGATCTTAGCCATTCTGACTGGTGTGAGGTGGAATCTCAATGTTGTTTTCATTTGCATTTACCTGATGACTAGGGATGTTGAAAACTTCTTTAGGTGCTTCTCAACCATTCGAGATTCCTCAGTTGAGAATTCTTTCTTCAGCTCTGTACCCCATTTTTAATAGAGTTATTTGATAGTCTAGAGTCTAATTTCTTCAGTTCTTTGCATACCTTGGATATTAGCACTCTATCAGATGTAGGATTGGCAAAGATATTTTCCCAATCTGTTGGTTGCCACTTTGTCCTATTGATGGTGTCCTTTGCTTTACAGAAGCTTTGCAGTTTTATGAGGTCCCAATTCTTGATCTTAGAGCATAAGCCATTATTGTTCTGTTTAGGAACTTTTCCCCTGTGCCCATGTGTTCGAGGCTTTTCCCAATATCACTCCTATTAGTTTCAGTGTAGCTGGTTTTATGTGGAGGTCCTTAATCCACTTGCAATTGAGCTTTGTACAATCAATTTGCATTCTTCTACATGCTGACCTCCAATTGGACCAGCACCATTTGTTGAAAATGCTGTCTTTTTTCCACTGGATGGTTTTAGCTCCTTTGTTGAAGATCAAGTGACCATAGGTGTGTGGGTTCATTTCTGGGTCTTCTATTCTATTCCATTGATCCTCCTGCTTGTTTCTGTTCCAATACCAGGCAGTTTTTTAACACTATTGCTTTGTAGTATAGCTTGAAATCAGGGATGGTGATTCCCCCAGAAGTTCTTTTATTGTTGAGAGTAGTTTTCACTATCCTGGGTTTTTTGTTATTCCAAATAAATTTTAGGATTGTTCTTTCTATCTCTGTGAAGAATTGAGTAGGAATTTTGATGGGGATTGCATTAAATCTGTAGATTGCTTTCTGCAAGATGGCCATTTTTACTATATTAATCCTGCCAATCCATGAGCATGGGAGATCTTTCCATCTTCTGAGATCTGTTTCGATTTCTTTCTTCAGGGGCTTGAAGTTTTTGTCATACAGGTCTTTTACTTGCTTGGTTAGATTCACACCAAGGTATTTTATATTATTTGTGACTTTAGTGAAGGGTGTCACTTCCATAATTTCTTTCTCAGCCAGTTTATCTTTTGAGTAGAGGAAGGCTACAGATTTGATTAAGTTAATTTTACACCCAGCCACTTTACTAAAGTTGTTTATCAGGTTTAGGAGTTGTCTGGTGGAAGTTTTGGGGTCATATCATCTGCAAATAGTGAAATTTTGACTTCTTCCTTTCCTCTTTGTATCCCTTTGACCTCCTTTTGTTGCCTAATTGCTCTGGCTAGGATTTCCAGTACTATGTTGATTAGGTAGGGTGAGAGTGGGCAGCCTTGTCTAGTCCCTGAATTTAGTGGATTTGCTTCAAGTTTTTCTCCATTTAGTTTGATGTTGGCTACTGGTTTTCTGTATATTGCTTTTACAATGTTTAGATATGGACCTTGAATTCCTGATCTTTCCAAGACTTTTATCATGAAGGGGTGATGAATTTTGTCAAATGCTTTCTCAGCATCTAGTGAGATGATCATGTGGTATTTTTCTTTGAGTTTGTTTATATAGTGGATTACATTGATAGACTTCCATATATTGAACCAACCCTGCAATCCTGGGATAAAGCCTACTTGACCATGATGGATGATTGTTTTGATGTGTTCTTGGATTCTGTTCATGAGAATTTTATTGAGTATTTTTGCATCGATATTCATTAGGAAGATTGGTCTGAAGTCCTCTTTCTGTGTTGAGTCTTTGTGTGGCTTAGGTATGAGTGTGATTATGGCTTCATAGAATGAATTGGGTAGTGTTCCTTCAGTTTCTACTTTGTGGAATTGTTTGAAGAGAATTGGTATTAGGTCTTCCTTGAAGGACTGATAGAATTATGCACTAAAACCATCTGGTCCTGGACTTTTTTAGTGGGTAAACTTTTAATGACTTTTTATTTCTTTCAGGGTTATGGGACTGTTTGGATGGTTTATCTGCTCCTGATTTAACATTGGTAACTGGTATTTGTCTAGAAAATTGTCCATTTCATCTAGATTTTCCAATTTTGTTGAGTATAGGCTTTTATAGTAAGATCTGATGATTTTTCAAATTTCCTCAGTTTCTGTTGTTATGTCCCCCTTTTCAGTTCTGATTTTATTAATTTGTATACTGTCTCTCTGCACTCTGATTAGTCTGGCTAAGGGTTTATCTATCTTGTTGATTTTCTCAAAGAACCAGCTCCTGGTTTTATTGATTCTTTGTATAGTTCTTTTTGTTCCTATTTAGTTGATTTCAGCCCTGAGTTTAATTATTTCCTCCTGTCTACTCCTCTTCGGTGTATTTGCTTCTTTTTGTTCTAGAGCTTTCAGATGTGTTGTCAAACTGCTACTGTATGCCCTCTCCAGTTTCTTTTTGTAAGCACTTAAAGCTATGAGTTTTCCTCTTAGCACTGCTTTCATTGTGACATATAGATTTTGGTATGTTGTGTATTCATTTTCATTAAATTCTAAAAAGTCTTTAATTTCTTTCCTTATTTCTTCCCTGATCACATTATCATTGAGTAGAGTATTGTTCAATTTCCATGTGAGTGTGGGCTTTCCCTTGTCTTTGTCATTATTGAAAACCAGCCTTAGACCATGGTGATCTGATAGGACACAGGGGATTATTTTGATTTTTTTATATTTTATATTTTTTATATCTGTTGAGGCCCGTTTTGTGGTCTATTTTGGAGAAGGTACCATGAGATGCTGAGAAAAAGGTATATTCTTTTGTTTTAGGGTGAAATGTTCTATAAATATCTGTTAAGTTCATTTGGTTCATAACTTCTGTTAGTTTCAATGTATCTCTGTTTAGTTTCTGTTTCCTTGATTTGTTCACTGCTGAGAGTGGGGTGTTGAAGTCTCCCACTATTATTGTGTGATGTGCAATGTGTGCTTTGAGCTTTAGTAAGGTTTCTTTGATGAAAGTGGTTGCTCTTGTATTTGGAACATGGATGTTCAGTATTGAGAGTTCATGTTGGTTGACTTTTCCTTTGACGAGTATGAAATGTCCTTCCTTATCCTTTTTGATAGCTTTAAGTTGAAAATTGATTTTATTCGATATTAGAATGGCTACTTCAGCTTGTTTCTTAGGACCATTTGATTGAAAAATTGTTTTCCAGCCTTTTACTCTAAGATAGTGTCCGTCTTTGTTACTGAGG
Organism: Rhabdomys pumilio; assembly: GCA_030674055.1. NCBI lineage: Eukaryota > Metazoa > Chordata > Mammalia > Rodentia > Muridae > Rhabdomys > Rhabdomys pumilio. The sequence continues at coordinate 1,959,638 of JANHMN010000003.1, read as the reverse complement.
TGCGTTTCCTGTATGCAGCAAAAAGCTGGGTCCTGTTTGAGTATCCAGCCCGTTAGCCTATGTCTTTTTATTGGGGAATTGAGTCCATTGATGTTAAGAGATATTAAGGAGATGAGATTGTTGCTTCCTGTTGTTTTTGTTAATAGTGGAGGCATTGTTTGTATGGTTATCTTCTTTTGTGTTTATTGGAAGAGGCTTACTTTCTTGCTCTTTCTGGGGTATAATTGCCCTCCTTGTATTGGTGCTTTCCTGCTATTATCCTTTGTGTAAAGATACTGTGTAGAAAGATATTGTGTCTTGGGAGGCAGAGGCAGGAGGATTTCTGAGTTCGAGAAAAGCCTGGTCTACAGAGTGAGTTCCAGGACAGCCAGGGCTACACAGAGAAACCCTGTCTTGAAAAAACAAACAAAAAACAAAAACAAAAACAAAACAACAAACAAACAAACAAACAAAACAAAACCAAAAAAGAAAGAAAGAAAGAAAGAGAGAGAAAGATATTGTGTAAATTTGGTTTTGTCATGGAATATCTTGCTTTCTCCATCTATGGTAGTTGAGAGTCTTGCTGGGTATAGTATGTTGGACTGGCATTTTTGTTCTCTTAGGGTCTGTATGACATCTGTCCAGGGTCTTCTGGCTTTTATAGTCTCTGGTAAGAAGACTGGTGTAATTCTGATAGATCTGCCTTTATATGTTACTTGGCCCTTTTCCCTTACTGCTTTTAAAATTCTTTCTTTGTTTTGTGCATTTTGTGTTTTGATTATTATGTGACCAGAGGTATTTTTTTTTCTGGTCTAGTCTATTTGGCATTATGTAGGCTTCTTGTATGATTATGGGCATCTCATTCTTTAGGTTTAGGAAGTTTTCTTCTATAATTTTGTTGAAGATATTTTTTGGTCCTTTAAGATGGGGATCCTCACTTTCTTCTATACCTATTATCCTTAGGTTTGGTCTTCTCATTGTGTCCTGAATTTCCTGGATGTTTTGTGTTAAGAACTTTTTGGATTTTGTGTTTTCTTTGACAGTTGTGTTAATATTTTCTATGGTATCTTCAGCACCTGAGATTCTCTCTTCTATCTCTTATATTCTTTTGGTAATGCTTGCATCAATGACTCCTGATTTCTTTCCCAGGTTTTCTATATTCCTGGTAGTCTCCCTTTGTGGTTTCTTTATTGTCTCTACTTCCATTTTTATGTCCTGTATGGTTTTGTTCAATTCCTTCACCTGTTTGGTTGTGTTCTCTTGTAATGCTTTAAGGGATTTTTGTGTTTCCTCTTTAAGGGCTTCTACGAGAACATTTTTCTAAAGTAGCATGTATACCCATAGTTTCATTAGTTTAGTAGCCTGAAAGAAAACATCATGATTCTTCTTCTCACATTCTCTTCTTGTGAGCCTCAGCCTGGGTCTAATGAACTTGTATGGATTTCTAAGCAGAGTCATCTAGGCTGGGAAGAGACAATTTCTGTAAGTAGAAAGTTTTATGACCCACAGATGTCTTGATACTCACTGTAAATGAAGAAACTGTTTAGTCCAGAGACCAGTACTGGTGTACCGTGGGTTAGTTACTGTAGCACATTGCTTCTCTCAGTTTTTCACCTCTGTATTTATTATGATTCAATTTTAATATGACTTAAATTTTATCTCTCAGAAGTTAGCCTACAATTATAATTCTGGTATCTAGATGCCTTTTAATTTGAGTCAATTACTTATATCAGAATAATACTTTTCACTTAAAACATCATTTATTTTCCTAAAATTGAGGGTATTTACCTTACCAAATTTCCTTTGACTGCACAAAGCTATTATTCTGTAGCTTATTTTCCATCTCAATAGGTTTTATATTCTGAGCTAGAAAGAGTCTTGAGAATGAAGTTAATCCCCGCGTATTACTGTGATCACTTGCCCAGACTTTAATGACTTTTAATTTATTTTTATTAAAAATAAAGTTATTTTCATATAATAAATTCTGACTATAGTTTCCCTTCCCTTATCTCCTTCATTATTCTTCCCACTCTTCCAATTCACATCATTCTCTCTCTTAAGAATTCATAGAAGCAAAAAGAAGACAGAGAAAGAAAAATAAACTAACAAAGGTAAAAAAGAAACTAAGCAGAAGCACAGGAAACATGCACACAAATACAGATACACAAACACACATGCACATAAACATAAACTCACTCATGCACAAACACATACAAACACATCTACACATTACCATGTACAAACCCACATACATATACACAACACAAAATCACACATACATATACAAATTTATGTGCACACACATACACACACTCAAGTGTGTGCACTCCCCAAATCCTATTAAGTCTAATAAAGTTTAAAAACAAAGAAACAAACTAACAATATAAGACAAAATTCTCAAAAATTACCTACAAGTTTATTTTTGCTGCCCATTTATTGCTGGATAAGGGACCTCTCCTTTAAGTGTGGATTGTATATCCAGAAAGTCGCTCTTCAAGAAATTTTTCCTTTATAAGCAGTTGTTAATTAAAAACAACTTCTTTGATTGCAGAAAATAAAACTTTTCTCCAAGCCTGGATCTCAGTGCTTGGATTCTGTCTGGTCCAAATTCATGCAAGCAATGTACATGCTACTACACTATCTATGAGTTTATCTTGTTGTATCTAGAACACATTATTTTTTTGGTATAATCCATCTTTTCTTGCTTTAACTATCTTTTTGCCTTTCAAGTGTATGGTTCTCTGAGCTCTGAGGGCAGGGATCTATTCAAGATATTCCATTTAAGAATGGGTGTATAAAGGTCTCTCTGCACATTTTTCAAGTGTAAGTAAGTCTCTGTGTTTCTTTTCATCTACTGCAAGAGATTCTCTAGGGATAGATAAGTAAGATCTGAACTATGAGTATGATGGAATGTCATTAGGAGCCATTTAATTGCTACATTTCTTTAGCAGAACTATAGTATTTGGTTTTATTCTAGGTCCATGCCTTATCTAGACTCAGAATCTTGGACACACAAACCATTGTAGACATGGATTCTGTCTCATAGAGTGGGTCTTAAATCAAATCAGATATTGGTTGCTTATTCCCATAAGTTTTTGCTTTTATTTCTAGAGTATCTTGCATTTACGTCACTATTACAGATCACAGGGTTTGTAGATGGGTTGGTATGGTGGTTTGAATATCCTTGGCCCAGGAAGTAGCACTACTAGGAGGTGTGACCTTGTTGGAGTAGGTGTAGCCTTGTTAGAGTTAAATATATAACTGTGGATGTGGGCTTTAAGACCCTTATTCTGGCTGCCTGGAAGCCAGTCTTCTCTTAGCAACCTTGAGAACAAGAGGTGGAACTCTCAGCTTCTCCAGCTCTGCCTCTCAACTACTGCAGCACCAAGCCTGCCAGGATGCTGCCATGCTCCTGCCTTGACGATAGTGAACTGAATCTCTGAACCCAATTAAAAGTCATCCTTTATAAGAGTTGCCTTGTTTGTGGTGTCTGTTCACAGAATAAATCCTTGAGACAGAAGTTGGTACCAGGAACCAACCAGGGTTATTGCTGTGATAGGCCTGAGCATGTTTTTATTGGATTGTGAATTTTGGAACTTTGGTTTTGGAAAGCAGTGAAATGCTTTAAGCGGTCTATATATAGCTTTAAGCTATCCTAGTAGGAATATGAAAGACTTCGTTGCTGAGAGACATGTAACCTAGAGACAGTTTTTGTGCTATTTTGGTAAAAAATGTGACTACTTTTTGCCTTTGTCTGAAGAATCTACCTGAGCCGAAGGTAAAGAGGTTTATATTAATTGCATTGACAAAGAAACTCTCAAAAAAGCCCAGCAGAGACTTTGTTTTTGGCTTATGAAGATCATTTTAATGAAAACGAGCAAGTGAAAAAGGAAAACTATAAAATTTATGGTACAAGTAATAAAGAGGCACCAGGAAGTGAAATGGAGCTGAATCCTATGTTCAAGGAGATAAATATATTAAGGAAGTAATGACTTTGGGGCAAGATCCCATCCAGCTAAGCTTAGGTAACACACACCTTTAATTCCAGAAGACAGAGGCAAGCAAATCTCCTAGTTTAAGGCTAGCCTCATATAGAGTAAATTCCAAGTAGAGAAAAGCTTAAGTCCATGTGTGTTGGTATATGCCTTTGATCCCAGCATTCATGAGACAGAGCCATGCAGACCTCTGAGTTCAAGGTCAACCTACAGAGCAAGCTTCAGTACAGCCAAGCTTCGATGGTGAATGAGCTGGAAATCAGAAAGCCAGTGATAAAAGAATAGAACAAGGGGTCATGTTTCAATTCTAACAAGCAGCAGAACTTGGCAGTTTTGGCCATATGCCTCTGGCTTTAGAGTCAAAAATAGAAGGGGCTACTGGGATAATTGAGGCTGATTAGCTGGAACTAAGAAATTTGCAGTGATTTAGAGCAGACTAGCATCACTGAAATTAAATCTCAGAAGTGCTTTCTGAAAAGAAAAAAAAAAAGAAAAAAAATAAAGAAAAAAGCTGTGTTCCAGAGATAGCCAAAGTTTAGCTGAACTTGGAAATGTATAAGAATCATCTAGGTAGTACTGGTTTTGAAGATATGAAGGGGTTATGGAGAGCAACTGATGCTTTGCATCGTGAGAGGTCAGGGAATGTGACCGGTGAAAGAACTGCCTCACTTGCAGTTGATGACGCAGGACTGAGGGGTCATGCAAAGTTGAGCCTTGGCCGCATGAAGAGAGCCTATGAGAGGCTGTTAGTGAGGCATAGGTGTAGCACAATACCCTAGTGCATTGGAGATGCCAGTAATGTAGGATGATCACCAAGAACAGCAGCAGCAGTGGAGTGGAGTTAACCAGAGCCTAGGGTGCTACAGAGGGCCGAGCTGGAGAAGTGATCAAAGCCCGTTGGAGGAGCCCAGAAGATCATGTGTGGATCCCAGACATTGGAACAAAAAGCTCTGAAGTTGAAGTTGAAGTTGCCTTGGAGACCCCAAGATGTTAAAGATGCTAGAGCCATAGGATGCCTGCTGAGGAAAGATGCTAACAGGGAGTGAAACCATCCCAGGAGAAAGAAATTTGTTGCAGTCAACAAACATAAAAAAGGAGCTAGGTTTTTTTTTTTTTTTTTTTTTGACTGTTTGTGTTTATTGTCTTTCTTGTTCCTCAATTATTTGCATCTATTGTATTGCTAGACCCTCAACCTAGAACTGACCTTATTACATGTATGTAATCAAAATGGAATAAAAGCAAAAAGGAAGAGGGGGTATAGGATAGGGGGTTCTAGGGAGGGGAAATGGGGAAAGGGGATGACATCTGTACTGTAAATAAATGAAATATCCAATAAAAAACGGTGCTAGAGATATGAAGACTGCTTTGACAACAGACATGTAGATTCAGAGTTTGGAGTTTGCCCAGCTGGTGTCCTGACTTGCTTTTGGGATTACAGTTATGTGATTAGATGAATCTCAGAAGAGATTTTCAACTTTGGACTTTTCACATTGTTGATACTGCTATAGATTATGGGGACTTTGGAAGTTGAACTAAATTTATTATTTATTATGCTATATCCTGGCATGGCACCCATAGACTCATGTGTTTGAATGGGCCAGTGGGGGCTGGGGGTGGAATGTGGTTGACTGTATATGTTTGACACAGGGGGTAACACTGTTAGGACATGTGGCCTTGTTGGAGTAGGTGTGGCCTTGTTGGGGAAAATGTGTAACTATAGGCATGAGCTTTAAGACTTTAGTCTTAACTGCCTAGGGTCTGTGTTACTCAGAATGACTTTTTAGGCACATCCATTTAAGTACTAATACAGGATTTTTTAAACAGCTCTTTAGTATGTACCACTTTTTTTTTTTCTGATGAAGGATCCTTTTGTATATGCCCAGGAGTAGTATAGCTGGATATTTAGGTAGTTCTATTCCCAGCTTTCTGAGAATCAGCCATACTGACTTTCATAGTAGCTGTACAATTTTACCCTCCCACCAACAACCCATCAGTGTTTCTCTTAGCCTACATCTTCATCACTATGAAATCTCACCTGCTTTATTGGTCTTGAGTATTCAGAGGGGTGTAAGATGAAATTTCAAATTAGATTTGATTTTCATTTCCCTGAGGACTAAGAATGTTTACCATTCTTTTGTTTCTCAACCATTTTGTATTTTTATCATTTGTGAACTCTCTTTAATTCTCTGCCCTGTTTTCAAATTGAGTTATTTTTTGTTTATGCAATTTCTTTTTATCTATCCTTTTTAAAAAAAATACTTGTATACATTTTGGATATTAGCCCTCTATCAGATGTGGACTGGTCAAGTTCTTTCCCCATTCTGTAGCTTGTCAATTTTTGCGAATGATGTTTCCATACAGAAGCTATTTAGTTTCAAGAGGTTGCACTTATTAATTGTTGATCTTTGTGCCTGTCCTGTTGGCATTCTGTTTAAAAAGTCTTCTCCTGTACTAATGATTCAAAACAATTCCTCATTTTCTTTTCACTCAGAATCTGAGTATCTTACCTTGTATTGAGTCCCTTGATTTTTTTTTTATCAAAGTGAATAATCTTTCTCTTTCTTTCTTTCTTTCTTTCTTTCTTTCTTTCTTTCTTTCTTTCTTTCTTTCTTTCTCTCATTCATTCTTTTTTAATTCATTATTTTATTTATGTACATTTCAAATGTTATCCCCCTTCCCAGTTTTCCTTCTGCAAACCCCCTATCCTATCCCCCTACCCCCTGCTTCTATGAGGGTTCTCCCTGACCTACCAACCCACTCTCACCTCACCAGTCTAGCATTTTCCTACACTGGAGCATCGAGCCTCCACAGGACCAAGAGCTTCCCCTCCAATTGAGCCCAAATAAGGTGTCCTCTGCTACATATGCAGCTGGAGCCATGGGTCCTTCCATGTGTATTCTTTGGTTGATGGTTTAGTCCCTGGGAGCTCTGGGGGTTCTGATGGGTTGATATTCTTGTTCTTCCTATGGGGTTGCAAACCCCTTCAACTCCTTCAGTCCTTCTAATTCTTCCATTTGGGTCCCCACACTCAGTGTGATGGTTGGCACTGAGCATCTGAATCTGTATTGGTCAGGCTCTGGCAGAGCCTTTTAGGGGACAGCTATAACACGCTCTTGCCAGCAAGTGCTTCTTGGTATCAGCACTAGTGTCTAGGCTTGGTGTCTATAGATGGGCTAGATTCCTAGGTGGTACAGTCTCTGGATGGCCTTTCCTTCAGTCTCTGCTCCATTTTTTGTCCTTGCATTTTCTTTAGTCAGGAGTAATTCTGGTTTAATATATTTGAGATGAGTGGGTGGCCTCACCACTCAACCAGGCCCCATGCCTAACCTCTGGATAAAGTCTCTGCAGGTTATCTCTTCTCTTTGTTGTGTATTTCAGCTAATGTCATCCGCTATGGGTCCTGGGAGCCTCTTGCATTCCTGGCATCTGGGACTTTGTAGTGGCTGCACCCAACTCCCCATCCCCCACTGCCACAGGCCTGCATTCAGTTTGCTGACCCTCTGACTTCTCCCTTGTCTCTTCCCACAGCTGATCCTGCTCCTGTATTCCCTCCCTTTTCTCTGTCTCTCCCAGGTCCTTTCCTCCTTCTACTTCCCGTGATTGGGAATTTTTTGTTCCTCCTTCTAAGTAGGACTGAAGCATCCACAATCTGGTCTTCCTCTTTTTTTGTGTGTGCTTCATATATTCTGTGAGTTGTATTGTGTGTATTCCAAGCTTTTTGCCTTATGAGTCAGGATAATGTTTTCTAGTTCCATCCGTTTGCCTGCGAATTTCATGTAGTCCTTGTTGTTAATAGCTGAGTAGCACTCCATTTCTCTGTTGAAGGATATCTGGGTTGTTTCCAGCTTCTGACTATTATAAATAAGGCTGCTATGAACATAATGGAGCATGTATCCTTGTTATATGTTGGAGCATCTTTTGGGTATATGCTCAGCAGTAGTATAGTTGAGTCCTCAGGTAATGCTATGCCCAATTTTCTGAGGAACCTCCAGACTGATTTCCAGAGTTGTTGTCCCAGCTTGGAATCCTTACCAGTAATGGAGGAGTATTTCTCTTTCTCCACATCCTTACCAGCATCTGCAGTAACCTGAAATTTTGATTTTAGCTATTCTGTCTGGTGTGGAGTAGAATCTTAGGGTCGTTTTGATTTGCATTTCCCCATGGCTAAAGATGCTGAACATTTGTTTAGGTGCTTCTTGGCCATTTCCATATTCCTCAGTTGAGAATTCTTTGCTTAGCTCTATATCCCATTTTTAATAGGTTTATTTAGTTCTCTTAAATCTAACTGCTTGAGTTCTTTGTATACATTAGATTTTAGCCTTCTGTTTGATGTAGCCCTCTATCCTTTTTTTTGTCTATTCTGTAGGTGGCTGTTTTGTCAGTGTCTTTTACGTTACAGAAGCTTTTCAATTTTATGAGATTTCATTTGTCTATAGTTGATCTTAGAGCCTGAACCATTGGTGTTCTGTTTAGAAATTTTTTCTGTGTGCCAATGTGTTGGAGGCTGTTTCCCACTTTTTTTCTATTAGATTTTATATATCTGGTTTTATGTGGAGGTCCTTGATCCACTTGGACTTGAGCTTTGTACAAGGAGATAAGAATGGACCGACTTGCATTCTACATGATGACCTCCAGTTTATCCAACACCGTTTGTTGAGTATGCTGTCTTTTTTCCACTGGATAATTTTGGCTTCTTTGTCATAGATCAGGGAACCATAGGTGTGTGGGTTTAATTCTGTGTTTTTAATTCTATTCCATTGATCTACATGTCTGTCTCTATACCAATACAATGCAGTTTTTATCACTATTGTTCTGAAGTATAGCTTGAGGTCAGGGATGGTGATCCCCTAAAAGTTCTCTTAATGGTTGAGAATAGTTTTCACTATCCTGGGTTTTTGATTATTCTAGATGAATTCAATAATTGCTCTTTTTATCTCTGTGAAGAACTGAGTTGGTATTTTGATGGTGATTGCATTGAATCTGTAGATTGCTTTTGGTAAGATTGCCATTTTTACTATGTTAATTCTACTGATCCATGAGCTTGGGAGATTTTTTCCATCTTTCCGAGGTTTTGCATTTCTTTCTTTAGAGACTTGAAGTTCTTGTCATACAGATCTTTCATTTGCTTAGTTATAGTCACACAAGATACTTATATTATTCTTGACTGTTGTAAAGGGTGTTGTTTCCCTAATTTCTATCACATCCCATTTGTCCTTTGAGTAGATGAAGGCTACTGATTTGTTTGAGTTAATTTTATATCCAGCCACTTTGCTGAAGTTGTTTATCAGATTTAGGAGTTCTCTGGTAGATTTTTTGTTGTCACTTAAGTATACTATCATATCATCTGCAAATAGTGATATCTTGACTTCTTCCTTTTTAATTTATATACCTTTGACCTCCTTTTGTTGTCTAATTGCTATGGCTAGAATTTTGAGTACTATATTGAATAGATAGAGGGAGAGTAGGCAGCCTTGTCTTGTCCCTGGTTTTATTGGGATTGCTTCAACTTTCTCTCCATTTAGTTTGATGTTGGCTATTGGTTTACTGTATATTGCTTTTATTATATTTATGTATGGACCATAAATTCCTGAGCTTTCCAAGACTTTTAACATGAAGGGGTGTTATATTTTGATAAATTATTTTCAGCATCTAATGAGATGATCATGTGTGTGTGTGTGTGTGTTTTGTTTAGTTTGTTTATATAGTGGATTATGTTGATGAATTTCCTCACATTGAACCATCCCTGCGCCCGTGGGATGAAGCCTATTTGATCATGGTTAATTATCATTTTGATGTGTTCTTGCATTTGGTTTACTGAGTATTTTTTGAATAGATATTCATAAGGGAAAATGATCTTAAGTTCTTTTTCTTTGTTGAGTCTTTGTGTAGTTAGGTATAAACATAATTGTGGCTTCATAGATTGAGTTGGGTAGTGTTCCTTCTGTTTCTATTTTATGGAATAGTTTGCAGAGTATTGATATTAGGTCTTCTTTGAAGTTCTGATATAATTCTGTACTAAATCTATTAGTTCCTGGGCTCCTGGGCTTTTTTTTTTTTTTTTTTTTTTGATTGGGAGACTTTTAATGACTGATTCTACTTCTTTAGGGGTTATGGGACTTTTTACATGTTTTATCTGATCCTGTTTTAATTTGGGTACCTAGTATCTGTCTAGAAAATTGTCCATTTCATTCAAATTTTCTAGTTTTGTTGAGTATAGGCTTTTGTAGTAGTATCTGATGAATTTTTGGATTTCCTTGGTTTCTGTTGTTTTGTCTCCCTTTTCATTTCTGATTTTGTTAATTAGGAAACTGTCTCTCTGCCCTCTGGGAAATCTGGCTAAGGTTATCTCTATCTTGTTGATTTTCTCAAGGCATCAGCTCCTGGTTTTGTTGATTCTTTATATCGTTCTCTTTGTTTCTATTTGGTTGATTTCAGTCCTGAGTTTGATCATTTCCTTCCATCTATTCCTATTGAGTGTATTTGCATCTTTTTGTTGTAGAGCTTTCAGATGTGCTGTTAAGCTACTAGTGTATGCTCATTCCAGTTTCTTTATGGAGCCACTCAGAGCGATGAGGTTTCCTCTTAGCACACCTTATATTGTGTCCTACAAGTTTGGGTATGTTTTGCCTTTATTTTTATTAAATTCTAAAATGTCTTTTATTTCTTTCTTTACTTCTTCCCTGAACAAATTATTATTGAGTAAAGAGTTGTTCAGCTTCCTTGTATATGTGGACTTTCTGTTGTTTTTGTTATTATTGAAAACCACCTTTAATCTGTGGTGATCTGATAGGATGCATGGGAGCATGTCAGTCTTCTTGTATCTGTTGAGGCTTGTTTTGTGACTGATTATAAGGTTAGTTTTGGAGAAGGTACCATGAAGTGATGAGAAGAAGTTATATTCTTTTGTTTTCGGATGCAATGTTCTATAGATATTTGTTAAATCCATTTGATTCATAACTTCTGTTAGTTTCACTGTGTCTCTGTTTAGTTTCTGTTTTCATGATCTCTCCATTGATAAGAGTTGGGTGTTGAAGTTTCCCACTATTATTGTGTTAGGTGCAATATGTGATTTAAGCTTTAGTAAAATTTCTTTTATGAATGTGGGTACCCTTGCATTTGGAGCATAGATGTTCAGAACTGAGAGTTCATCTTGGTACATCTTTCTTTGATGAGTATGAAGTGTCCTTTCCTATAATTTTTTGATAACTTAGTTGAAAGTTGATTTTATTTCATATTAGAATGGCTATTCTAGGTTGTTTCTGGAGACAGTTTGCCTGAAAAAAATTTTTTTACAGACTTACTCTGAGGTAGTGTCTGTCTTTGTTACTGAGATGTACTTTGTATATGCAGCAAAATGCTGGGTCCTGTTTATGTATCCATTCTGTTAGTCTATGTCATTTTATTGGGGAATTGAGTCCATTGATGTTAAAAGATATTAAGGACCAGTGATTGTTGCTTCCTGTTATTTTTGTTGCTAGAGTTAGAATTACATTTTTGTGGCTACCTGCTTTTGGGTTTGTTGAAAGCAAATTACTTCTATGCTTTTTACTACAGTGTAGCTTCATACTTTGTGTTGCAATTTTCCATTTACTATTCTTTGCAGGACTGGATTTGTGCACAGATATTGTTTAAATTTGGTTTTGTCATGGAATATTTTAGTTTCCCCATCTATGGTAATTATTATCTTTATGTTTGGTCTTTTCATTGTGTCCTGGATTTCTTGGATATTTTGTGTTATGAGCTTTTTGCTAGGTATAGTAGCCTGGTTTGGCATTTGTGTTCTTCTAGGGTCTGTAGAACATCTTTCCAGGATCTTTTGTCTTTTAAAGTCTCTGTTGAGAAGTCTGGTGTAGTTCTGATAGGTCTGCCTTCATATCTTACTTGACCTTATTCCCTTACTTTGTTTTAATATTTTTTCTTTGTTTTTTGCATGTTGTGTTTTGACTATCATGTGATGGGAGGAATATCTTTTTAGGTCCAATATATTTGAGGTTCTGTAGGCTTCTTGTATGTTTATAGGCATCTCTTTCTTTAGGTTAGAGAAGTTTTCTTCTACAATTTTGTTGAAGATATTTACTGGCCCTTTTGGTTGGGAATCTTCACTCTCTTCTATACCTGTTATCTTTAGGTTTGGTCTTTTCATTGTGTCCTGGATTTTCTAGATGTTTTGGGTTATGAGCTTTTTGCATTTTGCATTTTTGACTGTTGTGTCAGTGTTTTCTATATTATCTTTTGCACCTCAGATTCTCTTTTCTATCTCTTGTATTCTGTTGGTGACAGACTATGACTCCTAATTTCTTTCCTAGGTTTTCTATCTCCAGGATTGTCTCCCTTTGTGATTTCTTTATTGTTTCTATTTCCATTTTTAGATCCTGGCTGGTTTTGTTCAATTCCTTTACCCGTTTGATTGTTTTATTTTCCTGTATTTCTTTAAGGAGTTTATGTGTTTATGTGTTTCCACTTTAACGGCTTCTACCTGTTTACCTGTCTTCTCCTGTATTTCTTTAAGGGAGTTTTTTGTCCTTTTTAAAGTTATCTATCATGATCATGAGATGTCATTTTAAATCTGAATCTTGGTTTTCTGGTTTGTTGGGGGTATCTAGGGCTTGCTATGTTAGGAGAACTGGGTTCTGATGATGCCAAGTAGCCTTAGTTTCTGTTGCTTATATTCTTGAGCTTTCTTCTTGCCATGTGGTTATTTCTGGTTTTAGCTGGTCTTGTAGTCTCTGACTGTAGTTTGTTCTTCCTCTAAGCCTGTAAGCCTGTGATCTTAGGTGTATCAGCACTCCTGGGTGACCAGCTCTCTCAGGGCAAAATTTGAATATGGAGAGCTGTGATCTTAGATGTGTCAGCACTCCTGGGAGACCAGTTCTCTCTGGGTGGGCTTGAGTAAGGAAAGCTGTGGCACAGGACAAGCTCTCGGGCATGAATGAGAACTAGAAGGATCCTATCCAAGGATGCTCTCTGTTTCCTGTGTCCTGTGGGCTCCTGACTGGTCCACTTGGGCAAGTTATTAGAGCAATGGTGGTGGTCTCACCTGTGATCTTAGGTGTGTCCACAATCTTGGGTGACCAGCTTGTTCTGGATGGGATCCAGGTACAGAGAGCTGTGGCATAGGGTAAGCTCCCAGGTGCAGATTGAAACTCCAGTTCTTTATGGACCTTACTTCCTATGTTTGGTGAAATGAACTTGTGTCACATTGGATTATGCTTATTAATCTAGAAATCATGGGGTTGATATGGAAGGAACATGAGTTCAAGATCACAGGTAGACAGGTAGAATGAACTGAACACAAAAATTATTCAAGTATCAAAAAATTAATGTGCATATTTTCCCTCCCCCTTCTCTCTTTTTGGAATAGAAGCTGGAAAGAGACAGCAGAGTTAGAATAATCAGAGAAATACTTAGGCAGTTCATACCACTTTCAATATTCTACAAGTCATCATTTGTAAGTGTGTTTGTAAAATTAGAAGAAAGGATACACAAGATTACAAAGGTATCAAGGCAAGGCTGTATGAAATCTTAAAATATCTTTCCACCATTGCCTTGTTTTGGTCATTTACTTTCTACTGGATTTCTTAAATACCTTTTAAAATGTGTAAGATTATTCCTGTCATAAGACTGGAGGTATAGAATTCAAATGACTTGGTCAAATTCTCTCTCTCTCTCTCTCTCTCTCTCTCTCTCTCTCTCTCTCTCTCTGACTTCTGATAAAAATGGGGAGCTGCAAAGGCTCCTATGAAGTCTAAAATGGGAAATGAAGCAGAATCTGTATGTTGGATACTTTGAAAAGAATGAAACTGCAAAGATCAGTTAGGAAAGTCCAAAGAAGGGGAAAGGTTCTGTTTGAAAGGGTGGATGGGGAAAATTAAAATGCTTTCAAGCAATTTATAGTGAACAGTTGAGGGTCTGAAGTAGACAGATACTGAAGAGCAAGATATCTCAGATCACTGCAATGCACAGTGTAGAAGAATAAATACACTTACTATCCAGTAGATGAGTAGCAATAGGGGGACATGTGAAGATTCCAATCCCTAAAATCTGCTCAGTGCCTGTCAAATTGCAAGGAGCATTGTATATATTTATACATACTATATATAATTCATTTTTACATTTAATTTTTTATTTAGTAAGTGGTTAGCCATGGTGTGGAATTTGGAAGTAATGTAAAAAATGGAATGTCTAGGATAATAAATAATTCAAAATAAAAAATTGTGAGTATTTTTTTGTTATTCATTAGTACCAGATTGAACTCAATTAGGGGTTTAGGAATATAAAAGGAAGAGTTAGACAGACAGATCAGTTGATTAAGTTGCATCTTGCAAAGCTTAACTATCTTTGATTCCCGGGACTCACAGCATGCAAGAACAGAGCTGACTCTTGCATTCTGACGTCTAACATTTTCAGAGAAGATTTTAAAATATTATAATACAAAATACACTAAAAGTTCATGCTCTTTTTAATAAGTGAAATGGAAGGAAGAAATTAAGTAATAGGAAAGCTTAATCATAGAGTTGATTTATACAGCAAAAATTCTAATTCTTACAAATTCCAGAGGAAAGCCATCACTTCTTCCTGCTGTCCAGAAAATAATACATATCTGAGGAAATTGAAAGACCAATAAGGCAATTGATTAAATGCTGATGAATACTGACTGGTAACTTTGTTTGTATATGAATGAAAGAGAAAACGAACAAGGCCATGATCTTGACTGTGAATTTGATATGTTACCAAGACAATGATGTTGACAGATTAAATAGGTTATGAATCAAGATTGGAAAACATTAGAAAACAAATGGATATATTATAGTGACAACATGTAGGACAGTTGTCTAATCAACTACAACTCACACTTGATATAAAACTTCAAAGGTTTAAATAGAAATGTAATGGAAAAGTGATATTGAATAGAGAAAAATCATGAACTACATTTTTTATGGGGTTGGATTAGAGAAAACTGCAAAATATTGATAAAGCCAGTATATCTAATATGCTGTCTTCAATAATGAAGTTTTGGAAATATTGCTGCAGTGTTAATGAAACTTATACCTTACCTTATACTTACATGTGACTTGCCAGGTAATACTGTAAAATCCAAGTACTACACACTGTCACCCTAGTGTGAATACACACATTGTAGAGGTATCCCTGACATCTAGATTTAAAAGACACGTGGAGAACTATGCTCTAAAAAGAACACAGCTAAAGTATGTGTATCCCTTCACAATTTTATTAACAAACTTTTTTCTTTCTTCTTATTTTGATCTGTATTTGATTTTATCCTATTTATATTATTTAGAGAGCAATATAATGCCCTAAATTTGCTATGAAAGTAAACTTCATGTGCTCTAATTCAGGTCCCAATGGTCACCTGAAAAACGACTTGTCAGATCTCTTGATTTGTTAGGTCTCCATTTCCTCCTCTAAAATACAAGGTTAATAATGAAGTTGTTGTTGAATTAAAGAGAGCTAAGAAAAAGGGCACTTCATGAGTATACAATCCTAAGTTTTGACTCTTCTTTAGTATTTAATATATACCTATAGATTATTACAAGTGGAATTTTGGTAAGGAAAAGAAGCAAACTGTTCCTAATCATGCAAACAAACAGCATAGCAGGTCAGTATTGACCATCATATATTTTATAGCTTTTTTCCATAAAGAATTTGATATGAGAAAAATACATAATTTTAACATTGCTTAAGGATCACATATTATGTATAATAAACACTTAAAGTGCATTTGATCAAGTCTCTCTGATTTGTAGGGAAAACTGGACTAGATTCTATAGACAAAAGCAATAAACAAAATATTGATATATGGACATGTATTCCATGAAGCTCAGAAGGACTTTATGTAAAGTATATTTCCAGTCATCATACATATGGCAACACTCAGGAAAAAAGTTCAGTTCCTGTTACTATTGAAAAAGAAATAAAATGTGATCAATACTTACAGTTGTAGTTCAGCTTATGTTTTATTAATACTAAGTTTAAGTTCTAAGGCTTTCAGAGCAATTATGATAATAAAATGCACTATGTGGTTTATACATACTTGAAATATGATTTTATGATAATATAAAATTATACTGCATGTACCAGCTAATGATTATGTTATTAACTTATAGATATAGGACATGGAGAATATAATAAAAGTGTGTCTTCACATATTGAATCAAAATAATCAGTTAAATGGCAATTTTAGTAATACAATGATTTTTCCACTAGTTATCAAAAATATATTTTCATGATTTTTTATTTAAAATTTACAAAGTTGCTCAAGCTTATGGAACACTGTATTATTTTTACAAACATAGATGCATTGTTATCAAAGTAATGGATATGTCTTTTGAAACTGCCTTTGTATACCTTTGAAAAACATTTGCCTTTAATTCCTCCCTATTGCATACCTAGTCAGGAGTATAATATGTTTTCTGAATTGAATTCTTAATTCTTATCTCAATGAAAAAAATGTTTATCCCAAAGCAGTTTCTTTATTCATTTGAAGAAATAATCATGTTTTTTTTTATAAAAATAAAATCTGACAAGTTTCTAAGCACTGTAAAGATTTCTTGTGTAAAGATTTCTTGAGGACTTGTTTGTCCCTCTAGAGACTGAAAGTCAGAATTAATAGACTGGTTCAGTGTAAACTGTGGGCAGCAGACAGCGGTAGATAAAAATGAGATAAAAGATGAGAGAGTCTGTGCTTAATTAAGAGGCTGTATAATCCCTGGAGTCTCCATACTAGTAAGAGAATGACTTTCTGTTTTGAATTAGATTGTCATATCTGAATCAATTAAAGATTTTAGTCATGATAAGTGGCTGGAATATGCACAGATAGATACATTGGAGACCTTTTGAGGTAGTCCAGTTGTACTGATGCTCTTGACATAGTCCCGTCAGCTTTGTCAAGACTGGAGCAAAGAACAGATTAACTGAATCTTCTTTTCTCTTAGTACTTTTCCCTTGTAACTTGGCAAGAAAATCTCCTCAAAGCTTTATCTCCTAGAATTTTAAAAGAATCATCTGCTTCAACATCTGTTTCTCCTTGCCTTAAGATAACTTTTCAATAGAATGTGTGGATATAGACAGATCATATAGAAAATGATATAGATAGATCTTATATTTATATATATTCATTTTATATATATTCAGATATATACAGATATAGACAGAAATACAGATATTGGTCAGTCTTGCTAATATTCATGCCATGAAAATGCTGGTATAGAAAAATAAAAACATTAAGCAATTTACTGAGTATGCTTAGAGCCTGTTCTAAAACAGTGTGAAAAGAAACAAAAAATGTAGAATAATTTTAATAACTGTGTGAAAAGCAAGGAAAATTAAGGCTTAATCAAAGAATTATCAAGCTAACTAGATGTTATTTATTACCATGACATATATTTTAATAGTTTCATCTCTCAGAAAATATGCCAGGGTGAGGACTAAGAAAAAATTCCAGTCCCTTACACATTTCACCAACGCTATTTGATGTCCCTTTGATTGGCCTTAGTTACAGTAGCTAAAGTAAGAGACTCCAGGGCTCTTTGTAGCTAGCCACTCAAATAGCTGCCACAATTACTTCTTCCTCATTGATCAGATCTTCCCTTAAGTGTAGAAATAGTGACTAAACTGCCTCACTAGCTCTTTCCAGTCTCTCATTTGGTAAACAAGTTTGGTAGCATTGTCTCCTTGCAGAATTTTAATTTTTCTATATATGTTAAACACTATACCAAGTTCCAATAGCAATAGTTAGTGTTACTGATGGTAGGCTGTTCAGTCATCTGCTTAGTGTTCTTTGCGTAGGTCTATAATTTCTGCCTGAGAGAGTACATTTTACATTTTGGTTTTCTGCACTATTTTAAGGCAGTGTCATGCTATTTCATTGCCATTGGAGTGATGAATTTTTTGAGGAAACATTTTTTAATGTCCATACCTCCATCAGCACTAGGGGGATATATTCAAAACTGTTCTATTTATCAGTGTCAAGGCAGAACTGAAGCCATAGCACAAATTCTACGTTCATGCACACCACTGCACTGTGGTTGTTATTATTCACTGATCACACTGATTCTGTATTTATTCTTATACATCTGGTTTGTCTTGGATCTTAATAAGAAAAAATATTGTGGAAAACTATTAGTTTTTGGTTCTTCAATGCAGGATCTTTCTGAATAGCTCTGGTAGACTCGTTACTCACTACAGAGTTGAAGTTCACCTCAAACTCACAGCAATCATACTGTGTCAGCCTCTCTAAGTATTGGGTTTAAAACTTTCTGCTACTATTTTTTGTTTAGGAATGAAAGGTGAACTAAGTAGCAAATAATAAACTGCCCTATGGGCAGAACCTATGTGGCCATGCTTCTTTCTTAGTTAGACCTTATTCCACTCCAACATCTGCCTTTTGCTTTAGTATACCACCACTTTATCCTTTATCTCTGACACATTTAAATTTCAGCTTCATGCCTATTGTTGAAGAGATATGGGGGTGCAATACTTTTACTCAAGTATCCTGTAAAAATACTTTTTCTTCTAAGGAAATATTTTAAGTTCCTTTCTCTTCTTGATGGAAACTCTAAAACCAGATGATTTATTTTTAACTGGCTCTTTAGGTTTTTCTAGTTTCTCTGTTTTGATTAGAAACAAAATAGTTTCATGTGTCAGAGAAGAAATAGAGAAGAGACTTTCCCCCATATGTAGAGACAAATATTGGAGCAGGAAGCTGCAGAAACCCTTCATTTTACCAAGGCTTTGGTAGTGTGGAAATTGTTTAACAGGTTATGAAAAAGTGACAAATGGCTTAATTTTATATGAATTAATTCTTTGTCTAATACAGAAGCAGCCCTGTGTTTGAAATACCATATTAGAAATTTCTCCTGTTTGGTTAAGAGGATGGCTCAGTGGATAAAATGTATAAAGTCGGGATTTCTGATGATTAGAACTTACACAAAGGCCACATGTGTGTGATGGCTACGTGTAAACCCAGGCCTCAAAGTAAAGAGACAGGGACATTTCTAGAGGAGAGACAGATTAGCTTGGTTAACTTCCAGTTCGTGGAGAGACCTTGCTTTAATAAATAAAGCCAAAAGTCTCAATGGAATGAACCCATGTCATTTTGGACCTCTATGTTTTTATATGCACATAGATGAATACACAAGCTTGCTAAATATTTTTCACATTATTATTGAGAATGAAAGAAAAAAACAACCAAGAACTTTGCTGTGTGAAGCAGAACTGAATCTGAGGGAAAGGTCTGGTAGCTGTCCCTTTAATAATTGTGAGGATCTTGAGCAGTGATGGTATTGAGAGGACTCTGGTGAGAATGTAACACCTCTAGCGTGCTAATGGTATGTCATGGGTCATTTCATTCAGTTCTCAGAGAGCTCTGTAAGTTGTCAATATAACTTGACCTCAGACAAGTGAGAACTGACCTGAGAAGAGAGCTTCAGAATTTGTTCAGATGGCTGTAGAGCTCTAGGAGTCTAGTAGAATTACAAGGGTAGTTTTAAGAGTGCTGACATATCCCTTTTTAGTCACTTAGTTTGCTAAAGGATACAGCTTATAGCAAATGGATAGTCTTTGGTTGTTATAGTGAAAATCGGATGTGTGCCTCTAAGTCTTACCAATATAGTTGGTAAAGAAAGTGTATAGTTTGCTGGTAATATTCGTTTTCCTATGTTAATATTCTAAGGAAAGGAATGTGGTACAGAACCTGCAAAGAACTGACACCATGCATAGGATCACATGTAATATTATTTGTTGTTATGTTTTATGAATAATGCAGCAATGAGATCTGATAGAAGACCATGTTATATCATGGTTAGACTGCTAAACTTTGTAATCGGCAGAGTTACAACACATTGTGATAAAAGATAACATGGAGGAAATCTGTCGGTCAGGGTGAATGTGGGTCTTGAAAATTTTGATAGTGAAAACAAGAGATTGTACTAGTTTGGGAATTGACTTAGTGATCTATATATTAGCCATCTGCTCTCTGTCAACCCAACGTGATAGCAAAGTGAAGAAACATCATTCATTTTTCATGTTTTCATAGTTTACAAGAAAAATCAAGCCTCTTACCTCCTATTAAGTAAATTTGCTATTCTACTTGTGAATCATTTATTAACAATGCATTTTCGAAACTTAATGACTTTGCCTCTGGGAAATATGTATTCTTTTACTTCCTTGTTTCCACTTACATTCTTGTGATTAATAATTAAACAGAACTTGTGTTCTAATTTTGAGTAAGTCATTAAATTGTGTTGGATCTCTGAAAAGTAATTTTATATAAAGTATATTTTATACAAAATATGGAATATTATTTTAAGACCTTGAATTGTATTCCTTTTGCTTGAGAAGTATGGTATATTAAATTTATCAATATTCAATTATTTATTGTAACAATTACTTGATTACTAAATAATATTACTATAAATAATTTATATTAATAATGATCAATAAAAATATGTTAATAGCATTTAGTCAGTATATGAGCCTTGATGAGAAGAGGTATACCTTAATATATAAATGAAATCTGAAATTTTAGCTTCAATTTGTTTTGTGTAGTTTTATTTGAAACCACATATATTGAATTCAACATAAATGTGTTCCTCATTTACTTATAAACCTAATACATAAATATTTTTCAAGCAGAAAACTTTATCCCATAGCCACCCCTAACGTTTAATATCACAGAGAATGTGCACACCCAATCCCATAAAGATTGATAGATATTTTACACTTAAAAATACTCCAGAGTCTTAATTTGAATTTACTATCTTTTAATAATAATTCCATCCTATAGTCAAAATGTGTGATATTTGTATTTTAAGTCACTCTTATGGGAAACATAGTAATGTGCCTATTATTAATATTATTTTATTATAATATAGAATATAACATGTAAAATGTTTTATTAAGTTGATATGACATAATGTGTATATAGATTTCTCCACCATAATTACACATAACTATCCTATAATATGAATCTTCCATTAATTGAAAAGTCTTAACCAAATAGTGTATTTTAGATTTCTTTTAAGCTTATTTTAAATAGCATTAAATACTTTATTCATTCTCTGTTCCTTCAGCTGTTTTTAAATAGTCATATACAAATGCAATATGAGTGTGTAGAATTTTATATGAATTAATTTTTTATTAATTTTATATGAATTAAATATAATTCATTTTATTATATTTATTATATTTCCAGTTCTGCACATTTGCCTCATTATAACAAAAAAAATCACTTGAAATTTTCAAGTCCTTCAACTTCTCTGACTTCCTCAGTAAAACGTGAGCCATCTTTTCAGAGTCATTCAGATTACATGAGTGGAGGTGAAAGTCTGTAGATTAAAATAAACAACAATCATATATTCTTGCCATTTAGGGGAAAACATTAGATATTTAGAATGTATTAAAAAGTTATATTATGAGTGAACTGTTTCATGAATACTTAAGTTTTAGCTTGAGCTTAGACATATCCGCAACCTACAGACAAATATATTAATGTTTTACTGAAATGATAGATATTATAGTTTAAAAACTAGTAATCTTCCTCCAATAATAATTAAACAATTTAGATTTACAAATAATTGAAATAATAGTTTTCTTATGTTTTTAGAAGTATTTCCTATTTTATTAAGAACTGAAAGCTTAAAATTCAATCTATACATATTAAAATATTCTAAGTATAGTACGTTAACTTGGCAATTAGCTATATTCATTCATTCATTTGCTTCTTCATTTAGACATTCATTTCATTTTAATAAATATTTTCATTTAATTAGTAGGCATTGAGGATCACAGTAGATATAGTCTGCTGCAGACTAAAAATAACTTGTAAATAAATAAATTTATTGATGCCTGGTGAATCATGGAGTAAAGCATATGTGATGTTAGGGGCTGTCAAGTACGGACATAAGTGTATTAATATGGAGTCAACTCAAAAAACTGTAAACTGGCTGAAATTATTTATGATGTATACAGTCTCATCACTGAAAAACTAATTCTTCAGATGTGAAAAATTCATTGAATTACAGAGTAAATGGGACGTATGTGTTCTCCACATATAACAAAGTTGTTATTAAATCAATTTCAGATGATTTTTGTGGTACTAGCTCCCACTATGTTGCCCACAGTACATTCAACCTCCAGTGCTCAAATGTCCCTTCCATTCTCAATGTACCTAGGTTTAACTTATACTAGTTAACAAATTATATAAGTGCACAACAGGACCCGGATCTTGTCTTAATTATTATTTTTAATTTGTCTCATTAATATATATCTTTGCCATCTACATTTAGTCTTTACACTGAAACAAAATTATAAATTCCATTTACACACTTACCTATATCTTTCTCTTTCCTTGGCAGATGAGAAACAAACCTGAGGTTGGCCTCTGGCTTTCACATAAACATGTACACACGCACCTGCACATTATATATACCTAGACACAATGTAAAGAAATAATGCTGAAAGTCTTGAGAATAAACCACTTCACACTTTCTTTCTGTGGAAAGAGTCAGATCTTTTGGAGATCAGTTGAAGAGGCTGCTGAACCTCCTCAGTGGTTTAATATAAGCGTATGTCTAAGGCTGGCCAAGGAAAACACTTAGATCATTCAAGAATAATGAATCATGTATGACATCAAGATAACTGTCATTTACTCTGACTTCCCTAAAGAAACAATAGAGTAACATAAAGTAAACAAACAAACAAGTAAAAACCCCTTTAATTTAAAATTGAGATTGAACTCAATATGTGCCCTTGGTTTATGTAATTATGCTTCCAGAGTGGTGTGGGGATGGTTAACTTCAAAGTATTCTTTACAACCCTAGATTCTACAATTGTGATTCCCTGCATCTGTTTCTGTTATATCAGAACACCAGCGATTCTGACATTAACAAGGCATTGAAAAAAATGGAACAATAATAAAATTGGGAATCAATCCCATGTTCTTTCATTAGTTAGCTGTTCCATGGGAAGTAATTTCTACTTCACATGTTTGATATGAGAGAGAAAAAACATTAATATTACCTTTATCATTTTTAATCAAAAGAATGTATGAAATATGTATTTAGTTCCCATTCCTTGCTTTCTATCAAAGTGAATATGCAAATATATAATAACACATGGGTATATTAGAGAAGACTTTTATCAGGAGTCAAAGAAAACATACAAAAAGCATATGACTTTGGAGATGCTCTTTTATTTAAGAAGGTGAAGCTTTTTGGGTTTTACATACCTGAGGGTCGAATGGTGTAGCCAATTTAGGATCAGTATTCCATTTTCTAAAAAAACATAAAATTCTAAAAGTGTGAAAAGAAACGCAACTTAAAATGAAGTAATTCACAAGCTGTGTCATTGGGAACCCCTAAAAAATTACATATAAATTGACCTTTCATGTACCTCTTTGCATATATACTGGGAAAGTGGCAGAGATGGCTAATCTATTTATTAATAAAAACAAGTAGCTAGGAAAATAGAAAATATGCTCTTCTTTCTCCACTGGTGTCTCAATTTGCTCTCTCTCAGATGCTCAAACATAATTGTGAAGTCACTTCTTTATGTTCCTCACCTAAAATCTGCATCTGTTTCAGTTACGTCAGAACACCAGGGATTCTATATTAACAAGACATAAAATGTATGGAACAGTGATAATATCAGGAATCAATCTTATTCTTTTTCACCTGCCATATTACATTTATTAGAAAAACCCATTAGGGCTATTTGGAAACATACTCTGAACTACGTACTTCTCTACAACTTGATTTCCTTTGACTATACACTCAACAAAATTATCAACCAACTATTCTGAATACCATTCCCTATAAATATCAAATGGTGACCTTTATAATAGGGCAGTTATTTGCACTTACTTACAATTTGCCTATTGAATAGTTTTTGTTTCATTTGACACTACTGGAACCTCTGCTCTACAAACCAGGAAATCTGTCTGTAATGTTCAGTGCTATAGTTTTGTTTTTGTGAAGTGATTGGTCAATAATAGGCACCAAGTAAGTAGTTATTGCATGAGTGTGTGACCCTCCATATTGGACTATCAACTCTCGTTTTACCTGGTTCATTTCACTGTCATGTGTTTGACTTTCTGAAGCCTCTCTTATTGTTCCGAAAGAAATCCTTTACTTTTGTTCATGCAGAATTGAGTGATCTTTTTAATGTAGCTTCCTTTCATGCTAAACTTTAAAAGAACTTCATGTGGGTTTTAGGAAGAATACAATACCCAACATATCCTAAGACACTTCTCATGGCTCATCTCATCTGCACATAACCCCAAACAGGTTAGCAGGTTTGTTTTGTGCTCATACCAAACTTTTGGATCCAACTTTATCTCAACTGTTCCCCCAGTCACTCTCAGCCTCAATACTTTATGTTGATTGACATATAGTCATATGTTCTGAAAGAATTGTTTTGCTTGTTAATCTAAAGTCTGGCTCTAGCACTGACATAAGCTTCATGTTAATAGGGCTTCTTCGTAGTTAATGACTTTTGTTGGCATTATTATCTCCATAAGAAGTTGCCAAAACCTAGGTAGACTTTATAAAATATTCATAATACTTTAAACACATTAATTTGACTATCACTAAGTTAAAGAAAATGTTTTCACTTGTGGCCTAACTTCTGTAAGAAATTTCTTCCAGGCATTTTATGAATTATTGAATTTCTGTAACCTATGTGGATCAGACCAGCATAACCATTCTGTGTTCAATCTTTCATTATATCCATGCCATGTTCCATATCTATATCTGCATCTGCATCTGCATCTGAATCGGTATCTTGATCTAGACACACATACACATACATATATATGTATGTATATGTATATATGACAAATCAGTGAAGACCCTACATATGCTATATGAAATGAAGAGAAAGGGCCCCATGAATGGATGCCTATGAGTTCACAACAGCTGAAATACAAACCTTGGAGACTATTCGACAGATCATGTCCAAAACAAGTTATATAGCTTACATCACAAGCTTTAAAACACATTTTTAATACTAAAAACCTTTATCACTGAATGAAGAAGTAAATTATTGCTTAAAACAACCCAAAACATTAGTGTAAACAAATCTGAAATTGCTGTAATTCTAGTATGATATAAGGCAAGGAAGAAATCCACAGTGAGAGCAACCTTACTTTCTTTGACATTCTATTTTCCTTCTTATTTTTCCATGAAATCGGTCAATGATTCTCTGTCTTTGGGGTTTGTACCTTCCACATGTTTTAGCTTCTTTTCTTTTTTTCCCTTTCATTTTTTTGCTTCCCTCTCTTCATATCTCTCTGGTATTCTTCCAAACCTCCTGTTTTCTTGTGTGCAAGTATACGTTTCTGCTCTGAGGGCCACAGAGCTGACCCTGGGGTTGAAAGGTGGTAAACCAAGACATAGTTGCCAGTGCATGCTGGGCAATGGCTTCCCTCCATAATCAAGTGCTCTAAATATCCATAGTAGATGATTGAAATACTCAGTATGGAAGGTTATCGTGACCCTATTAATATGTGGTATTACCATAATCACGTCCTAGCTGAAAATATAAACCAGTGTTCAACTAGTTGTATTAATCTTAAATGTAGACATCATAACTATTCTTATAAGCTAAAAAATAGATACTTTATGTGAATTTGTAGTATAATTTGGTTTTCAAATAAATGATTATTATTTTCTTTTGTATAGAATATTTTCATTTGCTTTTAGTCATCGATGTGTAAATGCCTTCAGCGAACCCACAAACTGATTGGGGTGGGATTTTATAATCTAAATTTTTTTATTTTTAAAAACATGTAAGTTAATTTTAACTCAAAAAATAGTGGTTATTATAGGTTTTCCACCCAAAATTCATGGTTCTCCATAGATTATAGGACTGAAAGTCTTACCAACATATTCAGCATCTAATTTAACACTCAACACCTCAAGTCAAATGCAGTGAAGGACTACAGCATAAAGTCTTTAGAGAGAACTTTTTTCTTAACTATTGGTGTACTAGGTGTGGCGCTGGCTTCCCTATGAACTAGACAGACTAAACTTTCATATTGTGAACTGTGTCTTCCTTCCTGCAATCTGAATTTAGCTCCTAATTTCCCAGTTCACTTGAGAACTTGAGTCATCCTAGTCTTCATTTTAGTAAAGAAAATGTCAATCACTTAGAAGATGAATATTTGTAAACTATATCCTATAGATTCTGATTAATCCCAAAACAACTACATTTACTTGTACAAGAAGAAAAATATAGAAAACAACCCATTCTAAAATATTGGCAGCTTATGAACAGGTCATTTAGGTCTTATGGAAATAAGACAACCAAAATCATGCAAGGTAGAGGAATAAAGCCAACTCAACATGTTTGGGACTTTTCAGGCAACAGCTTGTAAAATGAAGGACACCTTTAGAGTCACAGTGTACATTTCAAAAGTCTTAATCTTTTCTTCAGAGTAGCAATCGTCAGCAACTCCAAAGGAATACATATCTAATAAAATTATGTCCTTTCCTGTAAATGAATTCTAGTATCTGTCATGTTCAATTTTATCTTTGTTTCTATTTTTTTACTTCAAAAAATAGCTTCAAATCCCCTTGTGAAATTAGATGGGATTTAAATTGTAAATACATTATGGGAGAAAGAAATATTATTTTGAGTATTTTGTATGAATTAGGTACTTCATTATTTAATCCTCTTAACACCCTTAAAGACTATTCTCACTTATAATGTCCCAAACTAAGGATTGGCAAAGTTCTGAGACTTTCAAGTTTGCTCTGCCTGTAGGTGATAGATTTCAATTCTTACTTAAATTTATATTAAGTCTTTATACTAAACAACTTAACTTCATTTTAAAATATCGTGCATCTAATATTGCAATATGCTTGAATATTTATAATAATTAATATATTGGTGTGTAGATAAAAGGTATGGTTTCAATATAATTATTTGACAGTGTTTGAACATAGGGTTTTTTTGTAAATCTGTATTGAGCTTCTAAATTATAATTTTAGTATCACCTAGCTGATTAATTT
The DNA here is from genome assembly GCA_030674055.1 of Rhabdomys pumilio. NCBI lineage: Eukaryota > Metazoa > Chordata > Mammalia > Rodentia > Muridae > Rhabdomys > Rhabdomys pumilio. The sequence continues at coordinate 1,932,634 of JANHMN010000003.1, read as the reverse complement.
TTGTTCAGTATAACTAATGTATCCTATGTTAATAATTTCCCTATTAAGGCTATCTATTCCTATTCTAATGGAGGAAGCAGATGTTTGACATCTTCTATTTTTCTTGTCTTATTTCCGCATTGTACTAGCTGAATCAGAACCAAACAGTTAGCCATTTTGTTATTTTGAATGAATGTATGTGTACATGTGCATGAATGTGTGCACTCAGACTCACATGTAAACATGCCCATGTATCTGAGTGAGGATGTGCACAGGCTACAGTGTGAGTTTGAAAGATAGGGGAAACTCAAGTGTCAGTCCTTGTCTTGCATCTTGTCTGAGATAGGATTCCTTTGTGTCTATGAAGGCTAGGCAAGCTGATCTCTGCACATCAAAAGATGCTTATTGCTTCACATCTGTCTTTGATAGGTTACTATTGTTTTAAAACTTCAGTCCTTTAAAACATCCGAATATCTCTTTCAAATTTCTCTCTGATATTCCAAAGTCTCTTAACTGTGGACTCTTATAAAATAAATTAAAAAAAATAATAAAAAATATGTTACATACTTTTTTATCCTGAAAGGAAGAACCAGTGCCAGATGCCAGATAGCAGTCACTATCAGACTAAATAAAGTGAAGCCAAAATAAACATTGTAAAAAGTTCAATGGTTTATATCTAGCACCCATTCAGATCATAGGGGCTCAAAAGGACCTTTGAAGTTCTTCTCTGGCTCTGTCGCCCACAGCACACAGTTTTCTCCTACATTCCTGTACTGCACTTCTACCAACAGTCTTTTCTAGGTAATTTTTAAGTATTTTATGTGCTACATGGTGCCATACCTCAACTTTTCTCCCCTATTCCTTCAATCTTCTGGCTTCTACTACAACTGTAGCTGAACATAGCCTACCACAGTGCCAAGCTTTACCTACTCTTCATAAGCCCTTCATGCCTTCAAAAACTAATACCACATCGAGACACTTACATATTACCAAGTTTGCTATCATGCACAAGGTGCAGCCTTGGCCACCTCTGGACCACAGCTTCTGTGCTGACCCTGAAGGAACACTTCCCAGAAAACTTTATGTCAGTGACACCAGTCCTTTCTTAACCAAAGCCAATGCAAACAGAACCACAGATGGGGTCTTTTAGGGACCCTCCAACTTCCCTATAAAACCACAAACCCAGCCTGCATTATCTTCATTACTATTATATATTCTAAGTTCACACAATACCTCATTAACCTCTCATTAACACACAGGTTCTCTAGCCCAAAGTTTAAAAGTCTTTCCATAATCCTAAAAACACATCACCAGATATGCAACAGCAATGCTCTACTCCTCATAACAATTTCTCTCTCAGTTAGGGTTTCTAATACTGTGATAAAATACCATGGTCATAAACAACTTGGGGAAGAAAGGGTTTATTTAATCTTCTATTTCCAGGTCACATGTTATCAGTGAGAGAAGTCAGGGCAAGAACTCACCGCAGGAACCTGGAAGTAGGAACTAAAGCAGAAGCCACGGAGGAGTACTGCTTACTGGCTTGTTCCCTATATCTTCTCTGCCAAAGAATGTTCTTATATAATCCAGGACCAGAGGGCCAGGGGTGGCATCACATCCAGTGAACTAAGCCCTCCAATATCAGTCCTTATTCAAGAAAATGCTGATAGGAGTATTTTCTCAATTGAAATATCTCTTTTCCCCAGTGTCTCTAACTTCTGTCAGAATGACAAAAGGCAATCTATCCAGGACATAATCACATTTCATCATAGCAATGCTGGGATCAAGAATCAATCATGTAGATTCTGGAAATCAAACTTTGGTTCTTATTCTTAAACGAAAGTGGTTTTACCTGCTGAGCCTTCTCTCTAAACCTTGTCAGACATTTGGTAGAGAATACTAAAGTATTTGTGGTTGTAAAGAATCTCTTATGAGCAATATCACACACACATACATACAGGTAGATAGGTAAAGATAGATGTAGAAACTATAGAAATAGAAGCTATAGATTACATATATAGAGAGATACAGATGATATAGATATAAATATAGGTAGAGATTAGAGATAAAAATATAGGTGATGAAAGAGAGAGATAACAGAGAGAGAGAGAGAGAAAGAGAGGGAGGGAGAGAGAGAGAAAGAGAGAGAGAGAAAGAGAGAGAGAGAGGAAAAAAGCAGATAGTAAAATTTCCCCAGTCTCTGTCTCTAGAATATGGAATTTTTATGTTATTTATCAGCTTTTATTCTCTTGAGGAAAAATAAAAATATGGTCTTACATTCTTTGGGTATGTGATCTGTAATGCACTGGCCTGTGTTGCTTTTTTCATATGAATATACTCATAAGTCAGTCAGTATGAAGGTAACAAATAAAAGACTGTAGTGAATGAAGGCTAGATCCCATTTGATATGAGGGTGTAGGCTTTGGAATGCAGTAAGTATAAAACTCTGTTTCATTAGCTAAACCATAATTTGTCACACAGAACTAATTTTCAACTATTTTAAAACTGAAAGCCTCCTAGTAAACAGGCATGTCTGCTGACATTCGATAATATCTAGTTGTCAGTGAGATTTCCAAAAGTAGCCATGTGTCTGTCAATTCCTAGATCAAAACCAAACAACAAGAGCTTATGAGTTGGCAATTAATGATAAAAACTTCGTGCAAGTAGTTCTTACGGCATCATGTGATAGTATTTACAGTTCATGGCTTTAATGATAGTTAAAGAAATCATTCAGGGTGGTAACGGACTTGTAAACAATTATGGGTTTTCGTGGTTTCACTTGATAACAAGCTCAGGGACTTGAGGAAACCTTTCAAGTTCTATGAAAGCGAGTATATTTTAACTTTGGCTCATTATTTACTTACCTGCAGGTCATTTATTTTAGCAGAAGAAATCTACATGTTCAATATCAAAGGCCTATGAATTTTAACCTTCTCTTATTGCTCTACCATATCATTGGAGAGATTATGTTAAATGAAAAAAATGATAATTTTCTACAGATCAGAATCTTCCTCGGCTTCTATGATTTTAGTTTCCATAATTGAAAGCACACATCGAAAATAAATTGCTTTATTTGATCGCATGTACATTTTCTATTAATGCCATCCAGTGTAGGTATCTAACATTGTATATACATCTGTGAAAGATAATATATCCAGAAATAGCATGAAAGATAGTAGAATCTTTGAGCGTATCACCTTAAAGTTATCACCTCAGAACAGTTTTCTCACTGCATAAGAATATTAATTTATAACTCAGAATTATGAATTATGCATGCATGTGTTAGATCTAGTTATTCTAGTTGTGATATTAAATGTATTAACATTTTTCATCTTCTGCTCTGAATGCACAGGACAAAGCCCAGCTGTGCCACCACCATCATTGACAGCTTCCAGATCTGCTCTGTCAACACTGGCCCTTGAAGGCAAGTGCTTAGTTTTGTGGTGTTTCCCCCCCCCCCATATAATTAGTTACATTGTAGACTTAAAAAATGAATTTAGAAAAATAAAACAAAATAATAACTTTATAAAATATCCAATATTTCTTACATAATAGTATTCATAAGCTAAACTTTTGTTTTCTTGAAACTTCAATTGAAGTCTTTCTAGAATATAAAATTTTCTTAGAATGTTGAGCTCCATCTTCTTGAAGGAAGACCAGTGAACCACTAGGAAACCAACATCAAAAATCAAATGGGCATTCTCAAATCTTGCCATTCTGAAGTTCTAACGTCACTTAGAAAATGTGGCATTTAAAGACTCTGATGATAGCATCTGAAATTGAGCTCCATATGTTACAAATTACCCAATCTTGAGAATTATTTAAATTGACTTCTCATGAGCTCTGCCTTCTAGATATTGTTTAAAAAGCATGGGTAATCTATATGTGTGAAAGTGATACGATCATATTTAGTTCATAAGCACCATTGCAATCAGTAGTTTCTATCAATAATAATTCTTCAAAATAAGACTTCTTTTTCCACAGAAGAAAAAGTGAGAGTGTGGGTCTATAATTCCTGAAGAGCCATACCAGCAGATAGCCAGAGCTGAGAGATTACATCTTTTTTTGTGTGTGTGTGTAAATTATCATTTAATCATTTTTTACAGTCTAGTTGTTATCCCCCTTCTGGTCTACCCTCCAGCAGTTCCTCATCCCATGGCTCTTTCCCCATCTCCAAGAAGATGTCACTATCCCAGCCCACCCATCCTACCAGGCCTCCTTACTCCCTAGGGCCTCAAGTCTCTAGAGGGTTAGGTGCATCTCCTCTCAATGAGGACAGACTAGGCAGTCCTCGGCTGTGTAAGTGTCTGGGACCTCATATCAGCAAGTGGTTCAGTGTCTGATAGATCTCAGGGGTCTGGGCTAGTTGAGACTGCTGGTCTTCCTATGGGGTTGCTCTCCTCCACAATTTTTTCCCAGCTTTTCTCCAATTCAACCACAGAGATCCCTAACTTCAGTCCACTGCTTGAGTGTAAGTATCTGCTTCTATCTCAGGCAGCTGGTTGTTGGACTTCTCAGAGGACAGCCATGCTAGGCTTCTGTCTGTAAGCATACCATAGCATCAGTTATAAAGGCCTTGGAGCCTCCCCTTGAGATGGATCTCAATTTGGAGTGGTCAGTGGACCTCCTTTCCCTCAGTCTCTTCACCATTTTGGTCCTTGTAGTTTTTTCATAGAGGAACAATCCTGGACCAGAGTTTTTGACTGTTGGATGGCAACCCCATCCCTCCACTTGATGCCCTTTCTACTGGAGGGAGACTCTACAAGTTTCCTCTCCCCACTGTTGGGAATTTCATTTAAGGTCCCTTCCGTTTGAGTCCTGAGAGTCTCTCACCTTCCAGGTCTCTCTGGTACATTCATTCTAGAGGGTCCTTCCATCTCCTACCACCCAAGGTTGCCTGTTTCCATTCATTTTGCTGGCCCCCAGGACTTCATATCTGTTCCCCCAAATATCCAATAATGATAATTTTACTCTCCCTCCCCCCCTCCCACCCATGTCCCTCCCTCCCTCAGTCCACCATGATTGCAAACAAACAAACATTTAAAAAATAGCAAATAAGAGGATAAAATGTCACTGCAATTAGTTTTGCAGGAAATTTAGTCATTTCTTCAAGTCTTATCCATTTGCTATTTTCAGTGTTTTTAAAATAATAAATAAATAGGGTAAATTCCAACAATGGGATCATTAAGATATTTTACAAATTGTTGGAAATTTACTACATAATAAAAAAAAAATACCATTCCTCCAGTCTAACTCAGTTTAGAGACATAAAAGCACAAGTAATTAAAGTTAATACATGGCTCATGTTTTATGAGAATACCAATGGAAGTCTTTCTCATCACCTCCTTTCTACAATTCATTTCCTCTATACTGAAAGAGGCTTTGTTTGTGCACAGACATCCAATTCTCCTTTCACATTCTGCCCACACTGACTAATAGTTGGTCCACTGGTTCTGGTTTTGGCACACAGTCCTGACATGCTAATACTGATGACTTTTCATCAGTGAGGTGGCCTGTATATACAAGAGGAAAGAAATATCTAGAGCCCAGGTTTTGGATTGTAGGTTAGAAGGGAATGTAGCTTACTCCACTCTATCTGTCCCACTAGTCTCATCTTGATAAATGATGACCACAAAAAACTGACCTAGGAAAACTCTCCAAAGCATAATTCCTTGTGAAGATGACTTGACTTCAAGGTTGTATGAGATGTGCTGATCATTGCAATATGATGCAAGACCTAAGTCATAATAAAGTGGTGGAAGCTTAGAAGAAGAAGAACATAGACTGTCCTGGAAGAGCAAGAGAACCTCAGGGAACTCTTCAGTCATTTTTAGAGCTAAAGAGTCAGCATACCTGAGTGTGGTACATAGCTGATGAAGAGCAGGAAAGCAGAGATAGAAAGAGCTACATCTTCAAAGTCACAGACATAAAAAAGAAAAGAGCATTTTACACATAACTTGGTCAGATTGGAGAGTAGTAAGAAAGGAAAGAGTACAAGTTTGTAGCCAATTATTACAAAAGAATTTGAAGGGTAAATTGCCTAGTATTTTCTAGGATTGACTTTGTTTTTTTGTCAATGCTTTTTATACTATTATATCATGGGTAAGAAAGAGTAAAGAATTAGCAATCAAGGAGGGAAAATGCCCACTACTTCTATTACTATAGGTTTTGACTACATGAGACTCGACTGAGTCAAATCTGACTTCAAACTTGTACTTAACCTCCCTTCCTCCCATTTGGGGTTATAGGCATGCACTACTATGCTTGTCTAAAAAACAGACATAATTTTCAACAGATATCTCAGTTTATTCTCTATCTCTGAAAACTTGAGAGTCATTGTATAAAGTATACATCACAACCAATTATCTTATATCAAATATTAAAAATTCTTAGCCCTCTACAAATTGTCTTATCTGTATTTTTATATTTTAAATTGGATCTGAATACTTTAGAAAAGGATGTATTTTTTAATTAATAAGAACCAAATAATAAACTTTGGCTATACACTTAAATTTTATTCGTTCAATAGAATGATTTTAATTAACGTTAGATAATTTTTCCTTAAACTGTGCTCTGACAAGAACATATGTTATGCACTTGAGGCTCCATCCTGACCATGCTATGTTTGTTCTTTGCTCTCATCAATTTGCATATATTTAGAACATGTTTACATAACATGCATTCTATGGTAAGTATTCTGAACCCCGAGAAAGGTAGACTTTGCTATTAATATGAACAATGAACAAGTGAAGACTTAAAATTCATTTGAGCTAATAAATAAATAGCGGGTAACAGGATTAGCATTTCTGTCTTCTGTTTGTAGAGCTATGCTAAGGTGGTTTTTATTATAGGATAGACTGTTGACAGTGAGGATTCCACTTTTTATTTTTCAATATGTTTTAAAATATGGGAACATGGGTTTTATGCTTTAGTTTTAATATTGAGTTTCATTTGGTTTTCTCATACATTAAAAAATAAATGTGTTTGTGTGGTAGTCACAAATACCTTAACAGTTCTCAGAATTGAAGGCTCACACACATAGTCTTAAACTCTTGTGAAAACATATGACTTGTGACTTAGTAAGTCTAGATTGGGACCCGAATTTTGTTATCAAACTGTCAAGTGCTGCTGATGTTGTTATTCCAGGAAAATGTTTGAGTGTCAAATACATGTGCCATGTGTTCATAATGATGCTTTTAATTTAATTAAGTGAGTTGCTTGAAAACCTTAGCAAACGGTTTTATTCAGAGTGAGTAGAATATCATTTATGCAAACAGTTTGAGTTCTCATTGTTTGAACAAACACCAAATACTTCAAGCTAAATATATAGCTTTCTTAATAGAAGGCCAGATAAATGACAATAGAAAACAAGGAAGGGTTACATGTTCCTTCTGAATTACAATGACCTGTTATGTATTACATAAATATTTTGGTTTGGTTATCTAAACAAATTGGACAAATTATAAGTTTCAAACTTTAAGTAAAATTCCTAACCAAACTGTAAGTCACCAGTACATTAATCACAAACTAGAAAACACAAAAATCTTTTTGTTTGATCTTTACAATCTATGGCTTAGTGAAAAATCCGTGAGCATGTTGCTCAGACTCCTGGGATATCCCCAAGTGTTTAGAGAATGCTACAAATCTACTTAAAGGGATAGAAGTCTCATTTCCTACCCTCCTTAGCCCACAGATTTTTTATATACTTTTTTTCCATTGTGAATATTCTGTATAGAGTAAACTATTATGGCATCTACTACCATGTCCCTACTCACACTTTCATCAACCTGTCTTCATACATTGCTTCTTTGTGAGTGAAAATGTGTAAAAATTATTCTATATTGATGTACAAGGTTGCCCAATCTTCATTTTTATATGCCAGGAATAGTCTTCCCAAAGTACAGAAGACTGGGAAACTTAAGCAGTAGGGACTTATTTTCTTATAATAGTGGTGGTTGGAATGCTAAGATTAGGAGAACAGCCCAGACAAATTCAGAGGAAAACAGACTTCAAAATATTTTTTTTCACTACTTGATCCACAATATAGAGAAGAGGCAAGCTTGAATATCGTTTTATAGTTGTGCCAGGTCTATGAATTGTGTGCATTTGAACTGAGGTAGCCATAATCATCTTCCTAAAACTCTTTGTCTTTTAAAACATTGAGATCTGGTAATTTAATATGAAAACTTGACATGCATGATGATGTATTCAATCTGTAACTATGGGTAAACTTTATGCTTAGTGAAAACAACTTGAATGTCTACCTTATGCAATTAGAGTTGCTTAGTGATTTTAAGTAACCAATTGTTTTGTCTTTTTATTTCTAGCACATATATTTTTTAAAAAAACATGAATTCTACCCTTTTATTATTTATTTGTACATGATTTTCATTTAAATTTAAAAGAGTTTGTATTAAAGTTAAATGACAAACTTTGAATAATCTTGACTATCATTTTCATCTTTTAAAAAAGGAAAACAGTAGACTTAGAACAAATCTTCTAAAACTCAGAATTGAGGCCCCACAGAAATGGGAGAAAAATAAAATGTATATTCTTTTTCACATGTGAACTCTGGTAGTTCATGAGACTTGGGATAAGTTTGCATAAACTGCCAAGTGACTATCTCCATGGCCAGTGATAACAGGGTAAGACATAGCTTATAAATATTAGTGTGATCTTAAATGTCAATGGATTCTAAAGAGTTGGAAATAAGTCAGATGATTTAAATTTCCTAACTGAAGGCACTCTTTTATGATAAGATTATGCATATAGTTGGCTCCAATTAATCTCCTGGCAGAAGTTCATAAAAGAACAAGAAGCATATTTCTTGCCAATCAGTCTGTCACCTGGGAAAACTTGGTGTCATTTTAAAAATGGTATCTTGAAGTTCTGTTGTCATAATTAAAAAATGATCAGTTTCACAATTCAACACAGGATTCAATGGCATGTTTAAGTGAACAAATTAATGGTGTTTTAAGAGTGTGGGCCTTTTGCAAATAGGAACTGTTGTGTGCAGAGAGAAGGGTCCTCTCATAGAGTCTTCTAAAACTGAGAAAATCCCAAGAAGCACACAATATCCAGCTAGGCTGAGCTCAGTAGTTTTGCCAGATTTTTCTGATGTGTGGTCTATGACTTCATTAATGTAATTGACTAGGATATATTTAGCATTTATTAATCAGGCTGTTTTTATTGAAGCTGATTAGGCCAGTCCTGGTCTGGGACTTCCTAAAGAATAACTTGCAAGAAAATGGCTTTATGTGAAAAAGAAAAAAATAGCATACAGTGCTGAAGTATACAGTTTGCTTTGTAGCATGTAGGTCAATGGTGGAAGTGTAAACTTGTTACAATGTAATCTTTTTAAAGTGGTGCGTTTTATAGAGAGTCTAGATTATTACATTTGTTCAAAGAGTTTTTAAACAACTTAGAACTTTACATCAAAGAAACCTAAAAGCTTGCCAACCTTGTGGGTGAAACTCTACACAACTGTAAAGCTTTTTTTTAACAATACACCTTTGTACTTTAATAGCACTTGACAATGCGTTTCTTGTAGCAGGTGCTCTTTATCCAGAGAGGTATTGTATTTCATGTCTTAATGCCACTGCTTCAGTGTCTTGAAGTTGGATCTTGACTTTCTTGGATTACATTGTTCTCCATGGCTTATGTTTCGCATACCATACTAATGCTTTTTTTTTTTTTTTAAAAATTGAATCTTTAAATGAGGAGGGAACTAATTGTACATTAAATTATGTACTTTCTATGATTCTTTATAATAGATTGGTCTTGGAAATATTTGTTACAATGTTCTTTAAAAAGAACATACCTACTAATCAATTAAATCATCTTGGTGACTGTTGTCATTTTATATTTAATTCTTGACATTGTTCAACTAGAACTATTTTGAAAATGAACATAAAATATGTTTTTGATTTTCATAATCTTAAATAATTGTTATTCTCACAGGAGCAGAGAAGCCTATAGATTCAAAGGATCACTGTAACTATTCACAAAATATATAAGGCAATCCAGAAAAACTCTTTTCCATACTGAGAATAAATTTTGTAGCATTATATCCCAGGTGGTATTATGTCTTAGCTTGAGAAACTTCTTACTCACCAACTTACATTTTTTTGTTGAGTATTCCCACTAACCTCTTCTTCTAGAAAAACTATTTCTCTGGAAGTTTCAGCCTTTCTCCATTTTAACAGAATCTATAGTAGTTAAACAGGATAACTTCAGGCAAAGTTTTTCTGCAATTAACCAGTCACTAACAATGATAGAAAAACTGTTTCTTAAAATCCCTGCATAAGCAAAATTACAAGATATGATCCCATAAATATTTATTAAATTATATTGGGATTATTTTCTTCTTTTGTTTAACTCAACACAGCTCTATAAAATTGTTAGTTTTAATCACCAATCACTGAAGAATGGAAAGGATAACCTTACACAAATAATGGGCACGTAATGTGTAATTATCAGGGCATCTATATTATGAAATAAGTGTTGAAGGAAGAAGTTAAATTATACTTGATTTACTTCTATGTATCTCATTATAAGTATACAATTTGATAGTAGCTACAGTAAGAATGATAACTGTCAAACATCTACATTGTGTCTTGATATACAATTAGTATTAATTTTGATATTATCACTGTAAAAACCTCTGTAACTTGTATGTAGACCAGAATAGAATACAGTGAAGACCAAAGTTACATAACACTATCTTAGCTCTGGGGTTAATCACTTGCATGTTCTTGACTGAACAATTAATATGTTATGACTTTCATATCTTCACTTATGAACTGTGGAAACTGGACTTAAGTGGTATTGGAATCTGTTTCGGCATTTCTACCCACCCTCATCTCTTTCTCTTTTTTTTAATTTCAGAATGACAGATCAGTAATATGTTGTCTTAATAACAGATTGAAATTTACATGGCTTCACCTTGAGATAATTGTCACTGTAAATGTGACATTACATCTATGTTGTCTATGAAAGTGCTAATTTTGTCACAACTATGAAGTATTACGTATGAAATACTAAAGTGTGTGGTATAGATAGATCACAAAGGCTTCATTTGTTGAAAGAAGAGAGCTATTAATGTGGCAGACTATTGGATGTTCTATACTAAATCCAAAAGAGTATGTAGGTAGATTTATGTAAATACAGAGGAAAAGTGCGCATCACTTAATATAATTTTACCACAGCATGCACTGGAATACAATGTTCTACTGGTGCTACTAATAGTCACAATTCTATTACACCAAAAAACTTCATTAGCTCAGCTGTTCAATGAGATATACCCTGAGAAATACAAGCCATGAACTAGTAAAACAGAAATTTGTTCTTTGATTTGTTTATTAATTCTATGATACAATAGGTTTTATTCAACTTTAGAACACTATGCTTTTCTTTGTACTGTGGTGCATTAAACTCAGTGTCTACTGGTAATGGTTTAGAGTGAAAGTGATATTGAGTTATACATAATGATAAAATGCACATTCCAAACTAGTTTACTATATTAGTTTAGGAATTTGCCTAAGACAGACAACATATATGACAACATATACTTAAAGCATCCCACTGTATGGGTGCAGTTGGGGGAATAACTCATTTGCTAACAGTTGAAACTTAACCATTAGTTTTTATCATTATTATAATCTTACATATGGTAGTTAATTAATTTTATGTAATTATTCTTAGTCATTAACTTTATGATAACTATGAAAGTTTGTATAGAAGACAACAAATAATTTGTATTTACAACATTCATGTATATGAAACTCTATATTTTAGTCCAGAATGGGACCATAGCTTTACTTTTATCCAAAAACTAAGGTTTTATATACCTTCCCTTTCTAAGCTTTTAAAATCAATTAAAAAGAATAAAATGATTTAATTTTTATGTTGAATCATTGAGTAAGCAATAGAAAAGATGACTTGATGATTGTTTTGAGGATTTAGAAGATAAGACACATTTAGGAGAATACTGCTCCACGGAAAATTTGTGCTTTTATTCTTAAGGGTTACATTTATAGTCAAAACAACTCCCAGAACCAAATATGATACAATAATTTTACTGAGATCAGAGAAATCAAGGAAATTGCCTGCAATTGCACAGATCTAAAAATGGCATAATCATAATTTGAGGCCAGGTGTATTTTAATAAGGCACAGTACTTTTTCTCATTATCTCTGAATGGCAATTAAGTGTTAGGGCTCCATATAATTACTAAGACTCTTATCTGACATTGGTAAACAAATGACATTAGGAATAAGAACAGATTTTGAGGGGTAGTAAGTTTAATTTTCATCTTGATGGTTATATCATGGTGCTTAGGTCACTCAAATATGAATTTGTGTGCCTAAAGAATGAAATATTTATGATTGTCTGAGCAGGTTATAGTGGAGCACTCCAGACATTGCTCAAACTAGAAACTCGTATGAACTTTTAGCCTAGAGAAGCAGTTGAATGGAAGTATTTGTATTACCAGAAAAATGTGTGACTAGGAAATAGATGCAAAATTATGACATTCAGTGAAAGAAGATGATTATCGACATTGCAAATGATGAATGTAACAATTTCAGTAAGCAAGAGAACAAGCAAAGGAAAATGCCCAGTTATTTCTCTCTCTTTTTTATATAAACTCTTTCTGTCTCTCTGTTTCTTTTGGTATATCTCTCTGTCTCTGTCCCTGTCTCTGTCTCTGTCTCTCTCTCTCTTTGGTTTTTTTTTTTTTTTTTTTTTGAGACAAGGTCTGTCTACACCACTTTCTCTGTTTTGTTGACACAAGTTTTCTTTGCAACTCACTATGTAGACCAGCCTGACCTGCACTCATGGAGATCCTCCTACCTGTATCTGTTATTAAAGGTGTGCACCACCAGCCCTTTCTAGGATGTCTTGATATCTCGGCAGGAGTTCTGAACTATCTGTATCTAGAGGACTTGGGCATTCGTTGTTATCACACATGTAAGAGTCACTGTGGAGTCAGGACCTAGAGAGTACATGAAGTCTTTTCTGTATGTTGGGCAGTAAGTTGAGCTTTTGAAAAATGGTATAGGAGTGTGCAGAAAGAGAGATGGCACAGATAGTGGAGTTAACTCAGCACATATCTTTGAAGAATGCTATGGCAAAATTGGCAGATTAATGTTATCATGACAACATACTTTTGGAGAACACATAGTATTTTTTTTCTGCATCTTCACAGACCCTCTGTATTAAAAAAATAATAGAAATTAATGACTTACTTCAGATGTTCTCTATGTATTTATCCAGACAAGCATGTATTTCAAATAACATTTACCAATCACCCATGGGACAAATGATCTCTAAAACAATCATATAAAGTTTAATTGCAAATGTACCTTCAAAGTAGGTCAATCATAAGTCTTATGAGTAAATAGAGTACACCCTAGGAAGGAAACATGAAGAAAAGTGTTGATTTCATTGGATTCTCCAGAAAAGTAGAACCAAGAATCCTACAGGAAATGTATCTATATAGCACTAAAGCTAACATCTGTCTGTCTGTCTATCTGTCTGTCTGTCTATCTGTCTATCTATCTATCTATCTATCTATCTATCTATCTATCTATCTGTCTATCTATTTGTCTATCTATCAATCATCTATCTATCTATCTCTATCAATCATCAATCATCAGCTTATCTATATATTTATCTAAACACTAATTAATTTTAAAGCATTACTTCTTAAAATTGTGAGTTCTTGCAAGCTCTAAGTATACAGCACTTTGTAGGCAGATTAGGTTTACAGGGAAACTTGATGTTAAAACACTGAGTCTACAGGAGTCTGTCGATAGAATTTCTACTTCAAGAGACTTTAAATGTTTTTCTTAAGACTTTCAATCAGCAGGCAGAGACCCAGCTCATCCACATCAAGAAGATGAATCACTTTGCCTAGTTTACTAATTCAATATTAGCATCAATCACAGAAATCAATGAATTGGCTCTTAGCTTTGCTAGGAAATTAGCCATTGTGAGCATTATTAGAAGGCTGCAATCTGAGGAAGGCTACTATGATACTCAGAAAGACATTTGCCTAGTACACATGTGCAAATCCAACATCACACTACTAAGTGAAACAAAGATACAGAAAAAGAAAGTGAAAAGTAAAACACAAAGAAAAAGTTAAAAAATATATTGTAAAGGAAGAAAAGTTACAACAGTTACAAGTGCTGCAGAGATGGATAAAGACAAAACACGGGTCTTTAATAGGAACTTACCTAACCTATAAACCTTTGACTGCAAAGTTTGCCTCTCCCATGTATACTTGAGGGCAAAGTTGGGAGTGAACTGAAGATCCTAATTTAAAACTGGTTTGTTATATTAATTTCTTGTTGTCTATCATGGGGATAGTGATGATTGTAACTAAATTATATTGAAGGTCTGTTCCATCTTGAAACATTTATTGTGTTTTGCACCTTTATATCTCCCTTTTACATTAAAATTGAGTCTTATCATCAGACATATAATGCTATGAATATTGCAAAGTTGATCATTTTAAACTTCATTTTGCCATTATTTTACATTTCCCAGAACTGTTACAGAAACTTCAGCAAACTTCTGATATTAGTGACATACAGTCATTGTCTACTCACTAAAACTAAGAAAACAACACTGGTACAACTATTTTAACTGAGTTATATATTCGTTTGACTTTCATTTCAGATAACTGAAAACAATGCCTGCAATGGTAAAAGGATAATGAACATTTCTCTTTCTCATTCTAAATTCCAAGCAATACTCTAGATTTTCCTGGCCAATTCTGATTATGTTGTATTCTAAAACTATACTTGGTAAGCACATAAAAAATTAATTCACAATTTAATAGGTAAGATTTAACTCTCAAGAAAAAAAAATATATATTTGAAGAATGTAAAAAGAGACCAAAAGAAGTTGATGGGAGTTACAGATAAGATGAAGTAACTTTTATTGTTATTTTTATTAAAAAAAGACTTTTAAGAAAGAAGTAATAAAGGAATTGCATGTAAGGATTTAGGAAGAAAAAACAAAGAACAACTAAAAAAACAAAACAAAACAAACAAACAAAACAACCAACCAACCAACCAAATGAAAAATAAAATAAATGTGCTTGCTTTTTACAACAAATTAAACAATCTACAAACAAAGATACAACTTGTAAAATAGAAAAAAGTGCCACTTTATAACTGAGCATATAACAAGAGACTAATGTTAATTATTTTCAAACAATTGTAGTAGCTAAAAGGAAATCCACCAAAATCCATGTGTTACACACATTTCCCAAAGTAAGAAACACAAGTGGCAAACAAGCACATGATAAATACTGACCAGTACAAATCACTTGGGACATTTAAATAAAAATCACAATTAGACATCTTCGTAGTCCTCTATCAGTGCTTTTATTTAAAAGACAGATGATAATAAGTAATAATAAGGCTCTGGGAAAGGAAATATTTGCATACTGTTGGTGGAATTTATATTAATCCAGTGATTACAGAAAGAGTAGGGGTTTCTTCTAAGAGCCTTTCTTCTATGATAGAACTACCATGTGAACCATAGTGGGAATGTAAAACTTAGGGTGTTACTTTCCCTGCCTTCCACCTAGTTTTTTTTACTGACTCAAATTTGTTTACAAACAAACAAATAAAACAAATATGACAACTTTCATCTTTGTAATTATAACACATCCAATATTATTACAATTGGTCATCTAAAAAGCTTTCTATAATTTTAAAATGTTTAGGGAATATCTGTTTATTTTAAACATTAATCTTAATTAATAAAGTCATTCTGTGAACTAAACTGTGTGAAATTATTCTTCCCCTTGAATTCTGTATTAAAAATTCAGTAATAGAAAACAAAATTATTATGTCAATGATTTTTCCTAGGGATAGAACAAAAATACAAGTTAGATAACGAAGGAAATCTAAGATAACACCTTTTCTCAACCCTTTGTTTCAGCAAGTTTGCAAGGGCAGCGAAAAATTTCACTTTCCATATAATAGGGCACAAATGGCAGTTGATGTTTGTCCTTAGATTCATATCTGTACTTTCCTTTATATAAATTTTGAATCTCATGAAATCTTTCTTGAGCCCATTTTCTCACCAGCTACAGGTATACAGATATTTACTTATGAATTAAGCATATGCTAATGTACACAAGTTCATGTACTTTTTTTCTCTTAGTCGAGTTTTATGTCATCCCGTGGTTTTATTGATTCTAACCCAAACTACAACATTTTTGCTTTTCTTTCATCATAAGACAGGTAATTAATTGAGACTCCTTTATTTCAATACTTTAAAGGCTCAGAGAAGAAATATGTCATGATATCATAAACAAAATGAGATTCAAGCTGCTATGCACCAGAATTCTTTAGGGTATGTACTCCATGAGAATTAGAGTTCCCTGCGTGTAGCTTGAACACACAATACATCATGGCACATCTTCAGTTCTGCAAAAGTATGAACTATAAGGCTTGAAATATTCAGGCCATGCCAAGGCTCCACATAGCACCTAACCTCAGGCTAATGTTTTTCTTCAGAACTGGCCAGTATTCTTTACTCTCCTGGGCTGAGCCTCTGACCTTTTCTCTCAAAGGTCTTAAGAGGAGGTCATGGTGAACTTTCTCATCTCAATTTGATTCTCACATCAGGAGTCAAAGCTTTCAAGAAAAATTTCTGATCCTTGCAGCTGGTTTAGCAGAAAACTAAACAAATCTTTGTTGATTTCAACTGCATAGATAAAAGTCTCTGAGTAGTCACTGGAAACTGTTAAAGAATTACAGCTTGGTAGTTATTTGTTGATATCTAATAATGAGAACTGCTTTCCCCGGATAATTCAGCCATCACTAAAGAAAACAGAAGGCAAAGAAAATGGATTAGGGTTCTAATAGGCCAGCCTAGTTATGGCAGATAGCTCAAACTAAGCCCTCAATGGAAAGACTCTTGCTGTCACAGTAACAATTACATTACAAAGTAATGGCTCTCATTACGTTGCATAATGTTTCCTTCATTGAAAAGCCCCAGGTAAAATTCAGAGGAAAATTTATTGGTGAACAACAACAAAAGAACATTTTTACTGATTGTCTCCCCAATTTTTCCTTGTCATCTCATCACATAATTCAGTGGAACATTTGACACCACCAAGCAGCAAAGTGCCGCCCACCCCATGTCATCACCTAGCAGCATGAAATGTATCTGTTTAATGTACTTTAGTACTCTCCTATGTTAACTGTGGGAAGAAAAACTCTTATGCTAAGCTATACTGTTTTACCAGATGTGCTATAGTAGAGTCCTCCTCCTGAGCCTTGCATTCTCCCTGAGTTCACTGTTCCTCTATGTTTTCTATACATCTAGCATGTTCCTGTTTTAGAGTCTTGGAAGGCATGTTTCTTTTTGTAAAAATAGTCAAACCACTCCCAGTTTTCTCTATGTTTTTAATATTACCTATTAAGAATGATTTACCCATTAAGATAATGACTTATCTTAAAAAATAAAATACTGTCTTCTACCTTCTGATTCCCTAATCTGCTAAAACATGTCCTACTCTAGTTCAGCTGTCAAATTGATGCACACTGGAAGAGTTACCTTCAGTTGAAGAATAGCCTAGTGTAATGACTATAGGCATGTCTGTGAGACTTTTTTTGTTGTTGTTGTTACTGATTGATATAGAAGAACCCAACACAATGTAAGTGGTACAATCCCTAGGCAGGTGGGCCTGGATTTTGTAAACCTAAAATAGGTGAACATGAACTTGGAAACAAACTAAAAAGAAGTTTCCCAGTGGTCTATACTTAAGTCCCTGCCTAATATTCCCTCATGCTGGATTACAACTTGTAAAATAAATGAACCCTTTTCTCTCCCAAGTTGTTTTTAGATGTGGTTTCAATGCAAACTAGGATATTATTTTTTTTTATTATTTCCAATCCGCTTCACTGTCTAACATTATATACATGTACAACTTAAGCGCAGAAAATGAACCTTTGTCTTACTTTAAATCTTTGTGAAATATAAACAGTATATTATGGCTACTTACAACTCTAAATATTTTTGAAGTAATCTATTCCCAATAAAACATGTGAAAGATCAAATGAACTTCATTTGGAATAAGAAATGAAGTACTGGTACATTTAAATATATTCCTGTCATTTCTCTAGATTTTATGGTTGAAGATGGAAGGGCTACCATTTCCTCAACAGTTGCATCAGACAATGAACAATTATTTACCTTTACTCATTGTTATCTACATGATATGGGCTAAGAAAATATCAGAGTTCTTGGTCTGAAATCTGTTCTTGACCTTTTCTGGTTTGCGATGCTGGACATATGTTTTTGATACATTAAATTTCAGTTCATATCTCTATAAATGGTAGCTAACAAACTAGAACCAAGCAAAATCCAGATGTTTCTTTTTCTTTATTGTAACACAGTTCTGTTGTAAACAGATCTGCATCTACATGTGTTCATTTTTTTTTCTTGAGGTTTTATAAGAAAAATCATTTTAAACACACATTCCTTAGATGCAAAGAGATAAATAATTTGCACTTATGGAAATCAATATAACTCACACCTAGAAAAAATACTAAAGATGATATGTACTCACATTTTTATTTGCCAAATATAGTAAATGCTAGTTATTATTTTTATTGGATTGTTAAAAACTACATTGTTCCAGACACTTTAGTCTAGTTATCTCTATACCTCACAGGAAAAAAAATTAAGTAAAAATAAAATTGTTAGGGCTTTTCAGCTACCTAACTTAGTATCTCAAAGGAGATGTCCAACACTGTCAAACTAGGAAAGATCAGGAACTAAATTTGTACCCAGGATGACCATGCATTTTTCCTTATTCCACCCCCTGTAGATAACAATAGGAAGGTTTACCAATGCTAATCTCCTTTTATGCTATTTTGCAAAGTCATCACTTGAGATAGGTTGCAAGCCAATTTCTACCACTCCATAAAAACAAGGTGTTGGTGAAGTGGAATGCTGGAATGTGGTATCATGGAACACGTGGGACCTGACTTGATAGGCAATAAAAATACACCAACCCTGGCCCCATAAAAATGAAAAGTATTTCTCTGCTATGTAGAGTTAGTATAAGCTCCATACTTAGACTTGGAGAAGAACAGCAAAGCATGAGGCACAATTTGCATTTGTTTCTTAATTTTGCTGGAAACCAGGGTTTAAGAAAGCCTTACAACTATAATGAACTGTTGTGTGCTTTCTGGTTTTGAGAAGCCATAAAAACATTTAAAGGGAAGAGAAAAGCCCGTTGTAAGGGCTTAGGAAGTAAAAAGTAAGTCTTCTCATTTTTCTTTCATCTGATACTATTTTCTGCAGAAGCTAATAACATTTTTCTTGGCTCAGAGCTTCAAGTCATAGCAAGGATTCCTTCACCAACGACATTCTTTTCTATGATCTTGGCTAGAAAGAGCCATCATTTTCGGGCTTCAGACAATTTGACAATGTGCTGATAAGTCCAGGTCCTACACACATGTTTAATTGTTAGCTGTTTGGAAACCAGTATCATTAAAGGCTCTAACCCTTCTGTTACAAACAAAACAGCAAGCACATTAGAAGACAAGGCTACTGAAATGTCTAAATGAATGCAGAGTCACATGAAAAGGGAATTGTTGAACCCTAAGGGAGAAAGTTTCCAAATAAGGAGAGTCTTCATAAAAGAAACATGGGTTATTTATATGTCCAAGTAAGACACAATTAAATTCCTATGTCTTTTGTAAATAAAAAATTTAATTTCGTTGCTACTGATCACCTATAGAGCGCAGAAAACAGGGTTTGAAAATGCAAAATCTTTAAAGGCTGATGTTTTAAATGAAATTCTCCATGAATATAGTAAGTCCCATGACGGAGCTTAAAGTCCTAATTCATAAAAACATTATTAAAGTACATTATTTATTCCTACTTTTTGTGGACTTCTGCTCTTATTCCTGATTCTCACTGTGTATGACTATAATCGCATGCAGAGTGTATAATGGAAACATTAATTCAATCTGAACTTAGGTAAGAATACTGTATTGCCATAATAAATCCCCAGTTATATTAACTCAAAGCATGGGATTCATTGCACAAGAACATTCTCTTTTAAAAACTTGAAAAGAAATACTTACACCTCACAGCCTCAAGTATCTATTTTAACTGTGAAGTTCAATGTACCATTGACTAATTGGCAGACTTTATGATGAAATATTTATTCCTCTGCAAGTAGGAAACTTAGATTCAGATACAGACAGATATGGCAACTGTGGCATTATAAGTATGGTCTCAGAAATATTTGCAAGTACTCATAAGTAATTGGGCCCTTTTCTGATATCTGGTGATGGTGTTTAGCAAAATCCTTTTCAATTACCTGGCATTTTTGTTTACTTAGAAAAATGGAAAATGTCCTGCTACATATAATTTCTCCCAGAAAAAAATCCTGAATGTATTAATACTCTGAAATATTTTTATTCAATTTTAAAATATATTTTGCTTATGCCTAAATTTTGTAGAAAAAAAAAAAAACACAAAGTGAATATCAATAGTCTTATCTCCCACTCTGGAATGATAAAAAATTATCTTGTGGATTTTCTCCTTCAGACTGAGCAAACTGCAGGAGTACTCTGCAGATACATTTAGACAAAGTGAGAACATGTCTCCTTACAGTGCTAGATTATCTCAGGGAGGAGTAGAAAGGGGCTCTGTATAAATTATGCGCCTAACACAAAAAGAAAGTGTTAGCTTTGATCTTGTAGGTAAAAAAGCTCTATACCTAAGGGGATGAATTAATTTCTGTATTTAATTAGATGCAGTTCTTAGTAGACAACTTAAGCATTCACCTTAGAATTTCACATTGGATATTCCCAGCATAATAAAAAAATACTCACAATAGTTCTGGCAAATGAAAAACTTAGAAGACACCAGTCCCTTAAAATGAAAAATAGCAAAGAGAAAGGTATGTCAAATACAGAATAAATAATTCTATGAATTGAAAATAAAAGCAGTTTTTTTAACAAGAAAAATTCATATTACTGATTCAAGCCAAAAACACAGACTATTCTATTTCAACTATTAGATATAAGCACTTGTTATTGTTATTTGAAATGACTAGACTTACCAGGAAAATGCCCATGGAGTCAAAGCTTGTAGCTAGGCAGCACTTGACCATCTCTCTTGGTCCCAGTCATGTTATGGCATGCTCAGATAACTGAAAGAGGCATCCTCCAGGAAACTTCATGGAACCACACATGATTTTGCATAGCATTCAGAGATACTACAACCTGGGTGTACCGAAGAACTCTACTTCATACAACTGTTCAGAAAGGGCAGGAAAAGTAACGTCCCTGTCCCTGCTACACTGCCACATGAATGTCACCAGCTCCAAATATCTGTTGACAAGAGCCAGATCTAAAAAAGAAAAAAAAATCAACTCAAAATAGAATGGTCTAACACAGTGAGTGGTTCTCAACCTTGCTAGTGCTGTGACCTTTCAAGGCTATTGTTCATGTTGTCTACATTTTCTCATGGTCTTAGTTGACCCCTGTACTCCAAAGGGGTTACAACCCATAGGCTGGCAACTGCTGGGATCACACATTATTTTTAATCACATAATCATAGAAAGTAGACTTTTTAGTCTACTTTCAATATGTTTTGTAAGAAATTTACCCAGAGCTGAGCAAGACCTTGTGCAAAGTTCCTGATAGCACTGTTCATCTTTGAGAGAGCTACTGTTATTTTTAAAATGGGTGGTATCAGCTTGAGGTGTTTTGTGAATGCACTCAGCAGTAATCCTTTGTGTCAACTGGCTTGATCCTTTCTGTCTTTTCTTAATGGGCACATTTACAATTTCTTCTCCAGAAAAAGAAAAAGAAGAAGAGAAGAAGAAAGTGGAGAAGAAAGTTACTTCTGATATAAAAAAGAAAGGTAAGGATTAGAAAATCTATTTAACACCTAAATCAAACAGTATTAATCAATAGTGTTGCTGGAAAAGCTACTGTTTTCTAGAAAGAGACTCACTTGTTTGATTGTCACTGTTAGTGAAAACACTCAGTAGTTTTAAATGTTCCAAATTGGATTTGAAGGAAACATGTAAAATTCATTTAAAACTAGAATTTCTGTTTCGCTGGTGCTGATCATGATTTAATGCCTTAAAGATCTGAAATTTCAAGACTGTGCCACATCGTCTGGCATCTTAACATCTGTTAAGATACTGTTGTAGTAGTCTTCTGCACTGTGCAGTATAGTATACGTACATGTATACATACATACATACATACATAAAAAGAGAGAGAGGGAGAAAGAGTGGGAAGTAGGTGTGTGGAGAGTAGGTGTACATATGAATAATGAGGATTATTACTTAGTTTATTCAATTTTACTAAAAGTAACTATCAAGAGGTCAAATTCCTTTATACTGTGAGAAGAATTCATGGAATAATTTGCTAGGTCATTCTTATTCATATTCCTCTCTTGACACTTGTTTGTTCATATTTATCAGATATTATCAAGCAGCTTTCAGAAATTCCAAAATTTCAAATATCCATCTATTACCCAAACTGCAGGGAACACTCAATTCGTTCCTTTTAATATATTTAAGAGTCTATTAAATAATTGTACAGCAATTAAGATTGCATTTAATATTTCTACCTTTGTTACAGATTTGTTTTCCTTATCAAATTAAATCCCTCTGTAGATAAACAGAACTCCTAAGCTCTGAGTGTCTTTGGGAGGTCTTAGTATGCCCACTTATACAGGATTTTGGCTTGGAATTACACTTTTCTTGACAAAGTAAACTGGTCACTGTAATGGCAAACATTGGTTTTCTGAAACATACAAAAATGAATTAGTTAGAGTTTTATAACATTCTTATTTTCCCTGCAGAAAAAGGAGAAGCCAAAAAGAAAAGTGAGAAGGAAACTACCATTGATGGGAAAGGCAAAGGTAGTGTTCTTTGTTTGCTTCCCCCTGTTGCCTTCCAAGATTTAGTTCATGAATAATATTGGCGCATCAATATGCAGCTTGGATATTGGTATTCACATCTATCCATGTGTAGCCTATCAAAACAAAAGTGTGGTAGAAAGTTAAGTCTACACGAAGATCATTATTCAAGGCAATAACCTTGTTGGCAAATGTAAGAAAATTATCCAGAGCTGAGCAAGACATTGTGCAAAGTGCCTGATAGCATTGTCCATCTTTGAGGGTGCTACAATATGTGGAAGTGCTCAAAGCTCCATTTGACATTTATCCTTGCTGAAAAGGAAAGCAGGTGTGTGCGTAGGAGTTGAAACGGAGGATTAGCATCAATACATGTACACAAGCCTCACTCAAATAAGCTTTATTAGATGCTCATGAGAAGCAACAGCTGGCAAGGTGAAGTAAGATGCCAAAGTGGAGATATGGGCACGGACTTTGTTTTCACTTACATTTCAAAGGGGTCATTCCCAGAGCTTTGAAAAGAGGACAGTCCTGGGTGTGTAAACATTAAATTGGGCATTACAAAGATTCCTATTCAAATGGTACTGATAAATAATTTATAATACCCAACTGCGTGAAGTAATCGTGTAAGATAAATGAGAAAAAAGCAGCTAAGGTCAGCAGAATCTATCTCAAGTTAGTCAAGTTGCTTACCACCATGGCAAAGATGAGGAAGTCACAGGATCTAATTGAGGAAAACAGTATCACTGTGGAAAGCATGAAGTTGAGAAAGAGTAAAGGTTCTCACTTAGAAATTGATGATTCTCTCACTTCCTTGGTGTCAGGGACCCTTCAGTTGGTATCCCCAATTCCTCATCTCCCACGGCTACATATTTTTATTCAATCTCATGATTCTCTGTACCTCACTCCAGTACCCCCTCCAGTACCTGATTCTGCCCCAATTTTTCCTTCTTCTCATCTCGCCCTTCCAGGTTCCCCCTCCCTCCACCTCCCATTATCATCCTGTTCCCCTTTCTATGCAAGACTGAAACACCCATACCCTGGTCTTCCTTCCTCTTAAGCTTCATATGGTCTGTGGGTTGTATCATGAGCATTGTGAGGTTTGGGGCTAATATCTACTTATCAGTGAGTACATACCATGTTTGTTCTTTTGTGTATAGATTACCTCACTGAGGATGTTATTTTCTAGTTTCATCCATTTGTTTGCAAATTTCATGAAGTCATTGATTTTAATAGCTGAGTAGTATATCATTGTATAAATAAACCACAATTTCTGTATCCATTCTTGTGTTGAGGGACATCTGGGTTGTTTCCAGCTTCTGGCTATTATAAATAAGGCTGCTATGAACATAGTGGGGCATGTGTTCTTGTTATATGTTAGAACATCTGTTAGGTGTATGCCCAGTAGTGGTATAGCTGAGCTTCAGGTAGAACTATTTTCAATTTTCTCAGGATCCGACAGAGTGATTTCCAAGAGGTTTTTACCAGCTTGCAGTCCTGCCAGCAATGGAGGAGTGTTCCTCTTTCTCCACATTCTCACCAGCATCTGCTGTCACCTGCATTTTTTTTTAATGTTTCCAGGATAACTTTATTGGCTAAAGTTAGTTTTAAACATCTTTAACAGAAAAGCATGGTTTTCTTCAGGAAACAGTGGGAATGGGGTAATACCAGTTCCTAAGAGTGACATTATTGGAGAGAGAAATGTATGGATATCGAAAGAAATGTTCATTTTTAAAATTTTCTTAATAATATTATACATGCAGATGTCTCTGAATGATGCTATTCATCTCATCAGAAATCCTGAGGATGTTGGAGTTAGAAAGAATGATTCAAACACTTGTGGGTGGGTGTACCTTGAGGCCAGATTTTTCTGGTGTGCCAAGAAGGGCAATTATAGATACAATTTTTCCCTTACTAATGATTTAAAAAAAAAAAAAAGCAAGGTCAATGAACCACAAAATTTTCATTAAAAGAAGCCATTTTTGAAGCATTTCCCCTAGACTTTTTACAAGGAAGCAGAGATGTCTAAGCTCACTGATGTCATTGATATGTATGAGGGAATCTAAGATCAAACTTTCTAATCCACACAGTATATAGCATTTTAAGTCTCAGATTTCCTGCACCATTGTGAACTTTGCAAACATAATGTAGTTGGAGGAATTAATGAGGAAAGTCAGAAGCAAAAAAAGATCACAAGACATGGAGTTCAGAGGACCCAAAATAAATGGTGAGAAATTGTGTCACCTGCATTTTTGATCTTAGCCATTACAATTGGTCTAAGGTGGAATCTCAGGGTTGTTTTGATTGGTATTTCCCTGATGACTAAGGATGTTGAACATTTCTTTAAGTCCTTCTTAGCCATTAGAGATTCCTCAACTGAGAATTCTCTGTTTAGCTCTGTATTCCATTTTAATAGGGTTAATTGATTCTGTGGCATCTAACTTCTTGAGTTCTTTGTATAAATTGGATTTTAGCCCTCTATCCGATTTAGTCCTGTATGCCTTTTTTTCCCACTCTGTAGGTTATTGTTTTGTCCTGTTGACAGTGTCCTTTCCTTACAGAAGCATTTCATTTTATGAGGTCTCATCTGATTATTGGTCTTATATAACGAGCCATTGGTGTTCTGTTCAGGAAATCTAGAAACTACCTTCAGTAGCATGGCCCCCAGTCAAGGGATGGGGCTGCCCACACTTCTCAATGTTTTTAACCCATAAATGTTCCTGTCCAAAGGAAAGACAGCACAAAAAATAGAGCTGAGTCTGAAGGAAGGACCATCCAGGGACCGCCTCATGTGGGTATACATCTTGTCTACAGACAGTAAACTCAACAAGTGTTGCTGATGCCAAGCTTGCTGACAGGAACCTGGTGTGGCTGTTCCCTTTTGCTAGCATTAACCAATGCAGATGAGGATGCTTGGAGCTAACCATCAAACTGAGCTCAGGGATCCTGGTGGGCTGCTAGCAGAAGGACTGGAGGAGCTGACAGGGATTGCAATCCCATAGGAGGAACAATGTCCACTGGGAGACCACCCAGGGATTAGACCACCAACAAAGAAGTGTTCATGGAGGGATCTATATTTACAGATACATATGCAGCATATCTGACATCAATGGGAGGGTGTCCTTGGCCCTGTGGAGGTTTGATGCTCCAGTGTAGGGAGATGCTGGAGTGGTAGGACAAGAGTGACGTATATAGGTAAGTGAGCACCCTCATAGAGGCAAAGCAGAAAGGGAAGAGGACAGATATGGTGTGAGTGTGTGTGGAGGGGTAACCAGAAAGGAGGATATCATTTGAGATGTAAATGAATGAAATGATTAATAAAAAAAATCCCAAGAAATTAATGATTCAACTGTTACACAGCTTAGATTTCTGCATTTAGTTTTGATTTTCTGATATACAAACTTCAGTACTAGTTTCTATTCATATAGGACATACATATTCATGGAAAGCTGTCACCTCAAGTATCACAGTTCAGGTATAAATACTTTAATCCTAAATATTTCTTCTACTCATATCAGTGATGGCTGAAATTCTGTTCAGAGCTGCTCCATTCTGTTGAGTTATGAAGGAATTGTGCTCCATTAAAATGCAAACATCCCATACCTGCCTATGCAATGGGATAAAAACCAGCTTCTTCTCAGCTATTAATAGTGTCAGTTAATGAGATATCCAGATCTTCTTCTGATAACAGTAAACTGAAAGCAACTCTCTGAAAGTTTATTCAGTAGTTATGTTTAAGTGAGAAGACATCCAAAGAGAACACCATGGTGGGATATAAGCAGGGAGGGTAGGCTGGACAGGATGGTATTAGTCTGTTCTCAAGGAGAGATAGGAATAATAGCTTATGTGGATGGAGTCTAAAAGTGAGACCATAGTATGACAAACTATGTAATGACTACTGTGAATGGAATATAGGAATGATGGCATTTCTCCTACTAGGCTATAAACAGGGTGAAATATATCACACCCAGGGTCGCATATGGCTTACAAAACAAGCAAAAAGGGATGGCAGAAGTTGAGTGTGTCAAAGAGTTTTGTCCAGGAAATATTAGACAAATCGTAAAGGTGCAGGGTCTGGTGTGTTTGTGTGTGTGTGTGTGTGTGTGTGTGTGTGTGTGTGTGTGTGTGTATTTCTGTCTGTCTGTATTCTGTTTCTATATATCTGTCAGTCTTTTTCTGTTTCTATCTGTTTCTAGCTGTCTTTCTGTCTCTCCATCTGTTTTTCTGTCTCTGCCACTATCTCAGTTCTTCTGTCTCTGTCTCTGTCTCTGTCAGCCTCTCTCTCTCTCTCTCTTTGTGTGTGTGTGTGTGTGTGTGTGTGTGTTTGTGTGTGTGTGTGTGTTAGTGTTATTACTTCTCTCTCTGTGTATGTTCTTTTGTTTTAATTAAACCTTGGGGCTGAAAGCTGAAATACATGTATATACAATGAGTCATGGGAAAATCTTAAAGTCTATGCTGTGAAGACCTATGACTTTAGTTTCCCTTTTATATGAAGGTGAAATTCTTCATTACTGAGAACAACTGTATATGGCAATTCCTATTTCTGCAAGTCCAGGACAATTGATGCAGAAACCAAACTAAACCAGTGCTGAACACATATAAGCCTATTCCAATGGGATTGTAAAACACATTTGCACTTTTGAAACCATTTTCCTGTTGGTCACATAAGATAAAATTGAGTCTTATAAATAAATCTAACTTTGATGGGAACATGTATTTTTCAATATTGTGTTTAAAAGTACTTAACACTCAACTACTCAATTTTTATCGTGTGTGTGTGTGTGTGTGTGTGTGTATGCATGTATATATGTATGTATGTACAGAGAGAAAGAAAGAATTTTATTACTTTATAAATGAATATTTCTTTTTACAATTGGATAATATTTTCAAAATTTTCAGAATTTGAATATAATTTTGAAACATTCCATTTTAGGCTTCTTAGCACAGTAGAAATACAATAGGACTAATGAAAAAGTGAAATATAACTTGAACTGTTAAGTAGCTGGCACTCTTTGCTTTTCTTCCAGGTGTGATGAACATCTGACATAAAGAAAAGGAAGTTTTTGTTTTGACTTATGTGTTCAGAGCTTTTAATACATTATGGAATAAGGCCAGATTAGAACTGTGTAACCAACGAAAACCAGGAAACACTGAGATAAGATGAATGTGGTAGCTAGCCTTTTTCTTTTTTATTCTACCCACTACCTGCCTGTGGGATAGTGTCACAGCAAATTTTCCTTTCTTAGTTAATTCTTTCTGGAAATACTATAACCGAAATGTTGAGATACTTATTAATCTCTCAGGTGTATCTCAGACTAATTAAGTTGATAATCTACCTTATTAATTTCCATTAGCATGTCATTTATTTTGGAATAGTGAAAAAAGTAAAACAATGAGTATAAGAATTGTAGCTACAAAGAGTAGCAGGTTAAAAAGATACAAGCCAGCCTTAGATACCTACTGAATACATGATTAATATATTTTGTTTAACATAGATTCATTAAATTAACTTTCACATGTCTCACAAGCTTATTTATAGTATATAATGTATAATATATAACTATAGTAATTTATTTGTACTGTACTTTACTACTTTCTTTTTCCTAATTAAAATAACTCAAGGTGTAAATTCTATGGACTTTACTAGTAGCCTGCATTGGCTGAAAATGCAAGCAGTGGCTCATATGATACCACATTCTCAGCTTAACATTCAGTATTAGTTGAGCCTCAGTATTTGAAAATCTAACTAAATGTAGATACTTTACATTACATGTTGAAAAATCTTCCTCAAAGTTGTGTAAAATAAAAACAAATCAATGTCATTTCAATGGTTAAAAGATATATTCTTACTTAAAGAAATACTATGAAAACCACAACGAAACTAAATATAAGAAAAAAATCAACCAATAAAGGAATTGAAGACTAATCAACCCCTGTCCTGAGCTTTGGGTGAGTGTTATTATTATCTGCACTACTCTACATTGTCAAACAGAAGATATCCCACAAGGGAACTGTGCTGTACAGGGCTGTCAGGAGGATGTAAAGATTTTGAATGCAGAAATTATTACTGAGTCATGAAACAACAGGCCAAAAAACATCTTCAATCAGAACACTGTTCTCTTAACCTCTACTGCCCAGGCTAGAGAAAGTAAGAAAGACAGACATGTATTGACATTCCCATTTGCTGAGCCATTCATCTCTTTTGTGGGTATGTTTCTGATTACTAATCTCATGTATCTGGTTAGTGGGATACTGTAAGTCTCTAATATTAAGTATACTTGCAAATGAGCTTCCAGTTTGCTTTTGAAATTCAATTTTCACCCTCATCTTAGAAGAATAGTAAAAGAGACTGGCCAAGGGATCTATAATGACACTTTCAGGAACAACTGAGGAGATAAAATTCATGTAGAGCCAAGGACAATTCTAGTTTCTAGCAAAGGACAAGAATCTAAGTCTCTATCCTGAGATGGTTTCTGAAGACCTGAATTGTAGGTCTTCTGATAGCAACCAAATTGTAACTGATAACTCAGTCCATGAACTTGATGAAATATGGTAATTTAAATGCTCACAGGACAGATTTAATGCAGATTTTAATGACTTAAACATTGTCTCACAAACTCAATAATGAATGTCACAGGTATTGGGAGAATAGAGTGTGCTTTATTTCATGGTTGTAGGTGGGTTCTTAAGAGGAAGGAAGTAGGCAGAGTGCCCATATAACAAGAGCAGGTTCTAAAAAAATATGAATGATTGGCTGAGATTGGAGATTGGAGACTGGTAAGAATACTTGTTGTTCTTGCTGAGGATTAGAGTTCAGTTTATAGCACTCACATGGTGGCTCACAACCATGCATAACTTCAGCTCCATGGGACTTAACACCATTTTTTCTGATCCATAAGGACATGTATTAAGCATGCAGTGCATGCACATACATGCAAGCAATGCACTCATACACATCAAATAAATGAATAGACCTGAAAATGTCTAGTGGTTAATAAGCCTTTTCTGGGATGATGTATCGTATGAGACCTGATCAGTATTTGGCCCACCCCTTAGGCATCTATTCACCTTCCCAATCCTAGCACTGCTCTAGAGTTTCATTTGTATTTTTATGCATAGCTTCCAGGTAATTGTGGTTTTTGCCTTGTTAAAGAAGAAACTTGTCAAGAAACTAGACTGCCTAGTATTTCTGACACCTGGCTAGGTCATTGCTAAGATAGAACCTTTGTCATTTTGGCCAAGGACTTTGATCAAATCCTTGTCCCTAAACAGCCTAACTAATTTCTATCTCCTAGTCACATTATTAGGTCCACTTGTCTCTGGTGGGCTACTTTTGGGATGTTATGTTATAAACATTTTGAGAATAAATTTATTGCCATTTTCTATATCTGTAAGTCTATTTTTTATGAAAATAAGTTTGATAAAATAACTGATAGATGTTAGTTGTATAGAGTGATATACATATTTTGAATTATCTGACAGAAATTGAAATTGGAAGAAGGAACCTAAAGACTCTATTGATATTTTTTGAAGTAAGCTATTATATAACAGCATAAATAAATTAATTCGGCCATATAGAACTGCTTTCTTACAAAGATTATTGGCATGTACAAGTAGGTGAGCAGAACTAGGATCCATCCCAGTGGACCTTATACTTTGATAGGATGCATAGTTAAGTGACACAAGTTTATTAGTTCATCTTAGAGTAAGGATGGTGGAGGAACTAAGTTAGGAGTAATGGTTGGAAACAATTGATGAAGTGTAGAGACATTAAAATAGATGGGGTTGTCAGGCCCTCTGAGAGTGAATTGATTTTACATATTTTACTTTATTTTATTATTTATTTTTATGGTTGTGAGGTTCAGACCCAAGGCCATATACATGTATAAATTTATGGTCAACCACTGAACCATATCCTGAGAGACATTTATATTGGTATCTGATGCTTCAAAATCAAGTCATTCACATGTGTATCAATGAATGACATTTGACTATGATATTTGTATATGATGTGGTTTGTACAAACAGCCAAAATACTCAGATACATACATGGGTTTTTAAATTTCATTAAAAGTATAATGTAAAGTTCTGAATATTATTTTTCAATGTAGTAATTTTAATCAATTATATTAACATATTGGAGATAGATAAGATTATCCAGAGTAATGATGTCAAAGAAAGGGATCTAGAATTAAGAACTAGTTATTTCAGTCTTTTAAGAAATACCAAAGAAGATTTCTAACATAATATTGATAATCATATATACATGTACTCTTTATACTAACACATATTATGGTAATAATAATCCTTAAACTTATTGCATGTTCTTATTTGAATATTATGACAGCTCTATAAAGTAAGAATTAAAATAATCATTTTGTAAAGGGGAACCTACTATGAAGAGTTAATTTACATATGATCACAAATGGCATAAATGCAGTAATAGGAAATAAGTAATGCAAAAATTTATTACTTTATTCAGTTGTATCTTAAAAGTGTTTTTATTTTGATACAGAGGTCACATGATATCAGAATGAGATTCATCAACTTTTTTGTCCTGTTTTTTTTTGTTTGTTTGTTTGTTTGTTTTGGTGTAGGTCCACATTACATTAAGCTAATCATAGAATTGGCCCTGCCTTACCTCTTGCTTATGTCTTTTGGAGGAGAAAAGAATAGATTTTCAGAGAGAAGACATGATTTGAATCACACCAGTCCTTTTGGGCTCATTTCTAATCTGACCTTTGTGGTGAGGTTGATGGTCTTGATCCTCTTGCAGAATGAGTACATGAACTTTGCCTTATGTATGGGCTGAAATTATGTCTGAGAGTCACTCCCTAAGGTAAAGTAATAGAGCCAAAAAAAAAGTAGTTTCTGGGCTAGAAAACAAATACAGAAACTCTCTTTAAAAATTTACTTCTATATAAAGGAAATATAGGTGATTTGTTTCATTATATACCCTTATGAAAAAATTAAAGAAGTGTTTTATGTGCCATGTAATAATTTATTGTGACCTCCAAAATAAAATGAATTATATCATGAATTTATATGCTACATGTCATTATACTTAGTATAAAATGTAGATGTTTATTGTAAAAATGAGGAAGCAGAGATTTAACTAAAGCTATGTTGTTAGACCCAATGACCTGTCCTGCCTGCCTGTAGCCTTATATTTTTCCCATCAAATAGCATTCAAGAAGACAATACCAGAAGTTCCAGATGATAAGGTATTTCATTGTTTGAGACTTGGTCTTCTTCTACATCACAGGATGGCCTGAAAATTACTGTAATCCTTCCTTAGCATCCTCAACTGCTGAGATTGTGTATTTCAATAATCACAGTCAAAATGAGCAATTGTGTATAACAGAGGACATTGAACATGTAAAGAGATGGAGTATGTTATATTTCAGATTAGTTGGAATATTCTTTTTATTTTTTAAAGATTAATCTAAATAAATGAAACTGATACCTAGATTATATGTCCACTCTAATAAGTTTTTAATCTTAATGGGCAAATGGATAAAACAGTGTGGTACATTTACTCAGTGGAATAACATTTATCTGTTAAGAAATGAAATAATGAAATTCACAGGCAAATTGAAGAAACTAGAAAATTTTATCCTGAGTGAGATAACCTAGATAGACCCAAAAAGACCCAGAAAGACAAATCTGCTTCCTCGTGCAGCAGATGGGAACACATACAAACACCCCATAGCCAAACATTTTTTTATAAAATGAGAGACCTTGGAATACTCAACCTTAAATGAGATGTCTTTACCAAATTTCTCTGCTCAAGATCATAGAACTCTACAGAAGAAGAAACTGAAAGACTCAGAGGTAGGAAGGACACCAAGGACACAGGGCCTTCTAAATGTATCAAGACTGATAAACATACAAACTCACAGACACTGAGGCAGCATACATAGGGCCTATATGGGACTGCTCCAGATGGGTGCAACCAAAAGCAGAAGCAGACACGTGTCCATTCCTAATTCAGAAGATATCTCCAACTGATAACCTCTTACAAATGAAAAATTAGTTTTCTAAAAGGATGTCTCACTGAACCACTGCACTCAAAGAAGTTTGTAAGAACCCTCCCCCCACAACCCTACACCCCAGAGCTGCAACTAGGAACCTGGGGCACTCAGGACACATCACCCATCCAAACCCTGTCCCTCTGGATTACCACTCTCCTTCTGCTCCTCACTGATCTTTTTGGCTGGGGCGGACACCTAGCTGGTATGTTCCCATGAAGATAACATATCCTGAGCTATCCTAGAGGAACTACTGTACTCAGAGCAGCAGAGGAACCACTGCAGTCAGAGCAGCTGAGAAACCACTGCACTCAGAGCAGCAGTTAAACCACTGCACTCAGAGCAGCTGAGGAACCACTGCATTAAAAGCAGCAGTTGAACTACTGCACTGAGAACTGCAGGATTTCAGGATCCCAGAGGCAGCCTCAGTCCCAGAAGCTCTTCCACCCAGGAGCTCAGGACCACAAGATCAAATAGACAACTGAACACTGAGGAGTTCTGACACAAGTAAGATAACTAGAAAGACAGTCTCCAGTTAGAGACAGTGAGTGCAGGTAGCACTAGAAATAACCAGATGGCAAAAGGCAAGCACAAGAACATAAGCAACAGAAACCAAGTTACCTGGCATTATCAGAACCCAGTTCTCCCACCATAGCAAGTTCTGCACACCCTATCACACTAGAAAAGCAGGATTCAGATTTAAAATCACTTCTCATGATGATGACAAGGGACTTTAAGAAGGGCATAAATAAATTCTCTTAAAGAAATTCAGCAGAACACAGGTAAATAGGTAGAAGTCCTTAATAAAGAAACACAAAAATCCCTTAAAATTGCAAGTAAACAAAACCAAACAGGTGAAAGAATTAAACAAAACCATTGAGAACATAAAAATGGAAGTAGAAACAATAAAGAAATCAAAAGGGAGACTACCCTGGAGATAGAAAACCTAGGAAAGAGATCAGGAGTCATAGATGCAAGCATCCCCAACAGAATACAAGAGAAAGGAGAATCTCATGTGCAGAAAATACCATGGAAAACATTGACACAGTTGTCAAAGATAACGCAAAATGCAAAAAGATCCTAACTCAAAACATCCAGGAAATCCAGGACACAATGAGAAGACCAAACTTAAGATAATAGGTATAGATGAGAGTGAAAATTCCCAACTTAAAGGGCCAGTAAATATCTTAAACAAAATTATAGAAGAAAACTTTCCTAGCCTAAAAAAAGAGATACCAATGAACGTAACAAGAAGCCTACAGAATTCCAAATAGACTAGACAAGAAAAGAAATTCCTCTTGTCACATAATAATCAAAATATCAAGTGCACAAAACAAAGAAAAATACTAAAAGCAGTAAGGGAAAAAGGTCAAGTAACATATTAAGGCAGACCTATAAGAATTACAACAGACTTCTCACCAGAGACTATAAAAGCCAGAAGATCCTGGAGTGATATCATATAAACCTTAAGAGAACACAAATGCCAGCCCAGACTACTATGCCCAACAAAACTCTCAATCACTATAGATGGAGAAACCAAGATATTCCATGACAAAACTGAGTTTACACAATATCTTCCCACAAATCCAGCCCTACAAAGTATAATAGATGGAAAACTCCAACACACAAGGAGACAAACTAAAACCTAGAAAAAGCAAGAAAGTAATCTTCCAACAAACCCAAAAGAAGATAGCTACACAAAAATAATTACCCTAAGAGGTCCCCAGCTTTTGTCCATTGGTTGGGTGCTAGTATCTGTATTTGCTTGTTGGCCCTTTCAGAGGGCAGCCATGCTAGGCTCCTGTCTGTAACCACACCAGAGCATCAGTAACAGAGTGAGGCCCCGGGACCTTTCTTGACCTGTATCCCAGTTTGGGCCTGTCACTGCTATTCCTTTCTTTTATGATCTTCTTCATTTTTGACCCTGAAGTTCCTTAAGACAGGATCAATTTTTGGTTAGATTTTTTTTTTTTGACTGGGGCATGGCAACCCTGTCTTTCCACTTGATGTCTTGACTTTCAACTAAAGGTAGACTCTACAAGTTCTCCCTCCCCACTAAAGAGCACTTAGTTCAAGGTACTTCCCTTTGAGTCATGGGATTCTCTCACCTCCAAGGGCTCCAGTATATTCTAGGGGGTCCATCCCCCCTTACTACCTCACCAGGTTGCCTCTTTCAATTCTTTCTGCTGGCCCTTAGGGCTTCATTCCCGTTCCTCTGCCCCAATAATACCTGATTAGGTTCCTCCCTTCCCTTCTCTGTTCCATTTCCCACTGAGGTCTTTCCTTCCCTCTGCCACCATGACTATATTCTTCTCCCTCCCAAG
Source organism: Rhabdomys pumilio (assembly GCA_030674055.1). Taxonomy (NCBI): domain Eukaryota; kingdom Metazoa; phylum Chordata; class Mammalia; order Rodentia; family Muridae; genus Rhabdomys; species Rhabdomys pumilio. The sequence continues at coordinate 1,897,371 of JANHMN010000003.1, read as the reverse complement.
TGGAATTATGGCATCCTCACTTAGGTCCTTCATCTTGTTAACCTTCATGACTCCTGTGGGTTGTATCCTAGGTATTCTGTACCTTTTTGGCTAATATCCACTAATTAATGACTACATACCATGAATGTCTTTTTTAGTCTGAATTACCTCACTCAAGATAGTATTTTCTAGATCCATCCATTTGCCTGTAAAACTCATGATGTCCTTTTCTTAGTAGCTGAGTAGGGCTCCATGTGTAAATGAACCACATTTTTCTGTATCCATTCTTTCATTGTGGGGCATCTGGGTTATTTCTAGCTTCTGCCTATCACAAATAAGGTTGATATGAACACAGTGAAGCATGTATTTCTGTGGCATAGTGGGGCATCTTTTACTCAAAAGATATACTAAAGGGTATATTCTCAAGAATGGTATAGCTAGGTCATCAGATAGATCTATTTCCAATTTTCTGAAGCACCTCCAGATTGATTTCCAGATTGGTTGTACCAGCTTGCAATCCCACCAGCAATGGAGGAGTGTTCCTCTTTCTCCACATCCTTGCCAGCATCTGCTGTCACCTGAGTTTTTGATCTTAGCCATTCTGATTGGTGTAAGGTGGAATCTCAGGGTCGTTTTAATTTTAATTTCCCCAATCACTAAGGACTTTGAACATATCTTTAACTTCTCAACCATTTGAGATTCCTCTGTTGTGAATTCTCTGTTTAATTTATACACCATCTTTTGATTGGCTTGTTATGTTTCTTGGTAGTTAGTTTCTTGAGTTTTTTGTATATTTTGGATATTAGCTCTCTATCACATGTGAGGTTAGTGAAGGTTTTTTCCCCCATCTGTAGGATGCCAGTTTGTCATATTGACTATGTCCTTTGCCTTACAGAAGCTTTCTGGTTTTATGAGGTCCCATTTACCAATTCTTGACCTTAGAGCCTGAGCCATTAGAGTTCTGTTTAGGAATTTCCTCCTGTGCTAATGAGTTTGAGGCTCTTTCCTTGTTTCTCTTCTATTAGATTCAGTGTATCTGGTTTTATATTGAGATTCTTGATCCACTTGAACTTGAGCTCTTGTGTAAGGTGACAAATATGGATCTATTTTCATTTTTATACATATGGAATTCTAGTTCAACCAGCATCAATTATTGAAGATGCTATCTTATTTTCCATTGCCTATCTTTGTCTTCTTTGTCAAAGATCAACTATCCGTAAGTGTATGGTTTTATTTCTGGGTCTTCAGTTCTATTCCATTGATCCATGTGTCTGTCTCTGTACCAATACCATGCTGTTTTTAACACTATTGCTCTGTACTATAGCTTGAGATTAGGGATGATGATTCCCCTAGAAGTTCTTTTATTGTTAAGAATTGTTTTCATTATTCTGGTTTTTTGCTTTTCCAGATGAATTTGAGAATTGCTCTTTCCATGTTTTTGAAAAATTGTGTTGGGATTTTGATGGGGATTGTATTGAATCTATAGATTGCTTTTGGTAGGATGGCCAGTCTTTACTATGTTAATTCTGCCAAACCATGAGCATGGGAGATCTCTCCATTTTCTGAGATCTTCTTCGATTTCTTTCTTGAGAGATTTGAAGTTATTGTCATACAGATCTTGCACTTGTTTGGTTAGAGTTACTCCAAGTTATTTTCATATTATTTGTGGCTATTGTGAAGGGAGTTGTTTCCCTAATTTCTTTCTCAGCTTTTTTATCATCTGTGTAAAGGAAGGCTACTGATTTATTTGAGTTAATTTTATATCCATCCACTTTGCTGAAATAGTTTATCAGCTGTAGAAGTTCTCTGGTATAATTTTTGGGGTCGCCTATATATACTAGCATATTATCTGCTAATACTGATATCTTTACCTCATCTTTGCTGATTTTTATCCTCTTGATCTGTTTTTGTTGTCTTACTGTTCTAGCTAGTACTGTGTAGAATAGATATAGGGAGAGTGGACATCCTTGTCATGTCCCTGATTTTAGTGGGATTGCTTCAAGTATTTCTCCATTTAATTTAATATTGACTGTTGGTTTTCAATAAATTGCTTTTATTGTGTTTAGGTATGGTCCTTGAATTCCTGATCTCTTCAAAACTTTTAAGCTGAAGGTGTGTTGTATTTTGTCAAATGCTTTTCAGCATCTATGGAAATGAACATGTGATGTTTTTCTTTGAGTTTGTTTATATAGTGGATTATGTTAATGGATTTTTATATATTGAAGCTTGCATCCCTGGGATGAAGTCTACTTGACTGTGGTGGTGAATGATGTTTTTCTTTCTCATACATTTTATTGTTGTTGATATTTACATCTGCTGCATTATGTGGGAGAAATACTATACAAAAGAGTGTGTGGCTGTAGAGCTAGTTTCAAGTCTGCATTTAGCAATACGAGGGCTTTTTCTTCTTTTTGCTTTTCTTTTTTTATTTAAAACACTTTATTTATCAATATTTGTATAAACATATATACTTATACATGTATACATATATACATACATATATAAATGGTGATTAAATAATAAGATGTATTTAAAAAGTATGGGGATTGGGAAGAGTGGGAGGAAGGAGAGAAAGGGGAAAATAATGTAAATACAGTGTTCATATATGAAATTCTCAAAAAGGAATCCAGTTTTTTAAAATGTTCAACAGATTAACTAGCATTTTACAATATGAAAATAAATATGATCTATAATTATGTTGAAGGACATTTTAACTCACTACAAACTTTGAAGTTTAAAATGAGATCAATAAAAATTATTTTACCCAGCATACTAACACAAACCACAATAACATTTTATAATTCAAAGTATATCTGAGAACAACAAAATAGATTGTCAGGAGCTAAGTCAGCAGAAGCAGAAGTACAGATATCTTTTAGAACAGGGTATCAGCTGGGTGAAGGTTCAGGGGTCAGGTCACTATGACTCTTCCTATGATTCACTTATCCTTATCTAATTTGGTACTATCTGCCAAAGGCTACCTATTTACAAGGTCTATGACTACTCAGGCTGGTAAATTTCCACAAAAGCTGCTTGTTTACAATAGTTTATAGCCCTCCATTTCAGTGTTTTTCCATAGAGACCCAAGAATTGGTCTTCAACCTCTCCATGATTGTTAACCCTACTTCCTTTCATCTTGGGATCATTAATTGAGTTATTTTTGCTTATTTCCTTTGATCCCTGGGCCTTTAATAGGCTGACTAACTTTGTGAAACAACAGACAGATAATCTGATAGCAAAATCTATTCAGATACATTATCATATGTTAGCTATGGAGGACCACGAGACTCTAAATGAGGTTGTTATTCTATCCAGGGTGTTCCCAAGTCCCATCTCCACCCAACCTAAAAGAGGGGGTTTCCGCTCCTAGACCAAGCAGAGAGGGGCCACCCAGAACCCCCTCTGACTGGCTCAATTAATGGTCACAAGATGAAAGGAAGTAGGGTTAACAATCATGGAAAGGTTGAAGACCAATTCTTGTATAAGCTCTCCTTTTTCTCTTTCTCTGTCTTTTTTCAAGACCTTCTCTGGCCTTTTTCATGCTCTCTTTAATCATCCCTGTTTTGTCTATGTAAAAACCGCATTCTTCTTTAAGGGCTGTACACAGTCTAGAGCTGTACACAGTCTTTTCTATTGTAAAAGAGAAAATCAGGTCCAATAAAGTCCTTTGCAATTTTTGGGGATCACATCAGACAGTAAAACGAGGGATTTCTTCAGATTAGTGATGTCAATCTATAGCTATTTGATATCCTTGTCAAAGACCCATCGGATATCTGAGTAGTATAAGTCCAGAGGCCAGCATCAGGATTAGAACTTCTAATAGCAGACATCACAGGTGATTAATTTTTACCTTAGGTACTTTACTTAGGCCTGGGTTAGAGCTCCTGGTAGCCCCGCTTAATCTAGGTTTTGTGAGGCTGGGTGCAGAGTTGCCGCTGGTAATCCCGCTTAGTGCTTGGGCCCAGACAGGAAGCGAATGATGGTTTTGATGTGTTCTTGAATTCAGTTTGCAAGAATTTTATTGAATATTTGTGCATCGATATTCAGAAGCAAAATTAGTATGAAAGTATCTTTTATTGTTGCATCCTTGTGTTGTTTAGGTATCAGAGTAATTGTAGCTTCATAAAATAAATTAGGTAGTGTACCTTCTGTTTCTATTTCATGGAATAGGCTAGGGTATTAGGTCTTCTGTGAAGGTCTGGTAGAATTCTGCACTAAAGCCATCTGGCCCTGGGAGGTTTTGGGGGGTGGGTTGGGAGGTTTTTAATGAATTCTGTTTCTTTAGGGAATATGTGTTTGTTTAGATAGTTTACCTGCTCTTGATTTAATTTTTGTATATGGTATCTGTCAAGAAAACCATTCATTTCATCTAGATTTTCCAGGCTTTTTTTTTTTTTTTTTTTTTTTTTTCTCGTATAGGCTTTTGTACTAGGGTCTTTGGGATTTTTGAATTTCCCTCATTTCTGTTGTTATGTCTCCCTTTTCATTTCTGATTATGTTAATTTGGATATTACCTCTGGGCCCTTTAGTTAGTTTGACTAGGGGTTTATCTATCTTGTTGATTTTCTCAAAGAGCCAGCTTTTGGTTTTGCTGATTCTCCGTATAGTTCTCTTTGTTTCTATTTAGTTGATTTTGGCCCTGAGTTTGACTGTTTCTTGCCTTCTACTCCTCTTGGGTGTGTTTGCTTCTTTTTGTTCTAGAGTACTCAGGTGTGCTATTAAGTTACTAGTGCCAATTTCTTTACCAGGCACTTAGTGTTAGGAATTTTCCTCTTAGCACTGCTTTCATTGTGTCTCATAAGTTTGGGTATGTGGTGCCTTCATTTTTGTTGAATTCCAGGAAGTGTTTAATTTCTTTCTTTATTTCGTCACTGACCAAGTTATCATTAAGTAAAGAGTTGTTCAGTTTCCCCTTGTATGTGAGTTTTCTATTGTTTTTGGTCTTATTGAAGACCATACTTAGGCCATGGTGATCTCATAGGATGCATAGGACTATTTCAATCTTCTAGTATAGGTTGAGGCTTGTTTTGTGACCAATTATATGGTCAGCTTTGGAGACGGTAGTACCATGTGGTGCTCAGAAGAAGGGATATTATTTTGTTTTAGGATGAAATATTCTGGAGCTGTCTCTTAAATCCATTTGGTTCACAACATCTGTTAGTTTCACTGTGTCTCTGTTTAGTTTCTGTTTCAATGACTTGTCCATTAGTGAGAATGGGGTGTTTAAGTCTCCCACTATTATTCTGTGAAGTTCAATGAATTTTTTGAGCTTTAGTAAAGTTTTTTTTTTTTTTTTTGAATGTTGGTACCTTTGTATTTGAGGCATAGATGTTCAGAATTGAGACTGTATCTTGGTGGATTTTTCCTTTTATGAATATGAAGTGTCCTTCCTCATCTCACTTGATAACTTTTGGTTGAAAGTCTATTTTATTGGTATTAAGATGGCAACTCCAGCTTGTTTCTTGGGCCCATTTGCTTGGAAGACTTTTTTTCCAGCCTTTCAATTGGTTTTGTCTTTGTTATTGAGGTGTGTTTCTTCTATGCAGAAAAATACTGGCTCCCATTTGCACATGCTGATAGATTATGTCCTTTTATAGGAGACTGTTGATATTGAGTTGATATCGAGTCTGTTGATATTGAGAGATTTTAAAGATAGTTGATTGTTAGCTCCTGTTATGTTCAATGTTGTAGATAGTATTACGTGCAAGTGATTCTCTCCTTTTTGTGTTGTTGTAAAATGATTAATATCTTGCTTTTTCTTTGCTGTACATAACCTTATGTTGGAGTTTTTCTTCTAGAATCCTCTGGAAGGCTGGGTTGGTAGATAGCTATTGTTTGAATTTGGTTTTGTCTTGGTATATTTTAGTTTCTCCATCTAAGTTGATTGAGAGTTTTGCTGAGTAAAGTAGCCTGGGCTGACATTTGTGTTCTCTTAGGGTCTGCATGACCACTGTCTTGGTTTTTCTGACTTTTAATGTCTCTGTTGAGAAATTTGGTGTAATTCTAATAGGTCTGCCTTTATATGTGACTTGGTTTTTTTCCCTTGCAGCTTTTAATATTCTTTCTTTGTTCTGTGCATTTAGTGTTTTAATTATTATATAATGAGAAAATTTTCTTTTCTGGTCCAATCTATTTGATGTTTTATAGGCTTCTTGTATGTTTATGACCATCTTTTTCTTTAGGTTGGGGAAGTTTTCTTCTATGATTTTGTTGAAGATGGTTTCAGGTCCTTTAAGCTGAGAACCTTTGCTTTCCTCTATTCCTACTATTCTTAGATTTGGTCTTTTCATTGTGTGCTGGATTTCTTTGATGTTTTGGGTTAGGAGTTTTTTATGTTTCAAATTTTCTTTGACACTTGTGTCAATATCTTCTAAAGTATCTTCTATACCTGAGATTCTTTCTTCTGTCTCTTTTATTCTGTTGGTGATGTTTACATCTGTAATTCCTGATCTCTTTCCTAGGATTTCCATTTTAAGGGTTGCCTCCATTTGTGTTTTCATTATTGTTTCTACTTCCACTTTTAGGTCCTATGTGCAGCAGACCTCCTGGAGGTTTTGAGACTGTGGTGTCTTCAAAAGGAGCAAACAAACTGATGCTTTTTTTTTTTTTCACAGAAGGCACCCACCGGAAGAGATAACTTTATTTTATTAATTACTCTTTGTTCTCTATACCCTTTTCTTGGTGACCTCATATAATCCCATGGGTTTAGTGCCATCTGTGTTGCAATAAATCATGAATATCTGCCACTAACTTTGAACTTCAACCTCATATACCCAACTGACTTATCACCATCTCCATTAAATATTCATTCATTATCATTGTTCACAGGGTTTTTAAAAACCTTTTTTTTTCTGTTAAGATATCATTTTTTAAATTTTCTGTTTATTATTGAAAATTTTATTCACATTTCAGATGTTATCCCCCTTACCACATTTCCCCCCTGACCCAGGAACCCCCTATCCCATCACCCCTCCTCATGCTTCTATGAGGATGTGTCCCCACATCACCCACTCCTACCTCCCCACCCTCAAATTCCCCCACGCTGGGGGATCCAGCCTTCATGGTACCAAGAATTTCCTTCCTCTACCACTTATGCCTGACAAGTCCATCCTCCCCTACATATACAACTCGAACCATGGGTCCCTTTATATGTGCTCCCAGGCTGGTGGTTCAGACCCTGGGAGCCCTGGTTAGTTGGTATTGTTGCTCTCCTCATGGGGCCACAAACTCTTTCAGCTCCTTCAGTCTTCTCTCTAAATCGTCCATTGGGAACCTCTTGATCAGTTCATTGGTTAGCTGTGAGCATCCACCTCTGTATATGTCAGGCTCCGGCAGACCTCTAAGGAGACAGCTATATCAGGCTCCTGTCAGCATGCACTTCTTGGCATTCAAATCAGTGTCTACCTTTGGTGACAGCAAATGGGATGGATACCAACATGGAACAGTTTCCAGATGACTCCTCTTTCAGGTTCTGTCTCACACTTTATCTCTATATTTGCTCCCATGAGTATTTTGTTACTCCTTCTAAGAAGGACTGAAGCACTATCAATTGGTTGTCCATCTTCATGAGCTTGGTCTATGAGTTGAATCTTGGGTATTTCAAGCTTTTGGGTTAATATCCAATTATCAGTGAATGAAAGCCATGTGTGTTCATCTGTGATTATGTTATCTCACTCAGGATTATATTTTCTAGCTCCATCCATTTGCCGAAGAATTTTTTTAATTCATTGTTTTTTAATAGCTGAGTAATACTCCATTGTGTAAATGTACCACATTTTTTGTATCCATTCCTTCGTTGAAGGACATCTGGGTTCTTTCCAGCTTCTGGCTATTATAAATAAGACTGCTATGAACATTGTAGAGCATATGTCTTTGTTATATGTTGGAGCATCTTCTGGGTATATGCCTAGGACTGGTATAGCTTGGTCCTCAGGTAATGCTATGTGCTATTTTCAGAGGAAGTGCCAGACTGATTCCCAGAGTGGTCGTAACACCTTGCAATCCCACCAACAATGGATGAGTGTTCATCTTTCTCTACATCCTCGCCAGCATCAACTATCACCTGATTTTTTGATCTCAGCCATTCTGACTGGTGTGAGGTGGAACCTCAGGGTTGTTTTGATTTGCATTTCTTTGATGACTAAGGATGCTGAACATTTCTTTAGGTGCTTCTCGGCCATTCTAATTTCCTCAGTTGAGAATTCTTTGTTTAGCTCTGTACCTCATTTTTTAATAGGGTTATTTGGTTTTCTGGAGTCTAGTTTCTTGAGTTCTTTGTATATATTGGATATTAGCCCTCTATTGGATGTGCAATTGGTAAAGATCTTTTCCCAATCTGTTGGTTGAAATTTTGTCCTATTGACAGTGTCCTTACCTTATAAAAGCTTGGCAATTTTATGAGGTTCCATTTGTCAATTCTTGATCTTAGGGCATAAGCCATTGGTGTTCTGTTTAGGAACTTTTCTCCTATGCCCAAGTGTTCAAGGTTCTTCCCCATCTTCTCTTCTATTAGTTTTAGTGTATCTGGTTTTATGGAAAAATCCTTTATCCATTTGATAAAAATCTTTATCTCCTTTGTACAAGGAGATAAGAGTGGATTGATTTGCATTCTTCTACATGTTGTCCTCCAGTTGAACCAGCCACCATTTCTTGAAAATGCTGTTCTTTTTCCACTGGACAGCTTTAGCTCCTTTGTTAAAGATCAAGTGACCATATGTGTGAGGGTTCATTTCTGGGTCTTCAGTTCTATTCCTTTGATCTTCCGGCATGTCATTGTACTAACACCATGCAGTTTTTATCACTATTGCTCTGTAGTAGAGCTTGAGGTCAGGAATGGTGATTCCTCGAGAAGTTCTTTTATGGTTGAGAAAAGTTCTTGCTATCCTGGGTTTTTTGTTATTCCAAATTAATTAAAGAATTTCTCTTCCTAACTCTGTGAAGAATTAAGTTGTGATTTTAATGGGGATTGCATTGATTCTGTAGATTGCTTTTGGCAAGATGGCCATTTTTACTATATTAATCCTGCCAAATCATGAGTATAGGAGATCTTTCCATCTTCTCAGATCTTCTTCCTATTTTTTCTTCAGAGACTTGAAGTTCTTATCATTCAGATCTTTCACTTGCTTGGTTAAATTCACACCAAGGTATTTTATATTATTTGTGACTATTGTGAAGTATGTCATTTCCCTAATTTCTTTCTCAGTATGTTTATCTTTTGAGTAGAGAAAGGCTACTGATTTGTTTGAGATGATTTTATAACCAACCATTTTGCTGAAGTTGTTTATCAGTTTTTATATCTAATAAAAGTTTTGGGGTCACTTAAGTATACTATCATATCATCTATTAATAGTGACATTTTGACTTTTTCCTTTCCTATTTGTATCTCTTTGAATTCTTTTTCTTGTCTAATTGATCTAGCTAGGACTTCCAAGACTATATGAAATAGGTAGGGAGAGAGTGGGTAGCCTTTTCTAGTCCCTGATTTGGGAGATTGCTTCAAGTTTCTCTTCGTTTAGTTTTATATTGGCTATTGGTTTGCTGTGTATTAAGTTTATTATGTTTAGGTAAGGGCCTTGAATTCCTGATCTTTCTAAGACTTTTACCATTAAGGGATGTTGAATTTTGTCAAATTCTTTCTCAGCATCTAGTGTGATGATCATGTGTGTGTGTGTGTTTGTGGGTTTTTTTTTTTTTTTGACTTTGTTTATATAGTGGGTTACATTGATGGATTTCGAATGTTGAACCATTCTTGCATTTCTGGGATAAAGCCTACTTGATCATGAAGGATGATTGTTTTGATGTGTTCTTGGATTCAGTTTGTTGGAATTTTATTGAGTATTTTTACATCAATCTTCATAAGTGAGATTGGCCTGAAGTTCTCTGTTTTGTTGTTGTTGTTGTTATCTTTGTGAAGTTTAGGTATGAACATGACTGTGGCTTCATAGAACCAATTGGGTAGGGTTCCTTCTGTATCTATTTGTGGAATAGTTTGAAGAGAATTGTTGGTGTTGGGTCTTTCTTGAAAGTCTGATAAAATTCTGCACTAAAACCATCTGGTCCTGGGCTTTTTTTGGGGTGGGGGAGACTTTTAATGACTACTGCCATTTCCTTAGGGGTTATGGGACTGTTTAGATGGTTTATCTCATTTTGATTTAACTTTGGTATCTGCTATTTGTCTAGAAAATTGTCCATTTCATCCAGATTTTCCAGTTTTGTTGAGTATAAGCTTTTTTAGTATGACCTGATGATTTTTTTTTTTAATTTCTTCAGTTATGTCTCCCCTTTTAGTTCTAATTTTATTAATTTGGATACTGTCTTTGTGCTCTCTAGCTAGTCTGGCTAAAGGTTTATCTATGTTGTTGATTTTCTCAAAGAACCAGCTCCTGGATTTATTGATTCTTTGTATAGTTCTTTTTGTTTCTACTTGGTTGATTTGAGCCCTGAGTTTGATTATTTCCTGCCATCTACTCCTCTTGGGTGTATTTGCTTCTTTTTGTTCTAGAGCTTTCAGTTGTGCTGTCAAGCTGCTAGTGTAAGCTCTCTCTTGGTTTTGTTGTTGGTTTTTTTTTTTTTTTTTTTGGTTTTTTTTTTTAGACACTTAGATCTATGAATTTTCCCTTTAGCACTGCCTTCATTGTGTTCCATAAGTTTTAGTATGACGAGCCTTCATTTTCATTACATTCTAAAGTTCTAAAAAGTCTTTCTTTATTTCTTCCATAATCAAGTCATCATTGAGTAGAGCATTGTTCAGTTTCCATGTGTATGTGAGCTTTCCATTGTGTTTGTTATTATTGAAGACCAGCCTTTGTCTGTGGTGATCTGATACAATGAAATTATTAGAATCCTTTTGTATTTGTTGAGGCCTGCTTTGTGAGACTTCATCTTGGTAGATTTTTTTCTTTAACGAGTATGAAGTGTTCGTTCTTATCGTTTTTGGTAACATTTGTTTGAAAATAAGTTTTATTCGATATTAGAATGGCTACTTCAGTTTGTTTCTTGGGACCATTTGCTTGGAAAATTGTTTTCCAGTACTTTACTTCAAGCTATTGTCTGTGTTAGCCAGTGAGGTGCATTTCCTTTGTACAGCAAAATTTTGTGTCCTGTTAATGTTTCCAGTCTGTTAATCTATATGTTTTTATTGAGGAATTGAGTCCACTGATGTTAAGAGAATTTAAGGGAAAATGATTGTTGCTTCCTTTGTTTTTGCTATTAGAGGTGTTTGTGTAGCTATCTTTTTTTGGGTTTGTTGGAAGATCACTTTCTTGTTTTTTCTAGATTGTAGTTTGTCTCCTTGTGTTGGAGTTTTCCATCTATTATCCTTTGTAGGACTGGATTTGTGGGAAGATATTGTGTAAATTTGGTTTTGTCATGAAATATCTTGGTTTCTCCATCAATAATGATTGAGAGTTTTGCTGGGTATAGTAGTCTGGTCTGGCATTTGTGTTCTCTTAGGATCTGTATGATATTAGTTCAGGATCTTCTGCCTTTTATGGTCTCTGGTGAGAAGTCTGTTGTAATTCTTATAGGTCTGCCTTTATATCTTACTTGACCTTTTTCACGTACTGCTTTTAGTACTTTTTTCTTTGTTTTGTGGATTTGATATTTTGATTATTACGTGACAAGCAGAATTTCTTTTCTCATCTAGTCTTTTTGAAGTTCTGTAGGCTTTTTGTTATGTTCATGGGTACCTCTTTCTTTAGGCTAAGGAAGATTTCCTCTATAATTTGTTTAAGATATTTACTGGCCCTTTTGGTTGGGAATCTTTACTCTCATTTATACCTATTATCCTTAGGTTTGGTCTTCTCATTGTGTCTTAAATTTCCTGGATGTTTTGTGTTAGGAGCTTTTTGCATTTTGAATTTTCTTTGACAGTTGTGTCAATGTTTTCTGTGGTATCCGCTAGACATGAGAGTCTCTTTTCTATCTCTTGTATTCTGTTGGTGATGCTGGCATCTATGACTCCTGATTTTTTTCCTTGGTTTTCTATCTCCTGGGTAGTCTCCCTTTGAGATTATTTTATTGTTTCTACTTCCATTTTTATGTCCTAGATGGTTTTGTTTAATTCCTTCACTTGTTTGGTTGTGTTTTCTTGCAATTCTTTTAGGGAATTTTGTGTTTTCTCTTTAAGAGCTTCTACCTGTTTACCTGTGTTTTCCTGTTTTTCTTTAAGGGAGTTGTCTATGTCCTTCTTAAAGTCCTCTATCATCTTCACAAGGAGTGATTTTAAATCTGAATCCTGCTTTTCCAGTGTGATGTGGTGTCCAAGACTTGCTATGCTAGGAGAACAGGGTTCCTATGATGCTTGATAACTCTGATTTCTGTCGCTTATATTCCTGTGCTTGCCCTTTGCCATCTGGTTAACTCTAGTGCTACCTGCACTCACTGTCTCTGACTGGAGACTGTCTTTCCAGATATCTTGCTTGTGTCAGACCTCCTTAGAGTCCAGATATCTCTGTAATCCTGTGATTCTGAGCTCCTGAGTGGAAGAGCTCCTCGGACTCAGGCTTCCTCTCAGATCCTGAAATCCTGCTGTTCTGAGTGCAGTAGTTCCTGTGCTCCAAGTGCAATGGTTCCTCAGCTGCACTCAGTTCAGTGTCTCCTCAGCTGTTCAGAATCCAGTAGTTACACCACTGCTCTAAGATGGTTCAGGATATGGTATCTTCCCAGGAGCAGACCATCTAGGTGTCTGCCCCAGCCATAAGGACCAAGCAAGTGGTTGAAGGAGAGTGGTATTCCAGAGGGGCGGGGTTTGGGTGGGTGATAGGTCCAGAGTGCCCCAGACTCCCAGTTACAGTTCTGGGGCATAGGGTTGTGGGGGAGGTTTCTTATTAGGTGCTCTAGGAAGGTTCAGGATAAGGTGTCTTCAAGAAGCAGACCAGCCAGGTGTCTGACTCAGCCAAAAGGCTTTAAAAACCTTTTAAACACACTTATTTGAAAGGAAAGTCTCCTTTCCATTGATGAGTAGATTAACACTACTCTTTTCTAATTCCTAGATACAGCTCCAGTATTTTCACTTTTTAAATACTTTTCCTAAACTCTTTCAATTTCATCTTAGAAATATTCATTGTAACAGACATCTTTTCATGGTTGGTAAGAATCACCTCAGCTGGACACCACTGTAATTTAGCTTCACAGCCACATCATACTTTAGCAATATCTACTCCTTGATATTTCCAAATACAACAAAGTTAATATAATGGGTATTAGATGGATTTTAGTCATTCTAACATAATGAATTTTAATCATTTTAAACCCATTTTTTCTCACCCCCTTCTTCTTTTGCTGTGAGCTTTCCCCCAAAGTTTCTTTCTACTTTTATATCCTCTTTTTGTGTGTGGTTCTTGTCTGAGCTCCACTTGTCGCTACTGCTTGGGAACTGTGGCTTAGAGTCCTGCCCACACTTCCTTCTCCATCCCCAACCTCAGCCTCACCCATGCTTCCAACCCTAGCACTCCATTTTTATTCCTCTCTTTATAGAAACTTCCCATATCTCTCAAAGTAAAATCTCTTCTACACTGATATAAAGGGGTATTAATGAGCCGATGTAGCAGATAATTGAAGATTACAAGACAGCCTTTATCGTAGAGCAAGTCCATTAGCTGAGGTTCTAATCACACATTTTTGGCATTTTTACTCATTTGACCAAATTGCTTCCCTTTTTGACAGAACCTTCAATTTCAGCATTTAGATTTCACAAGCATTTTGTAAGTTTTAATTTGTCATTTTAACTGAATTTTAGCTTCACTCAAATGTTATCAAAATAACAGATATAATTAACATGTAAAATCTTTTAACAAGTCATTTCTTTCTTTCTCTCTTCCTTTCTTTCTTTCTTTCTTTCTTTTCTTTCTTTTTTTTTTCTTTTTTGGTTTTTTGAGACAGGGTTTCTCTGTGTAGTCCTGGCTGTCCTGGAACTCACTCTGTAGACCAGGCTGGCCTTGAACTCAGAAATCCGCCTGCCTCTGCCTCCCAAGTGCTGGGATTAAAGGCATGCGCCACCGCCGCCCAGCAACAAGTCATTTCTAAAAAACACAGAGAGAAAGATAACGGACAAATTATTTTTTCTTGTTTTTATGCTGCTTGTGAAAAGCATAGTGCATGTGTAAAAAAGGCATGCATTCAACTTGGCTCTAAAATGGTCTCAGTGAAAAAAATACAAGGGCATGAGGGTGTGGAAAAGATCATGAAAGAAGAGCGGGATAATCAATTTGTAGTGGAGAGAAAAGCTCCTGAGAACCAGATTTTTTATAATATGCATAAAGAACATGTGATGCCTTTGAATTGAGACACACAGAACACAATACAGCAATACCAGGCAATAATAGCTGTTGCCAAATAAAAAGCTGACGACTAAAACTAGAACAGAAGGACCAATTTGACAATGGGCAGTTATTACGATTTTTATATCCATGGTATAAATTTAACAACATGTTTATTTCTCCAAACTATTAATAAACACAGTGAGACAGCACAAGACAAATTAGACATAACACATCACACTTCTGTTACATGTATTAGCTTTTCTCGTAACTAAAATTAGAAAGAATCTACTCTCTTCATACTATATGGTAAACCATAATTTATTTCTGCTGTTACTAGAATCAAGTTTATCTGCTCACCAAATGATAGGTCAATTAAACCTAGAGACAAGATGTTGAGAGAAGAATAGTGACTTTATTTAGAAAGTTAGCTAATCAGAGAGATGAGGAAATACTCTCCGAAGTTCCTTTTGAAGCAAGCTAATTTAGGGGCCTTTGGTGTCAGTGGGAATGGGTATTAGAAGTTGTGTTAAGTCTTTTCACCACAAGTAAAGTTTCCAGGTTTGTGGCCAGATGATTCATGTATGCTCTTAATTTCTTTAGTATGAGATGTATTATAATATTATGAATCTCAAGAAAAGCAGGAATTATTTTTACTTACTAAACTGTTTACAAATCTGGGGTTGCTGGCATGTTACACTATGCACAAACTAGAGAGAACAATTTCCCAAAGAAAGACATGGGTAAGTTATGTTTAGAACCCATAGTACCTAGCTTCAGTGTTAGCCCCCCCCTTTACTTTTCTTCTGAAACTATTGGAAATATCTAATTTCTCCTTGTAATATGTCTAGGAATTAGAACCTACTCTGGATAAGAAGCATTCTACTTAGAATCCTTCCTGTGACAAACACCATAACCAGGTTCAACTTAGGGAGGAGATGACATTTTTAGTCTTATAACTTACAATTAATTGTGAAGATAAATTAAGGCAGGAACCTGAGGGTAGGAACTGAAGCAGAGATCATAGAGTAATACTGATTACTATTCTGCTCCCCATGGCTTGATCAGCCTGCTTTCTTATACAATCCTGGACCATTGATACAGAGGTGCTGGACAGTGAAGAAGCTGGGAATTCAGATGATGATCCTGGGTGGGAATATGAATCACTAATGTGATAAGAATGGAGGACACACATCTAGGTAATTACACTCCAGTTTCAGGCAGCTAGAAGCCAATGGCGTAAAAGCAGGACCATGTGACCATATTGATGCTCATAAACTATCATTCTGTCAATGTTTATGAGAACAAGAGACCAAGCAAGAAATTTTGTTATAAATATTCAAGTGTATGAACATTACACTGGTGAGGAAGAGAGAAGACACATCCAACATGTTACATGGTAAGAGGGGAACAGATATGTAAAGCAGTAGAGAGATTTTGACAGTATCTGACAACTAAAGTTTAGAAGAAGGGGAATATGCATATTTTATTAAATAAAAGAGTTCAGAGAACTTTGAAGTCTTGCTATTTCTTCACATTGAATGGGAAAGTTAGTATTAAAAAACTCTAAGAGAATCGGAAGTTGATGCTGGTACCTTCTCATAATGTGTTTTTTCCCTAAGGTTTGCTTTTGTTTTTGCACATGTGGACCTCTGCTGGCCAATTCATAACAATCTGCCTCAAACTCCAGTCCTTTGGAAGAAAGGCACCTCAATTAAGGAAATATCTTACCAAATTGGCCTGTGAGCAAGCCTGTGATATATGTTCTTGACTTCTGGTTAGTGTGGGAGGACCCAGCATTCTGTGAAGAATTTTATCCCTGAGCTGGGTACAGCTTGCCAAACAAGCCATGGGAAGCAATTCAGTCAGCAGTCCTCTTGCATTGCTTGTGCCTCGGTTACTTCATGGGCTTTCACCAGTAATGAACTTACAAACTGGAAGTGAAAGAAATGGCTTTCTCCACAAGTCACTTTTGAAAATGAATTTTTGTCACAGCAATGGAAACCCTATGTAAAGCAGTAACTTATGAATTTATGTGCACTGCTTGTGTGCATATGTCTTTATATGTCAGTGAATATCAGATCTCGTGGAATTGGAGTTATAGGTGCTTATGAGCAACCTGGTATGAATGATAAATACTGAAACCAGGTTCTCTTTCAAGAGTATCGAGTGCTTTTAACAGCTGAGCCATCTCCAGTCCTTGTCATGTTTTTTGTTTGTTTGTTTGTTTTTTGTTGTTGTTTTGTTTTGTTTTGTTTTTATAAAAGTGGTTATTGGGACTCGAGACTTTAATCAGTTGAGGAAGCATAAGAACAAGAGTTGTATCCCAAGAGCTGATAGAGACTCCTGTATATGTTGTGGTATGCCCTTGTACCATCAGAACTGATGCAAATATCAGTTACAGGGCTCTGTGTCTAGCCTGCCTGACATACACAGTGATTATCTGTCTCCTGAGTGAATGACTCTCAATGTGAATGACTCCCAAGTAACAACTTAGGAGGTTTGCCTATGGCCTTCACTTGAATATATATGTGCATCTGCCTATACATACAATTTCACGCTGTTTAGCCAGATTCAGCAGATCCCAAATAATAGAAACTTTCCCTCCTTTAACAAAAAAATAAAACTGTTTTAATTTTTAAAGCGATTTCTTTGTTAACTTGGTTGTTTTTATGTTTAGAGAAAAAGAGGAAGAAGAGAGAGGGGTCATTCTATTTGTCTTACACTGACTGAATCTGCTATACTATAGTATCTGGATAAAATACAGGCCAGATGTGTTTGTTAAATAAACAAAGGTAGTATCTTCCATCACAGAAAATGATGTACTTTCTGTCTTAAGTCCTTTACAAAGGGTTTGGCCCCTGTGTGTGAAATTTCATATTTATTTTGTCTTCATCTATTCACTTTTGCTCACTGCAGTCCTGTAGAGACAAGCTAACTATTGTATCCCCAGTCTCCTCTGCTGTATGCAGAGTCTTAATTAGCTTTTCAGACACTGCAGATAAAACCTATTAATCCTCTGACCTTCACTGAATTCAAAAGATTTTGTGTTAATTGTTTTGAGAGAACAATAGATAGTTTTGGTGCTGCAAGAAGTCACTGCATCCCTCCCAGGAAAACAGCAGAAACAGGGAAAATGGTAGAAAAAATGTTTGCATTTGAGCTCTCGTCTTGTGTTCTTACTGAAGGAGTCACTTCTAAATTTTCAGGGAGAGCATTTTTTTTTTATAGTTACAAAATCAGCTTTCCCAAATTAGTTCTATCCCAAAGTGGCAAAAACAATAATTAGTTCATGTGAGGTCATTGTAATTCTGTTAACAAATCTTAAGGTTCGAAAGGGACGGATATTTAGAGATCACCTATAATATTCTAAGCAGTTTGCTTACATTGTCTCTTTAACACTTCACGATTCTTTTTTAATTGAGTTCTGACTATACCTGTCAACATTCATTTCAGCCACTCACTGAAAAAAAAGTGGCACTGGGAAAAAAGAAAACTAAATAAACAAGCAAATAAAAAACAGTAGCATCACTCACATTTCAGAGGAGAGCACACAGCAAAATCTCCTGGACTAGAACCCTGTGTTAACTTCAGTATCATGGTGCACTTTTCAGTGATGGTCAGTCCCTAGGAAGCCAAGATACTATGGCTTACTCCAGTGTCAAAGGAAAACTCACAAACACTTGTATGAGAAGCTCTTATTAATTATCCGTCTCATTCCCATTGCCTCCTCAACAATGTCCAGAAGGGATGTTCCCAATCTATGAAGGCTGTTTTGTAACTTACGCTGGTCTAGAGATTCAGATAGACCAATTACTGGAATCTATCTCCCTTTCAGAAATGTGTATTCAGTTGGATGAGTCTTTAAGTGATTCCTTGCTGCAAAAAAAGCAAAATACTCAGAAATCCAGAAAGGAAGTAGCCGTGATCAGTGAAACCAGTCTTCCAGGAGCTGAGAACTCAGACATGGGAGCAAATTTGGACATTAGCTGAATAATAGTAGCTGTTTTTCTAGTTACCTCAAGTTCTGTCCTTCCTTTAGGGAGACAGAAGTTAGAATTGTCAGTAATTTCCTAATGTGAATTAGGCTTCATCATAGGCAATTGAGCACCTGCCTAGAAGAGATTTTGAAGACCTGTAACTGAAATTTTAGAGGGAAAGCCCAGGCTTCTGCATCCGAAAGAGGCTAGGCTCAGCTCCCTATTCTTACACACTGGTCAAGAGAGAGGTTATGGTGAAGAACAGAAAGATTTAACTTATGTTCATTCCAGGAATGAAAAGATAAAGAGTTACAGTGGTCCTTAGCTGAGCTTTAGGGTTCAGAAAAGAGCTATAGGTTTAGATGGAGGAAGAATTAGGGAAGGAATGAGGCAAAAGGTTTGCATGATTATGCAGTCAGGGAACAGTTTCATTTATCATTGTCTCACTATTGTCGTGCAAGGTAGACTGAAGAAGAATTTACTCTCAGGGGGGTGACACATTTTGCTCATGAAGGCAGTCTTACTGTCTTAGGGTTTCCATTGCTGTGAACAGATACCATGACCATGACAACTCTTATAAAGAAGAACATTTAATTGGCTCTGGCTTGCAGTTTAGAGATTTAGTCCATTGTCATCATGGTGGGAAGCATGTCATTCTTCAGGCTGACATGGTGCTGGAGCTGAGAGTTCTACATCTGGATCAGCAGGGAGCAAGGGAAGTGAGCCACTAGGCCTGGATTGAGCTTCTGGGATCTCAAAGGCCCACTCCCCAGTAACTCACTTCCTCCAAACAAGGCCACACCTCCTAATAGTGCCATTCCCTATGGAACTATTTGGCTATTTTCATTCAAACTACCAGATTTACCATCATGGAAAATTGCCTTTATGTAAAGTAATCAGTCCAATTAGGTTCCATAGATTCTGAAATCCAGGGGAACTGGGGGAAAAAAAAAAGCATTGGAGTACCTTTCAATGGTCTAGAACAGAACTTTGTAAAGAAAAAAAAACACGAATATGCAAGCAAACAAACAAAAAATGATGCCTCTCTTACTCTTTGTGTCTTCAACCTTGAAGTCTGCTGAGATTTCTTAAGGATTTTCAGTCTCTAAGCAGGACTCCTTCAGTGATTGCTGTGCCTAGAGCAAAAGTAAGTAGGTAACCCAAAGTTCAGGAGACAAAGGCCAAATGAAAGTAGAGAAGGCCATCTTTCACCATGCTTTTAGTTATCTTTTCAACCCAAATGAGGGGCCAATGTTTTCAGCACAAACAATTTCAAAGACCCTGTTGTAATCTATTGGAAATGTCATCATCTTAAAAGAAAAGCACTGGCGATGTTGGCCAGAAATAGGTCCTGTGTTAGAAAAGGAACAGGATGAAAAGTTGGGCAGATTTTCTTTAATTTCTCTAAAACTGAACATTCTTAAAGATACAAATTTAGCAACTTTCCTTGAAACGGGATGTGTTTGAAAAATCCCATGGCGCAGGCCGGCCATCTAATCATCCGGGGCAGCTCTGCTTAGCTCCGGCTGCCATGTTCCACACTAGAAGCAGTCACAAGCCACGGGCATCACAGCTAAAAGTGGCCAGAGGCCACGCGCGCCACAAGACCCATGAAACGCCAGTGTGGTGGCTGGCTCTGCCAGTCTACCACGTTGTCTCCACAAAGCTCAGCTGAGCCCTCGATGATATCCGTCATCCTCGCGGGGTACCCTGTAGAATGAAGACTTTTAATGTTTAAAGATTATCCAATATATTTATATGTTTGGAAATGCTCAATTAACAAGATGCCCACATAATTAGAATAGTTACCCAATATCTAACCTAAGAAATAAGTTGCTACCCAGCACTGCTCTCAACCCATCCGTCTTCTTCCATGTTCAATAGCCTCCTTTCCCCGCCCCTTCCTCTTCTTCTCTCCTCCCAAGTCCTCATTCCACCTACCTTTCATACTTTCCAATCACCAAGCTTTATTGCAAATGGAGTGGGAAAATATTCCTCCATAATTCCTGTTCTATTATCTATGTGTGCATGCGCTCTCGCGCGGGCACACACACACACACACACACACACACACACACTACACCTGACAACAACTACCTGTCTGATCACAAGCACATTTTTAAGCCTCTTTCCTCCTAACTTGCTGGAGCACAGTAAGTGAGCATGCATCTACCCTGTCTTGCCAGCTGGTTTGCATGGAAACAACTGCCACACCCACCTTGTCTTGAGACAAGCTTATAACAATTGCCTCTGGTTGCAATTGTAAAAATGTGTCCTGATTAGTTTCAGAATTCTACTTCTTTTTGTGCACCACATTTACCTAGCCCTTGATGAGTAATTTCATTATGGAGAGCCACATATGCAAAATGTGCTTAGGGTAAACACAGTCTATGTTCTAGACACGATTTAAGGGACTGATTAGAATGGATTAGGTCTTCATCTCTGGTCTGGTGTCTTTGTTTAACAAAGGTAGCTAGTGAGGGTTATTAGTTAGAGAGGTAGAGAACTGCCGTTGGTCTGCTGGGAAAGGCTGTTTCTTTGACTATTTTGTCTCTATCCACAGGGCAAACTGTGATATAAAAAAGCAAGGAGCTGAGGTATGGCATTGGCAGCTTGGCATTGAAGACAATTGGATGATGTTTTCCTCTGGCTGCCCTTGCCAGCTGTCTTTTTGCATAAGTTGAATTCAAGGGCTTTGCCTTTGACATTGTGCTAAATAATGCCAGCTTGTGCAATTTACAGTTTAAAAGGGCAAAGATCCATGGGGGAATAAGGAAAAAAATTCTCTCACTTTGTTGGTCGGCCTTTGATTCTGTTTTATATAGACATTTAAAGAACCCCATGGCCTTATTTTCAATCCTCAAAACAATCACAAAAAACCCACCACGCAATGTTGTTTATAACTATATCTCCTTGTTTGCATGCATTAGAATGTAAAAGAGCAGCATTCCTGTATAGGCCTGAACTTTGAACAACACTCTCAACTCAGAGTAAAGTCCAACCAAATTGTCCTCCGTGATTTTTATAGTAGAGGACAGAAAACCTTGGATCTGAGGAAATTCATAAAATAAACATAATTTTATATAGGAGTTTAAGTCAACTGTACTTGAATCTGAAAGAAATATCTAACATACTTGCCTGAAATTAATTTCACTTACATATAATTTGAAGTGGATATAAAAAAAATAAAACCTGTAAAGTTAAGAATGCTAGTTGGTGGCATGAATATTTTTTTCTCCAGACTGATGATTTGAATTAATTTAATTATTCTCTTCTTTCTAGATGTTTGCTCATTCAGTTACTTGTTCACCTAGTGAGTCCCACTGTGAGAGAGGACTGCTAGGTGTTTTAGAGTCATGGTGACAAGAAAAAACCCTGGTGTTAATTGTGTGGTGAAGGATGCAGACAGCAAACATATAATATCTGGCACTGATATGTATAATGCAGAATTACAAGGGCAATGTGTGAAAGAGTCAGCAAAGTGCAGCTTTCTGCAGGGTGTCCTGTAAGTCTTTCTTGAAGACACGCTACCTGAACAGATTTAAGAAACAAGAGTAAGCTATGCACACAAACAGTGGGAATGGTTTAAAACAGACGGCATGCTAGTGCCACCCACTGTAAAATCAAAGTCCTGTCATGTCAGTAGGAAGAGACAGTAGTGGAATAGTACAGACTGAGCTAGAGACTGCTCAAGAGAAATTATGACTATGGCATAATGGATCAGCTTCAAAGAGCCTGGGACCAGAGCATTTTAAGCAATTTCAAAAGTAAAACAAATAGAAGAAATAAATTATCTCTAAGGTGTCGTGTCATCTAGAGACATCATTTAGGAATAGTTCCCTTTTGCATTGTTCCTTTATTTCGAACAACATTGTAGTCACTGAAGTTGTACTTTTTTTTTTTTTTTGAAACATAAAAGGAGAGACTGTGTCATCCGGTGGCAGCTATACTTGTAAACTCCCACATCATTTACAAATGCCAAACCATGACTTAATGACTCTGAAGTTTCCAGTAGTAACCATACAGTTAGGGTAAATGTATCTACCATGTGCAGTGTAAGTTGTAGTGAACTTAGAAACTACACAAGAATGCTACACGATACTCTTCTGTGTTTTGAATAACCTTCAGTTTAGTCATCCAGTTAGCTTGTTTTTGTCTATGCATTCAATGCACTTGCAGGCAATAAAATATTTCATGTTCTGTTAAAATGAGTCTCTTGTATACCCACCACTGACTGGGGGTACCATACACCTTCCTTAAGTATACAGTGAAGGTAAACCCTGAAGCCAGAGACAGTACAGATCATACGCTGTCACATATTTGACCATAACTCTAAATTCATTTGTATAGTGTGGATCTAGCTTGAATGTCTGCATCTATTTACAGGCTAGGAATAATTATATTTTAATATTACATACTTTATATCAAGAGCTGAAGACTTAGATTGCTTATCTTTGAGTCTTGGCTCAGTCTTCAAAAAGATGGGTGGTTCTTTTGTCTGTGAAAATATTAACAATTATAACTTTATATGAGTGAAGATTCAATAAAATAAAAGGTATCATAGTAACATAAACTAGAATTGATTAATACATCGTCAACAATGAATGATAAAATATATCTTACAGAAAAACACAGAGACAATATATTTAGCTTTTAAAGATAGTTTATTCTGATTGATAATAAAAATGTGACTATATTTTATTTTTGTAGTGAGCGATATTTTACTATATTCAGCAAACACTTATATAACTAGGAGAGACTGAAATCTACAAAAGAAGAAAACCTCTACATGCTTAATAATTTTATTTCCAGGACCTAATGTGACATCTTGCCTGGATTAGGTGCTCAATAAATGCCTAATGAGTGATTAAATTAGAAAGACTTCTTTAAATAAAAACTTTATTTATTTTAACTTCTATTCAATTAACTACTTCATAGATAAAAAATGATGTAGAGTTTTGGGTACTTACACGGAACTTGAATTGATAGTCGTGTTTATAAACTTTTGTCTTAACTGACAAGATTAAACAAGCAATCATCTTCTAGGCCACTCATTGTCTGTTCATTATCAGAAATGTGTTCCTTAGGTTGTGAGTTGGATCTAGATAGATAATTATGTAGGTACAATTACATGATGAATCATTATGTATATGCATATGTATGGTTTTCCCTTGTAGGTAGTATGTGTTTGAGATGTTAAGTCTTAAAGTCTCAAAATTAACAACTATATTTTTTAAGTTCTAGTAAGGTATATATGTTTATGTGTTTGTGTGTGTGTGTGTGTGTGTGTGTGTGTGTGCATGTTTTTATACTTTCTGTCCATACACACCTACAGAGTACAGCAGAATCTCCTTGACATAAAGGATGCCTCTAAACTTATTTTGTATTAAATATGTGTCAGTGTTTTCCAACACATTTAGTCTTGGAATTAAAAGTGTTTCTGTGACCTTAAGATTAGCCTTAATGCATATTTCATAGAGTATTATTAAAGAGCTATTTACTAGGATCAAGAAAAGTTACCAATCACAGGGACCTAGAATAATTCCTGAAAATCAAAGTCATGAGGTGATATTAAACTTGACCCATATCAGAAAGAGAAATGAAACATGATAGAAGCTGTGTGCCCTGGATGAATATATCACAAAGGCTATTAACATAAATTTAAAATGGTGAATGAACTGAATTAAAAGAAAGATTATTAGCTTCTCAACCATGTACTAAACAACATTTAATAATTGACATTACTTAACCTGGCAGAGATGTGCATAGTGTGTTTCATCATATCTGTAGAGTCCTTGGATTTGGTCACTCTGAAAATGATTTATATTTGGCACTGCTGAATGAGCTTATTCAGAATTTGTCAACTTTTTGACACATTTGCTTCTGTAATAGGCAAATTAATTTTCAAAGTCAATCATTCTGTGGCTTCCCTTGGAAAAACATGTTTAAGAATATTTGTTGGGTACTATACACACAAGGTGGCTGGTTATATCAAATATCAGTCTTCCCATTGGTGCATGCTTTTCCATAAATGGCCTCGAATCCAATTCTGGTATGTTGTGAAGTTATCAATTCTTTCTCGTCATAGATAGTACTCTTTCCCAATGACTTAACTTCAAAAACAGTTCTGAGAATCTAACTATATAGTCTCATAATATAATACAAACTGGCTTTTACCCACAGCTACAAAATTCACCTCTTTCAATTGCCTCTTTCAATGTCACAAGGGATTTTTTAAAATTTTTTATTGAGTATTTTATTTATTTACAATACAGATGTCATCCCCTTTCCCCATTTCCCCTCCCTAGAACCCCCTATCCCATCCTCCCTTCTCCTTTATGCTTTTATACCATTTTGATTACATGCATGTATTAAGGTCAGTTCTATTAAGGTCAGGTTGAGGGTCTAGCAATACAATAGATGAAAATAGTCAAGGAACAAGCAAGGCATTCAACCCAATTATGTGAACAATCCAATGGTCACTGTTTTAAGGGCTTATCAGGATGACCAATGTATCTGAGCCTACTTCCCTGTCCTAGCCCAAGGTCATTTTCATGTCTGAAGCCTATTTTCTTGTTCTAGCCTAAAATTTAAATTTGTCACAGGCACTGCCAAAGCCTGACTTATACAGAGGTGGATGCACACAGCTAACCATCAAACTGATTACAGGGTTCCCAGTGGAGGAGTTAGAGAGAAGACTGAAGGAGTTGAAGGGGCTTGTGGCCCCATGGGGAGAGTGACAATACCAACCAACCAGAGCTCCTTGAGTCTAAACAGCTAGCCTGGGAACACACATGGAGGGACCCATGTCTCTAGCTTTATTTGTAGAGTAGGATGGACTTGTTGAGCATCAGTGGGAGAGTTGGGCCTTGGCCCTTGAAGGCCTGATGCCCCAGTGAGGGGGAATTTGAGGGAGGGGAGATAGGACTGGGTAGATGGGTGGGGGCACAGCCTCATAGAAATAGGAGGAGGAAGGGTGGGTTAAGGGGTTTCTGGGGGTAGAAAATGGGGAAAGGAGATAACGTCTGAAATTTAGATAAATAAAATATCCAATAATTTAAAAAACAAAAACAAAAGAAAACAAACAAACAAACAAACAAAAAAGATAATGGAACTAACTGGCTCTGGCAGTTGAACATTTGAGCCTTTGTAGCAGCAATTTAACATTACCCATATTACGGGGTAATTCCTTATAATTGTCAAGGAAAAGAGATTGTGGAACGGTCACAGAGTGTTATATATGCCCACCACCATCTTGGCTGTGAGCCCTGCTTGTAGGGCATTGGCTTTGTTTGAGAGTGCTTTGTTAATACTTAATACTGTTCTTTTATTTCTTGCACATGCCTCTGTTTAATTTCCACACAACGTACTCACACAAATCATATCCACAAAGGATAGACTATTTAAAATAGAACTGTAAAGATTGGAGGACATCTGCAGGTGAACTGACTGTATGATGATAGGTAGACACAGATTAACGGACACATGTCATATTCTGTAGTGTCCACTGATTGTGTTCTACTGTTCTTCCCTCAGAACTTTCAGCTATGTGCCTATGTCTGATTCCCTATTGCCTTTGTTGTGGGCCACTTGTCTGCATCCCTCACTTTGTAAGAGCACAAAAAATCCCAAATCAACACTATGTCATTCTAACAAATGTGTTTCTCAACAGTCTGAAATACAAGCCTCACTATTTCTTTTAATTTTGAAGCTATTGAAGTAGATACAGTGTTCTGTATCAGAAGAAAACTTTCTTAAAAGGCAGTTGGTACTTAATTCCTCATTGTATATTAATTATGAACTAAAACCCAGATACTCTTTTGATTAACAATATCACTTGGACCACTATAACGCTATTAATATTTAGTATAATAAATATCAAAGCATGAAGTTTTGTTGTGATGAGTATGTTGTATGAGATGAGAAGAAGTGTTTTGGAAATCAAGGGGTATTATTATGATGTATGATTTTGAAATAAAATTTAGAATTATATTAACACATTAGAAGGAAATTATAGAGGTTTCAACCTTCAAAAAGATTAAACAGGTCATCTATAGTTAGTCTTAAATATAGATCTTGACTCACCTTTAAAATGATGCCTTTTTAGTGTTGATATTTATCTCCTTCAAATAAATGAAGTTACCCACTACCATGTTAGCAAAATTACTCATGAATCACTACACTTTTAATTAATGTAGGCACATCATTCTATTGACCCTATATTTGTTGATGATGCTGGCATAAATTCTCCAGCTGCATAATGTAATGCACAATAAACACATATATTCATATTTTCAATTCTAAAAATTGTAAAGAAAATATATAACAAGTGTTATAGAGTTGGTTAATGATACATTTTTATTCAGTTTGGTGTTGGGGAGGAAGAGAATAAGGTGCAGTCCTCTGTATGCATGCATACATGTTTCTGTGTGAATATGTGTGAGTGTATGTGTGCATGTGTGTGTACAGGTCTACGTGTGTGTACATGTGTTTATGTATGTACATGTATAAGTGTGTGTGTGTGTGTGTGTGTGTGCATGCACCCTGATATAGGTACAAATATATTTGTGTGTGCATGCATATGTATACCAAAAAATAAACTAGGTTGCTGTGAAGTTTTTCCTCAGGAAAAACTTACCTTACTTTCTGAGATGGGGCCAAGACTTTGAGTGATCTAGAAGTAACACAGTAGGCTAGGCTGCCTGGACAATGAGCACACTGTTAGTCTCTGCTGTCTTTGTAGCTTTATTATAAACCTGTGTCACCACATCTGGAATTTATTATATCAGTTTCGGAAGTCAAACTCAGCCCCCCCCTCCCACATTTGTGTTGCAAAGCACTTTTCTAGCTAGGCAATCTTCTCAACCTCCTCATTTTGAGTATTGGTGACTATCCCTTTAGAATTTATTGTAAATTTAGTTGGTAATTTTTGGTGAGTTCAGTGAGAAATGTTTGGTGGCCATGATGTGAGGTGCTAGCAGAAGAATAGGAACCATACTATGTTACTTTATGCGCCTGAGTATAACCACAGCCAAAACTTAATGCATCATTTATAAGTGTTGAAAGGCTCATGGTTCCAGTCTATTCTAGTTGGAACACTGCTGTGTTTTCTGACCTAGTGCTCCACATTCTGTGTTCACATGATGTATTAAATATAACTGTTTTACAGAAAACATATCTGTTTATTTTACTTTCCTCTTTAACTTGCCGAGTTTGACTCTTTACATGGGATGAAATCGAAATTAAAAATCCCAGTCCCTTTTAAATCTGCATTATATGTAACATCCTAATAACCTCTTTCTGCTGTTTCCTCTGTTCACACAAGTCATTATCCATTAGTTTAGAGACATCTCAGCCTCTTCTGTTTTGTTGATCTGTTACTAGATATCTTTGCTCAAACTCCTGTCCTTATTCTTCCATGTCTTTCTATCTTTGCAAGACTGTTATCATAATAGAGTGTTCAGTTGTTGTTTCTATGAAATTGTATCATTTAATGGCTCCTCTGAATGCTCATAGTTTCAGTCTCATCT
>JANHMN010000003.1:1856321-1869524 GCA_030674055.1 Rhabdomys pumilio | reverse complement strand
CTTTAACTGTTGTACTCATTACTATGGATTTCTCTTGAAGTTTACATAAAAGTTCTCATCCCAAAGTTTATTTACTTTTACTGAGAAAAATATGAATGATTTCTGTAATTTCTTTCGCTTGCAAGTATGAGCAGTGAGGTACCTGTATCCACCCTGGTTGTTCCTGGTTATTCCACTTTTTTGTGCATTTATGGTCTCAGGATTGAGTTTCCTCTTTAAACCATATGGTTTTGAAAACAGCAGTGCTGTGAACAAGCAGATGTCAAATTTGATAGTCTTTGCACATGTTCTTGGTTGCTCGGAGGCTGACACTGTTGACGAGTAGAAGCAAATTGTTAGAACTGTTGAAAAGTCATTTTAGTTTTAAGGTATTAGGTTCTCCTGGCATGCCATTCATGTAATAGGTTGTGAATTAGCACATATTAACTTAAGAGTTTACTCAGAGAAGGACCACATGGTATTGTGACCAACTCATGCTGTCATTATGACCCCGAGATTTGCTTCTGCTAAATTTGCCCCTTTACAAGTAGACATTAAAGATTTTTCTCTCCAAAATGAATTTGGGGATGTTTAAAGATGCTTTACACAGCTGTTAAAAGCACTTGATATTTATGCAGAGAGCCCTCATCAGTTCCAAGCATCCACATGACAACTCACACCTGTATGTAACTCCAGTTCCAGGGGACTAAACACTCTCTTCTGACCTGAGAGACCTTCAGGCATGGATGTAGTACACATACATACATGCAAGCAGAACACTGATACAATAAAATATAATAATTAAAACTAAAAAGAAATGAACTTTAATCCACTAACAGTATTGACAATAAACCAGTGTGCATTAATAAGATAATGTGCTTTTCTGTTGAAGAAAAAGATGCAGGCAAGTCTTAGAGAGGGACTTGGCATAGAGCCTATGGTCTTAAATTTTCCCATTCATGTGTCACTGACCTTGCAGATAGACATGTCATTTGAATGAGTCCTGTCAATCAGAAGCCAAACCTTCAATAAATAACTATGATGATGATGATAAAAATAGATAGACAGACAGACAGACAGACAGACAGAAAAACAGATTGAGCAATACTCTATAGAAAAAAAACCTGAAGAATTAGCATGTTTGTAATGATGGTTCTGATATAAATGAAAACATCTTTGAAACAAAAGACAAAACAAGTTTGTTTATGTTAGAATATGAAATATTTTTCATCATCATTACCATTATCAGCATCATTATTTTGATGAGGGAGTGTATTTAGAGAAAGAGAGAGAGAGGGAAGGAGAAAGAAAGAAAAAAAGAAGGAATGAGAGAATTAGAATATATAGGTGTGTACATGGGTGTTCCTATGTAAATATGTATTTGTGTGTACATGTATGTGTGTAGAGACTGGAGGACAATTTCAGGTGTCCTTTCATAGCAACACAGTTCACCTACTTTCAAGACAAGCTGTCTCATTGGTTTGAAACTTGCCAAGTAGGCTAGACTGCTTGGGTATGATGCCCTAGGGATCTAATTGTGTCCCCTCAATGCTACAGTTACAAGTGATTGTCACTATGCCCAGCTATTGCCTGTGAGTTTAGCTTATCATTCTGTACATTTATTTTGATTATATTTGTTCAACTCCAGTTCCACTGAGGCTCTCCAAGACAACACATCTACCTTCCAATTTTATGTTTCAATTGTTTATTTTTAAAGATTTGTTTTTTATTATTTCTAAGTGTGTGTTTGAACGTGTGATAACGAGCAATTACTATCGGAGCCCAGAGTCAACTGATCACTGGTGAACTATAGGAAGCTGTGATCTTCTTGGTTTAGGTTCTGGGAACAAAACTCAAGCTCCCTGGAAAAGCAGTACATGGTCTCAAAACATGAACCATTTTTTTGGCCCTTATTTGCTTGGTTTTAAATTAGTAATGTACTGAGTCCAATAAAGAGTGCCCATTTGTGCATGTGAGCAGGGCCATGCAATAGGTAGCTTGCCAGAAGCCACATCCCCAGAGAAAAATTATTTCTCTGCCAGAAGCTATAAACTGATAATAGCTTCTTAGCAATGACGAGCTTCAAGCCCCCAACACACTCATGATTTGACTGACTTGATCATGTGCAAATTATGTGCAGGCAACTACAGCTATTCATGAGTCTGTGTGGGGCGGTGGGCTGTGAGAAGCAGCTGGGTGCTTGGTTGAGCATGAGCCTGGAAACCCTGACCCTTATTGGATGGCAGGAGTTCAGCTCTGCTCCTAGGCCCTGGTTCTTTTCATTTTGCTTCAGCCCTCCACAGCCTCTCCTACAGAGAGTTTTATGGCCATCAGTCACAAGGAACAGGCCTCAGGCCCTAGAGAGATTTACATACTAATGAGATGCCTGAAGGTCAGAGGGCGGAGCCAATTAAGCATTCTTCCCCATCCCCTTCCCTCTCTCTCCCTCCCTATTTAACTCAGGTCTGTCCTGAGTTTCACGGGGTGCACATCCAGATCCAACCATCATCTGTCATGCCAATAAAGCTGTTTTGGAAGCCCATAGACTTTCTCGTGTCATTGGGGCCATGCTGTGAGGAACCGTGGAGAAGGCACTTAATGAGAGACTCTGTAGCCAAAGCTGCTGCACTTAACTTCCCCCTGGAGGAACCTTCAGTGTCCCAGCCAACTACCCACAAGTCTGATGGAGCTAACATGTAGAGAAGTCAACATTTCCAAATCTCCTCTCCATTGATAGGCTCTTACAATCTTTTGCTCCCTCTTTCATAATGTCCTCTGATCCTTGTGTGAGGGATAGGTTAATACAGATGGCCACATAAGGCTGAGCACTAAGACTCACTGTGAGTGCTTTGACCAGTCAGTCATATCTTCCGATGATGCTCTTATACTTCTAATCATTATAATTTTAAATATGTTGATATAAAATGAAAGACTGAAAAACATATATGTGTCATTCACATGATATTAATATATAGCCTAAAGTTTGCACACTAAGTCTTAAATGATGAATGAAGATAGTTGACCAGAAGGGACAAATCTTTCTCTCCATATTGTTGAATGATTTTATGCAAAAATGTTAACAAAGGCAGTCATCTAACAGGTTAAGTGAAATGAACTGCTTTCTGAAAGCTCAATTTTATTATTTATTCTAAAATCTATGTTTATATGTCTGTCATATAAGTAGAGTTTTGTATGATGTTTGTTTTTAAAACTGAATAAGGAATGGAAAAAAAGCAATAACAACAAAAATCTCAAATATAACAGGAAAGAAAGACTCAAATGATGCTTCTCTTTCACAACATATATTTTTGCCCAAGGACATTCTAAATGTGATGGGCAGGACAGCAGTGTGGGTAATGGCATCTTAGTGATACAGGCAGCCATCAGATTAAAAATGATTGACCTGGAAATTATTCTCATATTACCTTCAGTGACTTTCAGTGGGCCAGTTTTTACCTAAATATAAAAGGCTGCCTATACAGAGATGATTAATAAAGGTGTTTGAGAGTCTTTGATTCTAGATGCTAAGCAGAGAACAATGAGGTTGAACAGTTTTTAGAGTCTCTTATGCATTTATATATTTATGAATTTTTGTTTTATATGCCCCATTCTTTGAAATTCCATTAATGACTAAATTTATTAAGAAAAAATCTGAGTATTAACATCAAATCTCTGTATATGGTGCAGAGGTCATAGACACTAGAGGAGAACCTACTAGTATCATTTTCCTAAAACAAAATACCTTTCCCATGTATTTTTCATAGGTGCCCTTATATCCACAGATAAGACTAGTTCTCTTGCCTTATCGAAGAAGTTTCATTTTGGCGCAGATAGAAAATATTACAGACACACACAATGGGTCAAAAACTCGTAGAATAAGTCATGATTGGACACTTGGCCCCATTTGGTACATCAATAATGCAGCCCTATACTCAAGGAACATCACAGAAGAGGAGAAGAAAAAAGAATGTAAGAGCCAGAGGAAAAGATACCAACTGAGAATTAGCATCATATAGAGATAACAAGAAAGCTGTCCCCATAAAATCTCAACAATGCGGTTGCCTAAAAACACCCGAACAATGAAACCAGTGGGCATGACGATATAATAAGGTTCTTCAATTCCAAGTGGTCATCTGAAAATCTGTGAACATAGTAACAATACTAAATGTAGTGAGTAATGGTGTGTGTGTGTGTGTGTGTGTGTGTGTGTGTGTGTGTGTGTGTGTGTAAAAAACAATAGTAATTAAATCTAAAGATGTAATGAATTTTGAGAGGTTATTCGTGCAGGAGAAGTTGAGGGTAGAGGGAAGAATAAGACAGATGCAAATACAACACTCATGTATGAAATTGTCAAAAGAAAAAATGAAAAATCAAAGTTAATAATCATTGTTGTGTAATGTTTTGTATTTTTTTTCTATATTCTTCTGAACCACTTCTGAATGGTAAATTATTTGTCTTTTTTTTTTTTTCTTGAAGAGGCAGGCAAACCTGAAGCCAAACAAATGACTACCAAACTCACAACACAAGGTAAGCCATCAACTCTTTAAGCATACCTTTTCCTTTCATAACTTCATAGCATTTTATTGACAAAGCAAAAGCTGTTTATTGCAGAAGGGCACCATCTGCTGGCTGCTCTTCTTCAGTAAACACACAAGTATTAATTTTTACTGAAAATAGAAGTTGTCATAGTTCATACTCTGGTTATGATTCCTACGTTCCTCAACATTTCCCAGATCTTCCCCACATCCTCATCTACCTAAATCCACACTTATTATTTTTTTTGCAGGCATTTAAAAATAGTGATGAAATAAGACAAAATAAGAACTAACATCTGAATGGAACAAAACAAACTAATGAATGAAAAAACAAATAGCCAAATAAAAAGAAAGCAAAACAAAAAACACATATAGACATACACATACACACATAGCCACACATAGACATCCCCTCAAAGCACAAAATCAGAAACCTTAACATATAAGCAAAAGAACTATTAGAAAAAAAACAAAAAACAAAAAACAAAAACGAGCCAAATCATTGTAATATAAAAGTATCCTCAAAGATACCATTATGTTTTTTTGTTTGTTTGTTTGTTTGTTTGTTCTTGCTATCTATGACTATGGATGAGGTCATGTCCTAAGACACTCTATAAGAGAAAAACTATTTTTTTCATTTGCATGTAGTAACCAATTGGAGAAAGCTTCTAGGCTAATGATGTGATCTTGTGTTCAGTTCTACTCTCAGCACTGGGAGCTCATAAGCTACAGGCCTGTGTAGACTCTGTGCACACTGTCAGTTTCTGTGATTGCATCTGTTCATAGGTTTCCTGTGTTCCTCTCTGTTGGCTTTGATTCTTTGGTGTCTTCTATTCCCTCTGGTTCTTACAAGTATTCTCCCTCCTCCCCTGCAGGCTTTCCTAAGCTGTTAGGGGGTAGGGGTTATCAGAAACATCACATTTAGGGCAGTACTTTAGTCTCCCACATTGTCCAGCTGTGTGTCTCTGTATTTGTTCTCATCTACTGCAGGAGAAAAGTTCTCTGATAATAGCTGAACAAGTTACTGATTTCTTAGTATAGCAGAACATTGTTTTGTTGCTATGTTTCTTTAGCAAAGCAGTATTATTTGACTTATCTAGTCTCAGGCTCTTGGCTACCCAAGCAGGTTTCATCTCATGTGTTGGCCTTAAATCCAGTAAGATATTGGTTAGTTTCTTGAATAAGCTCAGTGCCACCATTTCACCAGAGTATCTTGCAGGAAGGTCACAGTTTTAGACTGAAGGGTTAGTGGCTAGGTTGGTGGTTATTTTCTACTCTGTTACCTTGGAGAGTACCTTCCAGCACCAGGAATACAAGTCTTAAGAGAAAGCTCTTTTTTATCCTTTTGGAAAAGTTCTATTGATAATGATGCTAAATTTACATACCAGAAGAAATAAAAAAAAAAAAACCAGAGCATTGCCTCCAAGTTTTATTCATGATGCTTTAATACATGTTTTTAAAAATAAACCTCAAATAAGCATATAAAAAACACAGATTAACTATTACTACAAATATTTTTAATGATTTGGCTAAACTGATTATATCTTATGATTTGTTTCATATTAGAAGAGACTACTGGAATGTTATAAAATCAATATTGCTTTCTAAATGCTCACACTCCAAAAGCTGGCTTCTAGATATAATACAAAAATAATTACCTTAATTTTATGAACCATGAAAGAAAATCAGTTCCATCCTTCAATGACATCCTTAGGGCTTATGAAGTAGAAGTAGTATATTCTCAAATCAGGAGAACTAATTTAACAAAACATAAAACAGGGTCACAAGTATTCTGCCATTGTTACTTATGAAAAGTTTAGAAAACACTTTTAGAGAACAGAGGGAAACACATTCATTGGACAGATTTTCCATTTCTCTTCTACATTAGATTATTCAGTACTGCAGTTCTTAGTAATAAAAGAGATGTATTTAGACTGTAATATGAATTTTTCTGGGTACAGGGGCCTTGCAGCAAACTCATTAGCATACAGTGTACCGTGAGATATGACTGAATGTATTGCATCTGACCAAAATCTTATTTATAAGCAATTTATGCTAGCATAGTTAAGGATTATAGAACCAGTTTTAAGTTTTCTTGCTGATTACAAGTTTAATAAAATTGTTTCTTCTTTATGAAAGTTTTGATGTGGAATGCAATAAATATTATTTGTGATTGAAAAACATAGTAAGTCTACATGAAAATGTATATCAGGCAAATAACATTTTGTAAAAAGCATTATTATTGTGTTCATACATGGATGTATATGTGTATACACATGTCAAAGTGTGTTACTTTTCTTATAAAAATTACAAGTATCTTATTTCTTTCTATTTTGCCTGATGTTAACATTTTGCCTGGAAGTTCTGATGACCACACAATAGTTGAAGTGGAATTTGAATTATGAATCAAATTTACTTGAGCCTGATGTTAATGAATTTGAAACAGAAGTGTTGAAATATATATGGCAATTCACTTGAAATATCAATTCAAGCCTATGGGCTCAGTGCTTTTACACTAAACTACATTAGGCAATGTGTCTTAGTCACGTTTGTATTCTTGTACTAAACATCATGACCAAGAAGCAAGTTGAAGAGGAAAGGGTTCATTCAGCTTACAGTTCTACGTTATTGTTCTTCACCAAAGGAAGTCAGGACAGTAAAACACAGGGCAGGAACTTAGAAACAGGAGCTGATGCAGAGGCCATGGAGTAATGCTGCTTACTGGCTTTCTCAGCTTGCTTTCTTATAGAATCCAAGACTACCAGCCATAGATGGCACCGCCCACAATGGGCCCTTCCACATTTGATCACTAATTGAGAAAATGCCTTACAATAGAATCTCATGGAGACATTTCCTCAAGGGAGGCTCCTTTCTCTGTGATAACTCCAGTTTGTATCAAGTTGACACACAAAACCACGCAGTACAATTGACAACTTGACAGACAAACCCATCACTATTAAGCCTCAACCCTTACTTTCTTATTCATCCCCAAGATGAATAACTTTAAAAGTCCCAATCTTTGCAAATTCCTACATATTAAAATTTCAATCTTTTTAAAATTTACAATCTCTTTTAAAATTCAAAGTCTTTTTCCAATTCAAGGTCTATTAACTGTGGTATCCACTAAAATACTTTCTTACGTCAAGAGGGAAAAACATCAGAATGCAGTCACAGTCAAGAGCAAAATCAAACTCTATGTCTGAGATCCACACACGATCTTCTGGGTTCCTCCAAATGGCTGCTGTCACTTCTCCAGCTCGGCCCTTTGTAGCACACACCTTGTCTTTTGGCTCCAGCTTCCTGTACTCCACTGCTGCTGCTGTTCTTGGTGATCATCTCATGTTACTGGCATCTCCAAAACACTGCTGTCTTCTGTGGCAACTGGACTGCACTTTCACAAATAGGCGTTTATAGGCTCTTTTCATGGTGATAAGCCTTAACTTCTCTGCATGACCCCTTCAGTCTTGGACTTTCAACTGCTACTGAGGCTGCCCCTTCCCCAGTGCCATCTCCTGACTTTTCATAATGCCAACCATCAACTGCTACCCCTTTATATTTCAAAACCAATACCATCTGGGTGACTATTATACATTACCAAGTCTGGCTGCCAAAGTGAGATACAACCCTGACTGCCTCTGAAACACAGTTTCTCTGTACTCCCAGTAAACACTTCCCAGAGGATTTCATCTTAGTGATTCTGGTCTTTCCTTAATCACTGGCATCTCTTAGCTTCAGCTAACTAGCATCAATCATCCCAGTAATGCAAAAGTTTCACTTTAATAATTCTGGTATCTTGCTAATCACAGCTGATTCTTCAGCCCCAGTTAACCAAACCACAGAATCTTCACAATCAAAATAGCAAAGGTCCTGAGAAAAGTCTTTAATCTTTCCTCTGAAATTTCACAAGCCAGGCTTCCATCATTTGCACTGTTCTCAACATTATCTTCCAGGCTCCTACAGAACATTACACAGAGCTCTTAACACCCAGTGACTCTTCTAGCAAAAAGTTCCAAAGTCCTTCCACAGTCCTCCCCAAAACATGGTCAGGTTGCCACAGGAATACCCCACTATGCTTGTACTAATTTGTCTTATTCAGGGTTTGTATTCCTGTACAAAGCATCATGCCCAAGAAGCAAGTTGGGGAGAAAAGGGTTTATTCAGCTTATACTTCCATATTGCTGTTTATCACCAAAGGAAGTGAGAATAGGAACTCACACATGGCAAGAACTTGGAAGCAGGAGCTGATGCAGAGATCATGAAGGAATGCTGTTTACTGACTTGCTTACCCTGGCTTGCTCAGCTTGCTTTATTTGTCTTGGTTTTTGTTTTGTTTCATTTTGTTTTTGTTTTATTTTTTTGTTTTTGTTTGTTTTTTTTTTGGACCTTTTGTTTTGTATTTTTAAAATTTTTTATTGGTTATATTGATTAGTTACATTTCAAATGTTATCCCTCTTCCTGGTTTCCCCTCTGAAATCCCACCATCCTACCCTCCTCCCCCTACCTCCACAAAGGTGCTCTCCCACCCACCCACCAACTCCTGTCCCAATGCACTTTCATTTCTCTACACTGGGGCATCAAGCTTCACAGGACCAAGGGCCTACCTCCCTTTGATGACAGACAAGGCTACCTTCTGCAACTGGAGCCATGGGTCCCTCCATGTATGTTCTTTGGTTGATGGTTTAGTCCCTGGGAGCTCTGAGAGGTCTGGTTGGTTGATATTATTGTTCTTCCTATGGGGTTGAAAACCCGTTCAGTTCCTTCAGTCCTTCCCCTAACTACTCCATTGGGATCCCTGTGCTCAGTCTGATGGTTGGCTGTAAGATCTTCATCTGTGTCAGTAAGGCTCTTGCAGAGCCTCTCTGTAGACATCCATATCAGGCCCCTATCAGCAAGCACTTCTTGACATCTGTGTCTCAACCAGGGGCCTTGTCTAAGCTCTGGATATGGTCTCTACAGGTTCTCTTTCCCCTTTATTGGGTATTTCAGCTAATGTCATCACTGTTGGGTTCTGAGAACCTCTTAACTTTCTGGCATCAGGACTCTGTTGGCTAACCCCAGTTCCCCATCCAACATTGCCGCACATTTATGTTCCATTTTCTGACCCTCTGTACATCTCCCCTATCTCCTTCCACACCTGATCTGGCCCCCTTTTATTCTTCTCTCTCTCCTTCTTGAGCCCCACCTACCCTCTACCTCCCATGATTATTTTGTTCCCCCTTCTAAGTATGTCTTCCTTCTTCTTGACCTTCATATGGTCTGTAAGTTGTATCCTGGGTATTCTGAGCTTTTTTCCTAATATCCACTTGTCAGTGAGTACATACTATGTGTGTTCTTTTGTGACTGTGTTATCTCACTCGGGATGATATTTTCTAGTTCCTTCCATTTGCCTGCAAATTTCATGAACTCATTGTTTTTGATGGTTAAGTATTACTCCAGTGTGTAAATGTACCACATTTTCTGTATCCATTCTTTTGTTGAGGGACATCTGGGTTGTTTCCAGCTTCTGGATTTTATATATAAGGCTGTTGTGAGCCCATAGTGGAGCATATATCCTAGTTACATGTTGGAGCACCTTTTGGGTATATGCACAGGAGTCCTTAAATAATACTCTATCCAGGTTTCTGAGGAACCATTAAACTTATTTCAAAAATGGTTGTACCAACTTGCAATCCCACCAGCAATGGAGGAGTGTTCCTCTTTCTCCACATCTTCACTAGCATCTTCTGTCACGTGAGTTTTTGATATTAGCCATTCTGACTGGTGTGAGGTGAAATCTCAGTGTTGTTTTGATTTGCATTTCCCTGGTGATTAAGGATGTTGAACATTTCTTTAGGTGCTTCTCAGCCATTCAAGATTCCTCAGTTGATAATTTTTGTTTAGTTCTGTACTCTATTTTTAATAAGGTTGTTTGGTTTTCTGGAGTCTAACTTCTTGAGTTCTTTGTATATATTGAATACTAACCCTCTATTAGATGTAGGATGGTTAAAGATCTTTTTCCAAACTATGGGTTGCCATTTTGTCCTATTGACAGTGTCCTTTGCCTTACAGAAGCTTTTCAGTTTTATAAAGTCCCATTTGTCAATTATTGATCTTAGGGCATAGGCCATTGGTGTTCTGTTCAGGAAAATTTTTTGCTGCTCATGTATTTGAGGCCCTTCCCCACTGTCTGTTCTATTAGATTCAGTGTATCTGGTTTTTGTGGAGGTCCTTGATCCACTTGAACTTGGCCTTTGTACAAGAAGATATGAATGGGTCAATTTGCATTCTTCTACATTCTGATCTCCACTTAAGTCAGCACCATTTGTTGAATATGTTGTCTTTCCCCCCCCAACACCCCCCCCCCACTGAATGGTTTTAGCTTCTTTGTTAAAGATAAAGTGACCATAGGTATGTGGGTTCATTTTTGCATCTTCAATTCCATTTCATTGATCTACATGCCTGTGTCTGTACCGATACCATGTGTTTTTTTATCACTATTGCTCTGTAGTAGAGCTTGAGGTCTTGAGGCCAAGGATAGAAGTTCTCTTATTGTTGAGAATAGGTTTTTTTTGGTTTTTTTTTTTTTATGTAAGAAATCATTACCAAGTACTGACTATGACTATGTCGGCTGAAGTGTATGTGTAACCACTAGCTGCTACTTATGCTGTAAGAGCAGATTAGAATCAATATCCTCCATTTAAACTTGGCTTAAATTGGTGAAATTCTTGAGATCAGAATTTTAATAGTTAGTTTTTATCTTCTGAAGTACAGAACTCCACTAGGTGCTAGCCAGATGAGATACTATATTTACCAGAATTATTTCATGTAGGCTTGAATGCATATGAGAATCTCCTCCGCTCCTGCTACCCAAAAATTGATATTTCAAGAAGAATCTTTCTGCACATAGATGAAATGTCCACTGTTATAAGTGAAGGAAGATTTAAGTTAGGCAAGAAGAATACTTCATGACCAATGTTAAGATAGTACAGTTAACTTTCCTTTTTTAATATGTGAGTGTTTCATGTACTTCTGGTGTAAGTACAAATGTAATGCAGTAGACCAGATATATTCCTAAAGACGATGAATAATGTACCAAAAACTGAAAAACACTGTAAACCACAGGGGTTAGATGCTTAGCATTCTTCAGAGCATGGTCAACTATATAAACAGAGCAGGTGATCTTCAGTGATGAATGTTTGCCAAATAACTTGGCAATATTTTAAGCTGACAATAGAAAAGAATGACAGGGTGACATAAGGAGGTATAATAGTATTAATATAAATAGGTAGCACTGATCACCACCCTTTGGGGTCAGTATGTGGTCTGTCAATAAAAGGAACATTTTAGCTTCATAGATAGTTATCATGTTACATTTTTATTTTTACCTGTTGCATTTAGTAATAATAATTTAAGTAATTTTAATAATAGTTTAAGTATATTTTACTACACCAATTCATTCCATAAGGAAATATACTTGGTAATCTTGGTTAAAACACATGTTATTTTCTACAATGTATTTATGAAATACTTTATTTCTTTCAACAGAATACATTCACATTATCATCTTAATACCATTTATATTTAATACAATGCATTATTGATACACAGAGACAAGAAGGAAGAGAGATAAAAAGTAGCAATGATTCCTATACTGTATGACTTTAACTGCCTCAGAACAGCATCGAGTTATCTAGACAGTCTGCACATTTTCTGCCATGAAAATTTAGCCCAATGTCTTCAACCACATTTTCTTACTGTTTTAATATCTCTACAATTTGAAGTTTAAACCCACTGTCATTCCAGAAGCATCTTCTCACATAGTCACTTGTGAATTTATGATTTTTTTCTTCTTTGGATTTCTAGAAATGTATGTATTAAAAGGAAACTTACTTTTATGATGCTGGATTCTTTCTCCTTTTGCCTTTTTAAATATACTTCTAGTTCACAGTCCTATAGAAATATACTGAATTTTTAAATGCATTGGCTGTTCTTTAAATGGAAGGAACATCTAAGTTTCTTTCATAAAAAATAAAAGTATATTGTCATCCTTCAATTATACCTATTCCTTTGCTTTGCCATTGGAACAGAGTTATGATACCATCATAGAGCACACATACCCCTAAGATTGTGACAGTCTACAGTTCTATGTTAGTATGTACATAAGCATCAGACAGAAAACAATGTAGCCACCCTTTATAAATAAAATAAGAAATAAGATACTTTAAACAAAAATGTTAACTAAGGTGCAAAATTCTAAAATAATTGTGTTCAAAGCATATAAAAATATGCACACATCATGCACAAATATATGCATATTATGCATATATATTATAAATTTTATATTTAAATTTTAAAAATTTAAAATATTTTTGAGGTTATAAAATCTTGTTAATTATTCAGCTGTTAATTTTATTGTATTTACATTATCAATAATTTATCTTTGTATTTTCAGATTCCAAGAAAATGAAAAAAACTCCAGAAGGTAAAAGAAGTACTTGAAATACTTTCCTTTTGGGGGTAGGGGTATTTAGTACTCAGTACTCAATGAGCCCTTCAGTAGCATTGTTAACCCATTAATGATTCACCTAGAAGCAAAATCTGTGTATAGAACTGAAAAGTGGACAAGAAAGAGCAAGGGCAAGGGAATGAGAGAGGAGACTGATGAGAGAGAGAGAGAGAGAGAGAGAGAGAGAGAGAGAGAGAGAGAGAG
>JANHMN010000003.1:1843071-1856311 GCA_030674055.1 Rhabdomys pumilio | reverse complement strand
GAGAGAGAGAGAGAGAGAGAGAGAGAGAGAGAGAGAGAGAGAGAGAGATTGGAGGGGTGCTTTAGTTCAGGGATAACACATTTCTCTAACATGTATAAGACTCCATGCTCAAATTCTAGCAAACACAAAATAATATCAATTATAATAATGATATCATGTTATGATGTATTGCCATATTTACTTATCATGAAACTTTTCAATTGTTTTTAAAATATAATTATTTTATCAGACACTGAACAATGTTATGTACCAAATACATGAATTTGGTTACTTCAATTTCTTTTCAACATAGTAACTTCAGTTAGGAGTTGAAATATACCTTCTTTTTCTTGGCTTCAATCACGACCCACTTGGCAAGTTACCTTCTGTCTTCTGAATTTACACATGTAGAAGGTGTTTATTCATGTGCAGTAAGACTACCAGATATAAATAGCTCAGGTTATTAAGCAGTATAATTCTAGACCTTTTCATTGTTGAATGATGTTTCTGTCAATACCTGGGACAATTAGTGATACCTCAAAGCAGGACATATGGAGAGGTAGGTTGGGGGAAACTCCACTCTATCTATTGTTTGTATAGTAAATGTATCTCAAAATCT
This sequence comes from Rhabdomys pumilio, assembly GCA_030674055.1. NCBI lineage: Eukaryota > Metazoa > Chordata > Mammalia > Rodentia > Muridae > Rhabdomys > Rhabdomys pumilio. The sequence goes on along the minus strand of JANHMN010000003.1, from coordinate 1,855,713 downwards.
TTTAAGAGTAATGGTTCCATGCTTCTTTTTCTTTCAACAGAACAACCCAAGGGAAAAAGTAAGGAAATGCATGCAAAGTCTATTTGTGGAAACTTGCCTCTGCTATATAGAATTGACCTGCTGGTGTAATTATATTTCAAATTTCAGTGTTTAATACATGTGCACTCTATTTTTGTTTTGCTTTGGACATTTTTTGAGGGTTATTTTATTTATTGATTTTTCTGCATACTTTTGAATGTATAAACTGGAGATCAGAGTAGCACACACTCATCTGACTCAGAAGTATCTAATAAGTCCTCATTTTTTTTACCATGCCTGCATTTCGTTGAAACCCATGATGTGATGTTTATATAAGTTTAGTGTTGACATCTAGTTACTTCTCCATTCTTAGAAAACACTAAGTATTATTTTCCAGTCTCTTTCTGATTATCTAATTGTTGTTAAGGTCCAGGAATCACCTCACAGAACACATGATCACCAATCTCAGACAGGAATAGTTTATTGAGCATATGCCCCAGGACTGATTGATCAGGACCACAGTCCAGATTCGGAAACTGGACTGTAACATTGAGTTAAGATCCTATAGGGTTTTTTTAAACCTAAAATCCACAGATATCTGTGTCAAATTATTCCACCAATCAAGATTTAGAGATAAGGGATTTCCTTAGGAACATGTCCTTGTTATACATTTATTCTGTTCCCATTGATTGGGATGTTCAACTGTGGCAGGGGACCTTCCTTGTCTAATATTCATGTTTTAACTTGTCTACCAGGATGGGACTTGTCTTGCCTAATATTCATGTGATAACTTGCAAACCATGATGTAAGTTACCTAAGTACATGTCTTTTTCTGTCAAATAGGATGTCAGCACCCAGGGAGCTATCAGGAGCAATAAAATTGCTAGAGATCCGTTTCTTAATGATCATCTAAAATTATACAATGCAGTAGTGATATTAAGTAAAGCTATATGCCTCTAGGTCTCTGTTTTTGTAAAAGTATAGATATCACACTTAAGGAAAAATTTAACAGTCATTGAAATTAGCACACTTCTAGGAAGATAGATATATGACTCCATTGGCATTCAAAAATTCTGCTTTAAAATGTATGTCAGCTTAAAAATATGCATATTTTAGTTGTCAGGACATTGAAACATTCTATCATAAAATTGCTCTAAAATATCTTGTGGAAAGAAATGTGAAATTATGCTACAAACTAGCAACAGGGAGAAATTTATCTATAGAGCCGTATACATTCCTTTATGCCTGGATTGATGAGTGTATGCAACTGGTGCGATATCTGGCACCAGTTATAGATATAGAAACCCACCATAAGCCATTATACTTGCATGAACATAGAGGCAACTAAAGATTTGAGAAATGCTATTATTTGTATACATAAATTTAGTATATTTAGTGCTGTAGTCTAATCAGTGCTCTTAGAAAATACTCAACGGCCAGGCAGTGGTGGCGCACGCCTTTAATCCCAGCACTTGGGAGGCAGAGGCAGGTGGATTTCTGAGTTCGAGGCCAGCCTGGTCTACAGAGTGAGTTCCAGGACAGCCAGGGCTACACAGAGAAACCCTGTCTCAAAAAAACAAACAAAAAAAAAAAAGAAAGAAAATACTCAATGGCTCTTGTATTCCAGACTATTCCTTATTATATTATTGTTGTTATTATTATTATTATTATTATTATTATTATTATTACTATTGTAATCTACAAATATTTTGACATTCTCACATTCTTATAAGCATTACAAAGTCATTGGAAAAAAAATTTTAGGATGAAATAAAATAAAATAAAATAAAATAAACTTCACAATTGTTCAACACACTACTTGTACTTTTAGAAATGCATTCAGTATGTTTAACATTAGCTAAGCAACATACACTTTTATTTTTGCCCATTTGTTCAAATGATTTGTTCATTTATTTCACTGCTAGCAACTGTGTCAGAGGAGAATATGTTGCCTAAAATACATATGTCAGTACAGGCTTGAAAAACAAAATTGTTAAGGCGAATTTGATGCATTGGCCAGAGAAGATTCTGTGACACTCTTTCATCCTAAAATGTGGTATATGAGATTCCTTCAATGTAAACATCTTCTTATCTTCTGATTTTATGCACTACATAAAATATTAAATATGTCTTTTACTTTTTAGTTCACTGGTACTATTACTGCTCAAGAATATCCATTTGATTTAAATTGACAAGTTGTCAAGTCAAAATAAGAATCAGAACATAAAAATAACATAAAAGTATCAAATTATTGCCAGTACTTTCTATAAAAATAGTACTTATTAATGTGTCAAATTATCTTGAGAAGAGAGTCATTTTTTCCCCTACACAATGTGGATAAGGGAGTTTCTGAAGGCAACATCACCTAAAGAGGATTCTAATGTAACATATATTCTTCAATGTCTTTGCTTTGTTTATTCTCAGCTGCCTCCTTTCTTTATCTTAGTGCTAAAATATTCCCATAAAAGTCCTTATTGTCACTAAATCAATCCCCAAAACAAGGATTGGAAGATGAATTGCACATAAAATGCATCTAGATTCAACTTTTTATAAAGTTGAATTAATTTTTTTATAAAGTTTATTAAGCTTTATTTTAAAGCAAATATAGTAATTATACTTCCTGGTTATTTTTTATCCAAAATTTAATTTACGTTACTATAAAATAAGTGCAAGCTTAACGTTTTCCTCCTTTTTAAAGGATCTATATTATGTTTCTGGTTTCTATTTCCAAATATTTTTTCTTAATATTCAGAATATTCAGTGCTATGCCAGGAGAACACACTCATTGAACTAGGGAGAAAAAGCTATCCTAAGGATGAGATATTCATCATTTTGTGATACTCATGAGTTGCTGTGGTCTAGCATCAACAATACATGTTTGTCTGTATTAAAACAACACATTTAGAAAACATAAGTTATAATTATATTAACAATGATACTCTGTTTTAGAACAGGAAAAGAAAGAAAAGCCCATGGAACCAGGTAAAAATTTTAATGTTCTATTTTTATATTTTTATGTTATTTAATTCATGCCTGAATACTGAATTTTAATCACAGTCACAGATTGTTGATTTGCCCTCTCTCCTCTTTCTTTTTGCTTCACATAGCAAAGACACCAAAAAAGGAACATCCAGGTAAGTGAGACTGGTATACCTCAATTGATTTTCCCAGGAGGCAAGCCTGAGATGGGCTTATAAAAGCAATGCCAGGTAGAGACAGGAAATCTCTCCATCTCACTCTCTGTGTTCTGAGCTCTTGCCAGAATCAATATCAATGTGGTTTGAGAGAAGGCAGAACAAACGCTGTGTTGTCTCCTTGTTGCCAAACATGTGTTTATGAATTGGCAGTAACAGATCCTCTGAGATATCAGAAGTGCCTGTATCTGGTTCCATCTAAGGCCAACTAAGTAAAAATCCGCATCTTAGTAAGGTTATTGGGGATCTATTTACACAGTGTCTGAGAAGCACTGTTGGTGGAAATACACTCAGAAAAAGCAACTTAGAGGAGAATGTTTATTTATCTCACAGTTCAAGGATATATTCCATCAAGGCAAAGGACCTTAAAGGTAGTAAGCTACATTATATCCACAATCAGTGTTGAGAAAGTGATGACTGGTATTTTTAGCCTGGTTTTCCCATTTTGTCAGTCTAGAACAACAGTCCATAGATGCCCACAGTTAGTGTGTGTTTCTCCATATCCACTCATCTAACTTAGATCATGACTCACAGATATGCACAAAGGTTTGTATCCTTAGTGGTTTTAGTATCTATATGAAGTAGATGATCAAGGACAACCATTTGAGACATTATTTTATAGACAGATATATTTATAATTAAAGCTAACAAGATAAAGTAAGAATAAATCATTTTTCTGGAAGTGCACCTCACATTGTTTTACTTTTGAAATATAAAATATTCAGCTCCAAAAATACTCTCTCCCTCTACATAATGTTACTTAATAACATTTTTTGTTGCTCTGTGGTGTTGTTTTCAATATCTCAATATCCTAAGATTAGAAAATTTAAATGAGATCCAACAGACCAGACAAATAAACAACAGAAAAGATTACTACAGTTAATATGGACATAAAATAATTTTCATAAAGTTTCTAAAATTTAACCAGATCAGGTAATTTCAAATTAAAATTTATAAATACTTTTATTGAATTTTTGCATTAAATACCACCTATAATTTTTTTGATGAGAACTACTCAACTAATGTTCTTGATACTTTCTCTCTCTGTCTCTGTCTCTGTCTCTCTGTCTCTCTCTGTTTCTCTCTGTCTCTCTGTCTCTCTGTCTCTCTCTCTCTCTCTCTCTCTCTCTCTCTCTCGTGTGTGTATAAGCTATGTGAATCTCTCTCTCTCTCTCTCTCTCTCTCTCTCTGTATGTGTGTGTGTGTAAGTATAGGATATATAGGATATGTGAATGTGTGTCTGTGTGTGTGTTTGTGTGTGTGTGTGTAAGATATGTGAATGTGCCTGTGTGTGCAAGGTATGTGACTATACATGTTTGTGCACCCTGTAAACTATAACATTTGGATAGTATAGGTGTTAAGTCTTGTGTATATAAGCAGTGGATGTGCATAAATGCAGGCAGATGTAGCCTCAGTTATTGTCTGTCAGCTGCTCCTGTCACAATTATAATTGAAATTAAACAACATTCATTTAATATTATGTCAATAGCCAAGTAAATGTGGCAAAATTATAGCTTATTTATAAGCTCTTGCTTTATAACAGTTTATTAGTTGAAGAGAAGAACATGAAATAGAATAACAATCGTTATAAAGTTTAAAAAACTGAATGATTTTCAAACACACAATTTAAGAGATGAAATAATAGTATGTTTTATTATTTCAAATTAACAGTCAAGCTACTGCAACTCAGAAAAGAAATATTTTGTCTACAATATAAAGTGAAGCCTATTTATGTAGAAGTACATTCACACAGTGAGTGAGACAACACATACTCATATTTATACATGTATAAGGAAAGCTAAAGTAGAGTGTAAATAATTGAAAACATACAGAAGTACACACAGGTATCAATAAGAACAATTTAAGTATTTAGCAGATCAGTATGACTGTCAGTGTACATTCAACTCCAGGTATGAAGATAGTACAGAAATTTACTAACACTTGGGCATTTTCATTTATTTTGCTTTGTTTTTAGACACAAGTTGTTTCCAGGTAGCTCTGGCTGTCCTTTAGCTCACTATATAGACAGGGTGGCCTCAAACTCACAGAGATGCCCCTGCCTCTGCTTCAGGAGGCCTGGGATTAAAGGTGTGCACCACCATGCCTGGCTGCTTAGATACTTTTTTAAAGTGATGTTACTGGATCATTTGTCAACTCAATTTATACTTTGGGGGCAATGTTATAGACTCTGGAAAATACACTTCCCTAAACATGGTAGCAATCAGGCCACTTAACAACTATTGAAAGCCCTGTAAATGAAGCATGAACAATGTTGAAAGATGTATGGACTCTCCTGACAAATCCTCGGGCTTGGAAATCCATCTTAGAGCATAGCAATGAAAATTGTAAAGCTACAATTTCATCTCAGAAATAATTTTCTTCAGTTTCCAATATTATACTTTCTATCTTTCTAACAACTAAGCCTCAAAGTTATTTTTAAAGTTATTTTTAAAGTTACTAATTAATGAAAACCTGTTTCTCTCTTGTCATTGCAGCTCCAAGTGAAAAACACAGAAAAGCAAGTACGTTGACCAAAGCTTGATAAGAATAGCCTGGTTTAGCAGCCTACTTGCTTAAATGTTCTTCTGTAGACCTTCTTAATGCTCATTTTTGAGTCCCACTTGTCTGCATTTCTATATGATGAATTGTTATTGTGAAATAACATACAAAATATCTTCTTCTTTTCTACATGTTTTTTCTTATAGAAATTTGTCTAGAGAAATTAAATTTGTGCTTTGAGTTATTTAGATTATAAATTTTACATTCACCTTTTTTTCTCCCACAGAATTAAATATAGTTTTATTTTCTTATGCATTTTCTAATTAATTATTTAAGAGTCTCAATGAATAGTATAGTAACTTTATCTACCATGAAAGTTTTACTTTTAATGAAATGCTGAAATCCAAATACTTTATTACATTTCTTTTGTAGAGTTTCAATTTTTTTAATGTTTGCATCTTCAGATTAATTTTTTCTGATAACTGATAAGTTATCACAATAGATACATCAGTAGCAGCTCTCATGCTTAGGGAGAAATGCTGATTGTTTTTTGCTTATTATTTTTTGATTGGATAAAATACAGTTATTTCAATACTATTATTAATAAATACACTTGTTAATATATATTGAGGTCAATAGCAATCATTTTCTTATAACTAATTTTCTTATGTTTTATATATAAGATTAATGGTAGAATATAATCAGCATATATTATAGAAACCATTTATATTTTTGTTTTGTGTTAAAGGTGCATGCGTATTGATTCTAGTGCTGATACATAAAGGAGCTCTATGGTTTATTTTGAAACAGTATATTGTTGCTGGATATATCACAGAATAATTAGAAAATATCAGTTTGTTTGATATTATTTAAAAATAGGACATTGCAGTTACAGTTGTCACAAAGGCATTAAAAAATTACAGATTTTTAAAAAATATTTATGTATTTTATTTATATAAGTACACTGTAGCTGTCTTCAGACACACCAGAAAAGGGTATCAGATCCCATTATAGATGGTTTTAAGCCACCATGTGGTTGCTGGGAATTGAACTCAGGACCTCTGGAAGAGCAGTCAGTGCTCTTAACTGCTGAGGCATCTCTCCAGCCCCAGATTTTTTTTAAGAGCAATTTAGGTTAGGGCTTGTTGCTCGTTGCTGTTCCACAAGAGTTAAGGTTTTGTGTCCAGTTTCAAACATTCATGATGATTTACAGTTGTCTATAACTCCAATTCCAGGGCTTCCAATGTCCTTCTTTGCCATCAATGGGTATACAAAAACAAAACATACACACACACACACACACACACACACACACGCACACACACACACACACACAGACACAGAGAGAGAGAGAGAGAAAGAAAGAGAGAGAGAGATACACACATACTCACACATACTCACAAACATATAACGAATTGTAAAAGTAAAAAAGTAGTTATTCATGACCTATAATTCTGTTTATATTTTCACACAAAGCTGGAGTTTAAAGTTGAATGTAATGCTAACTGGAACTTTGTACCACAGATTTTTTAGTATGCGAAGCCACGGAAATTCATAATCAAGAAAATGTACAAAATGAAACTGATAATTTTGCATCACTCATAGAAAGCTTTAGATTGAAAATTACTCTGAAATTTAGCATTTCTCGTGAGGAGATATGACATACAGACAAAAATATTCATCTACAAGAGAAAAGCCTGGAATTATGTTCATCTGTGCAGCACTGTCTAGTCACGTTTTGAAGAGATAAGCATCTTTTGCAGTAAACTATTAAGCTAGCTTGTCAAATTATCTAAACCCAACTTATATGATTGAGAGCATTGAACTTGACATGAACATTATTCTTCACTACAAAATTAATTTAAAATATTTCATAAGTGATCTAATGACATGCATTACATATTTATCTAGAAACTAGCCTTTTGATATTGAAATCATAAAACATAACTGATTTTACACAGTTATTATAGACCATCAACAACTAAAAGGCTAATGCCTAAGGTCAAAGTTGAATATTATGAATAGTTTTGAAAAGGCTTTAGTTTTTCCATATTGTATTTTGCAATTTGTAGGTATTACCTGACTGTAATATGGTTTCTATTATTTTTAAACCACAATGGTATGTAAAACAGTTAGACATACAGATAAATTAACACTAATAAAGTATGTATGTGAGTCAATGTGATAGCATTGAATTTAAAAGGAGAGGTAGGATTAATAAGAAAGAGTAATTCATGAAAAGACTATGGTTCATTAACACTGGATTTATAGCTAGAAAGTAGATTGAACTAGTAGGGAGGAACCATTTACCTCAGCTCCTGCAGAATAGTTAATATCACCATAGAAGAAACATTGATTGGTTTGAGTGAAGCTTTTCTTGGGTACTATGGACTTGACAAAAGATAGAACCCCTCCGTATTTCAATAATACAGTTCTAACAAAGGGCTCTCAGTACTCCTACATGTCATGAAGTGAAGTTGATGGAGAAAGAATGCTCAATGAGGCAGAAATGCCAAACCTAGATTTATAACGTCTACAAGTTGATATAGATTCTTTTCTCAAGGACAAACCAAAAATGTGTTCAAACACCTATTGTTTCACCCCCTACATTCACTTGAATATATGTGTCATTTTAACATTGGATAGAATAGTGCTGTGGTTGACAGTATGACTAGTTATCTCTAAATAGAAAGATAACAAGACAGTTAAGGTTTTAGAGTATAGATTATATAACAAACGTAGTACTAGCCACAGTGATTCCTCAAAAGGACATTATGTTCATAGTACTTACTAAAAATATGACGGCATCACCTCTATTTTATTGTGAATGGTTATACCACACATCAGTGCTCTGAAAGGTTTTGGAAACACTGCTGTAGTTAATTCTTTTTTTCATTGAGCAATTCAGTGTGTAGATCACATAGTATCTACAAATAACCTTCAGTCAATTGAGTTATTAACAAAATATTTACCTTAGGATAGACAAAACTGAACATTTGTCTACATCAATTCATTTAAAGTGCCAGCAAACATTTTTCATGCTTTGATTTTAACCCTGCACATATTTTCATATGTTTAGCTAACACTAGCTTGATCAATCTAACTTCAGTGTCCTGAAAATATAATCTCCTCCTCTACTAAAATGTACCTCAGAAGTATTTGGGAGCAGCCCAGATGAGGAGCTGAAGAGAAAGGGAATTTTGAATTTAGGTATTTATCATTTAAAGAGTAGCAGCCATTTATACTAAGAGACTAGAATAGTATTTGAAAACCATTGAAGTATTTCTGAAAGAACAAGAAACATTGTCTTATTCTGCTTTACAAAATTAGTAGTTGTAGAGCCTTCTGCAGTAACCATGACTTCATAAGAAAAGTTAGCTAGGTTTCCAGTACCAGACATGGTATACCTCTTGTGGAAAGGGTATTATGTCCAATCTGTACAGTTGTTGGGCCATAATGATCATTGACATTATTCATATGCATCATAACTGGTTGTAACAGCTCATTTCTTCTCTTTTTTGGCAGCTTGCAAAGTGCCTTCTGGTACTATAGAATCTAGAGCATGGGCAGAAGATTTGGGTTAATTCTAGCTCAGGGGCCTCTGGACTCTGTTTCTGAGGTGCATAGCATCTTCATCAGTAGTAACTTAGCTTTCACCTCTGGGCTGTAGCTAATGACATGAGCAATAGGTTGTATATCTAGGACTAACTTAGATAGCTCTGGCCAACAAATCAAAATAGGACTTCTTATGTCTGGTATGTATTATGTTAGGTGCTGTTTGGCTCTCATAAGAAGAGCTGTCATCCTAGATGAGAAAAGTTCATATATATATATATATATATATATATATATATATATATATATGGAGAGAGAAGTATAAAGACATTTTCTTGAAACACAGGGAGAGGTTTAAAACCTTCTAGGAAATCTAAGCTGTAAATTTAAAAAGATTCTGTATTTTGTTATGCTAAAATTAATATCTCTGCCAATAGATACTATAACAAGTAGTAATATGCAAATACTAATAAAGATATGATAATAAAAATTTCCTCAAATAATGAAATGCTTATAAAATGAGAAGAAATGCGCTATAAAGATTTATTATTTTATCATGCTTTCTCTTCCCTATACAAACTGTAGAAAACTTTATCTATTTTTGCTTCAAAATTAAATACTCTGTTCTAGGCTCAGATTCTATATTTTATCTTTAGTGCAGCTTTCTTATTTTCTTTATTAAATTCAAATAAGTGCTCCACATGGCAAAGTTTTTGCATTTTACATTGTTACTATTTCTAAAAGAAGCAATGGAGTCTTTTAAAAAATAATATTTTGGCTAATATTTAATACTGCTCACACTCAGCTTCCTAAGCCAAGTATTCTTGACCATCTATACCTAATTAAAAACTGAACAAAGGGAGCCTTAAAGGTCTTCTCCAAAATTCATGAATCACTTACACTGAGATTAAATACTAATATTTTAAGAACTATTTTTGTGTAATAAGACACTTTTTATCAGCACTAAGAATACATAAGAATACAATTTTGATATAGAGGTATACCATGGAAGGAGTTCATTTACATAGTGTTCCTTTATCAAAATGATACAAATGTTCTCTCTCTCTCTCTCTCTCTCTCTCTCTCTCTCTCTCTCTCTCTCTGTCTCTCTCTATCCGTGTGTGTGTGTGTGTGTGTGTGTGTGTGTGTGTGTGTCAGGCTCTATATGCATTTTATGTTTTGATTAGATATGTTCTAGTCCAACTATAATACTTTATGCTATTTTTTCTGAAAACTCTGAGAGCCATTGCTTACTCTTTAAATAACTAAATTTGCAGAAGCTGAACAAGACAAAGAAGAGATTGCTGCTGTCTCAACAAAAAAGGGTAAACACAGCTGAAAAAAAAAAAGCTGATATGACTATAACTTGCTCCTGAAGCTTTTAACTACTGTCTGTGTAGTGGCATGACAGGGGCTTTGCTTGCTGATTTTGCTATTTCACTGACACAAAAACAAACTTCGCATTATTATTATTGCATCTACATTAACAAAGTTTTGCGGTTAGTTCTCTATTGCAGTCAATTTTGGCCCACTAGATCTATAAGCTAATGTTTGTAACTATATCTAAATTGAAATACAGTTTTTAAAATATTTTATAAGTATACTGCTTAAATATAATATGATTTCATTTATCCTTAGGACATTTGGATTTGACACACAACATTAAAAGATTAAGTATTGAATAAATTAAAATTTGGCTAAGAAGATGCACATACTGTGTCCATTTTTTGGGAAAAGAAATATATTCCATGAGATGCTGACATAGGGAAGTTGTGTTTTGAGAAGCAAAACGGGAAGTTGTAAGAGAAAACAGTAATTCTAACAGTGTCTTTAACAGAAATTCAAAGGAATATTTAATAAGTCTACCTTAATTATACATTCAAGACCACAAAAATTCACACACACTTACACATATATTCCACTAAAATGACATTACATATACTTATAAAAATTACACTATCAATGTACAAAAATAAAACATACATAAATTATAAAACTAGTAAAATATGGATGACATCAATTTACATTCCCCTTCTAACATTATATGTATAAACTTATGTACCACATTCATTAATGTATTCCATATGTTACTAACTGTTGATTTATATCTATTAATTGGTATATATCCATATACATGATTATATGATGTTATGTACGTACATCCCATTATGTTTAATTGATGTAATTTCACTATAGCTGACAGAAACCTAAATTAAAGGTATCATATTTTTTAAATTATTCTATTTATTTACATTTGAAATGTTGTCTCCTTCCCAGATTTCCTTCTGCCACATCCCCAACCTATCTCCCTTCTTCTCTGCCTCTATGAAGTTGCTGCCCCACCTACACACCCACTATCCCCTCACCATTCTAACATCCCACTATGCTGGGGCATCAAGCCTTCAAAGAACCAAGGGCCTCCCCTTCCATTGATGCCAGATAAGTCCATACTCTGCTACATATGTAGCTAGTGTCATGGATCCATCCATATATACTCTTTGGTTGGTTTTGTCCCTGGGAGTTCTGGGATGTCTGGTTAGTTTATATTGTTCTTCCTATGGGGTTGCAATTCCCTTCATCTCCTTCAGTCCTTTTCCTAGCTCTTCCATTGGGGTCCCCAGGCTCAGTCTGATAGTTGGCTGTGAGTGTCTGCATCTGTATCAGTCATGCTGGCATGGCTCATTAATATTGTGTTGTTGTAAATAATGAGATGTCATGGTATTGTGAATAGGCTGGAGGTATTAATAGACAATAAGACAAAGTCTTTAATCTGGGCATTGGTATTTGTGCCTCATGTGCTGTCAATAAGATTAAGTTATTGATAAATTTAAAAGCAGGAAGGAAGATGAAGGTAGGTTGCATTTATATCTATAGCTAAAAATTACACCAAAACTGTATCCAGAAAACAGTAGATGCTTTCTTGTGTAATTTGATTTGGGTAATTAGTGATTGTGGGGATGATTAGCTTGTGCATGGGCACAGGGTGTGGGTTCCTGTTGGGCAGTTGTGGTTTTTACAGCTCCAAAGAGACGAGACTGGAGCGCGGGAATTTGACTGAGTTCGCTCTGTGAGGTGCCTGGAGGACACTGTGGGATTCACCCAAGTGGGGAGTTCTCACTCAGTCTGAAGTTCTGCGGAGGGCAAAGCTCTTGGGTGGGGACCCCAGAACAAGAAGGCTTGCGCGGATCGACTGGTCTCAGACTCCTGGACTCCCAGGCGCCACTGAAAGCCATGGAAGAGTTGAGACTGGGGACATGTGGGCTGGACCAGCCTGCAGCAGAGAGGGGTAAGAGGGAGAGCTCCTGTGGTGCCCCTTGGGGCAAGACTCTTGGTTCATCACTCACTTGGCAGGGTCGACTAGCTTGGTTGAATTGGC
>JANHMN010000003.1:1792982-1834995 GCA_030674055.1 Rhabdomys pumilio | reverse complement strand
AGTTGACAAGCATCATTATGTTTCTTAGACTTCATAAAGACTTAGGAGATTCTGTATACACATGCGTGTGTGTGTCTCAAACTTGCTTGCTTCTCACAAGGGATGTGTAAGAAGTATCAAAGGCATTTATCATGCACATTGTTTTGTAAGAGAAAAGTTTTCATTTTATTTACTTCTTAAATACCAATAAACAAACATATAAAAAAGTATCCTTTGGCAAGACACTTGTTTGTTTGTTATAATACTGTTTATAGTTTCATACCTGGCAGTTTGGCCCGAGTATTCCTTATCTTGGCAGGCTTATCTGTTAAAGTGAATATTCACTATAGATTGGGATGCACATTAGAGTCTGAATTGTCAAGTACAGTGCCTGTGAGGGTCTACACCAGATCCTCTGCAAATATGTTAAGACTGTGAGCTTGGTGTTTTGGGAGGACTCCTAACATCAGGCGTGGGCATACCTCTGACTCTTTTGCCTCCTCTAGAGACTGTTTGAAAAATTTAAATTTAAAAAAGAAAATAAGTCTATTAATTTTAAGAAATCTTTTAAGTATTCAAATTTATTTTATTTTTAAATTTTTATTTTTCTCTTATAGACTATATCTTGATGATAGCCCCTCCTTCACTTCCTTTCAGTTCCCCACTCTACCTACCTTCCCTCTTAGATACATTTCACTTTTTAAAAGGGCACCCTCACAATATCTGCGAGACATGGCATGAAAAATTTAATAAGTCTAAAAATAAACCCTCACATCAAGGCTGGAAGAGCCAACCCAGTAGGAGGGAAAGAACCCCATAAGCAGGTGAAAAAAAAAAGGCAGAGACATTCCCTGTTTCTACTCTTTGGAGTTCCACAAAAATCCCAAGCTGAACAACTAAAACATGTATGCAAAGGGCCTAGCACAGACACATGTAGGTTCTGTGATTGTCACTTAAGCATCTGTGAGACCTTGTGAGCCCTGCTTAGTTGATTCTCTGAGCTGTGTTCTCCTGCTGTACTCAGTCCTGTCCCCCCAGCTCCAACAATCCTTCCTTCTCTACTGCTGGGTTTCCCAAACTCTGTCTATCACTTGGGTGTGGGTCTCTGCATCTACCCTCATTACCTGCTGGAAAAAACCTGTCTGATGATGATTGGGCTAGGCACTTATGTAAGAGTATAACAATATCATTAGGAATAATTTCATTTACTTTTTATGTTACTTACTTACTTACTTACTTACAGACTTACTTACTACTTTTTGCCAGTTGTGTTTGGTTCTACCTTAGGACTCTGAGCTATCTGGCTCAAGCAGTGTCAGGCATGGGCTCTCTCTTGTGGCATAGGTTTCAATGTGGACAAATCATTGGTTGGCAATTACCCCAAGCTATGAGCCACCATATCTTGCAGTCAGAACAGGATGTGGGTGGGAGGTTTTGTGGTTGGATTAGTGTTCTAGTCTCACCACTGGGAGACTAGCCTAGTTATAGAAGATGGCCTGTTCAGGCTCCATATCCTGCATTAATGAGAGTTCTAGCTAGGGTCACCCTCACAGGCTTCAGGAAGTTTCCATTGTACTAGATTCTCACATTGCCCCTTAAAAGCTCACTTATTCCAATCTTCTCTCCTAAGTTTCTCCCTTTGTCTCTCTCTCCCCTACACAATTCCCCCTGTTCCCATCTTCACTTACTCCTTAACTACCCAAAAAATCTACTCAATTTCTCTTTCCCTAGGAGGTCCATGCTTCCTCCCTAAACCCCTCCTTATAATCTTTGGGTCTGTAGATTGTGGTGTAATTAAACTTTACTTATCAGATAGTATCAACTTCAAGTGAGTACATGTCACATTTGTCTGTCTGTGTCGGGGTTGCCTGATACAGGGTGACTTTTTTTTCCTATTTGTATCTTTGTCTGCAAATTTCTTCATGTTCTTTTTTTTCTAACAGCTGAATAATACTCAATTTTGTAAATATACCACATTTTCTGTATTCTCTCTTCAGTTTAATGACACCTAGATTGTTCCCAGTTTCTGTCTATTATTAATAAAGCCAGTATGAATATAGCAGAGTCTTTGAGGTAGGATGGAGTGTTGTTTGGGTATATTCCCAAGAGTGGTTTAGCTGGGTCTTGAGCTCCCTCAATGCCAAATTTTCCAAGAAACTACCATATTGATTTCTGTAATGGCTCTATGAGATTGCATTCCCACCAGCAATGGAGAAGTGTTCCTTTTACTCCAAATCCTTGACATCATGAATTGGCCCTGTGTTATTGATCTTAACCATCCTGGCAGGTGTAAGATGGACTCTCAAAATAGTTTTGATTTGCATTTCCTTGATGCTTAAGTATGTTGAGAATTTCTTACGTTTTCTCAGTCATATGGGATTCTTCTATTGAGAATTTTCTGTTTAAATCTATACCCCACTTTTAAATTTAATTGATTTGTTTGTTGATGCCTAGTCTTTTGAGTTCTTTATGTATTTTGGATATTAGCCATTTATGAGATGTGAAAATGGTGAAAATCCTTTTCCATTGTGCAGGGTGTCATGTTAATAGGATATAATTATTTTATTTTATTTTATTTTATTTATTTTATTGAGTATTTTATTTACATTTAAAAAGTTAACCCATTTCCCGGATTCCCCTCCAGAAACCCCCTTCCCCATCCTCCTTTTTCCTGATTCTATGAGGGTGCTCAACCACCCACCAACCCACCCACTCTTGCCTCCTGACCATGGCATTTCCCTACCCTGGGGCATCGAGTCATTCCAGGACCAAGGGCCTCTCCTCATATTGATGTCTAAAAATGCTTTCTTGTGCAACATTTGCAGCTGGAGCCGTGGGTCCCTCTGTGTGAACTCTTTGGTTGGTGGTTTACTTCCTGGGAACTCTGTGGGGTCTGGTTGGTTGACATTGTTGTTCTTCCTATGGGTTGCAAACCCCTTCAGCTCCTTCAATCCTTTCTCTAACTTCTCCACTGGGGACCCTGTGCTCAGTCGAATGGTTGGCTATGAGCATCTGCCTCTGTATTTGTCAGGCACTGAGAGTCTCTCAAGGTACTGCTATATTAGGCTCCTGTCAGTATGCACTTCTTGGCATCTTCAATAGTGACTGGGTTTGGTGTCTGTATTTGGGATGGATCCCCAGGTATTGCAGTCTCTGGATGACCTTTCCTTCAGTCTCTGCTCCACATTTTGTCTCTGTATTTGTGGCCATGAATATTTTGTTTCCCCTTCTAAGAAGGACTGAAGCATCCATACTTTGATCTTCCTTCTTGAGCTTCACATGGTCTATGAATTGTATCTTGGGTATTTCAAGCTTTTAAGCTAATATCCACTTAACAGTAAGTACATACCATGTGTATTCTTTTGTGCTTGGGTTACCTCACTCAGGATTATATTTTCTAATTTTAACCATTTGCTTAAGAATTTAAAGAATTCATTGTTTTTAATAGCTGAGTAGTCCATTATTGTGTAAATGTACCACAATTTCTGTATCCATTATTCTGTTGAAGGACATCTGGGTTCTTTCCAGCTTCTGGTTATTATAAATAAGGCTGCTATTAACATAGCAGAGCATGTGTCCTTGTTATATGTTAGGTATATGCCCAAGAGTGGTATAGCTGGGTCCTCAGGTAGTTCTATGTTCAATGTTCTGTGAAACCATCAAACTGATTTTTAAAGTAGTTGTATCAGTTTGAAATCTCACCAATAATGGAGGAATGTTCCTCTTTCTTCACATTCTCACCAGAATCTGCTATCACCTGAATTTTTGGTCTTAAGCATTCTGACTGGTGTGAGGTTGGAAACTCAGGGTTGTTTTGATTTGCATTTCCCTGATGACTAAGGATATTGAACACTTCTTTAGGTGCTTCTGGCTATTCAAAGTTCCTCAGTTGAGAATTCTTTAGCTCTGTGCCTCATTTTTAATAAGGATATTTGATTCTCTGGAATCTAATTTCTTGAGTTCTTTGTATATATTGGATATTATCCTTCTTCAGAAGTAGGGTTAATAAAGATCTTTTCCCAATCTGTGGGTTGCTGTTTTGTCCTATTGACAGTGTCCTTTGCCTTTCAGAAGCTCTGCAATTTTATGATGTCCCATTTGTTGATTCTTGATCTTAGAATTGGTTTTCTGTTCAGGAAAATTTCCCCTTTGCCCATGTGTTCGAGGCTCTTCACCACTTTCTCCTCTATTAGTTTCAGTGTATCTGGTTCTACATGGAAGTCCTTGATCCATTTGGACTTGAATTTTGTAAACTAAGTATTCTTAGAGAAAAACCTAGTGAAAAACAGTAAACAAAGAATACATACATACAAGTAACATTTTATGGACTGTTCATATTTTATTTGAGAATATGCCTATATATACACATGTATAATTAAATATATTTGCATAACAATTAATAGGGGAAAACAGATTTTTGAAGGCGTGTAGATAGTTGTATATGGGAAAATCTGAAGGAAGAAAAGGGAAGGAAGAAATTCACATTGTAATCTCAAAAATAAAATAATCATTGAGTAAGGAATAAAATAAAAATTATTTTTTCTTACAAAAATGTGTGCATTAAAAACATATTATCATTAGGTAGAAATTAAATTCTAATTAAATCAACAATTTGATAATATGCCTGAAAATATTTAATTTTTTAAAAGAAATAGTACTAAGATGTGTACCTATATTTATTTACTTATTTAATTTATTAGTTAGTTGATTCCATAGGCTTTCAGTATATAATCTAGGCTTTGTCTTAAGCTCAATTCTCAAGCCTTAGCCTTCCAATTGCCAGTATAAAGGATGTACACCAAGCAGAAACAGTTAATAAAATAAAAAATTAAGTACTTACTTGGGAAACTAACTGAGGAAAAGATGAAAATGTAAAGAGTTCTCCCTTTAGGAACCTTGTGCTTACAGGATGTGAACATCAATACCTGCAATTCTCAGTCTTTTTTTTTTCCCTCCAAATATGGATATTTCTTCATTCTCATTATTCTTTTATTTTGAAAATCTAATTTTATTTATGTTAAAATTTATTTCATTATTCATGTTCCGCAAATTACTGTATATGTCTCCTCTTTTTGTCTCTCTTGGTGGATTTCTATCATATTATTTCAGAATGGATTGATAGAGTCCTACTTAGTTTTTAGCTTTGTTATACTCATCTATTTCTCATTTTAATTAACTATCTGTTACATTTTAAGTAACATTAGAAAAAATAATACAAAAAGTTTTATGAGAAAGGATGATTGTATTTAAGGTACAGTAGAAAAAAAATCAAGGGAAAAAAAGATACCATGCAAGAGTTACTTCTGGCTACTGGGCCTTATGCTTGCCATAGCTGATCAAGCATTTCTTTGTTTTAATAAACTAGAGGCATTACTTCCATTATCACTTAAATATTATGGCTCAAATTAGATAATGTGCCATTATTGCAATAGTATTTATATAACAAAATGGGGATGTACACTTGAGAGCCTTGCTCACTTTCCTGGGATACATGACCCCCTGTACAATTTGTAATAAAAATCTAAACCATGCCATTCATTTCTTAGAGCAATTCATTTCCTAGGAATTATCATTGTAGGAGTACAAGAGCACTCCTTATCCTATATGGAAGCCAGGTCTCAACCCTCTTTGAGTGGTCCTAACTTAACACTGACTACAGTTTAACAGGAATAGAAAATAGAATCATGACCTCATTGGTATCCCCTGGAAGGCCTGTAAATTCCTTTTATTCAAAATCTTTCTATACAAGTAGGATTTGTGAAACTCAGAAAAGCTAATTTGCTTTGAGCTAAATATTTAACTCACTCAAGAGTTCAGTTTGTGGGTTAGTGTACAATGTTTGCATAAAACCTACTTGTTTTTATTTCTAATAAATAGTAACAAACTTTAGGGTATTTTCGAAGCAGATGCATGCAACAATGAAATTCATCACATCTTCCTTTGTTTTTGTTTTGATTTGTTTTACTTGTCTTATTTCTTAAGTCTTTACTTGCCCCTCCTTTCTTTCTCTTTCTATTCTTTTTTCCCATGTTTCCTTCCTCCTTTATTTAGAGGAAATTACCAATGATGCTCTTACGTGCATAATGTCTTCTTCCTAATATTGTTTCGTGTGTTCACTACACCCTGCATTTGATTAAAATAAAAGCCAGACCTCTGGGTTAACTTAATTTCCCTTAGATGCTTTGACAGGAACAATGCAGAATACTCAATACATTACATGTTCTCTCAACAGGAAGTAGCATCTCTTTAGAGGCTCCAGTGAATAAACACTTCTCTTTCCAAAATGAGTGGAGCCAGTGGGAGATGCATTTATTCAGTTTAAAGCTGTATTTTCCCCTTTACAACTCTCTGTAGAGCTGTGTGTGATTACATTATTCAATTCCACATCAGTTCTTAATCTAGCTGCTGCTCCAATTCTCTGAAGATTCTTTCTTGAATCATTTACTTCAGCTGCAGGCACTGATTTCATATGAAAATTTCTGCTTATTTCATGTTTAACTAGGTAAACTGCAAATCTTCTACTGATAGCAATAAATCTTAGAGAAAACTTGAATTGTGATGTAGTGCTTTCAAAGATCTCTTTTTGGTTGCTTGTGATGTGGAATGGGTTTATTTCATACTTAAATGCATCTGAAGCATGAGAGCATGGTTCTTTCAGTTGATTAAGATGGGCTAAGTCTGAATTTTAAGGAGTATCTTATTGACATTTGTATAATACTAAATGACTACAGCCATAAACTGAATTGTAAGTCAATTAATCATAGTCCTGTCAAGTGTAATTCTTTGTACCTTGCTTATCAAAGCATAGTATAAAGGAATAAAATATAAAAGAGTGTGGAAAAATGAGCCTGGAGACTGAAGGGATTACTGCTTTTTGTTTTTGTTCAAATTCTTTAAGATTACATTTAACCCAGATTTAAATCGTGTCATAGAGAGATGAGAAGTATTTTAAAAGCGTTAGAGAATAGCTTGTTCAGAAGCAATATTTGGTATTGAATACATCCCCAAGTGCTTTTATGTGCAGAATAAACATTTCAGATTGGAACTCTTATTTAAACCTTATCTTTGCTTTGCAGCCCTGCACGGAAAGAAAGAAGAGAAATCCAAGACAGTGGAGCAAGGTAAAAAAACAAAGTGAAGAAGGTTGACATTATCTTCTTTAGAAAGAAAACTACATGAGGAGGAAAACACTGGATTCAGACAGGCAGAAGACAATAACCTTTAAATCTCTTGCTCTATAGCAATGGCCTTACATTTTTTTTCACAACAGGGAGGATGGTGAATAACTATCTGGCCTTGTTTTTCTATTGTGTATCTATCTTTGACTATAAATTCAGAACAGGAAATCTGTACAGACTGTTTCCTTACTTCAGCAGAGATGCTGAAGACTGATAGTAAAAAGATGAGCTAGAAAACTGGTAGACATTTTTTTTCTCTTTGGCCTTTTGTTTTTCATACCACCTCAACGAATAAACACAATTCAACCTTATTTATGAAAAAATAATTTATATTGCTTTAAAAATAATTTGTTATATTAAGACACTAAGGCAAATGATATAAAAGTTACTATAGTTGATATGGTGACTTTGATGGTTGATTCACCCAAAAGGCCTGAAAATGTATTGTTATACATTGTAAATATATATATGTATATCACAATATCACTCCACTCCAGAATATGCTTTAAACATGCTCTGGACCACTGTCTTAAGGGATTGAAAGTGATATTGTGCCTTTTCTTAAAACTCAACTAAATGAAAAGGTTAAGGATTTGAGAGTTTTGAAAAATGAAAATAATACAATAGTTACATCAATAAAGTTTTTCTTCTTATTTTGACTTCTGGGTACCACCCACAATTTTAAGAGTCAATGTAACATTTCAAGCAGCTCAATCTGAGCCAAATGTCTGTGTTAGTGTATGAAATATAAAGTACACACACAGCGTTTGTGCTTTGGCTTGCTCATTTATGCAGCTTTTTGGACTTAAATTTCTTAAGTCAAAATGCAGACAATCATTTCCAATCTGCTTTTCTGACTTAGATATTATGTAGCTCAAATAAGAAGTCATATGTATAAAGGGTGCAGCAAATTAGAAAAAAAGATAAATTGTATATATTATCATTTCATTCTTTTTTCACAAAGGCAATTTTGATAAGTTGTCAAAGCAGATTTTAATCCACTGAGCTTCATGATTTTTCTGTCTCTGGTCTTAGCAATTACTTATTAGAACTTGCTTTGCTTTTTTGTTTGCTTGTTTGTTTTGTTACTCAAGGACTAAAGCATGCCAGGCAAATACTGTACAATAAGCAGCATCCCCATCCTACCAGGATGTTTTAAAATCACCATAACATGTTAAAAGTACACTGACTAATAATGGAGACAACACAATAAATACACTGTTACCTAACATGATTGACAGGAATACTGAATGTTTACTTCTGAAAGTGTCACTTTTATTAACTCATTAATGTTTCCTCAAATGGGCAATGGCTGATTAGGATGTGAACTTAATATTTCAGATGAATTTTACTATAATTTTTCTAAACTTACATTTTATCCTATGAAAACTCGGTTTGTTGGCTTATATAAAACAAAAGACAAATATTGTTATAAATTTGTAAATGATTTTGATTTTAATTGTGACAGTGCATTCTCATATATTAAAGTATAAATATAAAAGAAAATAGTTTATCTAAATATAATGCTCCTTTTGTTGATTTAGCTAAAACAAATATTTGATGAGTAAAATAGGTATTTTAAGACATGAATAAAGCCAAGAGTTTGCATGTAAAAAAAAAAAAAAAAAAGCAAACAAACCTAACTTTGCTCTATATATTTCATGATGGAGTTCAAATATTTATTCCTAAGAGGATGTTTTAAGGTTTTGTTGTTTTTTCGTTTTTATGTAGGTTTAGTTAACTTCAGAAATATTCATTATCCAAAACGAGTTCATAATTTATTAAAGAATAATTAATTAAATATCACCAGAGATCCTTTTTTCACTCATTTAAGTTTAAACTTGTGGAAATCTTTACGGAATACATGATGATTGTTTTAATTCTTATCAGATTTCAATGTGCTGGGTGGTCTGAATCTAGCTGTGCACATTGAGTGTCTGGATGTAGATGCATCCCAGCTATGCATGAATAGATTAACTCAGCGCCACGTTATGTTATAGGAAATACAATGTTTGGAAAAGGTAGAATTGATTTCCAGTGAACCTAATTTATAAGAAGAGCTCTGATCACTGGAAGGCCTGAGAGCTACAGAACTAAAATAAATGTGATTTTATTTTAACTTATTGTATTTTATTTTTATTTTTCTCATACAGATCTTATGTTGGATATAGGGTAGATTTGAGAGTTAAGACTTTGCATATCCTTACATTTAAAAGCCATTTAAATAGGAAAACAACAACAAGGTTATATGTAGGATGACTCAAATAACATGTTTTCTTCACTTGATATGACTGTGCTTATGGGGAGAACCAGCATGTCAAAAATAAAAATGTCACACATGTGGTACATCACTATAATTCACATGTTGTATTTGAAAGTGTACTGTAGTTCACTGATGTAATGCTGTTTACTGAAAACTACTAGTTTGTTGATTTTTAGTTTATTGAAGTTATGTGGGGTTTGTATGTGTTCTTTTTCAAAATAGACCCACATACTTAAATACTGCTTCGTCCTCTTTCAGAAGAAACAGACTGATGTGATTTTCTTAGTACTAGCTGAGGGAGGCAAAACACCCACTGTCAGGAAGTGCTGAGAGGTACAGGAAGAGACCAATTAACAGAATTCTTTTGGGTATCAGTGATAAGCTTGGAGTAAGTTGTTTTGCAACAGGAAAAAGGTGGAAAAAATAGTTACAAATTAATCATTTGCAAATTGTTATTTCTTCACTCAACTGGTTCATGAGATTTTTTGATGTCTTCTTTAGAATTTGTCCTAAGAGCCTATCACTTTGGCCTATAAACAGCAAATGCTCAATTAAAAATAAATGCTTAGTTGATTGCAAACACAGAGAAAATATCAAGAAAGAAATATTAACTGTCTGAGACCTTAACAACTTGTGCCTAACACGCTGCGAAGCTAAAGTAATATTCTATAAGTCAAAGTTCTAACACTGAAGGTAGGCAATTATTTCAGAAGTTAGATTAAGCCTTTCCCTTATAAATTTAAAAGTAGAGATCATTAAAGAAAAGTATTATTGATCAACTCTATCAGTTCTCATGCATTTGTATTTTGCTCTTATTCTTAGAAAGTCCTATGCGGTGAATGGTATTTGAAAATATATGGAAATTGTTGTTAAGTTTACTAATTGCACATATGTTAATGTGAGCGTATTAACAATGCCAAATGGAAGACAGAGTTAAATAATTATTTGATTAGGACAAATGATACTCCATATTCAGGAAAGTATGCCTTATCCTAGCTTTTAAAACACATTTATCAAGTTTGGGAACTATAAAAATGAAAAAATTCTGACAAGAAAGTGGTTAAATGGAGTATGTTTTATATTATATTATTGTTTAGGAGGACTTGTCAAGAAAGACTCTCATTTTTTAATTATAACATTGGAATGAAAACCAAACTTTATAATCTTAAACAGTTATGAACAGCGATCAAATAATTATTGAGTGCAGTGTTCTGTCCTCTTAGAAAATAAAGATGACTTTACAATCCAATTAATCTAAAACATGACAATTTTAAAAAAAACATTTGATATTCAATTAGCTAAGAATATGAATTTGAACAAAATTATTCATCTTATGAAGGGTAGAATTGGAGAGTATAGATAAAAACTGTATCAAAGTTAATTTCCTGTAAAAAAGAAATTCAGTTTTCCATAGATTTAGAAACATTTCAACCCTCATGAGTAATTTAATCTGTAATGTAGTACCTGAATGATTTCTGCCTTTCTTTGGATTGGATGTGATTCTGTAAATAGTATTACCATATAATTGTAAAAGCTTTGAAATTTGTCAGAGTAGATGGAAAACAAGTCAATTGTATGTGAGAAATTACTTTCTCTATCGCAGTCGACAGATTTCTGCATGTATATTATTTTTGAATATGCCCTGTGAAATTATTATAGATTTATCTTGTAGTTATAAGTGATTGTTAAAGATATCTGAGAACATTTATTTCTGAAACAACCTTCTCTATTTTAATAATTGTATTTATATTTCCTGATATGTCAAATTTAACCTTTAAAAATTCAATGGAGTAAAACTAAAGGCCTACTTGATCCAAATGTATTTAATGATTTGTGTGATGTGTGATTTAAAATAAGCAATTTGCAGATGTTGATGAAGTCTTGTTGTTGACCCTCAATAAATTTTAAATAATAACAATGATATGATTGATTTCTGTGAATCTCACAAATTTGAAAACAGTTTGTATCACAATTGTTTAATATTTATTGAGCGCCCACAACAGGCCAGGCGCTGGGGAAGAGATGTAAGGGTCACTGAGTTAACTCAAGAGAGAAGCTGGTCTATAAACAACCCCAGAAAACACAGACAAATAAGTTCACCATGCTTTATAAACATATTTTTACATATGTTGACAGAATACTTAGCAGTTCATTGTTTTCCCTGCTCATATAAACATTTTACCTCGTCTTGTCCTTAATACTTTTACAATGACATGATCTGTAAAAAATTCCTTTTCAGTTCTTGCTTTCTCACTGTTTCTCCTTTCTACTTTCATTACCCCTTTAATAAACAATCGTTCTAAATTCCACATGCCACAGAATATCACATCACTCAAGAGAGTTTGTTTCTCACACAGTGCCACTACCTGTCATGTAGTATTTGATGTATGTGACTTGTATTGATATCATCACCATCCAACACTGAAGAAAATTTTCCCCCAGGAAATTGCCCACCTGAGTCAATGATGAATAGGTTTAGAGATAATGATGATGATATACTCCAGTGCTATTTATTTCTTTCAAACATAAAGATATGAGTATACATATCAAATATTTTTCTAGGGCATTTACCCATTTCTACCTATGTGAAGCACTATTATGTGCATCCGGGAGCCTTGGTAACAAAAAGATGGTCAGTAGATGGGCTAACTAGGCACATTGTTTATTAGGGCAGGAAGCACAATTATGAACAAAGCATCAGTCGTGCATTTTCTCCATTCTTACCTTCTGTGATTCACTAGTGCAATTTCTCGATAAAAAATTTCAGTGTTTTCGGTTCTAAAAGTAATAAACATTGTGTATTAATTGTGTGTCCCTGTACCACTTACCAGCCTTACTCTTTGACCAAATGTGAAAACTAAAGATTAAAAATATAAACCATTTCTTATTGCACGGTCTAACCTAATTATAAATATGATGAGGAATTTCATGTGACCTCAGACTTTAATGACAAAGTATTTTACATTTTTCTTGACATTAGATAATACACTTTAAAAATTTTTAACAAATACAAAAAAGTAAATGATTTTGATCATTTTCTACACAGTAACCTCAGGTTCAAGATCAGGTGCAGGTTTCCTTCTCATTTTTCACGACAAGGAAAGTTATCTCACATATACTGTTTTTTTTTTTTCAAATATCATTTTGATAATCATTAGTAAGATTTGGCACATAGAATCAACACTTAGTATTTCATATAGATAACTGAGGAATAAAAGATTCACATCCACATAAAAAACTCAACCTTGCGTATTCTTTGCCTTTCTAAAGTGAGTGGTCTGGAAGGCTGAAGAAATACATTGTAGTCTTTATCACTCAGCACAGCAAGTAAATGCTAGTTTATGATCTCAAGAACAGTATCCAACTACTTCTTATGTTTTCTTTTCTATTAAAGTCTATTTCTTTTATGCCAATAAACTGAACCAATATATTGGTCATATATCCTTTGAACAGAAAATGTGCCACAATAACTGCCCTATAAAGTTGATTGGTTAGAGAAAAATCTTTGATTTTAAAAACATATTGTCTTAATTCTTTTATGTATCTATTGGTTTTCTACTAAAGATCTACTTATAACAAAATGAAATAACTTTGCATTTACCATATTTTTGCATTTAGCTTATATATAAATTTTTTAATTTATATATTTGTATAAATTTGTGGATTGCTAGCATAATCATCTAGAATCAATGTCTGAAATGTTCAAACCTTCTCTTTTATCACACTAAAGGAAATTATACATTTTAAGTTATATCAATAGCTAGAGTGAATTCTAACATCAAAAATAACATGAATTGGTGTATTCTTGCCTTACATTTGGGTAGACTGATAGTGTAAGGTTGTTAGAGAGTTCTTGAAATATCAAGAGTCAATTCAGAGTTTCCTGTGTGAGTTTGTATTGGCAAAACATTGCTCAATTGAAAGTTTTTCATTATTATAGCATGAAACTTTGATTTTATTAGTTTGAATTTTAATTGAGATAAAACTTAGTTATATAGTCTTCAACTGTTCTATATGGTCATCAAAAGCCCTGAAAATAATATTTATGGAGAAAAAAATACTCATATAGAACTTTTGATTCATGTCTTCTAAGGAGAAAAAAGTTATGGAATACATTGATAGTTGTGCAAATATTAATTCAATATAAAGCTACCTCAAAATGAAACTGATATTAGCCTGTACTTATTAATAACTTCTTGTATGACATTGGCTAGTCTTGTCCTAGCTACTTTTATAGATCAATTTTTTCACTAATTAGCCCTTGAATGACCTTTCATTTTTTGAGAAAGCAGTGACATTATATAATACTCATTTGAAAGAAAAATATCCTGTATCTAAATCATCCACATTTTCCATAAATATGGAAAAATAGCCTGAATTATTGATCCAAGAATAGTCTACTTGAAATATAAACATCAAAGTCAGATGAGATTCCAAAATAAAAATAGTTAAAAATATTGTAAGGCCAGCAAGATGGCTTTATGTATAGAGGGGCTTGCCATGAAAGCTTGGAGATCTGTATTTTACACCTGTATAAAGATGGGAAAAGACAACCCACTTCCAAAAGTTATCCTCTTGCCTAGGCACACAAGCCATGGTGCACACACATACACACACATGAACATGCGTGCACATGCACACACAGAGACACAATGAAAATGCACACAAATAGACACATGCACACACAAACAATTTTAAAGTAATATAAAATGAATAAAATTATATATATAATCTGAATAAAATGCTAATATCTAAAAGATTTGGATATATTTTGCTTACAATTAATTTCAAAGGGAAGCAACAAAAATACTATTAGATATTGAATAAATTAAATGAAATTTCTGAAAACATTAATTCAAACATGAGGTTCAGTAATAATGACATAAGTTGTATAGCAGATATAATACCCATTATATACAAAATAAAATAATAAAAATGACAAAAAATATTGCCCCTGAAGGGAGAAGGCTGTAGTTGATGTATCCATCAGTGGTTGACTACTTTTGCAAGAATGTAATAATGAATTCCTACCAGTTCTTCAGTTTGTAGCACATTCTTTCATCAAAAATGTATTGAATTAATATTATGAACAAAAGGAAGGCTGGAATATAATGATATACATAACTGACCCAGAAAAGCTCCACCAGGGCACTCCTATAGCTAATAAATAAGTTTAGCAAGGTACTGGTTACAAAACCAACTAATAAATATCAGTAGCCCTCCTATATACAAATGACAGTCTGAAAAAAAAATCAGGGAAACAACACGTTTCACAATTGCCTCAAACAATATGAAATATCTTGGGAGTCTCTCTAAACAAACAAATAAAAGACTTGTACAATAAAAAACTTTGTCATTTAAGAAATAAATTAAAGAAGATATCAACAAATGGAAGGATCTTCAATGCTCAAATTGTCATCCTACCAGAAGCAATCTAGAGTTTCATTGAAATTCTCATCAAAATTCTAACAAAAATTTTCACAAATCATGAAAATTGTCAGTTTCACATGAAAACACAAAACCCCAAATAGTTAAAACAATACTGAATAATAAAATAACTATGGAAGGCATCAACATCTCTGATTTAATTTACACTAAAAGACATGCTTGACAGAAGAGTAGTAGCAGGACAACAGATACATTGACAAGTGGAACTGAATGGAAGACCTAGACAGAAATCCACATGTGAATGGACACATCATTTTTCACATGAAAAACATATACATTTTGGAAAAAAGGAGCATCTTCAATGAATAATGCTGGTCAACCTGGATGATTGCAAATAGATCCATACTTATCATTCTATACAAAAATGAACTCCAAATAGGTAAAAGACATAAACTCATATGCACTGAATCTGATAGACAAGAAAACAGGAACTAGCTCTGAACTCTTTCTGCACAGAAAACCTTTTTTTAATTTTTATTTATTTGTTTGTTTGTTTGTTTGTTTAGCAGAATGAGGTTTGCACAGATATAAGATTATCAATTCTTAAATACACCTCATAAATCTTAGAAGATTCTGCATGGCAAAAGATGTGTGCCCTTCCCCTAGGCCTGAGCAGGCAAGTCATTGACCACAAGACCAAACAACAATAGGACCTAGAAGGAGGCATTGCCTTGCCAGTCTTGGTGCCCTGAGGTCTGCTACTGAGCTAAGAAGAATGGACTACCTGATGAGCTAGCCTTGACACCTTCCGGACTACTATCTCTCACCTAGTCCCTCTCACCTAGTCCCTGGGCGGTACCGAGAAGAGACTCTGGGGGGTGGGGCTTCCCCTTTATATGTGAAAGTAAATTATTAAACTTCGGGCCTTGATCAGAATACTTTGTCTTGGCCCCACGTTTCTCTAGCCTTCCTTCCCGTTAATTCCTAGGCTTCGTCTCAGGAGAACCTGGTGATCGTGGCTGCAGGCAGCTACAGGATGCATTAATTGGACAAAGCAGCAGTCTAGAAAATGGAAAATTATTTTTACCAACTACACATCTGATAGAGGGCTAGTATCCAAAATATATAAAGCACACAAGAAGCTACATATAAAGAAAATAACCCAATTATAAAATGAAGAACAGGCCTAAACAAAATTTTCAATAGAGGAAAAATAAGTACCTAAGAAGCACTTTTTAAAATGTTCAGCTTCTATAGTCTTAGAGAAAGGCAAATCAAAGTACTTTGAGAATTTGTCTTAAAGTAATGAGAATGGCTGAATTAACAGCAACAGCAGCAACAACAACAACAACAATCAGTGGTAGTTCACTCTGGATAGGATGTGGTGTAAGAACATTTATCTATTGCTGGTGGGAATGCAAAGTTGCACACCACATCCATTATGAAAATTAATATAATGATTCCTCAGGAATATGGGAATTGATCTACCTCAAGATCCATCAATGCCACTCTTGTGGTAGCTGCTTCATCCTACTGTAGAGACACATGTTAAACTATGTTTATTGTTGTTCTATTCACAATAGCCAGAATTTGGAAATAACCTAGATGTCCCTAAACAGAGGGATGAATTAAAAATATAGTATATTTACACAATCAAGTATTGCTAACAAAAAATTTTGGCAAAAGGATGGTATTAGATGGAAATCTTCTAGAGTGAGGTATACCAGACTCAAAAAGATGAATGTCATATGCATTCACTTATGTGAAGATAATGGCTCTCAATTTAATGATATTCAAGCTACAGTCTGTAGAATAACAGAGGATAGCTATAGAGCAAGGGAGTAGAGGAAACAGATAACTCTCTTGAGGAAAGAGAAGTAAAATAAATAATTATGGATGGATGCGGACTGGTGTAGGAAGAACAAATGGGGAATGGGAGGAGTTTTGGTGTGAAATACAGGGAGAGACAGCTAAAGTGGGGCTATTTGAGAATAGTATGGAGGCTTAATTCACTAGAAACTTTCATACACACACACACACACACACACACACACACACACACACACACACACACTAAGCCAATATAAGTGAGATCACCAAATAATGGAGAATGATTCTCGACCATTTCTTGTCACCAAATGAAGCTTCCAGTACCGGAATTGGGTTACATTTAATTAAGTTGTTGACCAAAGAGTCCTGACACAAATCCCCCAAACTCAAAATGCTACCAAGTTGATAGATTGCTCTATACAAATTGAAAGCAACGGCTCATTGTTCAAGATAATACCCACAGAAGTCATTGAACATAAAGACTTTGAGCTGATGCCTACATAAATCTCTATCTCCTATTTTCCATTATCTTTGGTACTGAAAGTACTCTATCTTTCTTCAAAAGAGAAGCATAAATACCAAACCAACCACAAATCTTTTATCTATAATGGTATACTGCCTACTAGATATGCTGGGGCAATAATGGCACATTGGTGGAAGTAACCAAGCAATAACTAATTTGACTTGAGGCCCACTCTAAGAGATAGAATGCATACCTAGTACTGCTTAGATGACCAAGAACATGAGACTATATAGCCCAGAGTCATAGGGTAAAATCAAATATATCTGGTACAAAAATAGATAAAAGAAAGAAAAAAAAATGCAGTGATAAAATGACTCCTAATGATAGTTACACAGATCAGTTTCTAATTCATCCATCAAAAACAAAACAAAACAAAAAAAAAAAAACAAAAAAAAACCTTCCTTCTGAAGCAGATAGGACAGATACAGAGACCCACAGACAGACATTAGGCTGAAAGTAAGAGAACTTGGAAGACTAAGTCTGTTTTTTTAAATTGGATATTTTATTTACATTTCAGATGCCATCCCCTTTCCCCATTTCCCCTCCCTAGAAAACCCCTATCCCGTGCCCCCTTTTCCTTTTTGCTTTCATACATTTTTTTAAAATGTTAATCAAAGGCTTTATAAGTATGGTAATGCTCAATCAGAAGTGTAACCCAATACCCAACCTAGATATATAAACTATCTTTGACTGGTGGAGACACGTGAACATCTGCCTCCATGCCTCCTCTCTTTTTCTCTCTCTTTCTCTCTCTCATCACCTTGCTTCTCCTCTCCTTCATCTTCTCCTCTCCTTACTCCATCTTTTCCTCTTGGTGCTCCTTCCCCCTTAGCTCCTCCTACCTATCACCCTTCCTGTTAAAATAAAACTTTTCTCTCAAAATACAATTAAAGCATATTTATTCCTATTTGTACCAGTGAGGTACAAGATAGTCTTAATACCTAGTCCATCCTTTTGTTGACTAACCAGAACCTCTGTCTCTCTTGACTAAAACATTTAGTTTTGAACCTGGCTTTTTTCTTGGTTTTAGAATGAATGTCAGCTGAAAACCATCCACTCAGATTTTTTCTCTCAAAGTAAATAGCCAGGATTGGCTATGAGACTATAGGTCTTCAACCCCGTCAGAAATCCAGAATGACTGAGTTAACTGAAGTTATGGAAAGCACTAAGCATAGCTTCTAAAACTTAGCCAATTTATAGAGACCGCTGAACACCTGGACAGCCCCTGTACTACTGAACATTGGAGCATCAAATCTTCAGCCTTCTGGCCAAAACTCATCTGACAGACCTTAGTGATGCAGAATTATTAAGGGCTTATTACTCTGTCTAGGAAGATATAATCAGTCGACTAGTCTGCTCCTGACAGCTTCCTGTCTTGGAAGACTAAGTCTTAAATGGAATGACTCCATCAAATTCCTCTCTACAGAGCTCAATGAAAGCTGCTGAAGAGTTTAAGAGCCAGGTAGAATGGAGGACACCAAGAAAACAAGGCAAATCTACATAAGCAAAATTAATGTGAACTTACACACTGAGGCCGTGTCTACAGGGCCTGTGTGGGTCTGCAGCAGGTTGTTGGTTCAATGATTATGACTTTCAGTTTATTGTTTTTACAAGGTGCTGAGTCTCTGATTCTTGTATCTTCTATTAGGCTTTCTTTCTTTTGTAGGTTTATTCTGTCCATCTGTGTAATATTTTTTGTTTTATATTTTATTTTGTTATATTTATTAGCACTATTTTTAGCAGTCTGTTATTTTCTAATGAAAGACAGAAATAAAGAGTAGATCTTGATGGGAGGGGAAATGGGAAAGAACTAGGAAGAGTGGAGGAAGAAAAAAATCATAATATATTAAATAAGAAGCCATTATCAAAAGCAGGAAGAAAACACAAGAAAAGAACACTATCAGAAAACGGATAACATGTTTTAATTCTCATTATGAAAGCAGATGTGAAGTAAAAAAATTAAAGATATATTTAATTAGAAATAGTGTGGAACATTAAAAATTACATGTGTCAACATACTATGAAAGACTATATGTTGACTGACTGATTAGTTGATTGATTGATTGATTAATAAACGATTGTATTGTTCCTTTGGTTTTATTTTTTTGACCATTTCTTATCCTTGAAGCTGTCTTGTTCAACTTCTATTTGACAGTTTTATTTTGTTTTATGATATTTCATTTATATTTTTTAAATATATTTAAATATATTATTTAAATTTAAATATATTGAAATATATTTTAAATATATATTTAATAATATATAAAATATTAATATATAATATGCATTATTATATTATATATAATTTAATATATAAATATATATTTAATGATATATATTTAAATATATTATTTAAATTTAAATATATTGAAATATATCTAAAATATATTTCAAGTTATATTTTTTAAAAGTGAGTGAATGAATAAATTGATGAATGAATGAAAACCTAGACAATAAGGGAAAAGTTAACATTTGAGCTATTCTAGTAGGAGAAGAAAAATCACTTCTTTTCAATAGAGATGTGAGATAACCATGGGCATATGAACCACTACAGTACAGACAACATGTGCAGGAGTCGTTGACCATCAAAAGAAGTGGTTAACAAATTTTGTGTGTTCTTCTATTTGGGTATAGTTAGTTGTTTTTTATTTGTTTTTCTGTGTATAGTTTTGTTTTATTGGTTTTGGGAGATTCTACTGTATTTTTTGTTTGTTTGTTTGAGTTTTTAGTAAAAAACTTACAGTTAGGTGGGTAGGGAACGGAAATGGTCTGGAAAAACATGGGTAGGGAAATACAATAAAATATATGTAAATTTAAAAATTGATTCAAATAATAAAAACAAAAAATAAAAAGAATTTTAATCATTTTAATGATGTAAATTTTAGGTCTATTAACCATTATACCACAATGTGGCAAAGTAATTCTTTCTGTAGCCAGGAACCAACAATAGGAATTATTATTTCTTGTATTTCATGTATTTTTCATTTGCCTATAATGGTCTCTATTTATTCTTTAAATACAAACTTAATATCACTTTCAGTATTCAACATGAATGCAAGTGTATCAATGAAATTTTATTTCATTCTTCTTACAGTGGGGTCATGTCAGTATAGAATGGATTATATGCATTATTATGTGGCTTTTCACTCAACAGATAGATGAGATATTAAATAAATATTAAATCTATCTAGTTTCCTATTAAAATAGAAATATATGTTTTACTTTTAACGTACTAGTGTATATGCAGTGACTGGCATAGAAAATTGGTTTGTCACACTAAATATTGTAGCAAGGAATTCCAGTTTTTTTGAGGGGTAGAACTGGAGATTTGGTTTATAGTTTTGCTTTTTGTTTCATTCTAACCATGTCTTTTCCAAAAATCTAAGATCTCATTTTAAACAAGAAATGTATATATTTGCAAAGTTTAAAATATTTTATGGTGAATTAAAAATTATAAAACTTTAAATAATTAATATATCAACACTAAAAAGCATTATACACAATGAAATGTAATCAAAACATTCAAAGCTGATCTAATAAATTGTTTAATATAATCTATCACATCAATGAGTTTGAGACGAAAAAGGAACAATTTTAAAGATGTTCACAAACATTATCTAACTAAACTAAAATCACATGCATAATTTTAACATTTATCAAAGCAGGCAAATGGATGGAACTAGAAAATATTATCCTAAGTGAGGTAACTTAGACACAAAAGAACATGCATGGTATGTACTCACAAATAAGTGGATAATAGCAAAAAAAAAAAAAAAAAAAAAAAAAAAAAAAGTAAAGAATACCCAAGATACAGTACACAGAATTCAAAAAGGTTAACAAGCTAATGGGTCCAAGTGAGGATGCCTCAACTCCCACTTGGGAGAGAGAAGAAAGCAACCACAAAGGGGGGAGGAAGGAAGGTAGCTAGAGGTGGGAAGAGGGGAATATGATCTGGTATTGAATGGGGGAAAAGAACTGAAGCCCTGAGGGCCAGCAGAAAAAATGGAAACAGGCAACCTTGGAAGGTAGGAGGTGGGAGGACCCTCCAGAATGTACCAGAGACCTGGGTGGTGAGAAACTCTAAGGACTCAAAGGGAGGGACCTTAGATGAAATGCCCTACAATGGGAAGAGGTAACTTGTACAACCCAACTTCAGCAGAAAAACAGGGCACCAAGTGAGGGATGAATTTGCCATCCCACAGTTAAAACTCTGACCCATAATTGTTCCTGTCTGACAGAACTGCAGGGTTGGAAATGGAGAGGAACCTGAGTAAAAGAAGGTCCAGCAACAGGCCCAAAGTGGGATCCAGCTCAAGGGGAGGCCCAAGGCCTGACACTATTACTGAGACTATGGAGCACTCACGAAGACCCAACAAGCAGCTGAAGGAGTCAGATGCAGATATTTGTATCCAATAGACAGAAGCTGTTGACACCTGTGGTTGAATTAGGTAAAAGCTGAAAGAAGCTGAGGAGGAGAGCAACCCTGTAGGAGAACCAGCAGTTTCAATTAACCTGGACCCTCAAGATCTCACAGACACTGGAACACCAACCAGGCAGCATACACCAACAGACAATGAGGCACCCAATATGTATACAGTAGAGGACTGCTGAGTCTGGGATCAGGCAGAGAAGATACACCTAACCATCAAGAGACTGGAGGTTCCAGAGAGTTTAGAGGTCTGGTGGGGTAGCCTGGTAGGAGGTGGTGACATTCTCGTGGAGACAGGGGGTGAGGAGGAAATATGGATGGGGAACAGTCAGAGGGTGGGCAAGGAGGGGAATAAAATCTGGAATGAAAAAAAATTAAATAAAAATTTTTAAAAAGTAAAATAAATAGGTTAGAAATGCTTTAAATATTTTTAAGAATGTCTAGAAAAATAAGCTCAACATTATATTTAATAGTGAGAAATTAAAATTCTAGTAAAAATAATAAAGAAGAAAAATATGTAACATTTCACAAAACGTATTTAGCATCACATAGCAGTCTTCGTCACTGCAATGAAACAGAAAAATTAAAATATGTAAAAACTGAGAAGAATTAAAATTTTATAAATGTATCATAATTGTCTTTATGAAAAACCCCATGAGTAGAGAGAAACATTTTAAAACTAAGGTTTTGGATACAAGATAACATTAAAAGTTATTATTCTCCAAAATACATTGTATAAAATTCTCTCATGTAATTACTTAAAATAGTGTATTGCTTTTGAAAATTTCATTGATTTTCAGAAATGGAAGAAGAGATGGATGTATATGTAGAGCTTAGAGGATTCTTTAGGACAGTGAATCGATTTTATACAGCATGATAGTGATGAACATAGCTAATAATAAGTACATCAGAATTTGTAAACCATTAATTACCAATAACAAAACTCAGATGTGAACTACAGATTTCCTCTGATAACAATACAAAATACCAGTTCATTAATAAACTTAAATGTCCTAAAGTTCAGAAGGAAGATCATGGTAGGGAAGGCTTTGTGTTGAGGTAGGGTGTCTTCCTTATTATAAATAGCATAGGTGAGGCAGCTTATAAATAACAGAAATCTTTATGCATAGTTCGCTGTATGGAATTCCTTGTTCACAGAGGATGGAGACCTCCTGGGGATGGTTTTCTTCTAGGTTTCTGACTCTCCTATCTTCACATGAAGGAATATGTTGAGGAGTTCTTTAGGGTACTTTATGATTGTGTGAGGGCAGCATTTTCTTTCATGCTAAACCTAGAATATCTAGTTATGCCCCCCCCAAAAAAACACATAAATATGTTGCATTAAGTGTTAAGATTGAAAATACTACTTTTAGAGGAATTGGCACAATCATTAACAAAGGAGCTATATAGGTACTTTCCTTTCTGCTCAAATTCACTATAAACCAAACTCTTCTATTTTATGAAAGTCTTAACTTTTAAATCAGTATAGGAAAATATAAATGAATTAAACCAGTAAGTGAATTTTAAAATACTATATTTTGATCTTATGTGCTAGGAAGGTAAAAATATATTTAAGAACCCTATTTTCATGACATTAATAACTTTCAACTTAACACTTTCCTGTATCCAATTACATCTACCACTACATTTCAAATTTTAGTTATATCATAAAATGCATTTCATCTAGTATTTAGATTTTCATGATAATTATTTTTCATATTACACACAAATGTGTGTGGCAAAAGATTTTAAATAAAGAAATAAAGTTGCAGAGGTCATACAGAAAATAAGTAGCATCTAAGTGATTATAAAAATGAAAGTATATATTGGAAATACCTTGTGTGAATGATTATACACTATAACAGTTGTGATAAGTCTATCAATTTGAAATAAAAAAGTTTTGTTATCTGGAAAGAAAGAACCACAATTGAGGAGTTATCTTTATCAGACTGGCCTACAACCAAGTCTATGGGTCGTTTTCTCAATTAATAATTAATGTATAAATGTCTAGCTTACTATGGGCAGTGCCATCCCTAGGTTGGTAGTCCTGGGGTGTAAAAAAAAAAAAAAAGTAGCTGAGCAAGCTCAGAGGACAAATCCTCCAAATCCTTAAACAGAGTTTTTTCATCATCTCTTCTTCTGTTTTTAACCCCAGATATATGCCCTGAATTCCTACCTAAACACCCCTTCCTGATGGTCTGTAAACTATAAGGAGAATAAATTCTGTTCTTGTCCAAGTTACTTTTAATCATGAACTTTATTATAATAAAAAGCAAAGCTACAGCAATTACAAAACTATTCTGCTGTAATTACAGAAACATTTAGTTTTGAAGTTATTTTATCTTTGAAATTCACTCAACCTTTTTTAGATAAAAGAGTAAAACTCTCAGTAAATACTACATATTATTTCTTTTTATGGCCTTCAGAAAAACCATTGAATAATAATAATTTTATTTTACTAAATAGCATTGTCAGATTGAATGAAAAGTGGAAAAAAACAATCATGAAAGATGGTCATAATGATGAAGGTTTCGTGTACAAGTTTTCTGATATAGTATGGTCATCAATTAACTAAGAAAATTTATTATTTTACTCAAAAGGTAGTTACTAAAATTTTAGTTCTAGAAAACATATTCCTGCTTTCAAAGCAACTTCTTCAGGCATATGCAGTCCTGAAAAGAAGCCAATGGAATGCAAATATAACAATGCAAATTCTGAGGGACCACTCTGTCCCAGAGCCACATTATGCCACAATAAATATAATACTTTTACACGAACTTCTGTGTTCACATTTCTCATTGCATATGCATACCCCATAGGGACACAAACACAAATCTCATAAAGCTAGTTTAATACTATATCATTTGGTAAAATAATAGCAGTAGTTTCTCCCCAAAGTTTTATGATCTTCTCAGCTGTGGGTTTACAGTCATGTTACAGGACTAGCCATGAATTCACTAGAGTGGATCAATCCTTGAGTCTCAACAGAAAACTGTTGATTCTGCATACTCCATTCACTCCAGTATAGCATAATATGTCTATCTCACAGACCACTCATTATTGCAGCTCTCAGTACCCACAACTGGATTACTACTGATTACTGTTCTCCCCAGCAACTTTCACAACACTTTCTGGCACTATGAAAAATAACCAGTAAGAATGAATCCTAGAGTTCAGTGCCAGCTTGAGATGCTTCTATGTCATGTGACATTGGTATATGCTGTCTTTAGCAATAGTGTCTCTGATCAAGGTCTAGTTGTACAACTTAGAGCGACGGGAATGCTCTAAGTCTATATTGTTTTGAGGTCTATGGAACCTCTTGATCAATAACTAGAAAGAAGATGGCCTACATCTGGCACTGGTTTTTTTGTTTGTTTGTTTGTTTGATACCAAATGCCATCTATGAAAGTCATTATCTTGCCACAAAGGATTGTTTCATTTAAATGTACATCAGTGTGTACATGTGTGTGTGTGTGTGTGTGTGTGTGTGTGTGTGTGTGTTTGTTGAGCACTCTCACCTTCTGTTACATTCTCCACTTGAACAGTCACTGTGATTACTCTCCTCCCTTGTCTTTATAACACCTGTGATCTATTATTTTCCCCTAAAATCCTGATTTAATTTTTGGCCAGAAGAGGTACTCTAATTTAAACATTCAAATAGAAGTTCCCAAAGCTATAATCTGCATCATCTGTTGTACATCTTCCCAGGCTTAAGTTACTTCACTCACTATAATCATTACCATTTCTATAATTTTTCAGGAATATTCAAAATTAGAATTTTCTTTACTTCTGAATAAAATTTAACTACATAAACACTATACACAGCCGGGCTGTGGTGGCGCAGGCCTTTAATCCCAGCACTTGGGAGGCAGAGGCAGGCGGATTTCTGAGTTCGAGGCCAGCCTGGTCTACCGAGTGAGTTCCAGGACAGCCAGAGCTACACAGAGAAACCCTGTCTCGAAAAACCAAAAAAAATAAATAAATAAATAAATAAATAAAAATAAACACTATACACACTGCATTTTCATTATCTTTGTCACCCGTTGATTAACATCTAGTCTGTTCTATTTCCTAGCTAATATGAATAGAGTATCAGTGAGCATAGATAAGAATCTTTTGGGAATATGCCTAGAAATGCTATATCTGGACCTAAAACTATGAGATTATGCATTCTGAAGTTTGTCCAAGATCACACCTAATAAAATCTGATTACAACCTATTCTCCTCTTGCAGCCTATTTGTTAATTGCATTGTTTACTTTCTTAGTGTTTAGTTTTTGTATTTTCTACATACTAATCCATTGTCATATGTATTGCTGTCAAGGATTTTCCCACATTCTGCAGGCAAATTCTTCACTTAATTAATGTTGTTTGTTGCTATACAGAAGTCCTTGTAGTTTTTTGAGTTTATGAGTTTTAATTCAGAGTGAGACATAAAAATTTAGTTTCATAAAACTCATAAAACCAATGCTTTGTGAACTCGATGTAAGACCTGAGATTCTGAATCTTTTAGAAGAAAAAAAATAGGTGGTGGACTTCAAATAATATCCACAGATATTTGCTTTCTGTATAGAACTTTTGTAGCACAGAAAATGAGACCAAAAATTGACAAATAGGACCTCAAGAAACTTACACAATAAAATTCCTGATTTTATTTGTATGTAATTATATATGACTTAAATTTCTGCAAGAGATGCACAGAGGAGAACTAAAATGCACCCATAAGGGTTTCCAGAATTCCAATAGGAGCTCTGCCAAGATCCAGCATCAATGTGAGAAGGGTCCCAAGAAAGACACAAATGGAAATGGTACTGATTCAAACACTTGGAATCAGTAGTAGATGCAAGCTTTTAGTTCAGGTACTCAGTTTCCTGAAGATTCTCAGTATTCTTTATTCTTTATTCTTCATCTTCAACTTAAGCTTAGTAATCAGAGAGATCCTAAACCTAGTCTATTATTTACTAAAACTGCATCATCAAGGCTGTGATCATGGTTAACAATAATCAAAAATTCTTAGATTTACATGAAGATCAATAGTTCCAAACTGTTTTCTTAGAGTAGAAACTAAATTGAAAGAAAAGAAAAAAAAACACGTTTCCTTACAGGTTTTACACAGTTCTTCATGGGTATGTGGGCACAGCTCTTGTAGTTTCCTGGTACAGCAGACAGCAGTCTTTAGTAATTGCTTCCACGTAAAAAGAAAAAAAACGACAAACTACTAAAATTAAAATGAGTCCTTACAAAATTTTGAATTTATGTGGGTAAATGGTTAATTCTCTCTAATATCTTTCCAGGTATTGTTGTTTCCAATTCTTCAATAAGCTAGAAAAAGAGAAATACTAAGTTTTTATTTGCTTTCACATCGTCTTTTAATTGTCTAATCTTTATTTCCTCTAACAATTTCATAGCCTCATGTACTCTCCTTCTAATACTATTTATTCCTAAATTATATATAAATTCTTACTTTTTATATCAATGTTTTCCTTCCTGAGACAGCTTAACTTTCTATTCTTGATGTCCTCAAGTTGACACTGAATAATTAATGCATCAGTCATCGGACTGGAGGGTACATGTATCTCCTTGCAATTCCAAATTCAAGGCCAAGTTTGGCAATGAACTGCTTTTACAAAAGACCATGTAGGCTTTTGTGGCCTCTGTGGTTAGGCTGTCTACACCCTTTCCCATTGGCCCTGAAGGCCAAGCAAAGGGCCTGATGTTCATCTTTCACATGGTCATGAACATCTCCATTCCTCATTCCTGAAACTAGCATCTGATTCCATTATTATGGCATTATTAGCTCTGAGTAATTGGAGGAGGTATACTACCCAGAGAAAAAGACTGAAAATAGAGAAGTAAAGGCTGCAGATCAACTTTGGGGCAACAGCAACCACCAACACATGTGGGGTTTATGGGATCAATGGCCTGGCGATGCTCCAGGGGCAGAAACTGTCACACCTCCCCTTACACAGCCATGCTTGACCCATCAGTATTCTGCTAAGGGTGATTTAGCCATCACAATAAGCATGTGCAAAGAAAGATCTAGTCTTTAGGGTAATGACTGAGAATTTAGTCAAATAACATGGGCACCCATATTACTTCAGGAGACGTTTCTAATCTAAGACAATTTGAAGAATTCTATCTAACAAAAAAAAGAGAGCAAGTCAAATGACTTACAATGTCAATGGATTGAGAAGAAACTTTTTCATCTGGGGTGGCAAAATATACCTTAGATATGGTCCACACTCATTATTTGCTTTTAATTCTCAGACTGTAGTATATGTCGGATTTTCAAAGGGCAAGTGCACTCCAGCATTCCTGGAATATACACAGTGCTTAAAGGAAGCTCTTCATGTTTGTTTGCTCCTTGTTTGAACTGAGTGTTATATGTTACACAGTTGTCTATGTGACAATTCACTGTCTCTCCACTCTGATTATGTCACCAACTTTTCAGACACCACTATAATTTTCTTTGTTTACAAGGTCCTGTCAGACAACATATCACCACAGTTTCCAAGAACTGAGAGCATTTTGTCAAATAAATTTTCTTATGAGTTTTAAGTAAATTGTCATGCAGAGATCAAGGTTGCATAATTTTATTTTTAAAACATAAAACACAAAGATTTATAACATATTCAAATTGGGTTCTTAGGCTACAAAATGGTAATTGAATGATTTTTAAACATTTAAAAATATTTTAAGAGACCACAGATTCAAATTCTTTCTGAAAATGATCATTTGGAGCAATACATAATGAAATCATTGCTGTTTTCTTTAAAAAACACTTGAATACTTATTGTTTGGGATTGAAAAATGTTATACTTTTTCCAGGAAGGATGATGTCACTTTCCTCTCTTATGACGTTCCTTATAGTTTTTACTCTTTTGTCTCTTCCACGAACATTTTATACAATCTTATAAAATGAAATACCATTTCTATGCATCTATTTGACTTGAAGGATAGAGTTAGAAGAAAAACTAATTTCAACTCTCTTTCAATCATGCTCAGAGTAAATAAAACACTTCTGGATTCATTGCAATTGAATGATTTTAGGTCAAACTGATTAACACTTAATCATATACATTTTGTTCTATATAGTTATTTTAATCACAATCTATAAATATTTTCTTGTAATATAAAGTAATAGCATATATAATTTCAAATTACTGTTTTTTACCAATATATGCATGATATGTCAGTACGGTTTATTACTATGTATGAAACATATAGCTAAATTTTAGAACTTAGTGTAGCAATGTTTTGTTTTTCAATAAAAATCTGCAGGTATCTTTACCTGTAAAAATCTTTAGGGGAAATATTTATAACTTTGTTTTATTGTTCTTTTATGTACTCAGTTTGCCCACTAAGTAAAGCCAATCTATTTGAAAAAGCAATAAAATTTGAGATTGTTGGTAGTTAAAAATTACATGATAGTAGTTATGTTATCATTTTCATTTGTCAATGGACTTGCTTCACTACAATAACCTTTGTATACAAGCTGCACCAACACATTTCTTCAGCTCCCTTCTGAATTGTCTGTTTTGGGGGATCTTGCTAACATGGAAAACATAATACATTTCAAAAATGATGGATCTCTAAAGATCTTTCATTCCTTTGTTTTGGATCACAGTCACTGGAATATTATTCTACTGTAGAACTAGAAACCATTCTCAACTTAAAAAGACATGGTACATATTTTATGTCCATTTATACACTTAAGATGGTATTTGCTGTCCAGTAAAATTCTTCTCGCCTAAAGATAAACTTGCAAGGATTTTTCTCATTTGTCAATTTTAAAAGGTAGAGTTAGTAAATTCTTTCCATGCCTAAAAAGAGACATAGTACAAAATTTTTTGCTCAAGTGACTTCATTCACTAGCTATATAGAGAAAATACAATTTAATTGTTTTGATATATGCTTGATTTTGTGTGTGATTTGATCAGATCTCAGAAAAGATAAACTAAATAATTTTTACTGAGGTTACTAATAGAATTGCAATTAAATATCATGTTGGTCAAAGTTTTGTGAAATTTCTCACTATTCTGTATATCAAGAGTTTCCCTCATTGTCTTAAAATGGATGCTAACTGGTGTCTAACACCTCAATGAGAAAAAGTACCTGCTCATCTTTACCTATATTTTTTAGTATGGTGTCAGCACTTGAATTTAGTTTATATTAGCTGAAATTCCAAGAACTGCTGTCACTAGATTTTCAAGATGGAAATGGCATGGTCTTCCCAGAGTTGGCTCTCAAGTTGCACAGTATCACCTTTACAGCATTCTGTTGGTTACAAGTACCTTCCACAGCCAGAAGTCTAGCTGATGGATCTGTCCAGCTTGAGATTCCTTATTTGTAAAAATGTCTTCATCTTTCCATCTTATCTCATTGATGAAATTTTCGAAGTTATCTCTCTTAGTCTAAGAGCTGTCATTCGCCAAATCTGCCTTAGTGCTATGTGCCTAAAGACATAGTATTTTTGATGTTGAAGTTATGCCAGAGAAAGCTAGTTTAAGTGGCAGGTGTCCTAGCTCAAATGCCTGGGGAAATAGTTTAAACTTTTCATAGGAGTAGCAGGAGTAAGAAAACATATGTGTCCTATAGCATTTCTGACAACACAGAACCTGACATTATCTAAAACATAGTTAACATATGATACTCGTTTTCATATAATATCACCTATAGTATTTTTAACTTTTATCTTTAGTTATAATTTAATTATATTTCTCTCTTCCCTTTCCTCCCCCTCAAAACTCCCATATTCCCTTCCCCTCTCGCTTCTAATATGTAGTCTCTTTTCAGCAATTATTATTTCATGCATATGTCTACTTACACATACAAATATATTCTTAAATACAACCTCTTAGGTCCATATTATCTAATATAGATCAGAAGACAACTGGATTTTAAATATCAATGAAGAGGCCCTCTGATTATTGACGCTCCCATAAACAGAACTTAGAAAAAAATCCTATGATAAAATAATATGTTGTTTTACCATTTCTTTCCCATGATCTCTCCTAGAAATGAAAAAGGAAATGAAAAAATCTGGGAAGAGTTCTTCAGATTTGAAAGATAAAGGTAATAGAATTCATTTAATATAAAAACATAATTGTAAGTCTGAGTATCTGAAAAGTACCTTGCACATTTGGGGCATTATCTTCACAGTTATGCAAACCATAATTACACAGTCTGTTTATAATATCATACTTTTTAAAATAGTAGAATTTGCAAAGATGTGGGGGAAGGAGAAAGTCAATTATAAAGGAAAGAAGAAATTTTCTTTACAATAAAAAGTAATATGGATAAGAAAATAAAAGTATTAATATAGTCTCTACAGCCTCTGACTCTCCCATTTCTACTCTCTCTCTGTCTTGCAGTCTCTCTGTCTCTGTCTCTATCTCTCTGTCTCTGTCACACACACACACACACACACATGCACACACACACACACACACACACACTTTCTGTGGTGAATAACCCTATTGAAACCCTTGAGAATCTCTTGAAAAGAATAAAGCTAAGAACAGAGGGCAGGACATAGTAGTTGTAGCTCTGAATCCTCCTACTTTTCAATACTCACAGGATTATTCTGTGTTTTAGCCTTGTCCCTTATTGCTGTAGCAAACACAAAATTCTTATTTAAACATCATCATGATCTACATTTCATGATCGATGGATTACTTTTCTGCATATCAAAATTCTAGTCTTACTTTTAAAAATAATTTCTTCATAAAATATCCGCCTCATACATTGTACCCTTCCCTCAACCACCTCTTTTCAGAACTAAGACATAAATATTTTTATTTACTAGATATATAAGTTATCTTACATAGGGATTTTAGTGCCAGAAAGAGAGTATGACTAAGGCAACTTTTATAAAAGTAAGTAACTAATTGAAGGTTTGGTTACAATTTAGAAGATTAGTCTATTATCATAATGGAAGAGTTTCTGAGAGTTTTATACATTCGTTCCCAGGCAGCAGGCAGACAGACAATGGACCTAATATGGGTTTTTGTAACTTCAAAGCTTAACACCAATGACTCATCTACTTATACAAGGACACCTCCTTTAACAAACACACAGCTACTCCAAGAATGCCACATTCCCTAATCCTTCTAAATAGCTCATCAACAGAAAAGTAAGTCTGAAAACATTAGAGCCTATTGAGGACATTCTTATTCAAACCACGATATTACACTTTCTGTCCCCCAATAGGGCTTAGCCATATCATAATGAAAATGAATTTGGTTTAACTTCAAATGTTTTCATGATCATCAGTAAAATAGTGATTTAAAATCAGATCATATACTTTCAATATACACTGGTACAGAATATATATTATATATTCAGTATGTGAGAAAAGGGAGCAGAATAACAGACCAAAACAAGACTGAAAAGCAGTGAGGGGATACTCCACATTTCCTAGTTTTATATATGATGTAAATTTTCGTGACAAACCTACAGCTCCTT
Source organism: Rhabdomys pumilio (assembly GCA_030674055.1). NCBI lineage: Eukaryota > Metazoa > Chordata > Mammalia > Rodentia > Muridae > Rhabdomys > Rhabdomys pumilio. The sequence goes on along the minus strand of JANHMN010000003.1, from coordinate 1,802,939 downwards.
CCAGCTTTGTTAAGTGTAATATACTTCTCTCTCTTGAACTGCTTTCACACACAGCCTGCAGCTCTTCATGGCATATCTCCCATGATTCTGGCATCTCTAACATCTTGGAATCTCCAAAGCAATTTGCTCTTCATCTTCATAGACTCATAGCTTCATAGCTTTATAGATAGGTGTTTAGCTTCTCCCAAACCTTGTAGGAAAATTCTACATCTTTCTTTTATCATTAATATAAACACCAAGTCACATGAACCAAAGCTTGTGCAAAGTTTTACTTGCTGGGACTGGAACTTGGGAACCTCCTTGACTTGTGGTTTGCAAAAGCTTCCAGTATCTTGGTTTCCTTCCCTACCTAAGCTTTCTTTAAATTCCCTTTCACAGGTTGAAAGCCCATCTGGGTAAAGTCTTGGCCTGAGGTCACCACTCTCTTTATTCCATTTAATATTGAGTTTTCCTTTAAACTTTTTAATCCCCTTCTGCACAGGGCTTAAGTCCAGCTTTACATTTCCTGGTGTTGTTTTCTATCTTCAAACAGTACATTTTGCATTTCTCTTTGTTCTATTTTCTCCTTTTTATTAGAGATCTGTGAAAGAGTGGTCACTAATAGCAATAGGACTGTCACTACCAGGCTGCCTTGAAATTTCCTCTGTCAATGCCATTAATGCAAAATTCCCCAATTTAGCCTCTGAAACTTTTTTAGGATAATGGCAAAGCAAACAAACAAAACAAACAAACAAAAACCCCTGCATTCTTTGCCAGAACATCATATGGAGGTAAAGCAGGAGAGTCAGTAATATTTTTACAGGTTCAGCATTCTCTTCTCTCTGTCAGTTTCTGTCTCTGTCTCTTTCTATGTGTCTCACTCCTTTCCTTCTTCTCCCCTCATCTTTCCTTTCTCATTTTTCCACATCTCTACTTCACTTCTATCTTCCTGTCTCCACACATATTTACATAGGCCTCTGTGATTTAATGCATATCATTTGCAATTCATGACCTACAAAGACTATACTTCTAATACAGTCTGAGATGCTTTTATTTTACTTGGTTGGTATCTGTGTCATGGGAATGCGTAGCTCGTTCATTATTGTTTACTATTTAGGTAGATTAAAAAGAAGATTGGGACTTATTTCTAATTCTTCATGTAATATAATCATAAAAACTTTAAATTTTATTAAAAACATCACCTGTTCCAAACCTCAAATTAGTTTGAAAGGGGGGCTGAGCAGAGATCACAGTGGTTCACAAAGACTGAAGTGACAATCACAAAGTCTTTGAGTCTGAGCTAGGTTTTCTGCATATATCTTATGTTCTCATAGCTTGGTGTTCTTCTGGGACTCCTAATAGTAGAAGTGTGTGTGTGTGTGTGTGTGTGTGTGTGTGTGTGTGTGTGTTTGCAGGGGTGTCTCTGACTCTTTTGCTGCTCTTGAGACCCTTTTCCTCCCACTTGGTTATCTTGTCCAGCCTTGATATGAGAGTTTATGACTAGTCTCATTGTAACTTGATGATATGACTGCTAGGTCTGTTCTTTTTTGAAAAAAAAAATGGAGAAGGAGTCTATCTGAATGAGAGGGGAAGTGAAGGAAGACTTGGTGAAATGGAGGGAAGGAAAACTGCAATTGGGATGTAATGTGTGAGAGAGGAAAAAGAACAATATAGCAGGAAACAAACAAAGAATAACCCTCTGCTAGCAATCAAATGTGATAGACTTAAGTCTGTATTGATTAGTTCCCCAAGTTAACAACATAGACTTTTGTAATTTATGTTCTTATTAATTCACAGTTACAAAAAATGGTTGTTGTACAGTTATAAAAATGTTTAATGAGACTTCTCCCTCAATTACAATTATCTACTCTTTGCAAATATCTTCACACTGATTAGAATATCCTATATATCTATATATTTATACACACTTAAATATATAATTTTGTTGCTGGTGTTTATTCATGTAGAGTTATGTAAAACTACATCTTTGTTTTCTAAAGAAGTCAGAATAAATCTTCAAAATGTCTATTAACAATGTACTTTAGAGAAAAACACTTTTTCATTTTTTAACATATCTTATCATTACTAAAAAATAAAAAACCTCAAAGAAAAGTTAATATGGCATATAAGATTTAGAAATTTGGAAGTGTCTATGGTGATTTTCTTTCTGGAGGGTCTCTTTGAAGCTGGCTGTGGAGATCTCTCTGAATAAAGATAAAGGATCTCACTTGTTAAAGGACCTCTTCAATTTAATGTGTTTCATAAATTATTTCTAGTATGGAGGAAAGAGAATTTCAGCATTTACTAGTACATAGACTCTCTGACTTGTGTTGCCTAAACCCATGTTGAATCATGGTAAAATTCTAAAAGCAGTATCATTACAGAAAAGTCATCTACAATCACATTTACAGGAAATATCATAGCATTACTAAATTAGGCATTTAGAGAATAGCGTCATTAGACTTGTGTCTTTATGTAAGGAAGAGTAAAGAGCTCTTGCCAAGGAAACATTGCTGCCTTTTGTTGCTGGTTTAGCTATTAGAATGGTAGATGCAAGACTTAAAGTTTCTCCTAAAACCACAATATACATACAAGAATGAACCCTCTTTATGTGGCCTTAGTACATGTAAACCAAAACCAAACCAAACCAAACCAAACCAAACCAAACCAAACCAAACCAAACCAAACCAAACCAGCCCAATGCTGGTAATAGTGGTTATTGGTTAACTTTCTTGCATATTTCTTTCAGATATTGCTTCTCTCTCAAGTAAAGGCAAGAATGACTATTCTTGAGGTTTCTAAGTTACGTTGTATAACTACTTAAATTTCATACAAATACAGATACTCATCTCCTTCAAACAAGACCATAAAACCTGGAACTTGATGTCTTCAGACCACCATAGTAGTAATCTGACCATATCATCATTTTTCAATACATGTGAATAGATATATATGTATGTATATATATGTATATATACATATATATGTGTATATATTGTTCTAGAGGCACTTATTTACTCCATCATTGACAAAAACAAATAAATAAAAAACAAACAAAAATGAATAAATCTGGTGTGTTTTTTTCATCCAGGGTATTTGATATCAATTTTAAGCATTGAAATGTAGATGAAAATCTGACTCAATTTATTCTTAGCATTATAAGTAGCAGTATGAACATTGTCACCAATCAATTTTTAAATTTTTTATACATCATTTATAGGTCTAGATTATGCCCCAGGAAACTCTGTATTTGAAGGACATGATAATTTTCATATTTTCTTTTAGTTGACAAAAACTATATACATTTTGGAATATATTGAGATTTTTATATGTATTTATCATGGCGAATATTAGATCAAACTTGGTAGCAAACTTCTTGCCATGCATTTACTTTCATAGTAATATTAAACATATATTTTTAAAAATTCTACAAGATGTGTCTATATTTATAGTAGTCACTCTCCTGAGGAGTAGAGCAGTGCTGCTAATTTTACCCACCTAACTGAAACTGTCCACTTTTTATTAGCTATCACCACTCTCCCCCTCACTCTTACCAGAAACCTCTCCAATAGCATCAAAGATCACAGAATAGATATTTGTTGGCTTTGATTACAAGTGTTGGTGGTGTGTGGTGCCTTTATTCTTGTGCCTAGCTTATTTCACTCATTCTTAGCACACTCTTAGCCACTTTGGATCAGAATATTCTAAACCATGGGTAGAGTTCATTTCCATAGACCTGGGCTTTGAAATCTAATCCCAAACCCTGATGCAGAAAGAATAAAGGGGTAACCAAGGTAGATCTCACACTTTTCCCATTTCCATTGCATAAAAGTTATTTTATTTGCAAAGGATGTAACCAGCTTTGTTGTAGAAAAACAGAAAAATATTATTTAGCCTCTGTGTGTGAAGAGGTGACTGGGGAGCAAGAGTGATGATGTACAGAGCATTTTTCATAAGCATGTCTGCAACTCATTTTATGAAACTACAACACTGGATTAAAGTTTGTCAAGAAAAGGGTTAATTTTCTTTTTTATCTTTCTTAAACAATAGCCTGTAATTTAGGCCTTTGTTGCTCCATACATAATACAGAATTTTTATTTAAAGGTTTATTTTGCTTTTAAACAAAGCAGAAATAAATAAACTCAAAAGAAATAAATTTATTTAATGTTATTTAAATTCTTTGGGGAGATGTTCAGGTATTGTGGTCCAGTGTTTTACAAAAGTCACAAATCAATTTTTCTTATCCTTTCAAATACCCCTTCTCTTAAGTGAACAAATATAGATTGCACAACAATATACTTTGAGGGTAGTTGGCTGGGAATGCTGAGGTTGTGTGTAAGGTGGCTGGGAACACTGAAGGTTCCTCCAATTAGGTGCTGCAGCGGCTGTGGCTACAACTCATTAAAGGCCTTCTCCATGGTTCCTCATGGTGTGGCCCCAAGACATGAGAAAGTTCATGAGTTTTACAGGCTTTATTTTCATGGCGGATATAGATGAAGCTGGATGCACCCCTGTGAAACTCAGGGCAGACCTGAGTTAAATAGGGAAGGAGAAAGGGGGGAGGGACTGGGGAAGAATGCTTAATTGGTAACCTGACTGCCAGATGCTCTAGTAAAACATAAGTGGCATAAGGCTGATAGTAGCAACCAACTATCTGATTGTATTTGTGGTCTACTGCATGGAAACCATTCCTAACACTGCTTGGATAACCAAGAACCTGAGACTAGATAGGCCAGGTACCTAGACGAAATGCAAATACCAATGTTCTGCTAAAGGGATGTAGCAATAAAATTTCCCTGTGAAGCCTTCCTATTCTCTAAGATCAAAATGAACCCTAAAATGTTATCACAAGTGATAAACAGAAAAATATTAGTAGGGATTATTTTTATGAATTTTAAAGTTTATTTTAAAATATATAAAAATATATTTTTATGTGTTTATCATGGGGAATGTGTGTGTGTGTGTGTGAGAGAGAGAGAGAGAGAGAGAGAGAGACCATGTGTGTGTGCAGTACTAGAATAAGAAAGTGGCCCAGTTTCACCTAGAATCTAGATGATTACTCAGATGATATGAAAACGAGGGGTTTGAGAATAATCATCAGTATAATTCAAACCAAAATATCACTGATTTATCTTAAAATAAAATTAAATACTTACTATTCAACATTAATTTCTGAGAACAGGAGATCAAATAATAAGAAAGTAGGGAAGGTACACTGACTACTTAGTACCTAGGATCTTTGAAAGGCTTCAGGAAAAGTATTCAGTTGAATTTTGACAGAAATCCTGTTTTTATTAATGGGAATAGGGGAGACGTGAGAGTGCCTTGCCTGTCACACAGTTATCTCAGTAGACTCAGAATTCATCCTCAGAGTCACTCTAGACCACATAGGTCTAGACATATAGAGTAAAGAAACCATACTTTCTTAAAGCCTCAGACAAAAGCTCAGTATGCTGAACAAATGGTGAATAGATAATATTCCTTTGTGTAAATAGGTTTTGTAATCTGTCATTTCAATAGAATATCTTCTCGAAGCATTATTACCTCTTGAATATATAATATAGCTATCAATTGTCTACTACACTTCAGAATTATTTCTTTTTACCAACTCAGTTTAACAAACTACCACAGACTGTGATTTGATGATTTGACTCCAAAACATGTCATGATTAAAAGCTTTTAATATAACAATAACATTAAAGGAGTAAAACTTTTTTCCCTTAAAACATTAGAATTAGAGAAAAATAATCAACCTTTGACTCACATTTGTGCTGTTTACTCAGCAAAATAGATTTGGATCATTGAGCCTTATATTATAAATTGTAAAGTGGCCCAATATTTATTTTAATGGACTACATTTGAATATTATATAACATGTCCATTTTTTCAATAAAGAAAAAATCTATCCATAACAGCTAAGGTGTATGGTATTGAGGGTAAAGGTCTAATGATTATTAATTAACATTATATAAATAAAATAGATAATGCATTTAATAAATTTACTTGGGAGGTAATACTATGTGCCAAATGCAAAAATATCACTGGCTACTATGATATTGATTGTTATTACATTTTATTTCACATGTAAGCCTTATGTGTGCTAAAGCAGTTAATAGAAACTACTAGGTAACAACAAAATAATATAAATTATCAAATATATTAGTGTCTTGTTTTACAAGTATTTAAATAGAAGTATTCTAAAAATGAAGATTCTTGAATTTATACACTGATATATTAAGTGAATGAAAAAGAAAGAAACTCTTAAACAAAATTGCTCTTGTTTCTGTTCTTGACATACATTTTTGAAGTTATGGCCTGTCCTACCTCAGAACACCATATTGATGACACTGAAAACTCATTAATAAAGCTCCATTCCCTAAGCCCAACTGCAATTTACATTTCATAAATGAAACCAAAAGCCTGGCAAAGTAAATGCCTGGCTTGAAAGGGCTGGTTCTCTGATGAGTGCCTCTGCTTGGGGATTACTTGATTCTAAGTTTCTGAAATGCTCAGAATGAAGGCCTCCAGTGTCAAATGTCTATTCAAATCAGTTATCATATTCTTATGCATCACTAGTCAGTTTGAAAGAAAAATAAACTGTTAAAAAGGTGAAAAATAAGCAAGCCTCTACTTTCTGGCATCCAAGTACTATTTATTACCTTCACTAACCATGCCTTCTTTTCTTCCCTGACATTTCAAAGTTTATCCTTTGATTGGTGATTTTTAATGGATATTTTGGGGTTAGTTTAATTTTAGTGATCATACAAGTCCTGCCTAGGAACTATACTTTAATATTACTCAAAAAATATTTACTGATTGACAGAAAATTCACCTGTAAAATGAGCTTTTATTCATTAAGCTCTTAAATGACAAAGGACTCTAAATAGCAGCTGCTTACTTCAACACACCTCCACTTCATCCACTTGCAATTCCGACTCTTGATACAGAACCAGAGTCCCCTTAGCCATTTCATCCCTGACTTTCCAGATAAGTATTTGTTTTACTTCCACTCACCAAATCTCCAATTCCCTGTGGAAGCCACCATTAGGTATGAACAGGACCCCTTTATATCTTTATTAAAACAGATATAGGCTTACTGCATAACTCACCCCTATCCCTCTCTGCTACTCATCAGCTGGCAGAAATACTACCTACCAGGCATCCCACAGCCTCAACACTTACCAAAAGTCCAGAAGGGGCAAAAGAAACTAAGGCAGAGAAACCTACCCAATAACTATAAGACATAGACTTACATCCATCAACAAAGTATCAGGAACCACTGCTCAGAACACAGTCATTAACAACCAAGACAGTTTTCACCACCAGAATTCAATAACCTCACTACAGTAGACCTTGGGAAATCCAACACAGAAGCACAAAGCACGGACTTAATGTATAGATTGTGAATATGTTCCAGGACCTTGGAAACAACATGAATAAGCCCCTTAATCAAGTCTGTGAAAGCAAAATGTGGAATAAAATGATGAAAACAGTTCAAGTCGTTAAAGTAAACAGAATCATTAAGGAAGTTTCAAACTGAGATACAACTGCAAATAAAAATTTAGAAAATCAAACAAAAATCCACTAAGTAAACATCACCAAGAAGTATAGGACATGGAAGAAAGAATCCTGGTTATTAAAGGAAGGGTAGGAAAAAAAAAAGAATTCTTCACAAAAAAAGAAACATTAATCATTTTTTAAAATCCTGGCATAAAACATCCAGGAAATCCAGGAAAGTATGGATGCACAAAATTTAAGTAATAGGAACAGGACAAGGAAGAGAAACCGAGGTCAAAGACACAGAAACTATTTTCAACAAAATCATAGACAATATTTTCATTATTTGAAGAAGGAGGTACCTATAAACATACAAAAAGAAGAGGAAACCAAATAGCTAGCACGAGAAAAGAAATGCTCCATGACACATAGTAATTAAAACACTAAATATACAGATCAGGGACACTTGGCCAGCTCAGACCTCCCGGCTCTACTGGCAGCGCGGGCAGCGGTAAAATGTCAACTCCAAGACCTTACCAAGCAGCTCCAGGTCCTTCTGTAATACCCTCACCCTATAAAGAAACCAGCCCCAGGGCTCTTTACAGGCCCAGATGGGAAGGGCATGAATCTACTTTCTTACTACACCCAGTCTGTGCCTGTCCCCAACGCCAATGCAGTTGCCGGGCAGACAGTTTAGGTGCAGCAGCCTGTCACCTTCTATGACCGCCCTATCCAGATGTGTTGTCTTTCCTGCAGCAAGGTGATCATGATCCAGCTGTCCTACAATGTTGGAGCTCTCACTCGGCTCTCCTGTGGCAGTCTGTGTCTGCTGGGATGCATCGCTGTCCGCTGCTTTATCTTGTTCTGTATAAACACCCTACAGGACGTGGACCATTACTGCCCAACCTGCAAAGCACTCCTGGGCACCTACAAGCATTTCTAGGACTCAGCCACCCACTCTAGGCCAGCCAGACACAGGGCAGGTAGTAGACAAGTGTTACCAAAAGTCATCTGACCCTTGCCCAGCATAGCCAGAAGAAGTCCCTTCCTTGATCTCATCTCTTTATGGGCTCCATCTTCATGTCTTTTAGGGGATGGGAAAGGCTGGAAAAGTAACAAACCTTCAAACCCAGAAACTGCTGCTAGAGTTGTGCCCTGAACATGTAAAAATGTGGACCTTGGCTGTTGTTTCAAGGGTTTACTGCCTGCTTATGTTACCCTCACTAACTTGATTGTTACCCCGTTTACATCTCCTCCACTGATTTGACATTGGCTGCCTCCTCTTCCTCAGTGGGCCTTCCTTGTGCCAGTCTCAATCCCTGAAGCCAGTTTCCCTTATTTTTCACTGTTTGTCTTGATCTGTTCTGTCTCTCCCCATCCCTCATGTCAGACGGAGACCTCCCTTTAAAGATTTTGCGGTTCTGTAATTGAACACTTGTCTGGCACTCGGAATCACTTTAATTTCATAGAGTATTTTATTCCCCAAGTTCATAGAAGGGCTGCTGACATCCACCAGACATATACAGTTAAGGGCACAAGTACTAAATAAAAGGCTCTCAGTCCCTCCTTTCTCAGTCCCGGTCCTATGAAGGGGCTCCTTCCTCTCAGAGTTTCTGTGAATTCCACATATGGAAGTCACGTGACAGGAAGACATTTTAAAAATAATTTTGGTAATCATGATACACCCTTCATTTTTCCATTTGCTGGTGTGTTTTTAGTTGGTTTTGTTTTAGTTTTTCACATACAATCCAGCTTTGTTGCCCAGGCCATCCTTGAACTCCCCAGTCTTCACTTCTGAAATACCCAGGGCTCTAGACATGTGCCTCTGTACCTACTGGGCTTTTGTTTTGTTTTTCTTTGACAGAAAAACAACAGGTAATTTCACTGACTGCTTATGTAGGTTTGGTGTGGTTTAGAAAACCTTGTCTCTGTTGGGCTTCTTTGCGGGAGTCAGGGGATTCCTATTTGAACCTATACTTCAGTTCTGAGAGATTGGCTGCTGGAACTCACTCAAGAAAATCTAAAGCATGATTTCATTTTTTAGAGATGAGGTTGTGTTGCCATAGTCATGGTCTCAAATGTCAACAAAATAGGTAGAAGGATACCAAAGACAAGTTCAGGGATTTGTTTTTTAGGGTGACCACTATATTATGTATAATATTGACACAGTCTGGCCAGCTTTTCAGGAGGTCCTGGCTCCATCCTAAACCTACACAGGATCTGCCACAAACAAAAGTGTATGAAGTCAACCTGACGTGGAACAAAAGTCTGCATATTGGTACATTCCTATCCATTGACTGAGCTGTTCATAAAATGATCCAGAAGCACTAGCTGTCATTTTTGCAGTGAATTATGGTTACCATACATGACTTTGATGATACCTGCTTTAAAAAAAAAATAAAATCTTTGGTCACTCAGTGAACAATTCAGTTTACCTCTGTGTGTGTGTGTGTGTGTGTGTGTGTGTGTGTGTGTGTGTGT
>JANHMN010000003.1:1751756-1792882 GCA_030674055.1 Rhabdomys pumilio | reverse complement strand
CCAAAATTTTAACACAATCCTTCATAGAAATCGAAAGGACTGTTTTTGGCTTATATAGAAACAGACATGAACACAGACACACACAGACACACACTGTCTAAAACATTCCTGATTTTAAAACAGGTGTGCTTGATGTACCTGGAGGTATCACCAACCTTGATCTCAAGTTGTAATATAGACCTATTTTAATAAAAGCAACATTGTATTGGAATAAAAACAGATACCCTGATCAATGGGGCATAATTAACCAAGACATTAAGTCCACACACCTAAACAAAGCTGATTTTTGACCAAGCCAAAATACACTGTGAAAACAAAAGAAGGAGTATCTTCAAGAAATGGTCTTTGTTAAATTGAACAGGTAAATAGAGAAAAATTCAAATTGAGAAATAATAATTACCTTAAAAAATTCAACTCCAAATGAATGAACAACTTTATCATAAAGTAGGCATCTTTAATCAAAAACAAAAGAAAATAGGTAACAATGTTGAAATTGTTACCCCAGGGAAAAATTTTCTAAGATAAAAATAGCTCTGCCACAACTACTAATTAATAAGTAGTACTTCATGAAATTGAATAGCTTCTGTATGGCAAAAAACACTATAGTCTGAGCAAAATTTCAGGCTATGAAATGGGAAAATAATTTTACCACTTACATACTTGAGATATCTAAAAATATAAATAACTGAAGAAAAATGGTTTTCTGGACAGATAACAGGTACCAAAGTTAAATCAAGGTTAGATAATCAAACTAAATAGTTCCATAACCCCTAAAGAAATAGAAGCAGTCATTAAAAGTTTCCCAACCAAAACACGCCCAAGAACAGATGGGTTTAGTGCAGAATTCTATCAGACCTTCAAAGAAAACCTAATAGCAATACTCTTCAAACTCTTCCACAAAATAGAAACAGAAAATCACTACTCAATTCAATCTATGAAGCCACAATTTCACTTATACCTAAACCACACAAAACTCATCAAAAAAAGAGAACTTCAAACCAACTTCACTTATGAATATTGATGCAAAAATACTCAATAAATTTCTCTCAAACCAAATTGAAGAATATATCAAAACAATCATCCATCATGATCAAGTAGACTTTATCCCAGGGATGCAGGAATGATTCAACATATGGAAATCTATCAACATAATCCACTATATAAACAAACTTAAAGGAAAAAAACACATGATCATTTCATTGGATGCTTAAAATGCGTTTGACAAAATTCAACACCTCTTCATGGTGAAAGTTTTGGAAAGATCAGGAATTCAAGGTCCATACATAAACATCAGAAAAGTAACATACAGCAAACCTGTAGGTAAAATCAAACTAAATGGAGAGAAACTTGAAGCAATCCCACTAAGATCAGGGACTAGGCAAGGCTGTCCACTGTCTTCCCTGGTGGAGTTCTTGGGGTCACCTAAGTATACTATCATCTGCAAATAGTGGTATTTTGAGTTCTTTCTTTCAAATTTGTATCCCTATGACATCCTTTTGTTTTTCTAATTCCTCTGGCAAAGACTTCGAGTCCTATATTAAATAAGACAGCCTTGTCTAGTCCCTGATTTTAGTGGGATTGCTTCAACTTCAGCAAAGTGGCTGGATATAAAATTAATTCAAACAAATCAGTAGTCTTCCTATACTCAAAGGATAAACAGCCTGAGAAAGAAATTAGGGAAACAACACTCTTCACAATAATTACAAACAATATAAAATACCTTGGTGTGAATCTAACCAAACAAGCAACAGATATGTATGACAAAATCTTCAAGTCCCTGAAGAAAGAAATCAAAGAAGATCTCAGAAGAAGGAAAGATCTCTCATGCTAATGGATTGACAGGTTTTATATAGTAAAAATGTCCGTCTTGCTGAAAATAATCTATAGATTCAACATAATCGCCATCAAAATCCCAACTCAATTTTTTCACTGAGTTAGAAACAGCAATTCTCAAATTCATTTGCAATAACAAGAATCCCATGATGGCAAAAAACTATTCTTAACAATAAAAGAACTTCTAGGGGAATCACAATCCCTGACTTCAAGCTGTATTACAGAACAATAGTGATAAAAACTGCATGGTATTGGTACAGAGACAGGCAGGTAGATTAATGGAATAGAACTGAACCCACACACCTATGGTCACTTGAATTTTGACAAAGAAGCTAAAACCATCCAGTGGAAAAAAGACCGAATTTTTAACAAATGGTGCTGGTTCAACAGCAGGTTAGCATATAGAAGAATGCAAATCAATCCATTTTTAGCTCCTTGTACAAAACTCAAATCCAAATGGATCAAGGACCTCCATGTAGAACCAGATACACTGAAACTAATAGAGGAGAATGTGGCAAAGAGCCTCAAACACATGGGCATAGGGAAAAATTTCCTGAACAGAAAACCAATCCTAAGATCAAGAATCAACAAATGGGACCTCATAAAATTGCAAATCTTTTGTAAGGCAAAGGACACTGTCAATAGGCCAAAACAGCAACCCACAGATTGGGAAAAGATCTTTACCCTATATCTAACAGAGGGAAAATATTTAATATATACAAACAGCTCAAGAAATTAGACTACGGAAAACCAAATAACCCTATTAAAAATTATGGTACAAAACTAAACGAAGAATTCTCAACTGAGGAATCCCAAATGGCCAAGAAGCACCTAAGGAAATGTTCAACATCCTTAGTCACCAGGGAGAGGCAAATCAAAACAACCCTGAGATTCTACCTCGCACCAGTCAAAATGGCTAAGATCAGAAACTCAGGTGACAGCAGATGCAGGCAAGGATGTAGAGAAAGAGGAACACTCCATATACAATTCACAGACCACAGGAAGCTCATGAAAGAAGACCAAAGTGTGGATGCTTCAGTCTTTCTTAGAAGGGGGAACAAAATATTCATGGGCAGAAATACAAAGACAAATTATGGAGCAGAGACTGAAGGAAAGGTCATCCAGAGACTGCCCCACCTGGATATCCATCCCACATACAGACACCAAACCCAGACACTATTGTGAATGCCAAGAAATGCTTGCTGACAGGAGCCTGATATAGCTGTCTCCTGAGAGGCTCTGCCAGAGCCTGACAAATACAGAGGCAGAAGCTCCCAGCCAACCATTTGACTGAGCACAGGAGGGGTAGGTGAAAGAACTGAAAGAGCTGCTGGGGTTTGCAACCCCAAAGGAAGAACAAAAATATTAACCTATCAGACCCCCAGAGATCCCAGGAACTAAACAACCAACCAAAGAGTGCACATGGCTCCAGCTGCTTATGTAGCAGAGGATGCCCTTGTCAGGCATCAGTGAGAGGAGAGGCCCTTGGTTCCATGAAGGCTCAAAGCCCCAGTGTAGGGAAATGCCAGAATGGGAAGGTGGGAGTGGATATGTGGGTGAGGAAGTACACTAATAGAAGCAAGAGGATGGAAAACCAGGAAAGGAGATAACATTTAAATTGTAAATAGATAAAATATCCAATAAAAAATTAAAAATTAAAAATAAAAATAGGGTACAGAAATTTTATTAAAAAATAATAGGTATATTATTTTATTATTTATTTATTAAAATAGTTATTTATTAAAATAATTATTTATTAAAATAAAAATAGGTATATTATATTTCTCAAATGATGAAATACAAATGCCCAAGAAACACTTAAAGGAATGTTCAACATTGTCTTAGCCACTGTTCTATTGCTTTGAAGACCAAAGGCAAGTTTAATTAATGAAAACATTTAATGGAGTTTCAGTGACTTAGTTTATTATCATCATAGTTGGTAGCATGCTGGCAGGAAGGCATGGTGATGAAGAAGCAGCTGAGATATACGTCTTGGACCACAAGCAAACAGTGAGTTACTGGTTCTGGCTCGGACTTGGAAGATTTCAAAGGCTCAGTGACTCATTTCTTCTAACATGGCCATACCTTTTAATCCTTCTAAAGTAGTGCTGCCCCAGGCAGTGGTGGCACAAGCCTTTAATCCCAGCACTTGGGAGGCAGAGACACGTGGATTTCTGAGTTCAAGGCCAGCCTGGTCTAAAGAGTGAGTTCCAGGACAGCCAGGGCTACACAGAGAAACCCTGTCTTGGAAAACAAAATAAAACAAAATACCACATGACACAAATGGGTCTCCAATGAAACAGGACATTTTCACTTCATAATCTTATTCAAAAATTAAAGTAGTGCTGCTCTTTGATGCCTAAGCATTCAAATATATGAGACCATTGAGGACATTCTTTTAGGCTTATATTTTTCAAAATCTACTTTAACGAAGGTTCTTAAATGCTTCATCCTCCCTTATAGCCCACCAACTGAATGTAGGGGAGAAAAATTACTAATAGGAGAAGGTAGACACTGACTTGTTTAGAAGTAGCTCCTTGGGGTGATACCAATCTTTGTTGTCTGCAGTCCAATTCACTAGCAAAACACCAAAAGTGAATCAGCAGCAGGAGCTCGATCCAGAAGAAACCACAAGGCCCTGCTGATCAGCTGGAACACCACCAGAAGTTCTTTGGCCAGCTTCTCTCTAAGAAGTCATGACAAGAAAAGATCAATGAAGAAAGCAAGAATGAATACTAGAGTGTCTTCAGGGAAGAACAGCGCTAGTGAAGCCAAATAAAGACCAGTAAGGTGAATCAACGCCATAGAGTTGTCCACTGTATGTTGAGTTATACTGATACCCTTTCCGAACATCAGGTGTCCTCTCAAGCATCTGCTTCAGCAAAACATCACACGCTCTTTCACCAGAAAGCTTCCAGAAAACCACGTTTGTTCTCAGCTAAATCCTCTCATGTGTCTGCTTCAGAAAATTACCCTCCAACAGATCTGCATTAGCAAAACATTCTCTCATAAGACAGTTTCCAGAAAAATACCACATGACACAAATGGGTCTCCACTGAAACAGGGAATTTTCACTTCATAATCTTATTCCAACTTCCACATTTCACTCTCTGACTCCCATAGGCTTGTAGCTGTATCAAAATGCAAAACAAAAATGCATTCATGCCAACATCAAAAGTCTTTATAATCTATCACCGTCTTAACACTATTTAAAAGTCTAAAGATGAAATTTGCTTTGGAGACTCATGGCAATCTCTTAATTGTAGCCCCTTGTAAAATCCAAATAAAAAGGATCACATACTTTCCACATACAATGTCACAAAATATACGTTACTATTCCAAAAAGGAAGAAAGAGACTCAAACAAAACAAGACTAAAAACTAGCAGTACGAACTCCAAACTCTGCATTTCCATGTCTGATGTCAATGTCCTCTTCAGATTTCCAACTCCTGTTGACTGCAGCATACTTCTGTTTCTTAGGCTGGTTCTAAACCTATTTTACAGCTTCTTCTGCAGATACCTCAGGTCTTTACAATCCACAGGTCACCTTCACAGTTTCATGTGATGTCCTCTCTGGGCTTCCATGCCAGGATCCACTGCCATTGATTGGGCCTCAACAGCTTTCCTCAGTCAAAACGTTTGAAAGGAGATTCTCCAACCCTTCCTGGTATTCTTGACAATGAAACCAGAACTAGAAACTACTACTACTGCTACTACTAGCAGCAGCGGCGCTGTTGCTACTGCTACTAGTAGTAGTACATGACTAAAGCTACCAAGCTCCTTTGATTGGGGCTGCAATTTGACCCACTCTTTCAACCACATTCGCATCAACTTTCTTTTCTGATAGTTTTATTCACTGTTTAAGCTTTCCTTTAATTCCATTTCACAATTTGGAAACAGATGGGGAAGGAGGAGTGTCTTGTTGTAAGGTCATATCTCTCCTTATTTCATTTAGTATTGGGCTTTTCTTTTAACTTTTTATTCCATTGGGTGCAAGATTTCTCTCCAACAAAACATTTTCTGGTGTTCAGTATTTGCATTTTTCTTTGTCCAGCTTGTTCCTTTTCATTATAGATATGCATACGAGTGATTACTAATAACCATGTGACAAAATCAATATTAGACTGTCTTGGAACCTTCTCTGCTACCACTATTAATCTAAAACACTTCACTTATCCTCAGTCAGGTTTTGAGGACAGGGAGGGAAAAGTAGCATATTCTTTGCAAAATCTCCCAAGAATGGTCTCTAGGAGAGTAACTAATATTCTTCCCTTTTGAAACTTCTTGAAGTAGTATTCCACATTCAAATCACATTCAATGAAGTTTTCCATATGCCTACATAGATGGCCTAGTAATCCCCTATTCAAGTGTCCAACTTCTTTTCTGTTCCAAAGTCCTATAGATTTCTAACAAACACCAGGGTATTTCTGTCATAGCAATACACCAGTTCTTGGTACCAACATTTGTCTTAGTCACTGTTTTATTGCTGTGAAGAGAGCAGGTTTGATAAAAGAAAGTATTTAAGTTTAACAGGCTTGTATCATTATCATCATGCTGAGGACCATGGCAGCTGGCAGACTTCATTCTGGGGAAGTGCTAGAAGCTACATCCTGACATCCTGATTTGTACACACACACACACACACACACACACAGAGAGAGAGAGAGAGAGAGAGAGAGAGAGAGAGAGAGAGAGAGAGAGAGAGGAGAGACAGAAACAAAGACAAAGAGAGACAGAGAGAGAGGAGAGATTAAAGAGAGACAGACAGACACAGAGACACAGAGACAAAGAAAGACAGAGACAGAGACAGACAGGTAGAAAAATAGATAGAAAGACAGACTACAATATACAATGGTGCACTGCCTGGAAGATGCACTAGTGTAGTAGTGACACAATCTTGTGTGGGTTACCAACCATATATGATTGGATTGAAGGTCCTGTATATGAGATAGATGCCATGGTTGACATTGCTTGGGTGGCCAAGAACCTGAGGCTAGATGAACCATGGACTCATTGAAAACTCAAATACTTCTGTTATGCTAAAGAAACACAAAAACAAGGTGACTCTTAATGACATTCTGCTATACCCATAGATCATTATCTCACTCAGCCATCATCAGAGAAGCTTCCTCTTCATTATGTGAAAATAAATACAAAGATCCACAACTATACAGTGTCCAGGGAGTGAGAGACCTTGGAACACTCAGTCTTAAATGTAATGTCTCCATCAAATCTCCCCCTCAGGGTTCATGGAACTATGAAGAATAGGGGTAATGATTATAAAAGCCAGAAGGGGAGTATGATACCAAGGGAATATTGACTTTTAGACACTACAAGACTGGACACATATGACTTCTCACAGACTATAGGAAGTAGGAATGAAGGCTTTAGTTAGGCACCAGCTTGCCATCTCCATATACAATGAGATATATAACTATTCCCTTGAGCAACAGACTCTTACCATAATCATATATAGGGTTTTCACAGGTCCAAATGAGATGAGACCAGCTCTTAGATATGGAAATAGACGTGAGTTTCCACAACCAACTAAAAAGCTAGCACCAAACAGAATATTTAGGTTCTCCAAAGGTGTCTTGCTGGGTATGCAATCTACAATAAGGGCAAACCCCATGCTCAACAGGTATTGGCCAATACAATATGAACTCAAAGGTATTTTAGAGATTTTTTTTGTCTTGCTTTCTTTGGGCTTTTTAAGGGGGTATATACTATGGTTGCTGATTTTGTGTTTCTGTGTTTTGGGTGTGTTTGTGTGTGTGTCTGTGTGTATGTGTATCTTCTGCACTTTCATGTTTGTTTGTTCATTTTCTTTTATTCTTGTTTGTCTTTTCTATTTGCCTGTTTTCTCTCCTAAGAAGGGTAGGGATATGTGGAGCATCATGGAGGAGATGAAGGAGGGAAAAACTGATCAAATATATAGTATGAAAAAAACCTTTATTTTCAATTTTTAAAATGATCATTTGCCACACATTGTATATATCATCAAATTCTGAAACCTGTGATTTCTAGGTTAAATTTTTACTCTAATGGAAAAATATCTCAAGGAGGGATATAAAATATAGATAATACTATATAAAATTGTACTTATATATATCCTCATATAAATATTAATATCATATTTGTACTCTAAAATAATGTGAATGTGAGTAATGGCTATTCCTGGTTGTCAACTTGATTATATCTAGAATGAACTCCAATTTAGAATTGGAGTGATCACCTGTGATCTAGGTCTTGAGGCTGAAAAACACAAGTTTCTGACCTGGATCTTGGCATGAAGATCTTGAGGCTTAGTAGATATGAAAAGCTTAAGCACAGGCAACTTAGTACAGGCTTTAAATCCCAAGAGGCAAAGACAAACAGATATCAAACAGAGTTCAGTGTCAGCCTGGAACAAAACATGTCCCATATCCAGGTGTGGTGGTACACACCTTTAATCTGGGCCATGCCTTCTGCTGGAGACCTACATATGAACATTGGAAGAAGGAAGATTTGCTCATTTTCACCAATTGCATTTACTTGCCAGCATATCTGTTGGAATTTACTTCAACAGAAGACCAGCTGAAACAACTAACCTTGTGAAACTGAGCAACTACTAGATTCTTGGACTTCCATGTCAAAGCTTATCATTTTTGGGAAGTTGTACTATAGACTGTAAGGCATCATAATAAATTACAGAAAGACATTTTGTATGTTCTGTAACTCTACAGAACTAATGTGTCAACTTAGAGTAATATGCACTGAAGGTGTCTAAAATTCATCATTCATATCAATAACAGTTTTTATATGATGTACATTTGAGTACTGAACAAGGCTGGAAGTAAATAACTATACAATTATTGTATTAAGAATGGCTATCTAGCTATATGGAGATATTTGTGGTTGTATGTATGTATTTGAGTTTGGACAGGTGCATGTTTGAATGACTATGTTAATCTCAGTGCTAATTTTTATTTGTAAGTTCTTCACAATGAAGTTCTTTTATTTAAAGAAATGAAAATGGAAATGCACTGGGAAAAACCTTGACTAGAAATGTCTAATGTGAACTTAACACATAATCTATGCTCAATGAATAGCACAATTATGAGGTTGACTTTTATTCTCTTTGAAGGAAGACAGCTATTATGTACTGTGAATTAGTCAGAGGAGTTTCTGTTCCAAGAACAGGAACTATAAATCTTAGAAAAACTCAGTCATACAGAGAATGAACAATAAAATTTTTAAAGTAGGCATTATAGTATTAATTAAGTTAACTCTGTGAATGTTAGTCACATGCTTTATTAAATATATATTAAATTAAATTAGATTTCAGAACTTCTAAACAAAAACATTTATTTATGACAACAAAATAACAGGTAGTTAATCTCACAGACTACTTTTAACTTTGTATCTCATTTGAGGGAACTTAATTGGTTTTCTAAAATTAGTAACAACAGAAGTAAAATCACATTTAGCATTTTGAAATTATGAAGCTAACCACCAGGTGGCAGGTAGTTCACAGAAAATTGATTAAATTTATTGAATTAAGAAAAGTAATGATTCTCTTTTTCTGATCATTTTAACTAATTTCCTTATTTGTAATAAATAATGAATTTTTACAGTAACAAGGTACTTCCTGTTATTGAAGACAATACAAGTGTTTTGACTAGCATACGAGTATTTTGTTTGGGTTGTGTTCCGTTTTTGTCTGTTTTAGTTAGTATCACACTATGAAATCCTAGCTGTCCAGGATCTCATTATGTAGACTAAGTTGATTTCAAACTCAAATAAGTCTGCTGGCCCCTGCCTCTAGGGTGTTAAGATAAAGATATGTGCTACTATGCCTAGATTGACTAGCATAATTTTTAGCAAGATTTTGATAAGCTGAGTTTTAAAAATAGACATTTATGTGTGTGTTGTCTGTGCCCTTGACTAGTGACTGCCTGACCCTATCTTCCCTTGAGGGTTGGAGGTGAGGTGATGTCTTAAAACAGATGCCAGGAGCAGGTGAGAAATGCCTGAGCAAGCTCCCTGAACACTGTTTCAAGCTCCTTTAATACCCTCCACCCATGCCCCCACTGGTCCCAAGAAAGCATCTCTTGTAAACAGAAGTTCCTGATTGGCTAGCATTATCTGCACCAGCAATCCTTGGTCTCACAGGCAATCCTCAATCAGGTCCTTCTCCAGGAGATGCTTTTGTTGCTGCACACCCCCTAGCATTTACAGAGAGGCAGTCTAGCCATTCCTGCTACATATCTAGCCTTTTGTTTTTAGATTTTGACAGCCTAGTGGGAGACTGGGTCTCATTGTCTCAACATTGTTGATCCTGCCTTGGAGGATTCCAAGGACTGTGTCTGTCTTAGGTTATCCTGTCTTTCAGGACCTTACCCATTACTGACTATCAGCCCTCAAAGAGATATCACTTTGTAGGCTTGTCACACAAGGGGGAAATGAGGAACAGCTTACATGGTAGTCTCATGGATCTCTGTCATCCATGCTTTGATCACTTCCTTAGGGGGGGCTATTATTGGGATTTTCGAGAGCCATCAGCACCTGGATGGTCACCTTATTTATAGAATGCACTCTGAAAATATATTGTATGAGACTATTAAACAAAAATAATTATTAGTATGTCAGTTTCTCCCATCATAGTATAAGTGGCTATTTACAAGGGGTCAAACAGTCTTTTAGTATTGTCCCATATTTTCCCCAAGTATCCAGCATAAGGAGAGCACAATTACACTGGATGCATTGAGGTTTGCTGTGTTCTTCCTTGATAGCACAGAATAGTTAAGGAATTTTTCTGACCAGGTACCTTTAAGACATTGAGCCAACTATTATCAGGCTTCAGTGGCATTATGTTCTGGTAAAATGTTAGGCAGATTGAGTGAAACCTGGGGTTGCATGTCAATAGAGACATGTCCTTAACAAGCCAACTCTTCTGCCAGTAAGTCAGTCTATTGTTGTAAGATGTGGATGGCTTGATACAAATGTTGATTTAGTATCTTGATAAAGGTGATTGAGTAGACATACATGACAAAACATGCCCATAGATTTTGTTATAAGTATATTCATCAGAGTTTGGAGGACAATAATAGATGGAAAGTGTAATTATGTGGTAGACAATATTGATCATCTCTATCCTAATTTCTTTGTGAATGAGCTCATTCTCAAACAAAAGTAAGAATTTAAGGGAAACAATGTTCTTTATTTAGAAAGGTTATCTATGTAGTTGGTTGAGTCTTAACCTGTGATCAAACAGCTTTTGTTTTAAATTATTAATGACATGTGGCCACAAATATAGATTAAATCTATTTTGTTTTCATTCATTGGATATGCACCCTTTGAGAGCAAATTTTTCCCTTTGGATTTTAATTTAAAATTTCTAATATTTGTGATTATTTTTGTATTATTTGTTTATTGTAGGTGTTAAAGGAGCTGATAGCACATCTGTAGAAGTCAGGAGAAAACACGAGGAAGCTAGTTATTCTACTACTACACTGGCTTCAGGAATGGAGATACAGAATATAAGTCTAGGAAGCAAAAACCTTGATCTGTGTCCCCTGTCCACTGAGGATTTTCTAAGAATAGGGTTTTGCAAGAGATGAAACCAAGATGAACTGAGTACTTAGAGCAAATGATATTGTTTTAAGAAGAAACATTGAATAGGTGGAAATCAAAACATAATATAAATTTTAGTTAATGGCAATCTTTCTAATGCCAACTCTATTTCAGATATTTCTATTTTCTATATGTAGAGATTATTGTGCACAAACCTAAGCAATAGGTGGTTTTCTCTCTCTCTCTCTCTCTCTCTCTCTCTCTCTCTCTCTATATATATATATATATATATATATATATATATCCCAAAAGATCATGAAACTTTTTATAAAAGTAATAGCAGAGCATGAAAAGAAAGGTAGTGATTTTCTTATTTTTGATGAGTGAATACAACCATTTTAAGTGACTTATAAACTTAAAACTCTTGGTCTCAGGAAGATTGCATGAGAGAACCAAAGATGGTACAGACTGCAATGATAGTTAGCTTTGTAGTTAGTGGCAAAGTTTTCAATTTAAAACTGTAGAAAGCCAGCAGTGGTCTGTTCCTCTTCTATGTTTGTATAAAAAGTTTTCACTAAACTTCAGATATAAATGCATAAAGAAAGAACTTTATATCAAGTATGCTGTGTTGTCAGCACTCTTCCTGGTTAGTTTATGAAAGCAAAGGTGCATTATCACTTCCTGAGAACACATTGCTCTGTTTTCTCCTGTATGGTGATCCTGGCATCTACAGGAAAAAGCAGTATATGTTCTATTACATATCTGTTATCATATCAAGTTAAATATTTAATTCTGCTCTATGAGATATTTGTTTCTAATTTTTTAAAGAAAGGTAACTTGTAAAAATTAAAAATATTAATTTTATTTAACTTTATGACCTTTAGATTATTTTAAGCTAGCAATATGTAAATGTCAGAAGGAATTTTAAATTATTTTTTTTTTCTAATCTGTATACCAGGAATTTTGAGTGCCATTCAGCTGTGGTTAACTATTTCTTCCTTTTCTTCCTATATCTCATTGTATTTTTCGCAGATGATAAGAGGAAACATATAATATCTGTCTTCCTAGTTCTGGCTTATATTATAAAGAATATCTTAACCATTTAAAACCTTTTAACTTAAATATATGCATTCAGTTCTATAGATAATGTGTGTCATTGTGATCTGAGCAACCAGAGAACATTTTACATTAGATAAAAATTTGTAGAATAAGAAAAATAAAAAGAAAAGAAAAAATGAATAAGCATTTTAATAAAACTAATCAGCAAGTGACTGAGAACATATAGCATGCTAATTTTACTGTCATATGTCTGCAATTGTGTTGATATAAAATTTACAAACATGTAGAAAGTTGATTTTTGTTTCAAAGTGAATATAATGAGAACTGTATTCATGAAATATTTCAACCTGGTATAATATGAGTGAAGAGTTTTCTAGGATGCTAGGTTGTCAAGGCATTCCTGCAGTGTGTGACCAGCAGGAAAAGGTTTATGGTGATGATATATTTAAACTATAACCTTTGGAATACATAAAAGCTTCCGAGACAGAAAACTTATTGTAATAATGGTGGAGACAGTGCTGCCTTTATGTTAGAATGACTCTGACTCTCTTTATCACTGCTTAAGGATGTGAATTAACTGACTTAATGTTTCTAAACTGCAGTATCCTTATCGTGTGCATGAAAGTCATGTTACTCCCCAATTATGTTTGTTATAAGCAACAGACATGTTGCTTGCCATATGAGTCAGCTCCAGTATGTGATAGCAGTAATTAGAAGGAAGTCTAGAATAAAGGTTGAGTATCATATTAATATAAAATCAAGAGGAAACAAACATTCTAAGAGACACCAAAACATTTCATGAGATGAGTGGAAGATGGAAAGAATGCAGCAATGGGATAAAGGCCATTGATAAAAAGGGGTCCTTGAAACTCAGGCCTTGGAGTAGAAAATCTGAGTACCTGAGAAAAGAAGTAGGGCACTGATAGTCATCAGAGCACATGGAGTAACTTCATGTAGAGAATACTAATTATTGGGTATTCAAACTCAAATCCTTTATAGCAATCTGAGTATTAAAAATAAAAACAACCCTTCTGCTGGTGCAGACTCCTACCTGGTCTGTTCCCCCAAAGATACCATATTCTGACCCATCCTAGAGGAACCACTGTACTCAGAGCAGCAGAGGAAACACTGCACTCAGAGCAGCTGAGGAACCACTGCATTTAGAGCAGCAGAGATTCTGCTGTACTCAGAGCAGTTGAGGAATCTGGATTCTAATGGGTACTAACATGCCCAGGATCATAAGATTTCAGGATCCCCAAGGCAGCCTTAGTCCCAGGAGCTCTTTCACCCAAGATCTCAATATCACAGAAACACAGAGGTAGCTGGACTATGAGGAGTTCTGACACAAGCAATATAACAGGAGAAACAGGTTCCAGTCAGAGACAGTGAGTGCAGGTAACACTAGAGATAACCAGATGACAAAAAGAAAGCACAAGAACATAAGCAACAGAAAGCAAGGTTACCTGGCATCATCAGAACCCATTTCCCCCAATCACAGCAAGTCATGGACACCCCATCACACCAGAAAGGGATTCAGATTTAAAAATCACTTTTCATGGTGATGATAGAGATCATTAAGAAGGACATCAAGAACTCCCTGAAAGAAATACAGGAGAACACAGGTAAACAGGTAGAAGCCCTTAAAGAGGTAACACAAAAATGCCTTAAAGAATTGCAAGAAAACACAACCAAACAGGTAAAGAACTTAAACAAAACCATCCAGCATCTAAATATGGAAGTAGAAACAATAAAGAAATCACAAAGGAAGACTACCCTGGTGATAGAAAACCTAGAAAAGAAATCAGGAGTCATAGATACAGCAAGCATCACCAACAGAATACAAGATATAGAAAAGAGAATCTCATGTGCATAAGACACCATGGAAAACATTGACACAACTGTCAAAGAAAATGCAAAATTCAAAAATCTCCTAAACCAAAATATCCAGAAAATTTAGGACACAATGAGAAGACCTATAGGTATAGATGAGAGTGAAGATTCCCAACTTAAAGGGCCAGTAAATATCTACAACAAAATTATAGAAGAATGATAACTTGGACAAGGAAGAAATAAAGAAAATAAAGACTTTTTTGAATTTAATAAAAGCAAAGGCTCTTCATAACAAAACATACGGGACCCTATGAAAGCTCTGCTAAGAGGAAAACTCATAGTTCTAAGTGAAAAAAAGAAAAAGAAAAGAAAAAAGAAAGAAAGAAATTAGAGACAGCATACAGTAGCAACTTGACAGCACACCTGAAAGCTCTAGAACAAAATGAAACAAATATACCCAAAAAGAGTAGACTGCAAGAAGTAATCAAACTCAGGGCTAAATAAACAAAGTAGAAACAAAAAGAACTATACAAAGAATAGATAAAATGAGGAGCTTGTTCTTTGAGAAAATAAACAAGACAGATAAACCCTTAGCCAGACTAACTAGAGGAGCACAGAGGCAGTATCCAAATTAATAAAATCAGAACTGAAAAGGCAGACAAAACAACAGAAACTGAGGAAATTCGAAAAATCATCAGATATTACTACAAAAGCTTATACTCAACAAAACTGGAAAACCTGGATAAAATGAACAATTTTCTAGACAGATACCAGTACCAAAGTTAAATCAGGAGCATATAGACCATCTAAATAGTCTCACAACCCCTAAAGAAATAGCAGCAGTCATTAAAAGTCTCCCCACACAAAAGCTCAGAATCAGATGGTTTTAGTGCAGAATTCTACCAGACCTTCAAGGAAGACCTAACATCAATTCTCTTCAAACTATTCCACAAAATAAAAACAGAAAGAACACTACCCAATTTATTCTATGAAGCCACAATTACATTCATACCTATACCACACAAAGACCCAACAATGAAAGAGAAATTCAGATCAATCTCTTTAATGAATATCGATGCAAAAATATTCAATAAAATTTTTAAAAACCGAATCTAAGAATACATCAAAGCAATCATTCATCTTGATCAAGTAGGCTTTATTCCATAAATGAAATGATGGTTCAATATCTGGAAACCGATCAACTTAATTCACTATATAAACAAACTCAAAGAAAAAACACATCATCTCAATAGATGATGAGAAAGCATTTGTCAGAATTCAACATTCTTTTATTGTAAAACTACTGGAAAATCAAGAATTCAACATTTACTTTGTTTTATGTAAACATAGTAAAAGCAATATGCAGCAAACCAGTATTCAACATCAAACTAAATGGAGAGAAACTTGAGGCAATCCCACTAAAATCAGGGACTAGACAAAGCTGCTCACTCTCCTCCTACCTATTCAATATAGTACTGGAAGTCCAAGCCAGAGCAATTAGAAGTCAAGGAGATACAAAAGAAAAAGAGGAAGTCAAAATATTACTATTTGCTGATGGTATGCTAAGTATATTTAAGTTGCTCTAAAGTGTCCACTAGAGAGCTCCTAAACCTGATAAACAACTTCAGCAAAGTGGCTGGATAAAAAATTAATTTGAACAAATTAGTAGCTTTCCTCTACCCAAAGGATAAACAAGCTGAGACAGAAATTAGGGAAATGACACCCTTCACAATAGTAAGGTATAATATAAAATACCTCAGTATGAATCTAACAAAGCAAGTGCCAGACCTGTATGACAAGAATTTCAAGTCTCTGAAGAAAGAAATAGAAGATCTCAGAAGATGGAAAGATCTCCCATACTCATGGATTGGCAGGATTAATATAGTAAAAATGTACATCTTGCCAAAAGTAATCTACAGATTCAATGTAATCCTCATCAAAATTCCAAATCAACTCTTCATAGAGATAAAAATAACAATTTGCAAATTCATTTGGAATAACAAGAAATCCACAATAGTGAAAGCTACTCTCAACAAGATAATTTCTGGGGTAAACACCATCCTTGACCTAAAGCTGTATTACAAAGCAATAGTGATAAAAACTGCATGGTACTGGTCCAGAGGCAGGCTGGAAGATCACTGGAATAGAATTGAAGACCCAGAAATGAATCCACTCATCTATGGTCACTTGATCTTTGACAAAGGAGCTAAACCACTCAGTGGAAAAAGGACAGCATTTTCAACAAATGGTGCTATTTCAACTGAAGATCAGCACCTAGAGGAATGCAAATCAATCCATTCTTATCTCCTTTAAAAAGCTCAAGTCCAAGTGGATAAAGGACATTCACATAAAACCAGATACACTGAAACTAATAGAAGAGAAGGTGGGTAAGAGCCTTGAAAACTTGGGCACAGGGGAAAAGTTCCTGAACAGAATACCAATGGCTTATGCTCTAAGACCAAGAATTGACAAACATGACCTCATAAAACTGCAAGGCTTCTATAAGGCAAAGAACACTGTCAATAGGACAAAATGGTAACCAACAGACTGGGAAGAGATCTTTACCAATCCTACATCTGATAGAGGACTAAAATCCAATATATACAAAGAACTCAAGAAACTAGACTCCAGACAAACAAATAACCCTATTAAAAATGGGGTATGGAGCTAAGCAAAGAATTCTCAACTGAAGAAATTTGAATGACCAAGAAGCACCTAAAGAAATATTGAATATCCTTAGGCATCTTAGAAATGCAAATCAAAACAACCTTGAGATTCCAACTCACACCAGTCACAATGGCTAAGGTCAAAAATTCAGGTGATAGTAGATACTGGCTAGGATGTGGAGAAAGAGGAACACTCTTCAATTGTTGGTGGATTTGCAAGCTGATACAACTACTCTGGAAATCAGTCTAGTGGTTCCTGTGAAAATTGAACATAGCATTACCTGAGCACCCAGTTATACCACTCCTGGGCATCCCAGAAGATGCTCCAACATATAACAAGAACACATGCTCTACTATGTTCATAGCAGCATTATTTATAATAGTCAGAAGTTGGAAAGAACCCAAATGTCCTTCAACAAAGTAATGGATACAGAAAATGTGGTACATTTGCACAATGGATAAATACTCACCTATTAAAAACAATGAATTCATAAAATTCTTAGGCAAATGGATAAAACTAGAAAACATCATCCTGAGTAAGGTAACCCAATCACAAAAGAACACACATGGTATTCACTCACTGATAAGTGGATATTAGCCCCAAAGCTCATAATACAGAAGATACAACTCACAGACCATATGAAGCTCATGTGGAAGGAAGACCAAAATGTGGGTGCTTTGGGTGCTTTCATCCTTTTTAGAAGAAATAACAAAATACTCATGGGAGTAAATATGGAGACAATGTGTGGGACAGAAACTGAAAGTGGTGCCATCCAGAGACTGCTCTACCTGGGTATCCATTCCATGTGCAGTCACCTAAGGCAGTCAATGCTGATGTGGATGTCAGGAAGTGCATGCTGACAGGATCCTGATACAGCTGTCTCCTTAGAGGTCTGCCAGAGCCTAACATATTCAGAGGCAGATACTCACAGCTAATCGTTGAACTGATCAAGGGGCTCCCAGTAGATAAATTAGAGAGAAGAATGAAGAAGCTGAAGGGGTTTACAACCCCCATGGGAAGAGCAACAATACCAACCAACCAGAGCTACCAGGATCTAAACCACCAGCCTGGGAGCACCAAGGGAGAGACCCATGGCTCCAGCTGCATATGTAGGGGCGAATGGCCTTGTCAGCATAGGTGGAAGAGAAGATCCTTGGTCCCATGAAGGCTGGATGCCCCAGTCTTGGGATATTCAAAGGCAGGAAGTTAGAAGTGTGTGGGTGTGTGGGAGGGGCCATATCCTCATAGAAGCAGGAGGCGGGGGGATGGGATGGGAGTTTGGGGGTGGGGAGAAATGGGAAATGGGGAAAACATCTGAAATATAAATAAAATATCCAATAAAAATAAAATTAAAATTAAAAATAAAATAAAAATTATAAGATTGATCTGATTCAGTCAAGAAACAATGATCTTAAGATATTTATGATTAATTACTTATAAATTTTTAAAATTAGTTACAACACTGATTCATGTTCAGTAGGGATTCTTTAGCAATCATTGATCTCTGGAACATATTGAAAATCTCTAACGTATGTCATGAATTCCTCTAGGGATATAAAGAGTGGGGGTGAAATGTGAATGGTCCTGTGGAGATGGCAGCATCATGCTTCTTGCAGTGTGCCATAGCTGCTTCTATTCTTGTCAAGATGTTTCCTGGTCAGAGAATAGAATCAGACTACTTTAGTATTTTTATAACTTCAAGATCTCATGCATGAAATGCTGCCATAAGCTGCCACTATTGTACAAGTTACAAATATGCAATGGATAGAGGTGGGTTACCCACACAGAGGGTCTCTATAGGCCTTGGAAGATGATGGGTCTCTATAGGCCTTGGAAGAAGATAAAAACATAATGGCTTTGGATCCTCATATGGAAATCATGTGTTAAAGGGTTTGGGACATTAGACAAGAGAAAATGAAAATGTTATTCAAAAAGACTGAGAATAAAAAAGATGGGGACCTTGATGGACCAACTTCCTGGAAAAGTATAGAAATTGGATGTGAAACAGGAAGTGTTTTAGCAGGAAGCCAAGCACTAAATTCTCCCAGGGTTTCTCTATTTCAGAAAGGTGAAGAGGCAAGATGACAGAAAAAGGACTGTTATACTTGACAAATAATGCTATCATTCTGTGACCTTTGAGTAGATGCTTTCAGAAGAGTAGTGAGAACAGAAACCCTACTACAGGAGTTACCAGGGCAATTCATCATTATAACTGAGCACAGACAGCTTTGTTGCTTATTTTCATATTTTTGTTAGGAGTTAAAAATCTTAGAAAGGGGGTTAGTGATGAATCTATAGAGAAAAACATTAATTAGAGGTAGTGTCCCAGATCAAAGAACTATTATAGTCTAATTAGAAGTTAATAATATTATTTTCATTAAGAGGAAGAAAAATTCCCCTGAGCTTGAAGAACAAAATAACAGAATAGATTAATATTGTGTGTGTGTCGGGGGCAGGGGTGATGTTGTTTGTTTGATGTTCTTTTATTCTAATCTGCAGAATTCCTGGCAGAATCTAGAAGAAATGTCAATCCCAACATGTAGAGGATAACAAACACCTATAGAGAATATCAGACAATGTTTACCAAATTCTGTCATTAATGAAATCTGATTTTTTTGGGGGGGGAAGACTAAACTATTTATGCCAAAGTAATTAAAAATAAAATGACTATACAAGATGACTAAATAGCTAATGCTACTGGAATAGTATTAATTTATATTTATATGGTATACTGATAGTGAAAGCAAGTAGGATATTTATTTTGCTAGGTGGTTTATGAATAGTTAATCGTTACATTCAGGAGACATCTACAGTAACTGAAAATAATAAATGATTAAAAAGACATATTGTGTATCTGAGAAAGATACTTCAGTGTTGAACTTTTGCAAATGTCATGGAGAAATATTCGTAAAGAATACAGAGGACTAGCTGTAGAAAATGAATTTGGGGGGTCAAATGTTCAACTTGAGAATTTCTACAAATATGTATGGTTATCCCCCAAATCCATACATTGAAAGATGAATTATCTGTGTAATATATCAAGAAGTGGGATCTATACATGTGTCTGATGTTAGTGTCCTCATAAAAGGAATGTCAGAATTTACCTTGTTCCTTCTGACATCTGAATACATAGCACAAGGGTTTTTGTTTGTTTGTTTGAGTTGTTTTGTTTGAACTAGAATACCATCAACAGATACTTATTATACCAGTCAGTGAGTACCTTGAAATGGGACTTACTTCCCAATCTTCATAAATGTAACAAATACCTCTTCATTGTTTCTAAGACACTCAGTCTATAGGGTTGTTAGAACAGCCCAGAGTAAGACATTAGCTGGAGTTAATCCCAGTAAAATATATACATAACTTTTGTCAAGAGATTTTAACTTAAGTATTATTATCACCACCAAAACAAAAACAGATATTCTGCTATGTGAGGTGATATAAATATAAATTTTCTTAATTTGGGTAAGTACTTCAAAATTTGTACACAAATAAATCAACATATTAAAATATATACCTTTAAAATACATTCACACACACACACACACACACACACACACACACACACACACACAAAATTGGTTTTTTGTGAAGTACACTGTAGAAAATGTGATGGTTTACAATCAAATAAGTTTTTTTTTACAGAGCAATTTGCCAAAATAAGAAGCATCAATTTACTTATTATAAAAATAATATTCACATGTAAATTTAAGTGTTCTATAGTCACATCAATGAATTCTGTATGTAGTTCACCTTATTTAAGTTAAAAGCAACATTCCTTCCATGTCCCTTTTCTTTTGTTATGCATTTCTATAGATGACAAGTCAGAAGCAGTTGCACTGATTTAAATGTCTGAGTCCCTTTCCCTTTATTTATTTTTAGAATGTAACATTTATATAGGCACTGCATTCTGTATTCTTCAATGTGTCCTCAAATTTACTTTCTACTAATTGTCTTTCGGAATTATGCTTTTGGCAGTTGGTCATTTCTTTCTGAGAAAATATATGAAGCTATTAACTAATCATTCCTCTATTTCTGTTTAAAGCTCTGTCACCAGTCTCTCATAGTTTTCTTCACGAAATGGTATCTCCCACAAGGGAGGTGTTAGGTTACTGTAATCTACTGTCTCTGCATTCCATCTCACTAAACATGCTTCATCTCATATATGCACGTAATACACACAGATAAGCACACACACATACACCAGTTACACACACATGCACACACACAAACACACACATACAGAAGAGAGAGAGAGAGAGAGAGAGAGAGAGAGAGAGAGAGAGAGGGAGAGAGAGAGAGGTAGGGAGAGAACTCAAACAAATTACATGGATAATGTTTACATTTTGTGAACATAGAAGAAAATACTAACTGTTCAGGAACAATATCCAAGCAACAGATACATAGATATACAGATGATAGATAGATAGATAGATAGATAGATAGATAGATAGATAGATAGATAGATACAGATATTGATATATATATATTGATATATTGATATATAGATATATAGATACGTGTGTGCATGTGTGCATTTCAAACATAAATGCTTTTGCATATCTTTCATGATTATAGTTCTATTTCAACATTTTTCTTTCCCTATCAAACTTTTTACACTATCCAATATATTTCTCCTTGTCTCTTTCAAATTTATGTCTTCTTTTCCATCAATTGTTATTGCATTCATAGATGTGTTTGTGGTACATATATATTCCCAAATATACCCTGCTAAGTTCATAAAATGTCACTTGTATGGATGAATGTTTTACATCAGAAAACCAATTAACTCGCTCTTTCCTGGGTAGAGGGACCACCTCTTCTGTTCCCAGCTTTTCTCAGTTGCCTCTAGTACTTTGTGTAGGCTTGAGGTCTACTGGGCTTTGCTAACATGCAATTTGACATGTTCCTTTGTATTCTACTTGTTTAGCTCACATTTGGGCAATAATGCTGGCAATACTTTACCAGTAGAGCCTCTGATGTTACTAGGAGAGGTAATCTGATAGAGTAGTCTCCAGTACTCTGGCTTTACATAATTTCTGGCCCCTCTACCACAATGTTTCTTGAGCCTTAAATATGGGAGCATTTAATAGTGGTATTCACTGGGACTGGGCTCTACAACTCTGCATATTAATTGGTTGTAGTTTTCTGTAGGATTCTCCATCTATTCCAAAGAAAAATTTCCTTGAAACTATTAAGATTATATTTATTGGTTGCCACAGATGACTGTGTATAGATTGTTTGAGATTATGCTGCTTTAATAAATTAGTGATTCTTGATTGCTCCAGTACCATGACCCAGTATCACTGATTATTTTAGCTTGATTTCCAGTACCATAAATGGTATTCCTATTACTGACAAGATATCAAAGTCCATCCCTAGATTTATTATACTATGCTGATCATTGATGTGATTCAAAGGCATAACAGCTGGAAGGGACAGTTGGTTGCTTTTCTCCATTGGAAGCTTTGAATGGCTCATTCTGACAACATAAAGCTAGTCTGCAGGGGGAGGTCATTCAAGTCACTTCCAGCTCAAGGGCCTCTGGAACGTGTTCCTCTAGTGTTCAGCAATAGATATTTACCTTCAACCTTTTGGGAGTAGCCAAGGGTAATAACAATAGGCTGTATGATTTGGGAGTTTCTTAGCCCTGGCCAGTCATGTCATTTTTAATTGGAAGGCATCCCTTTAATATAGAATATTATAGTTCAACTAGGATAATAAACTACCAACTTTGTTGTGGATAGATGAATATTTTATAGTATCAAAAGCTAAATTGGACCTTTACATCTCAAATAATGCCAGGCTTAGAATTCTAGTTTAATTACTGATACCAGAATTTTTATGTTAAGTAAATTTGACAAAAGTTTTTGAGATATATCAAATAGCCTATGTAAAATATTAGATAGTAATAAAGAAACAAATTAATTTTTATTTAAGTTAATGTTTCCCAAAATTATTACATCATGGTTCGTCTTTTAGTAAAAAGACAGTGTTCATTTGAATACACTGTGAGAAATGACATCTTACAACTTTTGTGAAAGATTTGGAGAGAGAGTTGAACAATATAATTTTTGTAATTTAATTTGTAAAACATGTTGCCAATGGCTATTATAAAATACCTAAATGACAAAACTGGAGCAATAATCACAATAATCACAATAATCACAATAATCACAATAATCACTGGGTTACAATCAAACAAACAAAAACTGAAGGTACATGAATCATAATTTCAGGTTCCCAAACAGCAACAACACTTTTTATTGTTTTTTTTATTTATTTTCATTTCAAATATTGTTCCCTTCCTACTCTCCCCTCAGCAATCCCACCCCATCCTCCTCACCTTTGCCTCTAAGAGGATGCTTTCTTTACCCACTCTTGTCTCACTTCTCTAGCATCCGCTTACACTGGGGCATGAAGCCTTCACAAGGTCAATGGCCTCTCCTCCCAGATGCCAGATAAGGCAATCTTCTGCTACATATGAAGCTGGAGCCATGTATACTCTTTGGTTGGGGGTTCAGACCCTGGGAGCTCTGAGGGATCCACTTAGTTGATTTTATTGTTCTTCCTATGGGGTTGCAATTCCCTTCAGCTCCTTCAGTCCTTCTCCTAACTCTTCCATTGAAGTTCCCCAGCTCAGTCCAATGGTTGGCTGTGTGTCTCTGCATCTATGTTAGTCAGGTACTGGCAGAGCCTCTCAGAAGACAGCTGTACCAGGCTCCTGTCAGCAAGTACTTCTTACCATCAGCAATATTTTGGGGTTTGTTGTTTGCAGATGGGATGAATCCTAAGGTGGAGCCATCTCTGGATGGCTATTTCTTCTGTCTCTGCTCTATATTTTTTCCTGCATTTTCTTTAGACAGGAACAATTCTGGGTTGAAAATTTTGAGGTGAGTGGATGGCACCACCCCTAAACTGGGGCCATGCCTACCCACTAGAGGTGGTCTCTGCACGTTCTATCTCCCTCTGTTGAGTATTTTGGCTAATGTCATCTCCATTGGATCCTGGGAACCTTTCACTTCCTTGGTGTCTGGGACTTTCTACTGGTTCCCCCTGCTCCCCACCTCCATTGCTACATATTTCTATTCATTTTCCTGGCCCTCTCGACCTGGTCTTGCCTCCCCATTTTCCTTCCCTCTCATCTCTCCTTCCCTGGTCCCTCCCAGGTCTCTTCCTCTCTTTACATCTGGTGATTATTTTGCTCCCTGTTCTACCTGAAGACCCAACTATACTACTACTGGGCATATATGCTCCACTATATAACAAGAATGCATGCTCCATTATTTTCATAACAGCCTTATTCATAATAGCCATAAGCTGGAAACAACCCAAATGTTTGTCTCTCAAAGTGATAACAGATGGATACAAAAAATGTGGTACATTTACACAATACCCCTCAATGGAAGAATGGATGGATACAGAACATGTGGCACATTTACTCAGCTATTAAAAATGATGACTTCATGAAATTTGCAGGCAAATAGATGGAACTAGAAAATATCATTCTGAGTGAGGTAACCCAGACCCAAAGGACACACATGGTATGTACTCACTGATAAGTAGATATTAGCCCCCAGACTCAGAATATTCACAATACAACTCAGAAACCATATGAAGCTTAACAGGAAGGTCGACAAAAGTGTAGATGCTTCAATCATACTTAGAAGGCTAAACTGCAATTTTTAGGTTTTATGCAATATTAGTTGGTAAGAAATACAAAAGACTAACTCATTAACACAGTGCACTAAAAAGACTTTTCCCATTTTCAACTCATTTTACAAACAAGCTAATTAAGTAGAGATTTGTAGTAGAATATTTCCCCAGCTGCATTTTACAATAAACTCGGTAATTTGAGAGGAGCTAATGTGGGAGGAACGAAGGAGAGGAAGAGGAGAAAGAAGAGGTGGAGCTAGGAGGGAAGAGAGATGTAGGAGCCATAAAGAACTACACGTGGGTCCAGACCAATCCTGGGTAACGATTTTATATCTTAAGATTAGTTATTGGAAAACAACTCTAATTGTATAGGCAAATTGTTAATTGGGCATTTTAAAATATATAAAGCCATTGGATAATAATTAAGCTTTAGAGTCTCATTTCTACCGGGTACTGTGTGGATGGTGGGTGTTGTCTGGGGTTCAGCCAGGCTTTATGGAGACAGCATGATAGATTGGCAGAGCCAGCAACCACGATGGCATCTCGTATTTGCCAGGGCTGGTGCTTCTGGCTGGCTTGAGCCATGGCAGCAGCAAGAACGTGCCACCGATCGTGGTTTCAGGCCTTGCCTAATCGGGAACATGGTGGTCCCATAAGGAAAAGCCAGATTGGGCTATGCTCTTTTAAATATTACCCTCAATGAGTGGCACACCAACTTCATACAGAAATTCACTAGAAATTCAAGTCTATTCACCTGAGAATAAAAGTTGCATTTTTTATTTTTTTAAAAAAAGAAAGTGAGTAAGTAGCACTGAGACAAGTCACGTGATTCCTAGCACAGGAATAAGAAACTGCTTGCAGACTGAGGTCCCCTGCTGTGGGGAATCACAGGTTGCTTTTTCTTAGGAAAAGAAGGAAGTAGCTTACTTTTAGGGCAGAGAGATTTGAACTGTGAATTAAAATTGGGATTATTTGTTTCTAAGATAGATTTAGAAACAGTTTTGTCCGATTCATGTGGGGAATCTCACCTATGGTTCAAAACAAAGGTAGGCAGGGAAAATCTGTCTGTTGCTCTAGACAGAGACCTTCAGACAGACAAGTATACTTTGTTACTTGCTCTGACCCAAGAGAGCCAAATGAATAAGTCTCCATTGTGGAGCAGTTACTGATTTAAGTGTAAAGTTACAATATAACGATTATTTGCTTTTAGGGAAGATTTATAAACAAATTTGTCCAAATTACGTGAGGATTTTTGTCTGGGGTTTGGAACTAAGATAACGAAATTGTCTCCAACTCTAGAGTAGAGAGCACAGTGTATAACTAGAAGTTGCTCTAGACAGAAAGCCAACCAGATAGATGGTATAAATAAAAAGCTGTTCTAGGCAGAGAGCCGAACAGAAAGATGGTGTAAATCAAGTGTTTTAAGATGATATAAAGTTATATTGCCTCACAGGAGACTCAGGTTCTGTCTAATGTGGGACCCATGGAAAATATGGGTTTATTTCCTTTTTGGCAAAATAGGAAAGGCATAAGAATAGGCACATACAGTACTTTAGTTACTTGATTTGTCTTAAAATGATTTAATTTTCAAGATGGGTATGATTTTCAGTCTTGTTATGTTTTTCCTCTCGTAAAAAAAAATGTTCAAAAAAAAAAAGGTTTTTTTTCTGGTTACTGGCTCAAGGATATGCTAATTTGGGGAAAAAAATTTTTTGTCTGTGTATTTTCATAGGAGTCCATTAAGGTATTTCTATCTCCCAGAATTATATAGATCATATATGTCAGAGGTAGGCCTAAAGAAATCTAGATTCTGAAGAATTCTAACAAAAAATGGTTTTATTGGAACAAGGAGGAATAGCTAGAATTGATTACATAGCCATAACCTATTGGTAGAAATCTGTATATTTGTTACTAAGCTGAAGTTATAATTTCTTAGATGGTAAAAACTTATTTTGATGCAAATTCAAGTGTTTCATTGTTATAATTTCTTTCTGGGACAGAAGGCTGAAGACCTGATGCTCCAACGTTTTGAAGTATAGGAACTGTCCAAGTGTTCTGTGGTCTCTGTAAATTGGCTAAATTTTTGAAGCTATGTTTTGTGCTTCCCATATTTTCAATTAATTCAGTCATTCTGGATTTCTGATGGGGTTGAAGACTTATATTCTCATAGCCAAACCAGGCTATTTGAGAGAATAGATTTGAGAGGATGGTTTTCAGATGACATTCATTAATGGCTTTAGCCAAGACATAAGCCAGGTACAGTATTAGGTCTAGCTTGTACTTTACAAATTGAAACAGTTGTGCTCTAATTTTATTTTGAGAGAAAGTTTTTTTTATTATTATTCTAACAAGAAGAGTGATATGTAGCAGAATATTTCTCCTGATACATTTTACAATAAACTCAGTAATTTGGAAGGAGTTAATGTGGGAGGAATGAAGGAGAGGAAGAAGAGAAAAAAGAGGTGGAGCTAGGAGGGAGGAGAGGTGTAGAAGCCGTGGGTCCAGAACAAACCTGGGTAACAATTTTATATCTTAAGGTTAGTTATTGGAAAGCAACTCTAATTGTATGGGAAAATTGTTAGTTGGGCATTTTTAAATATATAAAGCCATTGGATAATAATGAAGCTTTAGAATCTCATTTCTACTGGGTACCATGTGGATGGTGGGTATTGTCTGGGATCCAGCCAAGCTTTGTGGAGCCAACATGGTGGATTAGCAGAGCCAGCTGCCATAATGGCATCTCGTGGGTGCAGGGCCGGTGTTTCTGGCTAGCCGTTTCTAGCTGTGGTGCATGCATGGCCTCTGGCTGCAGAACATGGCAGCAGACCTAAGCAGAGCTCCTGCAGCTTAGATAGTTGGCCCAACCAGAGCCATTTTTAAAAATAATACCTCAACAGAGATTGGTTAGATAAACAATAGGTAAAAATAAACTAGGCAGGCTTAGTAACTTGCCATTTAAGAAGTTGATGGGTTACATTCTATACTGGAAAGAGAAAACCTTTATATATAAACCCACCAGCTTGC
Source organism: Rhabdomys pumilio (assembly GCA_030674055.1). NCBI lineage: Eukaryota > Metazoa > Chordata > Mammalia > Rodentia > Muridae > Rhabdomys > Rhabdomys pumilio. Next base: position 1,765,258 of record JANHMN010000003.1, on the reverse strand, counting down.
CAAAAATATCATTTCTAATCCTATAGTTTCTGATTCCAGACCAATTTGAATGTTGCTAAGAGACATTGCAAAGTTTATAAGAAACATCATTTATATTTAGAATTTTAGGTATATAAGGCAATTTGAAATAAACACAACTTCCTTTTCATATTCTAGTCTACCTCACATTTTCAAATGATTTTGATGCTATTTGGACTTGATAGTCTCTGAACGTTCTTTGAATATGATATGTACAGCATGGCATTTCAAAAAAATCTTATCTTTGCATGGCTGAGATTAAATGTATATATAAGTGTTTGGTATCTGTTGATAAATGAGTATGAGAGGCTGATGGTCTTGGAATAGTAAAGTGGTTAGGATACCACTAAGTGCTGACAGTGCTTGTAGGAGATACAGATGAGAATGTGAATAAGGATGTCATCTACCAGTGTGAATTCTTGTCTTTATTTTTATAAATGATTGACACCTTTAGATAATTTGTACTCTATTAAGTTCTTCTAATATATTTCATTTAATCCTTGATTAAATAAATTATTTCCTGATAATTATTTTTAGTATCATATGCAGTTTATTGACGAGTAAATCACAGTATTAAAAGTGTCCCCACAACTGACATGAGGCAAAGTACTACTAGTTTATATCTGCAATTTTGAAAACTATTTTGATGGATATTCACTAAAGTATTCCATAGAAACTTTCTGTAGAACAGTACAATCTCAAGAAAGTTAAACAGCAGACATCTAATCAAATTACCACCATGTCTGTGCAGTGTAAAAAGAAAGACATATCAACTTCAGGCTTTAGTTAAAAGATTTTCTACTGTTATCTTACCATTCTGTCAAATATTACTTCTTTTAATAACAGTGAACCCATAAATCACATTTTCACATCATATCTATCACAACGCATATTTATCTACCATAACAGATAGTAAAAATTCCTTTAAGAATTCTATTTTAAATTTTATTGTATGCATATATGTGTGTATATATATGTACATATATATTCATAAATATAACCCATTTAGTACATATAATTACATAAATAAATATTTTGTAACTGATAGTTTTATCCTGGACAACAGGTGGTGAAAACAAGAGACTAGGAATTTGAATGAGAGAGGAGAGGAGTATATGAGAGGTATTGGAAGGAAGGAAGGGAATGGAGCAATGTAATTAAACTACAACCTCAAAAATAGAACAAAAGAATCTCTGAGTTCAAGAAAAGCTTGAGTTACAATGAGTTACAGGTTAGCTAGGTCTAAACAAAATAAGAAGAAAGCAGGAAAAGGAGAAAGAGGAGGAAGAGGTGGAAGAGGAGGAAGAGTAGGAGGAGAAAGAAGAAGAGGAGGAGGAGGAGGAGGAGAAAGAAGAAGAAGAAGAAGAAGAAGAAGAAGAAGAAGAAGAAGAACAACAACAACAACAACAACAACAACAACAACAACAACAACAACAACAATTTTCATTTTACTTGTTAAAGGCATTCTGACAACATGGATCTCCTGAGAAAAAGAATCAGTTTTCAAAGAATTGTTTTTCCCTGAATTTCAACAATAATAAATGATACTAATCCCCACACAATTTTCTGCTAATTCTCCAAAAATGTTCTTTTGATCTTAAATTAACAGTGATTTATTATTTCAATCCAATAACATTTGGAATTCTAGTAGATTTTAAAAACAAAGCCCTCACTGTGTGAGAGTACTTCCACAGAGAATGTAAAGCACAGGAGGTGCCCAAATTCACATATGAATCAGAAAACATGCTCAGTTTAAGTGTAGCAGATATTGTGTCATGTATTGCCATTTATAGCTTACATTTATATTTTCTCTATTACAGTCATTTAAAATATTGGGTAATAAAATGAGTATATAAATGAGTACAAGTGCTTTCTACTAGGTTGTAATAAGATTCTAAATTGAATGAAATTAATTCATTGGATTAATTAATTATTATTGAGTGGATTACTCATTCAATATATATGGTGTGCAATTGAAGATATTAATCTTCAAGCCAATTTAAATGACAAATTGCTTGATAGACTTTCCCTTTCAGCCAAAAAAATAAAAAAAATACCCTAGCAGTGCCAACTTCTGCTGTATTTTTAAATGCTGTGGCAATAGATTTGAACAGAACCACTTCTTTTCCAAATAGGTGTGTTAATGTGAACTTACATTTAAAACAAGCTTCCACGGAGGGAAATTGATCAGGGACTGAGTAAGCAGACTTCCTAAACATCACTAAGCCCAGGAGGAATAAGTGTGCACCACTTCATGTTGATTTTTATCTGACTGTGTCCTCCTTAGTAGACAACACTCTCTTTAGCTTCAAACTAACTCACTTTTTAAAGTTTACATATACTATCAATGTATCTTTCTTTCAATTGTAAATATTTACTGATTCTTAACTAGTCATAATAATAAGTATACTTATGTAGTTAATACAATCTTTGGGTGATTGTGTAAAATTAATTACTATATTTAATCTCTCACCTATATAGTCCTCTTACGTAGAACATGGCTATATTTGCTTTCCTGGGATGCAACTATTGCTTAGAACAGTGTCTTCAGCTCCATCTATATTCTCATAAAAGAATAATAATTTTCTTCTTTTTGAGAGTTTTATAGTGTTCTAAGGTGTTCTTGGGCTGAGTTTTCATTATCCATTGACCTTTCTGTGGACATCTATTTTGTTGCGTATGACTCTTTGTGAATAATCTTGAAAATAGAGTGTTCAAACAGGAGTTTAATTATTCTTCTCAACATGAATGTGTCAGTTCCTAAGGATATATACCGGCAAATGGGATCACTGTATCATAGCTAATTCTACTTTTAGGTTTTTGAGTAATTTTTATATTATATTCCAATATGTTTATATTAACTTACATTTTGACTGACAGGGACTGATGGAGTTCCTCTTCATATCCTTCCCAGCTAGTCAGTATCCATCTTTTTAATGACATCTTTTTAACAGTGATGGAGTGATATCTCATTGTATTAATTAGCATTTCTGAATGTATAAAGAATAATTTTTCTTCTATTTTTTACATATCTCTTTTTTTGAAAATATTGGTTCAAACACTCCACTTACTTTTTATAATACATTTATTACTGTTTGTTTTTATATCTGAAATGCAGTTTCTCCTCCCAGTTCTTTTCTCATCTCCATCTACCGCTGTTTCTATTCAGAAAATGGCAGCCCTCCCCCATGGATATCAACCAAACATGACACATCAAATTGCAGTATGACTAAGCACCAACCCTTATACAGGCTGGATTAGGCAACCCAGTATGAGGGAGTGGGTCCCAAAAGCTCACAAAAGAGTTAGAGACAGCTGTTATTTCCCTTGTTAGGAATCCTCTAAGACCAAGCTACACAACTTTTGCATATATGCAGAGGATGTAGGTCAGTCCCATCTTTTCTTGTTTTCTAATCAGATATACTGTCCTTGTTATTGAGTCATCTGTATTCCATATTTTTATAGAATTATTGAACATAATATCAGTTCCTTTAAAGTTATATGGTTTGCATATATTTTTCCCAATCTGTTGTTTGTCTCTGAACAAGAATTGGATACAAAACTTAACTCTTTTTCTTTTAAGGATGTTATTAGAATTTATTGCTTGAGGTGTACATATATGATGTATAAAATGAAATATGATAATATCCAGCCCACATTTCTCTCCTCTATCTTCCATAGTTCCCCTGGATCATGTTCCCATCCCAACTTTATTCCTCCTTGTTTTTATAAAATAACCCATTAAATCCAACTGATGCTGGACCTTATGTGTATTTGTATAGGAGTGTTAGTTGTTTCAAAGTGAGCCTTCCAGTCACCCTTCAAAACCAATATTCTCCCTTTGCCAGAAAGCATCAACTGATTCTCATTGGAGGTGGAACATCTTATCAGTTGCTTGTGCCAGCTAGTGCACACCTGATCATTTGTTAAATATATTATGTCAAAAATTCTATCACTTTGATCATACTTTCAACATTTTAATAAATAAATGTAGACTCTGTAAACTTTTGTGGCCCTAATTTTGCATTATAATTTATAATTTGTGTGTCTAAAAATATTCTTGATTCATAACTATTACCTTTTACTGACATTATAATTAGTTCTTTGTGACCTTAGTCCTTATACTAGGAATAGAGAAGAGAAATGTTGCATTGACAGTTTTACATTAACTAGAATAATCTGAAAAAACATAATAAATTTTGAAGTTGAAAGTAATGAAATGAGCAAAATTACAAACATGCATAAGCTTAGATTATTGCTCATTGAAAATTATGTACATAATTGTATCAATTACTATCTACTTGAAAGAATCATTTACTATGATTTCTATTTTAAAAATAATTTTTGCATTACATGAATTTGATTTTATAATATATTATTTCTAGATTTTACTACTACTACTACTACTACTACTAATAATAATAATAATAATAATAATAATACATGTTAGCATATTACTGTTCTTGACATTGCAAAGCTTCCCTTACATTTAAGGCATTTTATTTTATCTTTTTTTCTAGTTCAAATTCTTTTTAGCTAAAACTTTTTTATTTTTTATTATTAATCATTCTTTTTGTTTATACCTCAAGTGATATCTCATTTCAAGGCTATACCTCCAGAAGCCCCCCATCTCACAACCTCCTTCTCCTCCCTCCCCTTTGCCTCTATGAGGGTGCTTCACCACCCACCCACCCTCTTCCACCCAACCCCTCCAGCATCTCCCTACACTAGGGCATCAAACCTCCACAGGACCAAGGGCCTCCCCTCCCATTGATATCAGACAAGGTCATTCTCTGCTACATATGTATCTGAAGCCATGGATCCCTCCCTGTGTGACTCGCGCAATCATCTTGCCGGCAAGAACGCACGTGGGCACCAGGATCCTTCTGCAGCAAGCGTTTATTACCATGTGAGGAGGAAGAGCGAGAGAGCCAAGATGGCGCTGCTTTATATACACCCTAGAGTGGCGTGGACATATTTGATTGGCTGCTTGCTCAAAACCCCGTATGACGCCCCGGGTTGGGCGGTGGCTTGGCGGGCTTTCACCACTTGCACATGCGCAATTTATTTGTTTACCCACGAGTGCCAGGTGCCAGCGCCATGTTCCAATGGCGAATGCTGTCACCGTTTACCACGGCTCTCCACATCCCTGTACACTCCTAGGTTGGTCATCTAGTCCACGGAAGCATTGGGTGGTGCTGGCAGCTAATGTTGTTCGTCCTATAGGGTTGCAATCACCCTCAGTTCCTCTAGTCCTTCCGCCAGCTCCCCCACCAGGGTCCTTCAGCTCAGTCTGCTGGTCTGCTCAGTTTGGCTCCAAGCATCCACATCTGTATTTGTCTGTTGCTCAAAGAAAAACCTTTTAGGATGGGTGAGACAAAGATGAACATTTAGAATGGAATTGGAAATTATACTGGTGAAGGAATGTGATTATTGCTGGTTCTCTACTACTGTTCATTACCTGGCCAGCCATGTATAAAACTGGCTAGGGTTACACTGTGAGGATTGACTTTATTCCTATTGAGTAGGCTTAAGTGGTATCTGTTGATTAATTATTATTTTATTATTTTTTTTTTACAGTCTAGTTATCTTCTTCCTGGTATACCCTCTGACTGTTCTTCATCCCATTCTTCCTCCTTTGTCTCCACGAGGATTTCCCTACTTCCTCCAAACCCCACTCTATCAGACCTCCCCAGTCCCTGGGGCCTCAGGTCTCTTGAGGGCTAGATGCATCTTCTCTCACTGAAGCCAGACCAGGCATTCTTCTGCTGTATACGTGTTGGGGACAAAATATCAGCTAGTGTATGCTGCCTGGTTGGTGGCACAGTGCCTGAGAGATCTCAGGGGTCCTGTTCAGTTGAGACTGCTAGTCTTTCAATGGGGTCACTCTTCTCAGCCTTTTCCAGCTTTCCCCTAATTCAACCACAGGAGTCCCTGGCTTCTGTTCATTTGTTGGACTGAAGTACCTGTATCTAACTCTTTCCTGCTCATTGGGCCTCTCAGAGGGCATCCATGCTGGGATCCTGTCCGTAAGTACACCATAGCATCAGTAATAGTATCAGACCTTGTAATCTCCCCTTGAGATGGATCCCAATTTGTGCTGGTCAGTGGACCTTCGTTTCCTCAGTTTCTTCTCAGTTTTTGTCCCTCCAGTTTGTTTAGATGGAAACAATTCTGGGTCAGAGTTTTTGACTGTGGGATGGCAATCTTATCTCTCCACTTAATGCTCTGTCTTTCTACTGGAGGTGGACTCTACAAGTTTCCTCTTCCCACTGTTGGGAATTTCATCTAAGGTCCCTCCCTTTGAGTGCTAAGTGTCTCTCACCTTCAAGGTCTCTTGTATGTTCTAGAGGGTCCCCCACCTCCTACCTCCCAAGTTTGCCTGTTTCCATTCTTTCTGCTGGCTCTCAGGGCTTCACCCTTCCCAATACCTAATCATGTTCTCTTTGACCCTCTTCCACCTAGTCTCTTCCTCCCTCTGCCCTCCACCTCCCAGTGATTGCTTTCTTCTCTTTCCCAAGTGGTACTGAGGAGTCAACATTTGGGCCCTTTGTATTGTTAACCTTCTTGAGTTCTGTGGATTGTATCCTGGGTATTTGGTATTTTTTGGCTAATATTTACTTATTAGTGAGTACATACCATGCATGTCCTTTTGGGTCTGAGTTACCTCACTCAGGATATTTTGTAGTTTCATTCAATTGTCCGCAAAGCTCATGATGTTCTCATTCTTAATATCAGTAGTATTTCATTGTGTAAATGAACCACATTTTCTGTATCCATTCTTCCATTGTGGGACAACTGGGTTGTTTCTAGATCTGGTTATCACAAACAAAGCCACTTTGAAAATAGTGGAACACAGACCCCTGTGGGACATTTTTTGGGTATATGACCAAGAGTGATATAGCTGTGTCTTCAGGTATCTGTTGATTAACCTTGATATGTAACTGTCACTCCTGCACCGTTAATTATAACAGAAAAACAATCACCATATGTTAGCCCTTACACGTGGATTCTAGCTCCAAATCTATTTATGGACATAAAATCTACAGGAACCACAAATACAGGGATGGAAAAAAAGTGGAACAGGGAAGGAATAAAAGGAACTGTAGCAAGGAATGATATTTACACTCGGGCTCTGGGAAGGCAGAAATAGGAAATTTTGAAAGGTAATTTATGTATCGATGGGGATTACTGGGAAACTGAAGGAGAAAATGAGAAGAGATAAAAACATGAAGAGTTATTGAAAAAGACATAGAGAAACATTTTATGTTAAGTTTGAAATACACATTATATGTATGTATTATATATGTATGTATGTATGTATGTATGTATGTATAAATAAATATGTGTATGTATGTGTGTCTTAGTCATGGTTTCTATTGCTGCCACTAAACACCATAAACAAAAAACAAAATGAGGAGGAAAAAATTTAGTTAATATTTTTGTGTTTGCGAGTCAAGTTGACATGGTGTCAGTTGTACTAACTGGTTTTGTGTTTCATCTTGACACAAGCAAGCTAGATTTATTGAAAAGGATGGGGCCTCAGTTGAGAAAATGCCTAATGAGATCTAGCTGCAAGGCATGAGTTCAATTAGTTATCAATGGAGGAGGGATCTATCAAGGCAAAAGCATCTTATCAATACCCACTTGAGATAACATTCTATAGTCAAATTATTTATTGCAACCATCTGATAAAGCTTCTCAATGAAAAATTTGGGGGACTGTATTAAGCATATGTTGGTTGAAAAGAGTTTCCTAGACAAAGGCGTTGAGTTGGGAACTGTACTTGAAAATTCTTACAAATAAACCTGGACTGACAAGCCTTCTTATAGACACAGAAACACTTGGCACAAACATATGGCACAACTTGGATATTTGGTACGCAGGTATTTTTTATTATAAAACCAAAAAAATCTATTCCAGATGATTCCTAAATCTCTTACTTTGTGTTGTTAAATTTATAAAGATTCTACTCCTATTATATTGAGCTATTCCCTTGTTTATCATTAATTCACATATTTAATGATCCTTTCTATAAGATTCCTCAAGCAGTTCCTCCAGAGAAAATCTCTACATGTTTTGCATGCATAAAATAATATAAGATTTTTGAACTTGATAAGTCTCAAATTGTATTAGAATTGCCTAAACTGTTTTAAAATGTAAATGTTATAAAACCCAATTTTTGGATATTTGTTTCTTTTCTTTGAGCCAAGTGAAAACAATTATTTGAATTATATAAATGGTAAATAAATTCATGAACATGTCATTTCCTGTTTCTACATAGAACTTTACCTTTTTACTTTATAAGTCAAGTTGAAACAATTCAATAAGAGATAAACACTAGGCATTATAGAATAAATTCTGTATTTATCATATTTAAGCTGATCAGAAAGTCTGAGATCAATATAGAACATGGAATTGCTTCCTTAACAATTTAATGTATTTATTTGAAATATCTTTTAGTACTTTAAAACTATAAATGGGTGGGATGTAATGATGAAAAAGCTGATGGTATAGACTGTCTAACCTTCTAAAGAAGTCTGCTAATCCTCTTCTAGCACCGTGATCAGTTAAAAATTTAAAAGAAAATAATAATGGGTGTCAAATTTAATTGGGTATGTTTTTTCCCTTAACTTTACATAAAAAGTTAACACTTGCACAAGAGTTGGTGGATGTCCTAATGTTATTAATGAATGTGATTACATTGAGTTCTATAATTTAAATGAATCACCAGTTAGTTTATTATAAGCAATAAATAAAAATGTTATAGGAGCTCAGTTAAGAAGGTGAGCTGAAGTCTATATTGTTTTGTTTTTATTTTTTGATATATCTGGCAATCTAAGATACTGTATAATAACAATTCAGTAAGCATTGCATGGTTAAAAATCTTTATTTTTTCAACTTTTCATAGGCAGAGATGTAAAGTCTAAACCACCACGTATGTTATCAGCATGTTCAATTAGTTAATAAATAAATTAGTAGAAAAATATTAAATGCATGGTTTTTATATATCTCTCTGAGCCCATTTTTAATATTTTGCTGAAAGCTAACTCGTTGTTTTCTTAATATATGTATATTGTCCAACTATATTTCTGACACTATGCTATGCTGAAATTTTCCTTTATTCCTTTATTCACTGGACAGACACTATTTTGTAAGACTGTAACTAAAAGTTGTTGCTTGTTTTTTCATGTTTTCTCAAAATAATTCACATTATGATTGAGAGGGAAGAACTTTTCCTCTGTATCTCTTACTTTGACATAACCACAAGGAAAATATAGTTGGTTAAAATATAATTGATGATAAAAGCGATTGATACCATTGTGTAACCATTATTAATTACATTTTTAGAGCCACGACTAAAAAAAGAAGAGAAGTCAGGTACGTATTTTAATGTATAAGCTTGCATGCATTCTGTATTTATAATGAATAATAGCAATCTTTTTGAAATGTTATGGTAAATAATATCCAAAACAACATTAAAAAACAATAACAATCTTTTATAGAAAGATTTGCTATGCTGCTAATTTTAAAGAGAAACTGTCTTTCTGACTTTGTTTTAGTCATAGAGTATCCATTTATACATCAAAAATGTGCTTGAATAATTACAAAAACATATTATTTGTTGAGGAAAAATATAAAACAATAATGTTATGCATCTAAGATACCAATTTTTAGAAAAACACAGTAGTGCACTTAAAACTACAAAAAATATTTGAAAACTACAAGAAGTTTTTATGGTTCAAACAATCTGTTCTCTGAACTTTAGAGTCACAGACTTCCTTTTAGATAAATATCTGTGTTCATACTCCTCTTTCACCAGCCTGAGTTAGAAGAACACTTCCATAATTGGTAGTATACAGCAGAAACTTTTTTCAGAAGAACACACAGCATCTGATTATAAAAACAGTTAAAATGTTGGTTTATTCTTGCCAAATACATTCATGCTGTAGAACTGCTCTCCATAAAATATTATAAACTGAATGAATTTTTTAATTTTATTTATTCATTTTATACACCCCAGATTTTAAGAATTTTTTAAATGTAGAATAGTATTTTTAGGTCTGAGAGAGTAGGACTTGAACATACATTTTATGGAGTACACACTTGATCCTATTAAAGCCTGTCCCGTATTCTGTCAAAATTTATGTCTTTCCTACGTACAAATACATTGACACCATACCTAAAATGTCAAATCTTAATTTCTATAACACCTGTATTTCCACCTGTTAGTTTCACTTACACTTAATTTCACTTAATTATAATTCCAGATGTCAGTGTCATTGTTTAGGTAATCTATATCAGCTATGGGGAAAGAAAAAAATGATATGAATGCTTTTCCTATGTGCTTCTGAGTCCAGAATAATCTATTTCCAAATAAAATAAGACAACCATTCTTATTTCAAGTGGAAAAATTAGAAGGAAAAATAAAGATGTGTTTTGTGAACAAGTTTTCAATCCTTCTTATAATATTAAGTCTTAAGAATATTGTCTCTGGATCTGTCCTTTAACTTCTAGGCTTGATGGGATAGTGGCCCTACCCTTCCTAGAGAAGAATGTGTCACCCTTTTGAGTCATCTTTTTACTTTGTCTCTGTCCATTAGTGATGCTACATTTTCTTTCTGGCTTTTTTTTATTTTGAGTCAAAATTTTATTTACTCATTTTTTGGATTCAAAGTATTTCTCAATGACATCCTTGGCCTGAGATTTTTTAGCATAGTCCTTAACCACTAAACAACTGCAACCAACCACTTTATGTGGCTTCCCTCTCAATCGATTGTACAGAGGCCTATCCATTTCCCCAATTTCTTGTTGTCATCAACCTTAATCAGGTTGATTTGGTGCTTGGCACACAGTACATCCACCAGCTTGACATATATGGGCTCATTACAGTTGGATGCAAGCACATAGAGATAGGTTTGGTGCTTATAGTGCTAGGCTATTGTGGATGAGGGAAGTCTTCAGCATCTCTCCAGCCATGGTGATGGATTATGGGTGATACTGAATCTTGAATGTGCCTGAGCCTCAGCCTCCATACAACTCAGTGGCAGCAGGGGTATAAGAATGTTACCATTTTCTTATTTAAAATTCTCAATAGTTTGACTCATCTTACATTCAATCTGCAATGATAATCATTGATAAAGATAAAGTACTCCACAGCTATTTTCTGGACCATCTTATGTAGAGAGAATCTTGTGTCCTGTGTGGAAGAATCACCTGTCAATAAAAAACTGATGGCCTATTAGCTGGGGCAGGAAATAGGTTATGGGAGTTCAGGTAGGGAGAATGTAACTCTGGGCTAGTGTCAGGTCTGGAAAGAGATTAACCCCAAACTCAGAGGAGGTAGAGGAATGAAACTAAGGAGAGGTAACCAGCTATGTGGCACTCATAGAATAGAGTAAACTGGTTAACTATGCTATGAGCTAGTCCAGAATGAGCCAAAGCTTGTGACCTAGGCATTTATTCACAAATAACCAATCTCAGAGTTGTTATTTTAGGTACGGGGTTGTAAGTAGAAAAGCCGATAGTTGCATTTCATTTATTTTCTGTAGAGATGACTGGCTGGAACAAGGATTTTGTCTAGCTACAGAGTTAGTGCCATCTCTAGCATCATTAAGTACTGGATGAAACTTTTTCAAATTACCTTGAGATGGTTCTGTTTTCATTAACAATTCCTTCTAATACTTTTTTATATTTAATTTTAAAGGGCAGATAGGTATCAATCTACACATGTCATCAGCATTGTCTTGGAAGTAGTTTTCTAATAAAAATTCAAGTAATTCACTTAGAGTTTGGCCCTTCCAATCTATAGAGGTACACAATTTAGCTAAGTTCTCTGTGAACTTGCTCCCATGAGTATTTTGTTACTCCTTCTAAGAAAGACTGAAGCACCCACACTTGATCTTACTTCTTCATGAGCTTGATGTGGTCTATGAATTAAATCTTGGGTATTTCAAGAATCTGGGATAATATCCAATAATCAGTGAAGGAATACCATGTGTGCTCTTTTGTGATTGGGTTACCTCACGCAGAATGATATTTTCTAGTTCCATCCATTTGCCTAAGAATTTCATGAATTCATTGTTTTTAATAGCTGAGTAATACTCCATTGTGTAAATGTACCAGATTTTCGTATCCATTCCTCTGTTGAATGACATCTGTGTTCTTTCCAGCTTCTGGCTATTATAAATAAAGCTGTTATGAAAATAGTGGAGCATATGTCCTTGTTACATGTTAGAGCACCTTCTAGGTATATGCCCAGGAGTGGTATATATAGCTGGGTTCTCAGGTAATGCTATTTCCAATTTTCTGAGGAGCCTCCAGACTGATTTCCAAAGTGGTTGCATCATCTTGCAATCCCACAGCAATGGAGGAGTGTTCCTCTTTCTCCACATCCTTGCCAGCATCTACTATTACCTGAGTTTTTTATCTTAGCCACTCTGACTGGTGTAAGGTGGAATCTCGGGGTTGTTTTGATTTGCATTTTCCTGATAACTAAGGATGCTGAACATTTCTTTAGTTGCTTCTTGGCCATTCGAGTTTCCTCAGTTGAGAATTCTTTGTTTAGCTCTATACCCCATGTTTTAATAGGGTTATTTCTTGTCTGGAGTCTAATTTCTTGAGTTCTTTGTATATATTGAATATTAGTTCTCTATCGGATGTGAGATTGGTAAATATCTGTCCCCAATTTGTTGGATGCCATTTTTTCCTATTGACAGTGTCCTTTGCCTTACAGAAGCTTTGCAGTTTTATGAGGTCCCACTTGTCAATTCTTGATCTTAGAGCATAAGCCATTGGTGTTCTGTTCACGAACTTTTCCCCTGTGCCCAAGTATTCGAGGTTCTTCCCCACCTTCTTTTCCATTAGTTTCAGTGTATTAGGTTTTACGTGAAGGTCTTTATCCACTTGGACTTAAGCTTTGTACAAGGGCATAAGAATGGATCAATTTGCATTCTTCTACAAGTTGTCCTCCAGTTGAATCAGCACCATTTGTTGAAAATGCTGTTCTTTTTCCACTGGACAGTTTTAGCTCCTTTGTCAAAGATCAACTAATTGTAGGTGTGTGGATTCATTTCTCAGTCTTCAATTCTATTGCATTGATCGTCCTGCCTGTCTCTGTACCAATACCATGCAGTTTTTATCACTATTGCTCTGTAGTACAGCTTGAGTTCAAGAATGGTGACTCCTCTAGAAGTTTTTTACTATTGAGAATAGTTTTCGTTATTCTGGGTTTTGCGTTATTCCAAATGAATTTGTTAATATCTTTTTCTAACTCTGTGAAGAATTGAGTTGGGATTTTAATGGGAATTGTGTTGAATCTGTAGATTGCTTTTGGCAAGATGGCCATTTTTATTATGTTAATCCTGCCAATCCATGAGCATGGGAGATCTTTCCATTTTCTGAGATCTTCGATTTCTTTCTTCAGAGACTTGAAGTTCTTGTCATACAGATCTTTCACTTGCTTGGTTATCTGTATGACAAGA
>JANHMN010000003.1:1735228-1748939 GCA_030674055.1 Rhabdomys pumilio | reverse complement strand
GAGAGAGAGAGAGAGAGAGAGAGAGAGAGAGAGAGAGAGAGAGAGAGCACGTGTGTGACATGACACTGTCTCATGTAGCTGCATGCTTTTTGTGATTGATAAGCAGACCTGGGCTTGTCAATCACAAAGCGCATCCAGCCAGCACCCTGGCAAATGGGCTTCTTATTTGGATTTGCCTGTTACTACCTAAGACAAGACAGAGTTCTAAAACTTATGTTTTAGATTTCCTCCTATCCCATTAAAGTTCCCCATTCCAAGAACATTGAGTAAATCCACATCTGTCCTACATACTTGGCTCCCTCCTTCTTCTCTACTATAATCTTCCTTCCCTTTGTGTTTGGAGAAATTATAAGTGAAATTATGGACCATGATGGTAGAGATGTAGAATTTACAGAAAAACTTAATAGCTAGATGTTATTTAAGAGTAGAAATTTCTAGTAGGAAATTCATTTTCCATTACTGCATAGAATATCATCTGTCAGTACGGGCATCCCATGAAGTGCTAACAAATCTTGTTAATATGAGTAGTCAGCTTTTTTTTTTTTTTTTTTTTGAGGACTTAATAATATTATTTTGTTTAAATGAAACATAGGAAACCATTTGCTTACATTTTTAAATTGCATGTTAGAAAGGTCATATGTAGTAGATTTGAGTCAGTTTGAGTTGATTCATCTATGCTTTTAAAATATGAAATCCCACAGACTGTGACACCATAGGCACATGCCTGTAATTCCAATTCTTGGTAGCTGGAAGCAAGAGAAATGGTAATTCAATGGCATTCTCAGGTTTTTAGCAAGTTTAAAATTAGTCTGAGCTACATGAGACCATATCATGTCAAATACGTGCTCACACATACACACTCTCTCTCTCTTTCTCTCTGTCTTTCTCTCTCTGTGTGTGTGTGTGAAAGAGAGAGAGAGAGAGAGGGAGAGAGAGAGAGACTTAAATATAAGAAAATAGAAGAGTAGTAAACTGAAGGCAATAGAATGCAGAGATCAGAATGGTTGACTCATTGACAGAAATAAACAATACAATCTTAGAATCTCCTAGTTAAAAGCTAGATTGAAACATTAATTTTTGTCTTAAATATGTGCCATTTTTAGAAATGCATGGAAATGGGTGTATAGTGAGCACATGATTTTTCTCTGCAGTTCTCAGTCTAATACAAACTTCAGGCCCTTTAAATTCTTGTGTACAGCAAAACATGCTACATAGGATATTTAACTAGACAGGACACTCCTACCAACAATACTTCTGGAGTTTAATTTTATATGGAGTTGTTGGAATTATCACTTTGCTTTGAGACAAAACTTTTTAGGGTATCACCAGCACATGGAAGCTCAGAATTGATCTTCCTCTTTTAATACAGTAATAAATGAATAATGCAGAAATGAAAGTATTTGCTATATAAGCAATGTTAAATCACAGTTGAGAAAAAGGGCAAGGTTCGGATTCACAGTGTGGAAGACCATTTAAATTAGCAAAAATTCAGCAAACGAGCTACTGGGGAGATCTCTCTTTGAATTTTCATTTGATCTAAAGGAACTTGGTTTTTGCTGCTTTATTAAAAAATCCATTTTTTTATTTTGTGATTTAAAATTCCAAGCTTCAAATACATCATTGCTTTCTATTGATATGTTTTAAGTTTCTCCTTGTATTACTATTTTCTCTGATCACAGAACAAAAGGTTCCCAAGCAGATTAAAGCTATTACAGCAGAAAAGACAGGTAAAGACATTCTTTTATGATCTTCTTTTCTACATCAGTTTGTTTATAGAAATGCACATGTATAAATAAAGTATGTGTAATTTTTAATTTTTTAAAAATTTAAATTAAAATATAACATTAGGTTCCTCTTTTTCTTTCTTTCTTCCAATCTCTCCTATCCTTCCATATTCATGACCTCTTTTATTATTATTATTATTATTATTATTATTATTATTATTATTATTGCTGATTCTTTTAAATATTGCTTGTTGAGGGCTGATAGCTTGATATTGAATGAGCAAATAGGAGGCTCATTACTGAGACTAATTCTTTGTCTTTCATGATTCATTAGTTGCTAGTAGTTCTTAATCCAGGGGTGGGAACCACTGAGACTTCCCTCTTGAACATGAGCATGTCTGTTTTTTTGTTATGGTTCAGTTCTTGTTTAGTCAGCTAATCTGCAGAATTATCATAGGTGAATCATGTATACTTTTAAGGCCACAAATTCTAAAATTTTGAGTTATTGTGAATGATTCCGAATATATTGTTTTATGTGTTATGTGAATTTCACATCTCTAATCAGTTTTCACTAAGCATTATGGTTAATTATATTTTCTATTTTAATGTAATAGTTTGTCAGAAAAAGATTTTACTCTAAGCTGAAAGAAAAAAATTCAAGCAAAGAACAAATATATGTGAATATGAATGCTTTTCCTGTGCTAGTAAGCATCAGTATGCTGTGTACTTTTTTTATTCTTCACAGTCAAGCAAGCAAATAAAATAGCTAACTTCAATTTTAACAATTTTCTTGGGTTTTCGTTTGTTTGTTTTCAGTATAGCCTATAACTAAATTACATGTATATGTGATAAATTGATGTTGATTTATGGCTTTGAGTCAACCTCTTTATGTTTCAATGATTTATGGTATTTGTCTGGAAGGAAAGTATGAAGGGTCTATCAGTATTACTAATATTAGATAAGTAAGCTCATACAGGTAATCAAATACCTAAAACAAGAAATAGGTATCAAGACATGTAAATGTATGTAGTGAATGGCAAGGAAAAACTAAATAAGCCATTGTGTTATTGACTATACATATTAAATTTTATGTTTTAAGCTCCATTGTATATTACAGCATTTAGAAAACCACAAATTGACAAGCGTTTTGCCATTTATCTACTAAAATAGTGAAATTTCCTTCAGAGTTGATCTTAAGAACTTCGGAGATCATTCATTTCCTTCTACAATTAGCAATGATGGATACTTTTAAAGGTGTTGTTGGCACTCAGGAGGAATTTAACCATATTTACACAAAAGTAAACAAGTCTAGTACTCTATCAAAATTATAAGTCTGCTTCTCAGGGTGATGGATGCTTTTGTAGAACACAAACTGAGGTGAAATCATGACCTATGTCTAACCACTGAGTAAAAGCTAAATGATAAGACATAAAGACAAATGCCACAGAGTGATGCGGAAAATATTAAAAAATGCAATTAACACTACGCCAGCAGGCCCTAGTGAGTTAGCTACCCAGTCACTGGTGGGCATGGCCAGCCTGTTCTCATTTTCTGGAGACCCTGTGACTCAGAGCTTTGAAGTCTCTCCACCTAGCTCTCTAAGTTCCCATTGTCTGATCCCTACCATGGCAATCCCATGCTTTAAAATTTCCATGGCCCTTTGGGGTGCACTTCTTGCAAACCCATGCTTTGCTGCCGTATCTTCTTCTCTAAAACTCAGTTGAACCTCTGAGTATAAGAAAGCACCACACAAACTTAGTTCAGAATCAAGGGTAACTAAGTGGCTGGGTGTAAGAATTCTAATATTGTAAACCATATTAAATTTACATCCTCCGGTGGCGAATCCTGGTGGATTTGCTATCTAAACTGGGAGCCACTTCTCCTCCCACCATCCCTGTCTAAAAGCCCCGTATCTCTCTCCTACCTCTTCTCTTCCTCTCTCTGACCCGGAAGTACTGCCTATTCTACCCGTGATTGGTTTCTTTATCAATTAGGGAGGTTACATGAAGTCCTGAGTATGTGATTCACTCCTAGTCTCAGGTAGCCCTCTTGGAGAAGCTGCATTAACATCAAAATAGAAACAGCACCAGGGCTATCCACAACAACAGAGAATATAGGATGCCATGTTGGTGGTTCAGTAGCTAGGGTATGGGTTTATAGAGACTTATTAGAACATAAAGGGACCTGACACTCATTGACACATATGCTTGCATGAATATGTCTTATAATTGTCACTTTCTCTTACTGTTGTAGTGTTGTTCTTGCTATATCTTGCATTTGAATATTGATGTCTACACTTTATTTTGTATGTACTCACATAGCATAATATTTATGCATTTTCAACTGATGAAACTTTATTCTTACAAAGATATCAAATTTAGTTTATAATTATCCTCATGTAATGTAGTTTCTCACAAATTTCCATAAACTTCAATGTTAGGTATGTGATATTGGAACAAATTACCAGTAATTCTAGAAAATCTCTAAATTCAAGAATGAAGGAAAGGCAGATACACACAGATACAGACTAGCAACCCCCAAGGCTAACTCTGAAGTGAGAATTTATGTCTGGTCTGCTCTAGTTTTGTTTAGTTTCCAAATATTGTCACTCTCACTTCCCTCCAAAATTTTTCACTATGATATTCTGAAATTCTGAAAAGTTTTTTTTTTTTTTTTAGATAAAAAAAAGAACAGTATTAACTCTGGATATTTTTCAAAAGGCTTAGAAATGTATCTTATGCTCACAAATTTTGGATCCAGTTGAGATTTAGCTGTGATGCTTCTGACTAGATAAAAAAAAATGCACTGTGATAAGCAGGATATGAGATATGGTTTACTTCGGAGTAAGGCACAGCTAGATTACATTTTTAAAAGACAAGAGTCAGTGCTCGGAATTAAATGGCTTCTGAAATGGAAGGAAGGAAAATTAAAAACTGAAAGGTCAGAGGGGGAGTAAAAAATTGACAGGTTCTCCCAAATGGCAACCTTCACTAAGAAGGTAGCTTCTCTTCAAATTCTTTTTGGCATCTTGTGTTCTTAAACTTTTGGTTATGAAGAAAACAAGCAACCCGGCACAGTCTCTCAGCTTCCTACGGAATCTCAGCTTCCTACAGAATACATCTTTGAGATTCCCTGAGAATGATCCTAGCCCTGTTTTAAATGTTCTTTGACAATGCACTTTTGTGTTTCAAGTTGTATAGAAATGGTTTTAGGAGCATGCATCTTGTGCAAGTGAAAACCATCTTCTGACAAGTTTTCTGCTCCACGATTATTTATATCTCCTGTGAATTTTTATTTTTTTCTCTAGAAAAAGCTGAACACCAAGAAAAAGCCCACCCATCTATAAAAACAGGTATTCTTGGTCTTTTTGGCTTACCTGCTGTCTTTGTTCACCATGATTATCAAATCTGACATTAAAAATATGAAGTAGGTGCTTTTTGTCTGGTTTTGTTACTGTTAAGTCTTGGGTTTTGTACTATCGTCTGTCTTATCTGATAGCAGAGCTATGGTACTAGAGGCAATCAAAAGAAGATTACCAAAGCATGCTACATAGTTCAGATATACTAGCAAACTGTATTTGATTTGATGATGTACAGGTTCTATTCACAATATTTGGTGTTTGGCATGGTTAAAGTTATTGACATTTATCATTGTCATGGATTAGAATCCCCTCATATGGCTTTAGAATATTATTTAAAATTACACATGTTAAATGTGACTGACTGTAAACTTCACCAGAAATTATATTTTATATATATATGTATATATATATGTATATATATATGTATATATATGTATATATATTATATGTATATATTATTATTATTTAATCTTTCTTTACAGTCCAGTCATTATTGCTCTTTCAGTCAGCCCTCTTAAAATAAATTCATTAAAGTATGTAATAATTAGCTTATCATTTCATAATTTTACTTAATTTCATGCTATGAACTACTTTCTAAGGCTCAGATGATGTGATATAAAGGATGGTAACTGAAAGAACATCTGTCTCCTCTCTTCTCTATAGAATCAATTATCATAAAATACTCCAAATCATAATGAAATATCATTTTTAATAAAGAAAGTTTACATCTAAAACGGAATAATATTTTAGTCAGTAATTTCAGAATACATGTTATATTGGAGGAGGAAATGTACTTACAAAGTGAAGATTTTCATCATATATTTTCATCATATATTTTTCATCATATATTTTTAATCAAATATTTTCATCATATATCTATTCTTCCTGACAATTTATGTTCGTAAGAATTCAAATTGTTAGTCAATATTAATGGATTTCCAGAAAAAAAACAATGGCTGAAATTTTGCAGATGAAGAGAAAACCAAACAGTTCAATACTTCCAAGTTCTACATCTGTTTTATGGGAACCTGTTAGAAAATAGTTTAAAATTTATGAAATATTCCTCTATTACTTATTTTAATATATACTTATTTTTTCTAAGTTTAACTTTAAGGGCAAAAAGAAGCTATAAATTTAACATGCTAAATATAAGTAGATTTTTTTACTTGTCTTTTACTTTTTTGTTAGCCTAAACCATCTTTAAGTATATCACTTAGAATTTTTAGGATATGAGATAATGAGATGATTCATAGGGCAAATGTTCTTGTTGCATAAGGCCTTGTGACATGAGTTGAATCCCCAGAACCCAGTTAAAGGTGAACAGAAAATTCTGAGCCCACAATGTTGTACACATAATTAGACACACACACACACACACACACACACACACACACACACACACACACACATACACCATTCACCATTCACATACTACTAGGAAATAATTTTTAAAAAGAACATTTTATTATCAGACTTTGATTTTACAATGTTCATAAGTGGTAAATTAAATTTCAAAAATAGGTTTATTAATATAAAGACTGTCATTTTATTATGGATTAACAGACTTTGATTGGCAAGGAATACTGGTTTGTTCTATTTCTTAACCCCTGAGAATGCATGCCTACTATATGCTTAGAGAACTATATTAGGATGCATGAGAAATGCTTAAAATTTTCCTTCACCATGCCTACATAGCTAACATATTTTTTAAGGGAAGAATACCAGTAGAGATCACAAATAATTGTTTAGCAGGAGAGGTTAATAATAGCGACTGTTCTTCCAGAAAACTTGGGATTTATTCCTAGCAACTACATGTCGAGTTAGGGCTTTGTCTAACTCATTATGTGGTAATTATGTTTAGATTTCTTATATATGTATATCTTTAAGGAAGCGTGTATTTAAAGAAGCTCTTCAAATTTTAAAAAATTCTTACTTTTAGCTGTCCATCGCTATATTTTATCCATTATTCTCCTCTTACCTCTTCTACATTTAATTATTCTGTTCCATGACCTCTGCCATCATCTGTACAAACTATGTGTTTTGTTTCCCTTCCTTGGAGGCTTCTACCATTCACCCTAATCCCATACTCCGTATGTGCACTCTGTGGTTTTATGAACTGTACTCTCCTAATTCAAGACTTAACAGCTAACACCCACATATAAAAGAATACATACTACATACCATATTTGTCTTTTGGGGCCTAGATTGCATCACTTAGAATTTATTCGAGCTCCATTCATTTACTTGAAAATAACACAATTTTTTAACAGCTTAGTAATATTGTATTATGTAAATAAACCACATTTTCTTCATCCTTTGGTGGACATAGAGGCTGTTTCCAATTTCTGGATATTAGGAATAAAGCAGCAATAAACGTGGACGAACAATTTTCTCTTTAGTACGATGTAGTCTTTTGGGTGTAGTTGCAGTTCAATGTAGATCCGTTCTCAGCTTCTTTATGAACTGCTGCCACACTGATCTCCATAGTAGATGTACAAATTCGTACTTCTGCCAGCAATAAATGAGTGTTTCTTTTACCCACATCTTCACCAGCATGAGCTATTATTTGCTTTATTGATCTAAGTCATTCTGGCTCAAGCTATCATTTGATTTATCTTGACCACCTTTATTGTGCTCCATAAGTTTGAGTATGGTGTGTTTTCATGCCCATTCATTCAATTCTCAATTGAATTATACGTGTATGCATAATTTGCATATATAATTTACATATAATATAAATACATATGATTTATACATATATATGTGTAAATTATAACAAGTTTTACATCTCTATCTTGAGCAGTTTTACATTCAGTAGTGAGTTTTTCAGTTTTCATGGATATACAAACCTTATGGAGTTTGTGTTGTTGTTGACATCCAACTGTAACCCATGGATGTCAGAATTCAAGATGTTATTTAAATTTTCTCCTATCTGTTGAAGCTTGCTTTGTGTCTGAGTTTGTGGTCAATTTAGGAAAAAAAATCATGTTGAGAACTGCTGAGAAGAAAATACATCCTTTTGTGTCCAGGTAAAAAGTTCCATAAAGATTTTTTTTGGGTTTTGACATCATTTAACTCCAGCCTTTCTATGGTCAGTTATTTTGTTTATTTGTTTTTGTGTGTGTGTGTGTGTGTGTGTGTGTGTGTGTGTTTTGTTTGTTAGGGGTTTTTTGTTTGTTTTGTTTTGTTTTGTTTTGTTTTGTTTTGTTTTAATGGATGCCTGGCTATTAGCAAGACTCACATATTGAATTCACCAATGATCACCATTTGAGGCTCAAAAGTGATATTAGCTGTAGTACTGTTTTGTTTATGAACTTGAGTGACCCTATATTTGGTGCATAAATGTTTAGAACTGAAATATTCTCTTGTTAGATATTTTCTTTGATAAGTTTATAGTGTCTTTTCCTATCTCTTTTGATGAGTTTTGAGTTCCCAGGTGGAAATTCCTTCCAGGTATTGGCTGCTGACACAAATCGATTGGGTGAGGAGGAACGTTGGCTCTGCAATAAGGATCTAGATAATCCAGAAGGAATGGAGGCAGAAAGGGAACTCACTTTAAATATTTTAAATAATAAGCAATGATTGCTTACATTGCAGTGTTATGACATTCTTTAAAAATTGAGCTGTGGCTTCCTCTGAAGAGATCAAGTGCCATCTTTAAATATTAAATATTGCCCTTGCATTGGAGAAAATTGTTGCCATATTTAGCTTATATTATCACTACAGATATAAAGAATATTGCCAAACTTTCAAGTTAAAATAGAATGTTTGCCATTTGAAAGTACTATATAGTTTATGCATCATTATTCATTTTAGTCATTATTACAAAATTTTTACTTCCCCTAAAAGCATAGAAGTAGCTCCCAGAATTTTGTAGAAGATTTATTACTAAATGTATGTTTTCTATAAATTAATGTTTTAAGAGGTAGGATTTTGTAGTTTAAATTTATTTTGAGTAAATATTTGTTTCCTTATGTAAGTTTTAAGGATAAGAAAAGGCACTGAGTAACATTGAGACTGTTTTTAGTCTGAGAATTAACTGAAGGAGAACAAAAAACAGACTGATTAAGCAATGTTCCCACTAAAGGTAAATGTCATTTTATATCACTAGGAGCTAAGTCGGTGGCTGCTATAGTTTTCACAGCCTTTTATAAATCCCCATTCATTGCCTATGGCACAGAATCTTAGATATAGTGATTTAATAAAAGTCAATGAATAATTCATGCATCTAAGAGATCAAGTTAAATATTGATACAACAGAGTTTTATGGTTTATATTGTAATTTTATGTGGTTTGTAGTTTATCTGTATGGTATTGAATTTTTTCAATTACTTCATAACATAAATCCATTTTCATAGTAGATACCTCATCACAGTTCATAAATACCCATTATTAAAATATTTCATTGTCATTTTGAGCATTTGTCTAATGTGATTTAATAAGACTATCTGAAAATATAGTTCAATGATATACTAAAATAAATATTATCTTTTCTCTTCTACTTTAACATTTTATTTTCTTCTAAAGAGGGAACACCAGAAGTCCCAGACTCAGGTAAATATTTCATCTCTGGAAAAAATACTGAATTGTGGAAAACAATTTTAACCTGGGTCTTTCTCTAACTGTGTAGCAATAGCAGGCATAAAATTGCCCAAATATTCAAATACTCACTGTTCTCGAAGGCAGTCAAGCACAAGACTTCTCAAATCCACTGTAAGAGTGAGTAAAAAAACATACTTCACATTTCCGCCCATATTTAGTTGGCCTCATTATTTCTCTGTCTTCTCTATACATATACTAAAGAAAACCATCAGTCAATCAAAACCCTGACCTACTAATTTACTTCCACGGTCTATTTGTCCATGCCATGTATGGTTTCATTCAAATTTGAGAAACTAATAGATAATATCAAATCCTACTTATACAGTGACAATGAGTATTTAGATTTTTTTCTGCTTTAATTTGAATTTCTCTTAACACCATATTCTTGTCTTTCAAAATACATATGAAAAAAGACAATGGCATTATACATACAGGTAGCTTAATATAAGCAGCACACTTATCATATACAGAATGCCCCTGTGTTTCTCAGAATGACTCAGCCATGATCACTTACCTCTTTACATGTGTTCAAGTCTCAGCTTCAGTGTGCAAGAGTGAATGAGAACACTATGTCTCATATGTTGATCATCACATCATGCTATTTTTTTCTTCCTAGGGAAGAAGAAAATAAAAAAATCTGAAAAAGAAATTAAAAGTAAGTGTAGAAAATTTGTACAGGTATGTGTTATGAAAAATAAACCAAAGAATAAAAACAATTTATGAAACTATAGATGCTGACATTATAGCATATATCAGTTTTAGCTCAACATTCAACTACTACAGTCTTCACATGGTAACTATTAGAACCTGAAGATAACTGTAACTATTACTGATAAATGAATTTTATACATATGTCTATTGAATTGTGAGTATTGATGACACAGAATAAATTACCAACTTAAGATATATTAAAAGAGGCATTTGTGTAAGATATACATTTCTTTTACTAAATTTTGAAGCCCAAATTGTTTGAGTCATAATTTATTCAGACATCTTTAAGTAACATTTAATATATGTATGTTGGAGGGATTGTTTTACTTGAAAGAAGTCACTGGTGAATATGTACTGATGGTATTGTCATGAAATTAACAAATGAAAGATAGGTTGTTGAAATTAAGCTTTATTTATTTTGCCACTGGTGGACAATCTGAATACTGTATGATAGTGCTTCTTTCTTTCTCTTTAAAAGTAAGTTTACACTAGTAAGTTATTTACTATCATATATTTACAGTTGGGTTTTTTTTTAATAATTTAGAAAACTTACAGAGGCCTTAATTATGTAAGACATATATACTAGACCAGAAAGAAAGCATGACAACTACTACTACTACCACCAACACCACCAATAATAATAATAATAATAATAATAATAATAATAATAACAGGCTAGTTCATTCAATTTTGAGTGATCAGGGTGACCTGTAATCCATGCTTTGTAATCCTCCAAATCACTTTAATTCTTTACAGTAGTAAAGCAACTCTTTTGTTAGCATTTTTGTTTTTTAGTTATTAATGCAATATAAAATTAGATTGAAAATAACCTTAAGAAACTAGTTATAACATTGTAATTATTTCATTTTATATTTAAATTGAGGCAATCATTTAATGCAAAGTTATTTTAAAGTTTTATATTTTAACATATTTTTTTAACAAACAGTTCCGGCAAAACAAGAACATCTTCAGGTGCACAATGTGACGAAAGGTAAATTTGAACTTTATGAATATTCATATTCTCTGTTGCTATGGAGATTCATGTGGTACTCAACATTATCACTCTTAACACTAATATTTTTTAAGGAAAGGTTTTGTAAATATTTCTTTCTGCTAATATACTAGAGAGAGACACAGACAAAAATATCTAGTAGAAAGATAATGCTTCAAGAAAATATTATAAAATATGAAGCAATATTATTAGTGATTGCATTCAGTGAAATATTTTTATTCATGTCAGAAGAATATAATTACCTATTACAAAAAATTACCTGCATGACTAATATCTAGACTTATATGCCTAAAATATTTTAAAACAATTTCAACTGAGATTTATTTCATTTGTGAGTAAAGAAAATTAGCATCATGCAGGTATTTTATTTATAAAATGACTTTTAGAACCAATTGAACCTAGCAATAGACTACAAATGCCAGCATGCAAATGGAAGATTATTGCCTTTAAAATGAAGTTATGTGTTTGAGTGATATCACAAAATTATGAATAAATTTTATTAATTAATTAAGTAGTAAGGGTGACATAATTTTAGACCAGCTCAAGTAAAATGATAGAGAAAGAAAACCAAATCCAATTATTTTCCTGTGTAATGAGCATATAAATTCTAATTGAGAGGAAAGCAAGCCCTGTTTGCCACAGATTCTTGGTGTTGCTTATTATAACATCTATACTCAAAAGCCAGGATGTACCTAGATGTATTATGTTGCAGTGTACTTATTAATATCCAAGACAGTACCACAGCATTCAGTATAGAAGAACTGTTAATTTCCAAAGCATAGCTCCAAGTCACAATGAGTTGAGAAAAATACAATGATAATTCATTATCTTGCTTTCTACTTGGATTCCCTATAGGCTCTGAATTCTTTATCATTCCAGTATTTTAAAGTAAAAGAACTATTAGTGAAAATTTTTAAGTTACTTAATTTTGTGATTTTTTTTCTGTCAAAGGCATTTAGCTGCAACAATCCTCAAAACAAAAGTCTCTTAACCCAAATTAAAATTTTTTCATTAAAAAGTGGCCTTTTGTAAATTGTAGTTCTTTATTCTTCAGTATAATCTCTACAGATCTCAAAGTACATCAGTGTAATGCAGATTCTGTTAAAAATTGTTACTTTGAAGCCCAAACATTTAAATTTAATAAATGGTGGTTCACAAGAGGTATGCTTCATCTCCTTTTCTACAAAACTAGTCTATCTCCTGGCATTTTGAATAATCATTTTACTGTGCTTTTTATGTTAAATACAGTTAATGGGATGTTCTACTTCAAATAGTTATCACTTGTTGAAGGGAAAAAAATCCAGTTTGTGTTTTGCATTTACAGAGTCATTAGTTTTTATTGCATTTGGCATTTACTTTGTGTTCTTCGTCTTTGAATAGAAAATGATTCTCAATATATTATATGTAGCTTGTAAACTGTAAAGTATATACATAAACTACATCATAAAAAGTAATTTTGCTCATGTTATCTATAATTACATTGAATCAAAATAACTTTTAAAAGACCCATTTGATTTTAGTAAGAGTGCTTAAAAACTTAAGTCATTTGACACCTGAAATGAAGAATGTTCTTTTTGATCATCTATATTTTCTTCTATGAAAGAGACTGAGTTGTTGAAATAACACATTTGTTGGCAATGGGGAGATGTTTCTGTTTATTAACTCTTATTAGTAGAAAGAGACCTAAAAATATTAGACACATTAACATGGTCTATTGATACAAGCTACAAATTCCTTGATTTATTATGTTAGTAAAAAAAATGTGTATTCTATTTTTAGCAGAAAAACCTGCAAAAATTCCAAGTAAGTACTGTTTATATTGGCAACAAATTCTATTTGGTACATGTGTGTGGCTGTGGTATATATGTAAGAAACATCATTTAAAGAAGAAAATACATTTCAGTCTGTGGTCAGCGGCTCCATCACTTGGGCCTGAGGTAGGGTGGAATATCATGGTAGTGAAGGAAGAGGCTGCTCTCCTCAGGGGCAGCTGAGATGGAGACAGACAACCACCCTTCCAGTTCAGTCCTGCATTCCAGTAACCCATTTGGCTATGCACTCATCTGCTTGGAGCTAGTAAGTTCCTGAATGAGTGAATGTCAGTCTCATGAGTGTTGACAATGTGTAAGTAAAAATTCTATCATAGTTGTCTCCCCACTCTGGAAAGTTAATGGCCTGAGGTATACTCCCTACAGAAATTGCTCCTACTGAGATTAGTGAAGCCTGCCTAATCTAATAGCTCTGATTTCTTGTGTATATATATATATATATATATATATATATATATATATATATATATAT
>JANHMN010000003.1:1723641-1735218 GCA_030674055.1 Rhabdomys pumilio | reverse complement strand
TATATATATATATATATATATATATATATATATATATATATATATGCTATAACCCTGCCTCCCTGTTCAATTGAATATAACAAACATGGTGAGTTTTCTGAGCATTCTAAGTATGTATAAGCATGCTGTAAACAAAGTTTTAAAAGTTTTGAGAATTCTTTGAAATAATCAAATTTGTTTGTTTCCATATTTCCAGGTTTTTTTTTAAAAAAAAAACAAATCATTGAAAATTACTATTATAAAAAAATTATGTATACTGTTGGCTGAATGTGTAGCTTTTGATAGTTATATAACAAAGGTTTTACAACATAGGCAAAATTACATTAATATTATGTGTAATTAAATATAGACATATATCATTTAAATATGTTAATAGGCATACAAGTTCACATCTTTTAAATTACAACTTTGAAACTGTATGTGTATTTTATACTTTATAATTTGACACATTTACATAACCACATTTCAATTTCTCACACCCTGTGTAGGCAGTACTTGCTCTATGGACTGGGTGGGTCTAAATATTTTTAATAGTTTACCCAATGGCTAAGTACAGAAGAGAACATAAAAAAATCATGAATATATAAAACTCGCCAAGTAGGTCACTCAAGAATTCCTTGACTGAAATGAACAAAACCTCATATGATCCCCAGCAATTAAAAAAAAAATACAAGACTAATGAATTTTCTCACAGATATAAGGACAAAATTTATTGATAATCCTCAAGAAGAGCCCTAGGAAGCTACTTTCTCTATAGCTGCCCTTTCTCTATAGTCCATAAAGCCAAGGATCACAAGAGCATATGCTGTGGAGAAAGCAGTCCCTTGAAGAATTGTTAGGATGTGTAGGACTGGAGTAAATGATAAAAGTGGAAGATGTATAGATAGACTACAGTGAATATAGCTTGTAGCAAGCAATGTCTACCGTATCCCTCAGTCTTGCCATTATTGGGTATACTGAGATAGGCATGGAAGAGTTTTGAGTATGATGTAATACACTAATATACTTGTCATTACTTCTCTATTGCTAAAGGAGGTCTAAGGAATAATGATGTCTGACATCATTACTTGCAGTTTTTGTCTACTGCCTGGATCAGGTTCTGTCTGTAACTGAATTAACAGACTAGGTGCTCTTTTTTCCTGCTGTTTCAATGCTTATAAAAACTGTCCATGGTACTGATTTTTTTAAAAATGTGTAGTTTGAGAACAAGCACAAGCTGCATTCTACTGCCTTGTAGTGCTCATTTTGTCATGCCTGAAGACTTCCCAGTGGTCTGCATTCTCACAGTCAGGGCTTCCAATGATAGAATAGCAAAGATGATGAGGGGAGGCAACAATGCCGGATACACAGAAGAGTGGAGTATTCCATGTCTCGAACGGGATATGGATTAAACTATGGTTCTACGTTTCAACTTGGAGCTGGGGTGTGTGAATGCTGCCCGGAAAAAAAGAAAAGAAAAAAAAAAAAGAAAAGCACTAGGCTATGCTCTTTCCTTTCCACCATCTGAGTGCTTGCAAACAGCACCCCAACACCCATTCGGGGGAGACAGGTAGAGGCCCCAGCCTATGTTTCTCTGGGGGAGCAGTGGCTCGGACTGCAACTGAGGCTGTGGTTGTGGGGCCTTCTGCAGGACTCTTAGTTGGTAAGGCTATATAAGGAAGGCTAGTCCCTCAATGATGATTCTAGATTAAAAAAAAATAATAGCTAATAATAATAATAATAATAGCTAATCCTTGTTTGTCTGAACTGTTTATTCATGGTGAAAAGTGTGCATACAACTTACTCAGGGTGGGCCAAAGATTAAATACATTTTGCAGGAAGGAATGTCAAGGAGGGAAAGCTTATTGGCTAAATTCTTGGGGCCAGGCCATCTAGATAACTTGATAGCATAGAAAGCTCTGGGATCTGCGCTATGTGGCCAGTTATCATGGTCCCCTTAGTTGGGTGTTGTGGTCACCTGCTCCAGGACAGGAATCTGGCCAGGACAGATTCAAATGCCTACAGTTCTCAATTATGGGAATTGCCACAGTTTCTTAATCTGCTCGACTTTACCAGGTTTTTTTGGGGGAGGGGGAGTGGGAGTGCAGGGTCTGGTGACTCAGTTCTACTTGCCCTACATTAAACAATTTCTGCTCTGGTTTTGTTTTTGTTAAGAATATAAATTTAAGATCTTCATCTTTTATAAATGTGGTAAAATAATTAGTTTGCCTCCATATTAGAGTAGGATGATTGACGGAGATGTCAGTAGTTTCAAGTTACCTAGAAATTATCACAGTGTTAAAAGAGCTTCAGGCATAATTAAATAAGGATCTCAGTAGTATGGTAATGTTTTTCCCTGAATGTATATTTTTAATATACATCATTCTGGAAATCTACCTCTGAAATGGCCATCTATTAATTATTTTAACAAATGTCATTAACCATAACAAGTATAGAGTAGTTGACATTAAATTATTAGTAATTTTGTGGGCATCTCTATACTGAAATATTTCAATATCTTCAGCAATCCAGAATATCACAAGAGGAATTTAATTTATGATTTAAGGAATGTATAATATTTCAGATAACAGTTTTAGTATTAATGATCCAATCAATAGATAAGCAGCAACTGAGTCATACAAAAAATGAATATTTTAAAGTTTTCAGGCACAGAAAACACACTCTGCTTTACATTGCTATAATCCTTAGCCCTAGTTTTTAAATGAATGAATTTATGGTCTTTTGTGAAGTAATAACATTTATCCCAAAACGTAAGAATTTGTTCATTTCTAAAATTAATTAATGTTATAAGAGATTAACTAAGTTGCTGATAAAATTACCTTACAATTAATTAATGAAAATATATTGGCCATTTAATTTTTTGGGGGGGTGTGTCAAAAGAAAAATGGTTCTAGAAAAAAAAAGACTTTTTTATTGAATATTTATTTACAATGCAGATGTCATCCCCTT
Organism: Rhabdomys pumilio; assembly: GCA_030674055.1. NCBI lineage: Eukaryota > Metazoa > Chordata > Mammalia > Rodentia > Muridae > Rhabdomys > Rhabdomys pumilio. Next base: position 1,732,269 of record JANHMN010000003.1, on the reverse strand, counting down.
TCCATATTTCCCCTCCCTAGAATTTCCTATCCTATACCCACTCTTCCTTTATACTCTCATACCATTTTGATTACATGCATGTATTAAGGTCAGTTCTAGGTTGAGGGTCTAGCAACACAATAGATGCAAATAGTCAAAGAACAAGCAATGCAATAAACACAAATAGCCAAAGAAAAAGCAAAGCATTAAACCCAATTATGTGAACACTCCCATGATCACTGTTTCTAAAGGCTAATCAAGATGACCAAAATATCTGAGCCTACTTCCCTTTCCTAGCCCAAGGTCATTTTTATGTCTGAAGCCTACTTCCTTGTTCTAGCCTAAAATTTAGATTCCTGTCTGAAATTACTTCTTTGTTCTAGCCTAATATTTAGATTCCTGCCTGAGATTACTTCTTTATTCTAGCCTAATGTCATATCCCTGCTTGAAGCCTACTTCCTTGTCCTTGGCCCATGTCGTATTCATGCCAAACAGCCCCAAAGTCTCTCTACTTCTCCTCCTTTTTTATTTTGTTAACAAGACTGACTCTGTCTTGGGTCATTCTGATAAGAATGCCTTCCTTACCCATCATGGAATATGCATTATCAAAAGCAATGCATTTCTGTCTTAGGTTGGTAAAGCTCTGTGCAGAATCTTAATGTTATAAGAGAGTAACTAAGTTGTTGATAAAATTACCTTACATTATATAATTAATGAAAATATATTGACCATTTAATTTTAAGAAAGTAAATTAATTTTATTACTGTACAATATATGTCAACCACATTTCTTATCATTGAAAATGATATGAATAAGGTGCAGTTATAGATTAAGGCTAGATGTGCTCTCTACTTCACTCAACCAAATGGGTTGGAATGGTGAGCTTCATGCCAATATATCTTAAATCATTTGTTCTAAATGTGGCCAAAATCCAAACAAGGAACAAATGGAGTAGTAAAAACTAAATGGCTATTAAATTTTTCCCCTGGTCTGTTAAAAGTTTTGCAGAGCAGGGATGACTGATATCAGATGCTTCCTACATAAGATGTAAAGTAAAGCCTGTGAATCTTTTCAGTAAGTGCAATTAGGACTTCTTTAAATCAGAGGGAAAAGGAGGTCATTCTCATTTCTAAAATAATTACTCAAAACAGAAAATTGTAGAAAGTAGTAAGAAAATGAAGAGTTAAGAGAGAGACAACTATTGTTCATTGAGATGACTCCACTTTACTCCTTGTTTTTCAATCATGAAGTAGTAGTAGAGGATTGTGGCAAATAACATTACCTACATCTATAAACATAGCAATGAAATAAGGCAGTGATTGAGTTTTTAGATGTTAAACAGAATTTCACTTCTAGGATAAATAATACTTGATCATTGTATGGATTTTATACATTGATGGCTTCAACTGTCTAGAGAAATTTTTACACCCCAATTTATAAGAATTTACACAATAATGATCCATCGTGTTCTCAAGGCATATTGTTCTGGGTTAATTTGAGACTGCTTTATAGAATAAGGGAAAACATGTATGTCCTCACTTTTATGTTTTGGAAGACTAGGTCAATAATTCTTTAAAATGTTCTTTAGAATTTACTAGTGGAGTAAACTGGAACATGCTTCTTAATTTGCAAGCATTCTGTCTGTTGTTAATATATTGTCAATACAATTACTTTACTTATTATAAATCAGTTCAGCCTATGCTTTTTGAGTCAGGTTTTATACATCATTCCAAAACATTCATTTTTAAATGTTTTTAACTTTTACGTCTTAATATATAAGGGGTGTATATGGGGATATATCCCCCCCTTATTTATTTTATGAAGATTTTGTTTTAAAGATCCATGAGTCCCGATTATCTCTGGATCCACAGATAATACTATAACCAATGTTCTGAGGAATCACAAGACTTATTTCCAGAGTAGAGTGGTTGTAACAACTTGCCATCCCACCAACAATGGAGGAGTGTTTCTCTTTCTTCACAACCTCACCAGCATCTGATAACACCTGAGTTTTTAATGTTTTTAAGCCATTCTGATTGGTGTGACATGGAATCTCAATGTTGTTTTGATTTGCATTTTCCTGATGACTAAGGATGTTGAACATTACGTATGTGCTTCTTGGCCATTCAAGTTTCCTCAGTTGAAAATTCTTTGTTGAGTACTGTACCACATTTTTAATAGGGCTATTTGATTGTCTGGAGTCTAATTTCTTGAGTCCTTTGTAAATTTTGGATATTAGCCCTCCATCAGATATAAGATTTGTAAAGATTTTTCCCGAATCTGTTGGTGGCCATTTTGTCCTATTGACAGTGCGTTTTGCCTTACAAAGCTTTGCAATTTTATGAGGACCCATTTGTCAGTTCTTGCTCTTAGAGCATAAGCCATTGGTGTCCTGTTCAGGAACTTTTCCCATGTGTCCATGTGTTCGAGGCTCTTCCCCACTTTCTCTTCTATTAGTTTCAGTGTGTCTGGTTTTATATAGAGGTCTTTGATCCACTTGGACTTGAGGTTTGTACAAGAAGATAAGAATAGATCAATTTGCATGTTCCTACATTCTGACCTCCAGTTGAACAAGCACCGTTTGTTGAAAGTGCTATCTTTTTTTTTTTTCAGTTTATTGCATGAAGGAGTTACACTAGTCCAAGTTAAAAGTGGACCCCAAATGATTACATTATACAAGCTATGAGGTTTTTAAACTTATGACAAGGGACAGAAGGGAAATTCTACTCATTGCAAGGAAATTCTCATTTAAGCTTCCGAGAGCCACAAGCACTTAAAACCCATGAAACTTCAGCTGATCGTCCATAGCCAGTTCAATCTCTATCAGGAACTGGCATATGTTCTTATGCTCGTCACCCTGTAGCTGAATTACTTCTCCATATTCTGGATGCTCAATTACAGTACCATTGCAGGCAAATTTCTTCTTAAACGCCTTCATTAGTTTCTTTTTATCGTAATCATCAGCAATCCCTTGGACAGTTGTAAGGGTCTTCCTGCCGTTTCTCTGTTGAATTCTTATATGGATATAATCCTCAGTGCCATCAGGAAGCAGGTCATCACCCTTACTTGCATCAGCAAAGGAGTCGAAAGAGTGGAGGTTCTGGATAGTGAACATATGATACAATTCCTTTTCCTCGGTGGAAACGGTCTGCGGAAGGCGGCTGCTGGAGAAGGCAGGCGGGGCAGGGGGTACCAGAGCGACGGGAAGCGAGGGGGCTCGAGGGGGAGGCAGCTGAGTCCGCAGTGGCTGGTCAGTGACTGGGGCGGGGCGGGGGGCGCTATCTTTTTTCCGGTGAATGGTTTTAGATTCTTTGTCAAAGATCAAGTGACTATAGTTATGTGGGTTCATTTCTGGGTCTCCAATTCTATTCCATTGATCTTCTTGCCTATCTCTGTGCCAATACAGTGCAGTTGTTATCACTAATGCTCTGTAGTACAGCTTGAGGTCAGGGATGGTGATTCCCCCCAAAATTCTGTTATTGTTGAGAACAGCTTTCGCTATACTGGGTGTTTTGTTATTCCAAATTCATTTGAGAATTACTCTTTCTATCTCTGTGAAGAATTGAGTTAGAATTTTGATGGGGATTGCATTAAATCTGCAGATTGCTCTCAACAACATGTTCATTTTTACTAAATTAATCCTGCCAATCCATGAGTATGGGATCATCATTCCATCTTCTGAGATCTTCTTTGATTTCTTTCTTCAGAGACTTGGAGTTCTTGTCACACAGATCTTTAACTTGCTTGGATAGAGTCACAACAAGGTATTTTATATTGTTTGTGACTATTGTGAAGGGTGTCATTTCCCTAATTTCTTTCTCAGCCTGTTTATCCTTTGAGTAGAGGAAGGCTACTGATTTGTTTGAGTTAATTTTATATCCAGCCACTTTGTTGAAGTTGTTTATCAGGGTTAGGACTTCTCTGGTGGAAGTTTTGGGGTCACTTAAGTATACTACTATATCATCTGCAAATAGTGATAATTTGACTTTTTTCATTCCAATTTGTATCACTTTGATCTCCTTTTATTGTCTAATTGCTCTGGCTAGTACTTTGAGTACTATATTGAATAGGTAGAGAGCGAGTGGGCAGCCTTGTCTAGTCCGTAATTTTAGTGGGATTGCTTCAAGATCCTCTCCATTTAGTTTGATGTTGGCTACTGGTTTGCTGTATATTGCTTTTGCTATGTTTAGGTATAGACCTTGATTCCTTATCTTCCTAGGATTTTTATCATTGAGGAGTGTTGACTTTTGTCAAATGTTTTCTCAGCATCTAATGAGATGATCATATGTTTTTTTTTCCTTTGAGTTTGTTTATGTAGTAGATTACATTGATGGATTTCTATATATTGAACCATCCCTGCATTTCAGGGATTAAGGCCTACTAGATCATGGTGGGTGATTGTTTTCGTGTGTTCTTGGATTGAGTTTGTCAGAATTTAACTGAGTATTTTTGCAGCGATATTTATAAGGGAGATTGGTCTGAAGTTCTCTTTCTTTGTTGGTTCTTTGTGTAGTTTATGTATGAGTATAATAGTGGCTTCATAGAACAAATTGGGTGGTGTTTTTTCTGTTTCTATTTTGTGGAATAGTTTGACGAGAATTGGTTTTAGTTCTTCTTGGAAGATCTGATAGAATTCTGTACTAGAACCATCTGGTCCTGGAATTTTAGGTAGGGAGACTTTTCATGCCTACTGCTATTTCTTTATGGGTTATAGGACTATTTAGATGGTTTATCTGATTCTGATTTAACTTTGGTATCTGGTATTTGTTTAGAAAATTGTCCATTTTGTCCAGATTTTCAACTTTGTTGAGTATACGCTTTTGTAGGAGGATCTGATGATATTTTGAATGTCTCAGTCTCTATTGTTATGTCTCTTTTTTTCAGTTCTGTTTTCATTAATTTGGATAGTGCCCCTGGATCCTCTGTTTAGTCTGGCTAAGGGTTAATCTATTTTGTTGATTTTGTCAAAGAACCAGCTCTTGGTTTTGTTGATTCTTTGTATTGTTCTCTTTCATTCTATTTGGTTGATTTCAGCCCTGAGTTTGATTATTTCCTGCTTTCTACTCCTCTTGGGTGTATTTGCTTCTTTTTGTTCTAGATCTTTCAGGTGTTCTGTCAAGCTGCTAGTGTGTGCTCTCTCCAGTTTCTTTTTGTAGGCACTTACAGCTATGAGTTTTTCTCTTAGCACTGCTTTCATTGTGTACCACAAGTTTTGGTATGATTCATACTCATTTTCATTAAATTCTAAAAAGTCTTTAATTTCTTTCTTTATTTCTTTCCTGACCAAGTTATCATTGAGTAGAGCATTGTTCAGTTTCCATGTGTATGTGGGCTTTCTATTGATTTTATAGTTATTAAAGACCAGCCTTTGTCCATGGTGATCTTATAAGATGCATATCCCATGAATTTCAATTTTCTTGTATCTGTTGAGGCCTGTTTTGTTATGAATTATATGGTGAGTTTTGGAGAAGGTACCATGAGGTGCTGAGAAAAAGATATATTCTTTTGGTTTTGGATGAAATGTTCTATAAATATCTGCTAAATCCATTCTGTTTATAACTTCTCACAGTTTCATTGTGTCTCTGTTTAATTCCTTTTTTCATGATCTCTCCATTGATGAGAATGGGGTGTTGAAGTATCCCACTATAATTGGGTGAGGTGCAATGTGTGCTTTGAGCTTTAGTAAAGTTTCTTTTATGAATGTGGGTGCCCTTGCATTTGGTGCACAGATGTTCAGAATTGAGATTTTCTTGGTTGATTTTTTCCTTGGATGAGTAGGAAGTATCCATTCTTTTGTTTCTTGGAAACTTCTAGTTGAAAGGTGATTTTATTCAATATTAGAATGCCTACTCCAGCTTGTTTCTTGGGACCACTTGCTTGGAAAATTGTTTTCCAGTCTTTTATTCTGAAGTAGTGTCTACATTTGAGGTGTGTTTCCTGTATGCAGCAAAATGTTGAGTCCTGTTTATGTACCCAGTCAATTAGTCTATGTCTTTTTATTGGAGAATTGGGTCCATTAATATTAATAGATATTAAATAAAGTGATTGTTGCTTCCTATTATTTTTGTTATTAGAGGTGGAGTTATGTTTGTGTGGCTATCTTCCTTTGGGTTTGTTGTAAGTAGATTGTTTTCTTGCTTTTTCTAGGGTAAGGTTTCTCACCTTGTGTTGGTGGTTTCCCTCTATTATCCTTTGTAGGGCTCGATCTGTGGAAAGATAGTATGTAAATTTGGTTTTGTCATCAAATATCTTGGTTTCTCCCTCTATGATAATTGAGAGTTTTGCTCAGTATAGTAGCCTGGGGTGTCTTTTGTGTTCTCTTAGGGTCTGCATGACCTCTGTTTAGGATCTTCTGGCTTCTATAGTCTCTGGTGAGAAGTCTGATGTAATTCTTATAGGTCTGCCTTTATACATTACTTGACCTTTTTCCCTCACTGCTTTTAATATTCTTTCTTTGTTTTGTGCATTTGAGGTTTTGATTATTATGTGATGGGAGAAATTTTTTCTGATCTAGTCTATTTTGGAGTTTTGTAGGCTTCTTTTATGTTCATAGGCGTCTCTTTCTTTAGGTTAGTGATGTTTTCTTCTATAATTTTGTTGAAGATATTTACTGGCCCTGTAAGTTGGGAATCTTTGCTTTCTTCTATGCCTATAAACCTTAAGTTTGGTCTTCTCATTGTGTCCTGAGTTTCCTGGATGTTTTGGGTTAGAAGTTTTTTGCATTTTGTATTCTCTTTGACAGTTGTGTCATTATTTTCTGTGGTATATTTTTTGACTTCTTTGTCAAAGATCAAGTATCCATTAGTGTGTGGTTTTATTTCTGGATCTTCAATTCTGTTCCATTGATCAACCTGTCGATCTGTCCCAATACCATGCAATTTTTGTGACTATTTCTTTGTAGTATATCTTAAGGCTAGGGATGGTGATTTCCCTAGAAGTTCTTTTATTGTTAAGAATTGTTTTCACTATTTTAGGTTTTCTGGTTTTTTGTTGAATCTGTAGATTGCTTTGGGTAGGATGGCCATTTTTTACTACATTAATTCTACCAATCTGTTAGCATGGAAGATCTCTCCATTTTTTGAAGTCTTTATCTATTTCTTTCTTCAAAGATTTGAAGCTCTTGTCACACAGATCTTTTTATCTTTTGGGTAGATTTACTCCAATTTTATATTCTTTATTACTATTGTGAAGGGTGTTGTTTCCCTGATTTCTTTCTCAGCCCACATATGAGATGTATGTATGTATGTTTGTATGTATGTATGCATGTATATGTACATGAGATAGTCACAAAGGAACTAATACCTATTACAAATGATTTTAAATGATTACAAAATTAATTTTAAGAAATTCATAATTAACGACTTCAATAGTAATTGCCAAAAAGCATGTGTAAGCAAACATTAAGTGTTAGAAAATATTAAACATCATTAGAGATTAGTAAAATGCAAATTAGTTCACTATTACACACTATTTCCTATGTACTAAAATCACTGATACATTTTAAAGACAAATATAAACAAGAATAGAAATTTTATCAAGGAGAACTTTTATAATTGCTGTTGGGAATGCAAAATGGTCTGATATAGAAACTACTTAAGTGGTTTTTTTTTGTTGTTGTTGTTTTGGTTTTTGGTTTTGTTTTGTTTTTATATCAGGTTGATATTGAAACTTCACTATTGCCTCCTTGGAGGATGAAAGGAGTGAAAACTTCTACTCTCACAAAAGACTATGCATGAATATTGATAGATCTAGCCTAATAATTAGCCAGACTGGAACCACATACCCTTAACTGAAGAATGGATACATTACTTTAGGTACAGCTGTGTGATAGAATATTCCAAAGGATTTATGTCTGGAGCCTCCTGGCCTGAACCATGTTGAAACAGGACACAGAGTAGGACTCTGGTTTGGCTTTAAAGACTGATGGTCTCGAACATTCTAGCTCTCTAATTGTACTGAAATGCTGATAATAACTCTTAAAAATTCCTAAAAACTTTCTTGTTAATTCTGCAGGTTAAAAACTGCTGCTTTAGGCAATTGACACCTCTAGCCTAACTGGGGGTGGGAGGGATTAAGTACTGCAGCTTTTGTTCTTTCTCAGCAGTAACTGTGAGGCTCTAACTTTCTGCCTGCTAGTAGAAATCACAAGGGGAAAAAAAGTGTGTGTGTGTAAGGGGGGGAACTTTGAAGTGAATAATCATTTATTTTTTTAGTTGTAAAAGCTAAGTTGTGAAAGCTCTCTTAAAAAGAGTGGGGGAAGTGAAAGGATCCTATAAAGGGTAAGGGAAAATTTTACACTCCTTTCTTTGTAGTCTTTGGCATTTAGCACCTCATCCTAAACTAGCAGGCGATTAAGTAAAGGATTAATTCCTAGAGCCTTTTCCCTTTTGTCCAGATGCTTCTTGCTAGTCAGGCTAGGGGGAAGTTTGGGGCCATAAACTTTGATTGAACAAGGAGAGGAGAATAATGCTCACAAAAAGAAAAACTTTTACATAAGCAAATATGCATAAACTCACATAAACTCATATACAAATTTATGTATGCTTATTTATACATTTCCATTCAAACCAGTTGGGTACAGGTTGAATACATTCTCACAATTACACACACACACACACACACACACACACACACACACACACACACACA
>JANHMN010000003.1:1704485-1716666 GCA_030674055.1 Rhabdomys pumilio | reverse complement strand
AGGGTTTAAAATGGGCAAACTACAGTCTGTCCCTTGTAATAAGTTTCAAGGTCGGTCCCCTCATCCATTCTCCATTAAGTCTATAACTTACTGGAATTTTAGGCGCCCTATTCAGAATCAACAAAGAGAAATCCAGGCAGCAAATTTAAGTTAACTCGATCAAGGTTACACAGAAAATGCTGAGTCGTGATTTCAAACCAGCCAGCTTCACTCCAGAATATGCATTTAGAGGTGTTGAGTTTGTCAGGACAGTCATGGCTTAGCGTGACTTTTGATAGGTGTATGGAAACAGCAGTTTGGTTTTTCTGAAACTTGAGGTGCTAAGGAGCTTGCATCTCTGGGGTAGAGATACTTCTCCCTATTGTCTGATGCTTATTAGATTTCTGCCCCTATAAAAAGAAGTGGGGTGGCCGTTGGGAAGGCGGAGAAGTGGGTTTTTCTGAGAAACTGCAGGAAAGCGGTCATTAAGAAAGCTCGTCCTAGATATTTAACATGAGGTTTATGGCTGATTGTGGCTTAATAAACTATGAGGATGGCTACTAGTATTTGTTGTGGAGATGAAAGCGGAATCTAGGTAAAGTATCTCTGGCTTTGAGGCAAAGGTAAGAATATGGCTGACATTATTAATATATTTCAAGGGTAGTTTCCTTGGAGTTTTAATCGCGGCTTATTTTTTTTCTTTTTTTTCTTTTTTAAAATTTCTTTCCCACATTTTTTACTGTTGCTGGCTGGAGCAATGCCCCTTATTCAGTGTAAAAATGTTTGCTTTAAAATGAGACTGAAAATTTAAGTAGATTTTAGTTAAAAATCTACTTTAGTTATTGGTTCTGGAGGGAAATCTTAGGTGAAATTTCGTACAATTGGTTTGGAGCAGTATTTCCAGAGTTCAAAGTTTCAGAAATTAATGCATAAGTTTTACAGATGCCTTTAAAGTAATTTAAGAGAGGCACCAATTAAAAGTCTAAAAAACGGTTTCACAATGAGAGAGATCCTATTAAATTATGCCTCAAGAGTAACACTGTTTCCTCTGGCTGTGATAGTGTCAGAGAATATCATGTATTATATATGCATGCTGGGAACGGACAAAGAAAAAGCTACATTCACTTTTCTTTTTTGTTGTTGTTGTTTTGTTTTGTTTTGTTTTTTAATGTTAATCAAAGGCTTTATAAGTTTGGGAATACTCAATAACAAGATGCTCATACAATCAGAAGTGTAACCCAATACCCAACCTAGATATACCAACTATCTTTGACTGGCGGAGACACACGAATATCCACCTCCATTTCCTCCCGCCCCTTTCTCTTGTCACCTAGCTCCTCCTCTCCTTTGCCTCCTCCTCTTCCTCTCCTTACTCCTCCTCTTCCTTTCTTTACTCTTCCCACTTTAGCTCCTCCTACATTTCACCCTTCCTGTTAAAATAAAACTTTTCTCTCAAAATTAGAGAATAACTATACCAATTTGTGTCAGTAAGGTACAAGATAGACCTAATACCCAGTCCATTTTGTTGACTAACCAAAACCTTTGTCATCTCTCCTAACTAAAAGACTTACTTCTGAACCTGGCTTTTTTTCTTGGTTTTAGAATGAATGTCAGCTGAAAACCATCCTCTCAGATCTTTTCTCTCAAAATAAACAGCCAGGATTGGCTATGAGACTATAAGTTTTCAACCCTGTCAGAAATTCAGAATGACTGAGTTAACTGAAATTATGGGAAGCACAAAGCATAGCTTCTAAAACTTAGCCAATTTATAAAGAGCTCTGAATACCTGGACAGTTCCTATACTACAAAATGTTGGAGCATCCGATCTTCAGCCTTCTGGCCCAGGATCATCTGACAGACCTTAGTGATACAGAATTATTAAGGGCTGATTACTCTGTCTTGGCAGATATAATCAGTTGACTATACTGCAAGTGTGTCCTTTTCTGGACAGTAGTTTGTCTGTAGATGGAAAGAGGCAATTCTTGCCTAGTGGCTGTCTCACCACAATTGGTATAACTCCAAAGATTCTCAATTTCTTCTTAGAATCCAAGACAGGAAGCTGTCAGTAGTACACAGGTCTCTAATCAAAATGAACATTAATACAGAAATGTTTGTAACGTCAATTCTGTGGACTTCTGATGTTTTGAAAACCAGCTATCCATGTAAGGCAATCTGGACTGTTGTCTGTTAACTCCTCTCAGCTATTTCTAAATATAATTTAAAAAACACCCTAACAATAAACTCAGAGCCATGAATTTTCTATAGGCCGTTAACTCACAGGCTAACCATCTCAAATCAGTTAAAAAAGTTAAAGATGGACTGGGTCTAAGCCTAGTATTCCTAAATGTGTTGCATAGGCACAATGCCTATGAGTGTAACAATATCACTTTTATATCAAAATAGAAGCTAATACCAATGAAAATCTTAAATTTTAAATCAAAGTAAATTTTGTACCATTTAAGAAATTATAACTTCATCTTAATAACAGTTATATATATTTCTACCAGTAGGTTATGGCTATGCAATAAATCCTAGCTAATCCTCCCTGTTCCACCAAAACCACTACTTTTCCCTAGAAAGACAGCCAAATATTAACCACCTCAGTCTTCAAACCCAGGGAAAAGGGGCACTGCCTCTTCATTAACTTCTTCAAGCTGATTATGGACATTGAGATATTAGAAGATGGGCGGGGGGAAGAGTAAATTGATAAGCCTCTAACGCTGTATCTTCACTGCATCCAGCTGGAATTCCAGGACGTCAGAGGTTCAAGCATGTCTTCTCAGCTTGCTTGATAAGGAGATACACCAAGGCTGTGTATTCTACAATATACAATTCTCAAAACAAATTTTAGTATCAAGATAATTTTTTGTTTGAATTCTGGTATCTAGTCTTCTGGTGGCCTGCCTCTGTCATGTCTAATCCATATAATTCTTGGAGTTTTTATGAGGGTGTGCTCCCACCATCCTTCCTGCTCTAAAATTCCCCAACACTAGGGAATCCAAACATTCAGGCACCAAGGTCCTCCACTTCCACTGATGCCTAACCCCTTACCCCATCCCCACTCCTCCAATTACTATGTGGGTGGGCTCTCACCATCCTCCCATTCCCACCTCCCTGCTCTTGAAATTCCCCATCACTAGAAAATCCAAACTTTCAGGTACCAAGGCTGTCCACTTCCAGTGATGCCTGGTAAGGCCACCCTCAACTACCTATACAGGTGGAGCCATGAGTCCCCCCCCTTTGTGTTCTCAGGCTGGAGATTTTAGAATGGCTACTCCAGCTTGATTCTGAGGACCATTTGCTTGAAAAATTGTTTTCCAGCCTTTTACTCTAAGGTAGAATCTGTCCTTGTCACTGAGGTGGGTTTCCTGTATGCAGCAAAATTCTGAGTCCTGTTTAAGTATCCAGTCAGCTAACCTATGTCTTTTAATTGAGGAATTGAGTCCATTGATGTTAAGAGATATTAATTAACAGTGATTGTTGCTTCCTGTTGTTTTTGTTATTAGAGGTGGAATCATCTTTGTGTGGCTATCTTTTGGATTTCTTGAAAGAGGATTACTTTCTTGCTCTTTCTAGGGTATAATTTTTCTCCTTGTATTGGGGCTTTCCCGCTATTACCCTTTGTAATATTGGGTTTGTGGAAAGATATTGTGTAAATTTGGTTTTGTCATGGAATATCTTGGTTTCTCCATCTATGGTAATTGAGCGTTTTGCTGGGTATAGTAGCCTGGGCTGGCATTTGTGTTCTCTTAGGGTCTGTATGACATCTGTCCAGCACCTTCTGGCTTTTATAGTCTCTGGTGAGAAGTCTGGTGTAATTCTGATAGGTCTGCCTTTATGTGTTACTTGGCCTTTTCCCCTTACTGCATTCAATATTCTTTCTTTGTTTTATGCACTTGGTGTTTTAATTATTATGTGACAGGAGGTATTTCTTTTCTGGTCTAGTTTATTTGGCGTTCTATAGGCTTCTTGTATGTTTATGGGCATCTCATTCGTTAGATTAGGGAAGTATTCTTCTATAATTTTGTTGAAGATATTTATTGGTCCTTTAAGTTGGGAATCTTCACTCTCATCTATACCTATTATCCTAGGTTTGGTCTTCTCATTGTGTCCTAGATTTCCTGGATGTTTTGTGTTAAGAACTGTTTGCATTTTGCATTTTCTTTGACAGTTGTGTCAATATTTTTTATGGTATCTTCTGCATTTGAGATTCTCTCTTCTGTCTCTTGTATTCTGTTGGTAATGCTTGTGTCTATGACTCCTGTTTTCTTTCTTAGGTTTTCTATTTCCAGGGTAGTCTCCCTTTGTGATTCAATTAATACCAAAACAAGAAATACAGAACACTATTCCTGGCAGGGACACACCTGCCTGAAGACTCCTTGAAAACTAGGAGAAAGCTGACCCAGAGTTCCTTTAAGACAGGGACAGAAAGGGGCTGGAGAGATGGTTCAGGGGTTAAGAGCACTGACTGCTCTTCTAGAGGTCCTTAGTTCAATTCCCAGCAACCACCAACCACATGGCGGCTCACAAACATCTGTAATGGGATCTGTTGCCCTCTTCTGGTGTGTCTGAAGAGAATGACAGTGTACTCATATACATTAAATAAATAATAAATAAATAAATAAATCTTAAAAAAAAAAAAAGACAGGGACAGAGAAAGCCCCAGGCATGTTTACACCGGTGAACTTAGGATGCTACATGCTTGCTTGCCTTAGGATCTTACTGCATGCTCAGACAAGACCTCAAGGTACGACTTCTGCTTATCCTTAGCTCAGAACAAGCAGAAATGAAACAAAGGCAGAGTCCTAACTTGGATTCATTCCAGGACCCACAGGAAATCTGCAAAGACTCTTAGTTTCTTATTCCTTGGTTCCAGGTAATCCTGGAAATCATTATCAAAATAGTAGCTGACCACAATGTAAAGAAATGGTGACACCAGAGATCACTTACACACACACACACACACACACACACACACACACACACACACACACACACACAAATTAAAATCATTAGAAAATAGTTGAAAAAACCTATTAACAGACATAATCCACAGCAAAAACAAAGACTGGAGAAGGGAATGTAAGTTTCAGAGCCATCTCATTAGAGACGTCCCATCTACAACAGAAAGAAATTACAAACCATGCAAAGAAATAAAGAACTGTGGACCAATTATAGGAGGTGTCAATTAAAAAAATACAGGTACCACCAGATGCCCCCATCAAAAAAGTGATTTTATTTGTTTGTTTGTTTTAAGACAGAGTGATACTCTGCCAGAATTCCCTATGGAGACCAAACTGAGCCAAAACTCAGAGATCTACCCGTGTCAGCCTCCTAGTTCCATCTCTGCCAACATTTCTGACCTAGAGTCTACTCTCTACTACCTTCTTAGTCCTGTCCTGTGTTCTCCAGTCCAATGCCTATAGTTTAAAATATTCCTCCTTCCCTGAGAGACACATTCTGTAGAAACTATCACAATACCTCTCTCTCCTCTCCTCTCCTCCTTAGAAGCAGAATATGAAAGAATCTCTCTGCTCATTACCCAAACTACACAGCAGGAATACCTGAAGCTACATACATGTGTTCTGCTTTGCTCAGCTTCAGGGGCACTACAAGAATTGTAAGGCAGCATCCTACAGCCCTGGGTTTCTTCCTTACCTCCATCCCACTTTACTAACTGAAGACTCTACTAAGAGCTTAACTTCTCTCTACTTACTACAGAGGAATTCCATCTATTCTAGTGTTGGCACAGAAGGCTGACATCAGCCATGAATATGGAATGGAAATCTCTTCTCACCACTAAGATGTAGGAATAAGAATAAGCCCACTCACCCCACAGTCAGAGCCCACTCACACCCCACAGGTAAGAGCCCACTCACACCCCACAGTAAGAATCTCCACTCATACCTCACAGTCAGAGCCCACTCACACCCCACAGTAAGAACAATTTTCTCTTTCAAATCTCCAATCCCCTCTTACTTCTTCCAACTGTCACCTTAGAGTGCTGCTGTTACACTTTGAACTTATGCACAATCTGGAACTATTATAACCAAGAGTCTTAAAACCTCAAAGCCAAGTGACCACAAACACCCTCATATTGCCACTTTGTGCAGCTCTCCAGAGATTAAGTAACACATAATTCAACTATTAGACAAAGTTTGGAAAATGCACTCTACATTTCAAACTTTTAATTGTTTAAAACAGATTCTTGCAATGTAACTCTGGCTGGCCTAGGACTTTCTGCATAGCCCAGGCTAGCCTTGCCAATCATGAAAATCCTCCTGCTGTAAACTATGGAATTCTCCATTTATAATTGTAAACTACTACACCCATCTACCATTAAACTACAATATGCCTGTTCTTGATCTAAGAAGCAGAGACACATTATTTTAGATTAGGACTCTGGCCAACTACTGGCCAACTGTCTGCATAAATGAGGAATTATGGGAACACAGCTCCTCCCATGTGGTAATACTGACACTGCTAACTTACTACAAAGACAATGTTGAGATCACAGAAACCACCTGAGCAACAAAGCCGTAGGTGTCCAATACACAACCTTTTATAGAAATAGTTTGTTGGGCAGGAGAGATGTTTCCATGGTAAGGGCTATACACACATGGGTACCTAACTTCAGAGCCCAGCACCTATGTTTAAAACAAAACAAAGAAGATCCTGTGGCTGCATGGGATACTTTGTGGGCAACAATGAGAGCATTGCTACAGCTTGCTGGCCCACAAGCACACACTAGCATGTGGGTTCCAAGATTTGAACTTGGATCCTCACGCTCCCATGGCAAGCACTCGACCACATGAAGTATCTATCCAGCCTAAGATGTTGTTCTCAAAACAGATTTTCTAGTTGAAATATTATTTACCAGTACGTTGGGTACATCTTTGGTGTTTTACCTTTATTAGCAAATACTACTTGTATATGTTTCTGGGAACAATATGATGTTTCAACATGCATACACTATGGGCGGGAAGGTGACTAGCAGGGTTTTTGACAAGAGCATGTACATAATCTCAGAATTAGGGAGGCAGAGAGGGATCCCAAGGCTCATTGGCCATTCAGTCTAGCATACTTGCTAAGACACTGTCTCAAGGAAGGAAGGAAGGAAGGAAAGAAAGGGAAAAAAGAGAAAGGAAGGAAGGAGAGGAGGGACAGGGAAGGGAAAGAAGGAGGGAGGGAGGGAGGGAGGAAGAGAAAGAAAGACAGCATGTGAAAAACAATACCAGGACTACCCTCTAGCTTCCAAAGGAATGTCTATACATGCGCACACACACACATTAACATACCTATTTGTCCTCATACTTAGCTTTCTGTATGATATGAGCATTCAATTTACCTTTAAGGGTTTTGAAATGTACATAAATCACCGTGCTGTACCAGGGAACATCAGGACTTCCTCTCATCTAACTGAAACCTCGAACACATCACACCATTTGCCATCCACTGCCTCATGCTGTGCCACCACGCCTTCCTTTTCCCGGTGGGTCATACCTTCAAAGCATAATCCAAAATAAACCCTTAAGTTTATGGTGACAGCAACAGAAAAGTAATGAACACGGGTGCCTTCCTATTAGCCAGTGTCAGAGACAGGTGGGAAAGTCCCTCTCCCCCGTCCTACCCTAAAGAAAGGAGGAGGGAACATTGCAGCATCTAGGATCTCCTGTGATCTGACATCTCTCCTGAGTCTGTTAGCTTGGGCTCCCTACAGAGTCACATGGTCTCTGTGAGTGCTGGCCTCCTCCCAGCTTTGGAGTTCCTGGGTTAGGAGCTCTGAGGTTAGGCCCAGAAGTTGCAGTCTCAGGCCCCTTCTGCTGCTGGTGTTGGTGAGAGATACAGCTAGGAACCACGGATCCACATGACCCCGGGCCCTCCACTTACCATGTTTAAAATAGAGTTTCTCCTTTGCACAGCTGTCTGCTGTCTGGTGCCTTCAGTGTTACCTACAAACCCATCTTCTTTTTCCCTGTATCTGTCCCCCATGTCCATGATATGCTGGAAAGTCGGACTAGGTGCTAATGGGATGGTTGCTCACTAAAATGCCTACCTGTTCCCCTCCTCCCTGTCCCTGGCAGTGCGGTAGCCACACAAAGGATGGCTTCAATCAAGGTGTAAGGTAAGTCACTGTACTTGTCACTCGCCAAGGCCTATGCCTGATGACTCTCTCTGGGGTCACTCCTCTCCAAGTCCCCTGCCATGTGGCTACATGCACACCGTCAGGATGTTTCCACCCCAGCTGGGACAGTCACCCCCACCCTTGCCCTGCCACACTCACCGATGTTGTCAGAGCATCCAGGAGCCAGGCACTCTGGCAGGTGAGCAGAGTACAAGAAAGAGGCAGGTGAAAGAGGCCAGGAGCGTCATGACCATGTGCTTCTGGTGGTACAACATGGCTTCTTTTCTTAAACTCTCCCCTGGGAACAGGAAGAGCTACAGGTGTTTGAAAGAACAGATGGTCTTGAGAAAAATGTAAGGCTACACAAACTCCAGAGGGGATGAGGGGAAACAGAAAGGAAGAAGACAGAAACAGTTGAGGAGAGAGAGAGAGAGAGAGAGAGAGAGAGAGAGAGAGAGAGAGAGAGAGAGAACTCATGCAGGGCAGGAGGGGAGAGGAGATCCGGCAGTGGGTCCCATGAGGGCCTGGGGCGGGGTTCTGCCGCTCTTCCCACAAAGCCGGCAGAAGGGTCCCACATGCATGCAGCCGCCTCGGGCTGGCGGCTGCAGTTCAAGGTTCCAAAGTTCCAAAGGCTGGCAATCTGGGCGGTGCAGGCCCAAGCGAC
Source organism: Rhabdomys pumilio (assembly GCA_030674055.1). Classification (NCBI taxonomy): domain Eukaryota; kingdom Metazoa; phylum Chordata; class Mammalia; order Rodentia; family Muridae; genus Rhabdomys; species Rhabdomys pumilio. Next base: position 1,707,898 of record JANHMN010000003.1, on the reverse strand, counting down.
ACGTGGAGCCTGGTTTTCCAAAGCTTTTATTGTTCATGGCGTGGTGAATGGGTGTAGATGGTATGCGCTTTCCCCACCAAAAGTCAGGGGGTCTTGCCTTTTATAGGAAAGGGGAAAAGGGGAGGGAATAACTTAATTAGCTACGCCCCCCGGCCTTTAGATAACTCATTAATATTTAAATCTCTGGAGGTAGAGACCTCTACCTGGTGATTGAACTGTGCAGGTTAAAAGGAGTTACCTCATCCAAGGTCCAACAGAGGGAGGAATGGAGACAGGGAAGAAGGGAGGGAAGGAGGGAGGAAGGGAGGGAGAAAGAGGGAAGGAGGGAGGAAGGGAGAGAGAAAGAGGAAAGGAGAGAGGGAGGAAGGGAGGGGGAAAATGGAAGGGAGGGAGGGAGGGAGGGAGGGGGAAGAGATAGAAACCCTACTAGATACTGCTGCTCTGTCTAGGGGATAAAATGCAGGCATTGTACTGACTCTAGATGCTCGGCTACAGTACAGAACTGAGGCTTGTAGTGAAGGCTTCAAGGGTTAGAAGGCAAGGTGGCAAAATGGCCACAACAAGCAAGCCAGATACTACAAACGTGATAGGAAAAAACTCTTTAAAAAATGTGGAAGCCTTTCTGCATCATCAAAAAGGATCACTATTTGGCCTAGCTTGGTGACTCAAACTTGGATTCACTCCCTAAGGCAAAAATCTTGGAAGTTCAGGCTGTGGCTCAGCAGTTAAGAGAACTGCTTGCTCTTCCAGAGGTCCTGAGTTCAATTCCCAGCAAGCACATGTTGGCTCACAACCATCTGTAATGGGATCCGATGCCCTCTTCTGGTGTGTCTGAAGACAGCTACAGTGTATCCATATACATAAAATAAATAAATAAATCTTTAAAAGAATATTGGAAGTTTAGGCTAATAATGGAGCTAATTGAAAGTCAGCTTGAGCAACTTAGTGAGATCCTGTCTCAAAACCAACCAACCAATAAATGATTGGTGACAGCTCTGAGATAGAGCCTTGCCTAGCACAAAGAAGACCTTAGGCTCCATACCCAGCATCAATCAATCACCCATTCGTGTATGACTATTATATTGCTTCAGGTTAAGCAGAATTTTTGTGTTATTTTTATAATTAACAAAAGTAGCTTCCCCTACTATGATGAACCAGGCACCAGGCTAGCCATCTTCATGCCCCGCCCCATGTGAGATTCAGTAGAGACCTTAAGGTAGACTCAACTTCTGAATTTTGCCCACAAGGAAAGTGAGTCTGAGATTGACTTTCAAGCAGTGAGGTGAGGGTTGAAATGATGCCAGCACAATTCTGCTATTAATGTTGCCACCTCCTGCCCCTCTGCCCTGCTGTCCCATATAGGGACAGCACATGAAATCTGCATATAACTGACAATGTCTGTCAGCTGCTGTTCCCTGTGTGTGTCTGCACAAACTCCAAGGACTGAGAGAAGTGAGCTGCACACCCATCCTGAAGTCTCCTGTAGACCCATTCAAGGGAATTACAGAGAAAACACCCACTGCTTCCCAAAGGTAGCAAGCAAACTCCTCAATACCCTGAGCCCCAGCGCCTTGCCATCTGGGCCTCACATCTGCATATAATGCTGAACCCATAAGATGCATTATATGCAGGAATCCTCATTACCTCCTATGCAGAAGCAGATGCTAGCCTCATAACCAATGAGGAAACTTAGGCTCAGAAAGGTTATGTGGACTGCCTAAATCCCACAGGTAACCATGGAGACTAGGATTTGAACCCATGTGACCCGCAAGCATCTTTTCCCTTCTTGTCATGTTTGTTACCTCACCTCAGCTCCCCTCCCTGGTCCTTTCTGCCTCATTCTCATGTCACCTTTAAGACTTCCATCCCCACCTTTCCTTCACTGACACTACATTACTAATGCTATACAGTCATGCATGTATTGGTATCCCCCGGCCCCAGTCCCCAGCTGGCACTGATGTTTACCAACCCCCAGGCTGCAAAGGTTACCCAGTTCTCTGTGGTTGTTCCTAAGGCCCTAGTCAGTTTGTCTCCAAGGACCTCTGTGTTCAGACTATCTCTAACTAACCACAACACCCAACTCCTATGGGTCCTGCCACAGCCCACCAGGGTATTATGACTCCCTCAGAGCTCAGGAAACCATGCTGTGGGCACTGCTGACAGGAGAGGAAGAGATGAAGCTCCATGTCCTTACCTTGTAGAAGATGGAGAGTGAGTCTCAAGTGTAGGGGTGGTCAAAAGCCAGGACCTGGAGAAGCTTGCAGAGTCAGAGCTTCTGGAGTTCAAGAAACCTGCAGTCAGGGAGGAAATGGAAGCTTCTCAGGACCTCACACGTGTGCACATGGGTCATCAACAGAGGACAAGCATTTTTACAGTCTCCCGTGGACCACAGCTTCTCCACGAGTCTTTCTTATTCCTCCTACACTGGTGGAAATGACACGACCTCAGGGAAGAAGGAGAAGCTTGCTCTAAGAGCATGAAATGCAGTAGTATGCAAACCGAGACGAGGGAGGATGGGGTTCAGGCAGATGCCCTGCAATAGGCAGAGGGGACTGAACAGCAGAGTTTTAGGAAGTCAACACCACTGAGACAGGAAGTGACCTCAAACACAGACCCAAGATCTCACATTCTACAGAAGCAGAGATGCACCCAAGCAACTGGACCATCCAGGGGATAGCCATACAAAGACCTGGGCTCAAGGGGGTGCTGGATAACCCAGAGAAGTTTCTAGAATATCTATAGCATGCACAGGAACACTGGCTTGGGGAAAGTGAATAGGCAGAGGGTTTGTCTTTCTTCCATGAGCTCTCTCGCCACCCTCCAATGCAAAGACAGAATCCACAAGGAACCCATTGAGCTGGCTGTTTAGAAGCAAGAGGCAGGAACCTTCTAGTTTGGTCACCACTGGGGACCTAGATAGGGGCAATAGCTTTAGACCCTCAGCAGTGCAGACACCCAGGCTGGCTACCAGGAGATCAGTGTTGAGCAAGGAGACCCCACACAAAGCTGCAGCCCTGGGCTGGAGATGTAGCTCAGCAGGTAGAGTACCAGGCTAGCATGCAGGAAGCCTTGGCTTCCATCCACAGCATCATAAACCAGACAAGGTGACACATGATCGAGATTCCAATAATTGGAGGTCAAGGCAGGTGGATCAGAAGTTCAATATCATTTTTAAAAGAGTTATTATTTTATGTATAGAAGTCCACTGTAACTGTCTTCAGACACACTAGAAGAAGGCATTGGTTCCCATTACAGATGGTTGTGAGCCAACATGAGGTGGCTGGGAATTGAACTAAGGACCTATGGAAGAGTAATCAGTGCTCTTAACTGCTGAGCCATCTCTCCAGCTCCCTCAAGGTCATTTTAAAATATGTTTTATATAGTGAATTTGAAGTCAGCCTGGTCTATAAAAG
>JANHMN010000003.1:1637321-1694450 GCA_030674055.1 Rhabdomys pumilio | reverse complement strand
GTGTGTGTGTGTGTGTGTGTGTGTGTGTGTGTGTGTGTGTGTTAAGGGGGAAGGATGTTATGTACACATGAATGAAAGTACTTGTGTGTAGAGACCAGAGGTTAAATGCTCATGTCTTTCTCAGTCACTTTCACTGTGAACTAGGGCTTACTAATTCTTCTGAGTTGATTGGCTGGCTGGCCACTCCTAGGAAACAACTATTGTTCCCACAACAAAAACCGTAAGTGTGCACCTGCCATCTAGTATGTTCGCATGTTCTTTGGATTGAACTTGGGTTCCTGTGGTTGTGCACCAGAGTCATCTCATCTGGCCCTTTTTTAAAATTTCCTAGACTATAAATAAATTTTCAATAATGTTCACATTGTTTCTATGACTTTAGTTCTTTTTGTTTTAAGTTTTCCCAAACTTCATTCAGCTTTACTAAAACAGTAAGCTTATATCCTTGCCTTTTATCCATAGTCACTAGTAAAATAAAATAAAATAAAATAAAATAAAATAAAATAAAATAAAACCTTACATCATAATACTTAAAGTCATTTTGCTCAATGTTTTTTTGGTATAAAGTAAGATTAATATAATTAACTTATATTTCAATTTTTTTTAGCTACCTTGCTATAAAAATACTCATTTTTGAAATTAAAATGGTAGCTATGACATTGAATGATAGTTATATTAAAAAATAAGGTATGGTATCACATCTGGCAGAGATTAAAAAGATATTTATATTTAATTTTTTAATTTCTGTTTTCTCATTAAAATATGTCTTTTAATATCATATATTCTGGTGATGGTTTTCCTTTCTCTGACCAGGATACAAACAGACATCTAAAAATGATAATAGTAATAATAAAATAAGATTAAATGAAATAAAATCACTCCAGAATATTACAAAGCAAACAAACAGAAGAAAAAGAGCCACATGAGATCAAGAATTCATAATGACACATATTCACACATGAAAAGAAATCACATTAAAACAAAAGAAATGAAAATCAAAATTAGTAATATATACAGAAAAACCTGTAAGATAACATAATAATGATGATGCTGATGATGATGATGATAATGATGATGATGATGATGATAATTTAATATATTTAATTTTATTATTTTATTTATTTACATTACAATCATTGCCCCCCTTTTCAGTTCCCCTCCCACAGTTTCTCCTTTCATTCCTCCTCCCACTTGCCTCCAAATGGGTGACCCCCCACCAGACCTCCCCTTTTTTTGGGGGGTCTCAAGTCTCTCCAAGATTAAGCATATCTTCTCCTACTGAAAACAGACCAGGTAGTTCTCTGCTATATATGTACCAGGGGGCTAGAACTGTCTAGTGTATGCTCCTAGTTCCTAGCGCCATCGGTGGGACCTCCATGGGATTTGAGTTAGTTGAGACTGCAGATCTTCCTATGGGGTCGACCTCCCCTTCAGCTTCTTCAATCCTTCCCCTAATTCAACCTTAGGGGTTCCCAATTTCAGTCCAATGGTTGGGTGTAAGTATCTTCGTCTGTCTCATTCGGCTGCTGGTAGGGCCTTTCAGGAGACAGCCATGCCAGGCTCTTGTCTATAAGCACAGCACGGCATCAGTAATAGTGTCAGGCCTTAGTGCCCTGTCCCCCACACCCCGTAGATGGATCCCAAGTTGGGCTGCCTTTCCTTCTGGCTCTTCTCCAGTTTTGTCCCCTCATTTCTCCTAGACAGGAACAATTGTGGGTCAGAAATTTTGGACCATGGATTAGTAAACAAGGCCCTTTACTTGAAGTCCTGTCTAACTATAGGAGGTAGACTCTGAGTTCCCTCTGGACTTTCTGGCTAAGGTCACTCCCACTGAGTCATGAAAGTCTTCCAACTCCCTGGTACCTGGTACCTTCTAGAGAGTTCACCGCATCTCTCACCTCCAGAACTGCATATTACCAGTCATTCCCCTGTGCCTCTGGGCTTCTATTCTGCCCCACCCCCATACCTGATCATGTTCCCCTCCCTGCCTCCACTCTCCCACACAGGTCTCTCCTTCCCTCTGCCTCCCTTGATTATTTTCTATCCCCTTCCACATCTAAATGGGATTGATGCATCTTCACTTGGGTCATTCTGCCTACAGTCTTTGGGTATACACTAGGTATTCTGTACTCTTTGGCTAATACCCACTAATGAATGAGTACATACAAGATATGTCCTTTTAGGTTTTGAGTTACCTCCCTCAAGATGATATTTTCTAGTTCCATTCATTTGCTTGCAAAAAATCATAATGTTCTCATTTTTAATAGCTGAATAGTGTAAATAAACCACATTTTCTGTATCCATTCTCCCATTGAGGGACATTTGGGCTGTTTCCAGCTTCTGGCCATTACAAATAAGGCTGCTATGAACATAGTGAAGCACACATACCCTTGTTATATGCTGGAGCTTCATTCAGGTAGAACAATTTTCAAGTTTCTGAAGAACTTCCAGATTGATTTTTCAGACTGGTTGTTCCAGTTTGCAATCTCACCAGCAATAGAGAAGTGTTCTTCTTTCTCTGCATCTTTGCCAGCATATGTGCTGTCATTTGAGCTTTTGATCCTAGCCATTCTGATTGGTCTGAGGTGGAATCTCAGGGCCATTTTGATTTGCATTTCTCTGATGACTAAGGACTTTGAATATTTCCTTAAGTGTTACTCAGTCATTTGGATTCTTCTGTTGTGGATGCTCTGTTTAGTTCTGTACCCCATTTTTTAATGGGAATATTTGGGTTTTTGTAGGTTAACTTCTTGAGTTTTTTATATATTTTGAATATTAGCCCTCTATCAGATGGTGGGTTTGTGAACACTTTTTCCCAATCTGAAGGTTGCTGATTTGTCCTATTGGACAAAAATGTTCCATTTATCAACTCTTGATATTAGAGCCTGAGCCACTGGTGTTCTCTTCAAGAAATTTCCTCCTGTGACAATGAGTTCAAGGCTCTTTTCCACTTTCTCTTCTGTTAGATTCAATGTATCTTGTTTTATGTTGAGGTCCTTGATCCAGTTGGACTTGAGCTTTGTGCAAGGTGATAAATATGGATCTATTTTCATTTTTCTACATATAGACCACTACCATTTATTGGGGATATTTTCCTTTTTCCACTGTAGGTTATTGACTTCTTTGTCAAAGATCAAGTGTTCATAGGTGTGCAGATTTACTTCTGGGTCTATTCTATTCCATTGATCTGTCTGTTTCTGTACCATTATCATATGGTTTCTATAACTATTGTTTTGTAGTATGGCTTGAGGTCAAGGATGGTGATTCTCCTGGAAGTTCTTTTATTGTTGAGAATTGTTTGGGCTATTCTGGGGTTTTTGTTTGTTTGTTTGTTTTTGTTTTTCTATCTGAAGTTGAGAAATGCCATTTCTACATCTTCAACTGAAGGTGGCTAGCAGAATACTGACTTCTAAGCAGCTAGAATAAGAGTCTTAAAGCCCACACCCACAGTGACACACCTGCTCCAACAAGGCCACACCTACTCCAACAGGGTTACACCTTCTAAACAGTGCTACTACCTGGACCAAACATACATAAACCATCACATATAGTGTATTATGTTGGTGGATTTTGGTATTTTGAACCATCCCTGCATTGCTGGGATGAAGTCTACTTGATTTTGGTGAATGATGGTTTTGATGCATTCTTGGATTCAGTTTGCAATAATTTTGTTGAGTATTTTTACATTGATAAAATTTTCCCGAAATTATCATCTTTTTTTTGTTGGGTCCTTGTATAGCTTAGGTATCAGAGTAACTGTGGCTTCATAGAATGAATTATTTAGTGTTCCGTCTGTTTCTATTTTGTGGAATAATTTGAGGAGTATTGGTATGAGCTTTTCTTTGAAGGTCTGGTAGAATACCACACTAAAACCATCTGGCTCTGGGCTTTTTTTTTTTTTTAATTGGGAGGTTTTGATGACTAGTTCTATTTCCTTAGGGTTTATGGGACATTTGGAGAATTTACCTGATCTTAATTTAACTTTGGCACTTGGTATCTGTCTAGAAAATTATCCATTTTATCTAGATTTTCCAGTTTTGTAGAAAATTGCTATAAAATGAAAAGCCAAAGTTTTCTGCTCAAAAACCTACAAAGACTCCTTCTCTGAACAAAGCTAAGTAGTTCCTTCTCTAAAATGTATATGTAAATAATTGGGCCTTTCACTATACCTGGAAAAATTCTCCTTATCAATAAAAAGTTATTCTCATATTATTATCCTAATCTTTTTTTATGTCTTTTCTCTGCATCCTAAAGACAGGAAGCTTGGTTTGTTTTACTGACCACTGTTGCCTAAAAACCCACAAGAGTTCTTAACTTATAACAGGTTTTTCAATGAATATATTTTCTAGCAGTAAATAAATTATTTTTATCTTGGGATGTTAGTGAATAGTTATAATGAACTATTAATGTAAGTTTCTACATAATTGTTATTCATTAAATAAAGAGCTTGCCATAAGTAGCCTTTTAGTGGCATAGAGACTGATTAACTAATTGACTAATCAATCTTTCCATTTCCTTGATGAGTAAATATTTGTACAGTTGTCAGTGCTGAGGGGTACTTCCCAAATTCTGATGAAGTAAGCACATAACCATTAGCCTTTGAAATATAAAGAGTTATAATACTAGTAACATTACACAGAAGCATTTTGTAACCAGAGTATTGTTCAAGCCTTTGAAAGAAGTCATTTATGGAGCTTGGAAATTTAGAGAAGACTTGAAAGTATGCCTGTGCCCTTTAAGAGTTTTGCCTGAATGCCCCTCATCATGTATGCTTGATTAGGCAAGCTCAGGCTGCAAAGACATCTTCTTGAAAATGAGTTGGAACTAGAAAGACCCTTCTTTTGGCCATAAATGGATTCCAAGCATGGAAGTATGAGAAGACATATGAAAAAACCCACAGATATCAAGGATAAAACTAAAAAGAGATGTAGGGGGAGAAATGAATGCAAACTGGTTAACTACAACTATCAGAGTTAAGTCATACATGATTTAGTCAAATAATTCAAATTTATGAACATATGTTTTATTTCAATCACTTTACAATGCACATGATTTAATTCCATATTTCTCACTAAAAGATCAATATTTTAAGGTAAGCTTCCGTTATAAAACATATGTAGATGAAATTTAGCTTGAGGAAATGTGGGATGGTAGGCTGTGAGAAGCAGCTGGGTGCTTGGTCGAGCATAAACCTGGAACCCAGGACCATTATTGGAAGGGCAGGAGTTCGGCTCTGCTCCCGAGCCCTAGTTCTTTTCATTTAGCTTCAGCCCTCCACAACCCCTCCTACAGAGAGGTCTATGGCCATCAGTCAAGAGGAACAGACTTCAGGCCCTAGAGAGATTTACATACTAATGAGATGCCTTAAAACCAGAGGGCGGAGCAAGTTAAGTATTCTTCCCCAGCCTCTCCCACTCTCTCTCCCTCCCTATTTAACTCAGGTCTGCACTGAGTTTCAGTGGGGTATGCACATCCAGATTCATCTATATCCACCATGAAAATAAACCCTGTAAAACTCATGGACTTTCTCGGGTCATTGGGGCCATGCCATGAGGAACCCAGCCAACTACCCATAAGGAAATTCAAATGCCTCCTGAAACAGGACTCCAGAAGAATCTAGATGTCCAAATTACCACAATGTAGACTCATCAGGGAAGAGAGTTGAATAACTGCCTTTTTAATTTAAAAAAAAATTAATAAATAAGTTTTTTTTTAATTATTTAATAAATTCTTCTTTCTTAAAATCCATTCTGACTACAGCTTCCCCTTCTTTCACTCCTCCCAATCCCCACCATCTCCCTTCTCTCCCAGATCAACTCCTCTAACCCCCTTTTCTCCCTAGAAAAGAGCAGGTCTTCCAGGGACACCAACTGAACTCAGTACAAGAAGATAAAATAAGAACAAGCAGAAACCCTAAACATGCCCAATCTAATCTGAATATTTTTTTAATCTACTTGTTCTGGGGATGTTTCTCAAGGGAGGGGTTGAATTTTTTTTCCATTAATCTACCCTTTTATTTTCATGTCACTCACTACATATAGTTAAGTTCCAAACCACTTTCTTTAGCAGTTGAAGTGCAAACTAGTTCATCTCCAGTTGCATTCTGGACAGTTCTGAGAGCCTGGCCTGCCCATGGCTACCAGATAGCTCTGATTACTGTGGGCTGAACTCGGTAGTTCCTTTGGGGAGGTCTCGACTGCTTAAGTCTGAATGTGTGGAGAAAGAGAGAGCTCAGCCATCTGTTCCAGTTCTTACACCACATGATAGCAAGTCCTCCTCCCACACAACTCTGACTTTTTTTTTTACAAGATTTTTTTATTGGCTAGTTTATTTATTTACACTTTAGATGGCATCCCCTTTCCCCATTTCCCCTCCCTAGAAAGCCCCTATTGCATCAACCCTCCTCCTCTTTGCTTATTATACCATTTTAATTGCATGCAAGTAGTAAGGTCAGTTTTAGGTGGAGGAACTAGCAATACAATAGCTGCAAACAAGGAAAAAGACAGACAATAAACAGAAATAGTCAAAGAACAAGCAAAGCAAAAAACAAAATCTTGTGATCACTCCCGTGATCATTGTTTCTAAGGGCTTATCAGGATAACCAAAATATCTGAGTCTACTTCTCTGTCCTAGCCCAAGGACATTTTTATGTCTGAGGCCTACTTCCTTGTTGTCACCTAAAATTTAGATTCCTGACTGAAATTACTTCTTTGTTCTAGCCTAATGTCAGATTCCTGCCGGAAGCCCACTTCCTTGTCCTTGGCCAATGTCATATACCTTCCAAGAAGCCTATTTGCTTTTCTTTGACCAATGTCAGATTCTTGCCATGTAGCCCCAAAAGCTCTCTGCCTCTCCCCCTTTTTTATTTCATTAACAAGACTGAGTCTGTCTTAAGTCATTCTGCGAAGAATGCCTTCCTTATCCATTGTAGAATATGCATTATCAAAAGCAATGAATTTCTGTCTTAGGTTAGTAAGGCTCTGTACAGACTCTTACCTGTCCTTGGCTTGCTAGCCTATTGATTCAATAACTCGTCTGGGGGGGTCCATTTTCAGGTTCAAGCCATGTACTTTGGCTCCCAACATGGTGATGTTACTTAAGACAAGCTTTAACACAATGGACAGACATAAAAGTATTCCCAGGACAAAAGCCTATATATGCCATTCTTGAAGCTTGACCAAAATATAAATACTTACCTTAGGCCATAGGTAATTTTATCAGCAGTATCGGCCACACCAAAGCTCAGCAGAGCAGCATTCTTGAAATTTATAAGCTCACTATGCAAATTTTAAAACATCCAAATAAGTGTTAGAATTATGCCAAATACACTACAAGTGCCCTTAAACTTTTTCCTAATTATAATGACTACCACTGTAAATTATAGAACTAACATAAATCTAATTGTATTTGACATGACACTCATGATGGCTCCTTACTCTTAAACTCTGAACCTCCTTTTAATTTGAATAGGATAAAGAACATCTATCCATTGTTTCAAATGCCTATCTAAATCCTCTTTATATTCAATACATTAGTAACATTTTTGCTAAATGATTAACAAAAGTAGCTGCCTTAACTTCTTGTGTCAAAGCAATTGCAGAAGCAGTGGTGCTAGCAATTAATGTAATTAAAGCTGTTATACCAGCAATAATCAAGCCCAATACCCTCTTGCTTCTGCTTAAAGCCTGATTCACTTCCTCTAGTACTTGCAAATTTTTTTCAAAAGACCAAGGTTCTGTGATACTCAGGGCAATGAAACAAAATCTGGTTGATAGACCTCCACAACTAACAGGCCCTATTTCAACACACTAACACAATTAGAAAGTGTACAATCAATGCAACATATATTAAATACTGTAGAAGAAACAAAAGTAATTTTAACTTGACAATTAAAAGAGCCTTAACATGTGTATTAACACTTGTTTAAAATCTAGATCCTCCCCCAACTTTGTTTCTTGCTAACATAACATCATAGAGAACGGCAGCTAACTTCTAAATATGTCTCTGAAAATGTCCAGAACCAGACTGTTATTTCCAGTATTGGACTGATTTCTAGACCAGTACATGATTGAGTTCAAATGAGCTGCTCACATTTAAGAAAAATACTAGAGTCATAACTTCTCTCTTTGATCTCTCTTCCAGAAGGTCTAAGAACTTGAGGCAAGGCAGCTTGTCCCATCTGGGATATAGGTAAGCAAAGCTGGGCCAGGAACATATGTCCAATACAGCTTCCAAGTCACCATTGTCAGGGCACTCAGCAAGCTCACAGGTCAGCATCATTCTTTGTCTGTGCATCAGCATGTCTCACCCATCGCTCTGACAGCCATCATCCTCCTTCAGCATCCTGCAGAAAAAACACAAACATGCCCTCTTCCCCATATTTAATACCTGATTGGGATCATGCTATATGCCAGTAAGTGAATTCTTCCCTTTCACCTATGAGTAAGTATGCCTAGTTGTAGAGTGCCATAGACACTCAGCAGAGAGTTTCCTTGGCATCCAATTTTTTTAAAAAATGTAAAATAAAAAAAAACATGATATAAATAAAAATGTGATGTATAGGGATATACCTACCATTTTGTATTTTATGAAGATATTGTTTTAAAGTTTTTTGGGGCCCTTCCAAAATACCTTGTTCTTGACAGTTATAAGGAATCCCAGTAATATGGATAGTATTAAATCGCTGCCAAAATGTCTCAAATGATGGACTGTGATAGCCATTATCTGTTTTCTGTTTGTTTGTTTTTCTTTTTTGTTTTGTTTTATACTATTGGATACTTTATTTATCTACATTTCAGATGTAATCTCTTTTCCCCATTTGCCCTCCCCCCAGAAACCCCTTATTCCTTCCTCCCTCTTTCTACTTCTCTGAGTGTGTGCCTCCACCCATACACCCACTCCCCCACACCCAATTCCTCATAACTGGGGCATCCAGCCTTCAAGAGACCAAGGCCCTCATCTCCCACTGATGCATGACAAGGCCATATTCCACCACATATACAGTTGGAGCCATGGGTCGCTCCATGAGTGTTCCCAGGCTAGCTGTTTAGACCCTCTGAGCTCTGGTTGGTTAGTATTGTTGTTCACCCCACCGGGCCACAAGCCCATTCAACTCCTTCAGTCTTCTCTCTAACTCCTTTATTCAGAACCCTGTGATCGGTTCAATGGTTAGCTGTGAGCATTCGTTTCTGTATATGTCACTCTCTGGCAGAGCCTCTCAGGAGACAAGTATATCAGGTTCCTGTAAGCATGCAATTGCTAACATCTGCAACAGTGTTTGCATATGGTGATTGCACCTGGGATGGATCCCTAGGTGGGGCACTCTGTGGGCCTCCTCCAGTCTCATCTCCATATCTCATATTTGCTTCTGTGAGTATTATGTTACTCCTTCTAAGAAGTGGCTACACTTTGGTCTTTCTTCTTGGGCTTCATGTGGTCTATGAGTTGCATCTTGGGTATTGCATGCTCTGGGGCTAATATTCACATATCAATGAGTGCAAACCATGTGTGTTCTTTTGTCACGGGTTACCTCACTCAGGATATCTTCTAGTTCTTTCCATTTGCCTAAAAATTTCTTGAATTTGTTGTTTGTAATGGCTGAATAGTACTCCATTGTGTAAATGTACCACATTTTCTCTATCCATTCCTCTGTTGAAGGACATCTGGGTTCCTTCCAGCTTCTGGCTATTATAAATAAGGCTGCTATGAACACAATGGAGCATGTGTCCTTATTATATGTTGGAACATCTTCTGGGTATATGCCCAAGAGTGATATAGTTGGATCCTCAGGTAATGATATGTCCAATTTTCTGAGGAACCACCAGACTGATTTTCAGAGTGGTTGTATCAGGCATAGGTAGGAAAGGAAACCCTTGGTCCCATGAAGGCTGGATGCTCTAGTGTGGAGGAATTTGAGAACAGGGAGGTAGGAGTAGATAGGTGAGTGGGGTCACATCCTCATAGAAGCAGGAGGAGGGGGGATGAGATAGGAAGTTTCTGGGTGGAGGGGAATAGAGAAAAGTGATAACATCTGAAATGTAAATAAAATATCTAATAAAACATTAATTTAAGAAAAAAATTTACTCATTTTCTGTGCTAGTCAATAACTTGAATTGACGAAATTAGGATAGAACTCCTATAGCATGAAATCTTTGCTCTGATAAGGAGCATATAGGCTTATAGCAAGAATTACAAGAGAAATATGGAAGCTACCTAGCCTTTTTGGGGTTTTGCTGCAAAAAATCATGTCTTTTATATTTTATTATTCAGTAAGTAGCACAACTTTGTTTAAAATGAGCAGTGGACCTGCTTCCTTCCCTTAATGATGTCAAGACAATGTTACAAAAGAAACAAGAAGTCTCTGCCATCCCTGGATTATAGAACCTGCTGTAATTTTATATTTTCTTCATTTCACAGCTTTTATCCAAAGCCCCATTCATTATTCTCCATTATTCTCAGTGGAAAAAAAATTAAGTGCTCTATAGTCTACTTATAAAATCTACTCTATTTTCCCTTCCCAGGGAAGTCCATGTGTTCCCTCTAGACCTCTCCTTTTTTTATCTAACTTCTCTGTATCTTTTGATTGTAATATCATTATCCTTTACTTAACAGCTAATAGCTACTTTCCTACATGAGGCATTCCAGACCCAGAAAAACTGACATGATATGTACTCACCTAAAATTGAATTTTGATTCAAATAACAACTGTCAGAGCAGATACTGTCATCTTCATAAGTTTGCCTGTTTGTCAAGCTTTGACTCTTATGCCATTAATGTGACATGCTTTGTGTATACACAACTCACCTTTTAAAAGTAAGCCATGGTTCTGATATGAATTAGCCTATACTAGAGGCTCTAAAGCAAACAAATGTTGAGACTTATAATAATGCAGATTGACCTATGCTGGGGGTCAGCCTGGCTTGGGGGGATGATCTTCTTTCTCTTTGGTTCTTCTTGAGGAAGCATAGAGAGTAGAGCATGGGTGGGGGTGGGGGTGGGGGTGGTAAGACTTTGTCTTTTCAGGTATTTAGGGTTGCTATATAATAAAAGTTTTCTTATCTAAGCTATTATGCTACTGTAGCTGATCTGCCTTCTGTGGTCCTCTGAGACCAGAAACTACAGTTTCTGGCACTTAGCACTTCATCCTAAAAACAGCAAAGGATTAAGTAAATAGCCTTTGTACTATCTCAGCAGGAACTGCTGGGCTCTAACTTATGCCTGGCTAGTCTGAAGAAAAGACACTTAGAGAAGTGATTATAGAGTTTATTACTAAGTGTAAAAAGTTTCCTATGAAAGCTATCTAAGGGGAAAAGCAAAAAGATCCTAAATGGAGAAAAGGACAAAATTCTAGTGAGGGAAAAATTCTCCTAGGAGGGGGGAAAAGGAAAGGAAGAAATGAACCTCTCATTGTCTTTGTCTTTAGTACTTGTACATCTTTCAGAATACATGATCACATATTACAAAGTTCAATACAAGTTCACACCAAAAATCAAATCATAAACTGAAATAGTTTACAACAGAGAATGTTTACATGCATGTCAATTAGGAGTAATTATTGGGCTAAACATCCATCACTTGTCTAGCTCCACAGGTTCACTGAAGGTTTAAGACTATAACTAAGTTATTTGTGAAGTTTTGTATAGATAAACACAGGCAATATTTTATCTTCTGCCCTAGCAACTATAATAAATCATTAGTTCCCTTTTTATGACCTTTGGTTAATTGTTTTATAACCTCTTGGAATGTGCTCTGAATAGGAGAAAATCTGGCTATTATCTAAGTGCAATTAACTGGTGACATTTGGGAGACTGGTAGAGTTCTCATCACAGTTTTGACTAGCATAAAAGTACCTAATAGCAGGCCCATTATAAAAGAGCTTAATAGTCATTGATATAATTTTAGGAATTCTTATAGGATCATCATTAAGACTTAAGAAGTCATCTATTTGTCTATATAGCATCACTACAAGACAGTACATCTTTGTGGATCTGCAGAGATGTGCTCCAAAGGGGTGTGCTATTGCTTAGTGATTGTTGTATCTGTTATTAATAATAGGAAAAGCATATTAATAGCAGGAATCTTTTCTAAAAATGAGTCCCTTACAGCCTTGCTAAATAAGAACACACCTGTCACAGATTATTTAATAATCCAAGGCTTTTCAGGATAATCGTCTGCTAGTTGTTAGCTTGTCCCATTATGGCTCCTGACATCTCTTTCCTTTGAATAATATAAATGAAGTGAATATGTCTCCCTTTGAGCAGTCCTGATAGCAGACACTAAGCGCTTGAAGATGACTGGAAGAAGAAACAGAAGTAGAATAACTAATCCTACAATAATTCCCAAATTTATAAGAAAATTCCATAAAGTATTATCTTTAACAAAATTTATGATTGAATTTGAAAAATAATCAGCCAATTCCACTGCTGAGGAAGTCTTTAGTCTGGAGTGATGATGGCACTGATCTGAGAATGAGAAGTATCCATATCAATAGCAAGCTGTGAATTGTCCCACACACCATGTAGATGTGCCTGTATCTGTTCCCAGGACATTTCTGACCCTTTGTAGGGCAAAGGGGTGACACAAATCTATTTATAATTGGCATGACATGAGGTAGTTAAACGTGTTTTAATATTTTGAACCTGAGTTCCTATGTAAAGGATGGCTTCCTCTAAAGCATTGACTCTATCTGTCAAACTTCTATCAATCCTATCCTATCAATATGCTAAAGAAATATTTTTTGTCAAGGAGTTAACATGATTAGCAGTGTGTACCTGTGTCGGGCCTTGGATGAAGCAACTCCATTTAACCTGCGCCCTTCAATCACGTAGGACACAGGTAGAGGTCTCCACCTCCAGATATTTAAATATTAATGAGTTATCTAAAGGCGGGGGGGGGGGGGGGGAACCAAGGAAAGGTTCCCCCCCCCCAATTTTTTAAAAATAAATGGGTATCTAAAGGGGGGGGGGGGGGGGAGGCATAGCTAATTAAGTTATTCCCGCCCCTTTTCTCTTTCCCTATAAAAAAGCCAGACCCCCTGACTTTTGGGGGAAAGCACATACCATCTATACCTATTCACCACGCCATGAACAATAAAAGCTTTGGAAAACCAGACTCCACGTGTCACCTGGGCCTGCGCTGCTGCCAGATTCCCAGCTTTTGAAACTTTGGAACCTTGAACTGCAGCCGCCAGCCTGCCGAGGCTGCATGCATGTGGGACCCTTCTGTCTTCGGTGTGGGAAATGCCAGAGAACCCCGCTGCAGGCCCTAGTGGGACCCCGCAGGAATCTCTCCCACCCCAGCAAGAGTTTTTTTTCCCCACATACCTGTTGGACTAGGGAGGCAGCAGAAGCTGCAACTGACACTAAGATAGCAATAAGACGGTAAGTAATTCCTAAGATAAGTCTGGCAATAAATCTCTTAGGTCGTGAAAGGTATTTAAGAGTCTGTTCCAATGCAAACAAGACAGGTTCCTCGTACCATGGTAAGGAGATATTAACAGGCAGTAATCCTGTCAAACAGAAAAACATTGGGGCTCATAGTGGAATTTATATAATTAGTCAGAAAGCAGTTCTTACAAGAAATATTATACACACATCCACTTGTGGTTATGTTCATGGTTCCTATGTCTCCTGGATAAAGAATAGCAAAAAGTGATATGACACAGGACAGGAGTTTAAGATGTCTTGGGGACCCTGAAGGCATTTTCAAAATAATATCAAGGGCAGCAAAAAGCCGGTATAGTTGTCCCTACAGTTTAGGGGAAGGAGAAGGCAAGGCCATGTAAGTAGAAGCAACTCAATCTTAGCTTGGAACTAATGAGTTACAGAAGATTTTGGAGCAGAGGCAGACCAGTCATGTATCTCCATAAGGGTCTCCCCATAAGGGTGAAAGATTACACAGTTGTTAGGATATACACTCATTTGGAAGATTAATGCCATCCCAAGTATGATTGAACTGAATGGGATCACAAACAGAAGAGGCCTTTGGAGGGGGAGTAGAATCAACAATCAACTGTTCCAAGTTTACAGCAGCAAGAATATCTATAGACCAGAGAAAGTACCATCCCCCAGAATAAACAGGCTGATTAGTTCTTAGTGTTCTATAAGTTAAAAGCAAACACTCAGGTAAGGGGGTAGCCAAACAGGTGAAAAAACAAAGGGAAGGTTATCTGCATGTCATAGAAAGCCAAAATGCTCAGTACTGTGAGGATGAATAAAACCTGATTCCTCTCCCCGGCCCCATAACAAGGGAATTATTAGTAACAACCTTCACTTCTTTTTAATCCCAGGTAGCTGGATGAAATAAGGGGAGGGGGCCAGAAACATAGGCCCAGTAGGACTCCTGTGCATAAGCATTAGGCAAAGAGCAAGATGCCTGAATGGTTAAAAGGGCAAGAATAGCAATATACAGATTTTCAGGGGTAAGGGCTTTTCCCTGAGACAACACAATCTGGGTGCCATTCTTTGTCAGGCATTTGATTTGACACCATGAAGGGTTCTGACTTGGGTGGTTAGAGGCTGCTGTCCTCCATGTAGGCTGGTTGGGCAGTGGCTGATGGAGTTGAAGGCCATCCATGAAGAATGCTAGTGCTTCTGATGAATCAGGATATGTGCTTTCACTGTCCTCTTTGGCTGAAACAGCAAGCAGTCAAGGTGGAAGAGATGGCAGGGATGATCTTCTCCATTTTTTGAGCTAGAGCAAGGAGCCTTTTGACTGGTCTGGTCTGGGGTTGGTCCTCTATAACGTCTTATCAGTCAGTCAAGCAGTCATAGTGGTGAATCCGAATCCTGTGGGAATACACAAGAATAACCCCTCCCAGATGCCAGCAAAATGTCTGGTCCCTTCCATTGTCTAATTAATAAATCTTTCCATTATACTAATGGCTTAGGGGTAGATTCTATATCAAAATGCCTAAGAAAGAGACTTATGTTATTTTCTGTGATATTTGCACGAATTGTTACATATAAAGCGTGATTTAGGATATGATGAGGAGAGGAATATTTATATTCTCCTTTTTGTAATTTAAATATTTGAGATTTTAGAGTCTGATGTGCTCTCTCTACAATGGCCTGACCCTGGGGGTGATAAGGAATGTCAGTGGAGTGCTTGATGTTGAAAGTTAAACACCAGTTTTTTATAGGCTTTAAATGTATAGGCAGGAGCATTGTCTGTCTTTAAAGTCTTTGGCATTCCTAGGATTGTAAAACAACAAAACAAGTGTATCACATCTTTAAAGGCCTCCCCAGAAAATGTATTAACACATACATGCAAAAAGACTATTTTTTTCAAAGGATGGGACATGAGTAACATCCATTTGCCATATGTCACCAGGACACAGGCCTTGAGGATTGACCCCCATGGGGAGAGCAAGCATATGCGAAGGGCATGTTGAGCAGTACAATAGCACAAGCACCCTCTGGGGGAGGTGGAATTGAAAGTGAAGTGCAACCACAGGGCAGCAACCTTAGTCAGAGAATCAATCATGCAGTTGTCCTCATGAATAGGACCAGGGAGCATTGTATGAGCTCGAACATGTCCTACAAAAAAAATGGACACTCTCTAGATTGAATTAACACCTGTAGTTTTGAACTTAGAGCTAAAATTGTGGAGTGGCTAGATGGCAGTGTAGCTGTCTCAAAAGTTAACATCCTCAAAAGCACGTTTACTTTCTATCTCTGTGAAAAAAGAAACCCATTACATAATCTCAAAAAATGTCAATATTTAGCTGTTGCCTGAATGTAGGAAAGACTAAACTAATTTGCAGATAAACATGTTAAGAATACGTTTTTAGTCTACTTGATTTAGTATACTTATACAGTTCCAAAGAGATTTGATCCTCTGGTATCATGTCCAAGCTTTCAAGATTTATTTTCCTACAACTCATTTCATGGTGATTTGTTAATGCTGCATTAAATTATGATTATAACACACCAAGTTTACCTTTTCCAGTGGGAACCATTGCTCTCATAAGGTTGTGCTGTAAAAGTGTTCTCATCTCAGAAAGGTACCAAAACTTTTGCCACATGGATCCTGACTTCAGACCCCCTTTCATGTTATTATCTGTCCATGTCGTTAATAACACTTTAATAAATGCTTTACCCTCAACAACCCCCCTCAGTGTTCCTCTTGAACTATATCTGAGAGCATTCAGCCCCCCCCCAATGGTTAATTCAGGGTAATTGCCTTTTAATCAATGACCCTAAAAGGGGAAAAATGGTTGAGTAATTAATAGTCACAAATTAGACTGAAGATTTTTCATGTGTTTCTAAATAATGTAAAAGGAGAGAGTAAGCATATAAGGCGTCTAGACAGGAGTTAGGTGCTGTTTATTATTAATTGGTCTTCATTATGCTCTTTTTAATTCTTATGTCCATATCTTTAATTTTCTGTAAGTAAAATTAAAAACAATCATTAGACTGAAACACGTTACGATAAACGCTACTTAATGTATTTTACAAATCTTAAGAACATCTAGAAAATATATTGGTTTTGAGCTTAGCTGAATTAAAAATAGGATAAGCTATAAAATTTTAAGAATGTAATTCTATGCATGAAAAAAACTTACAGCTAAGTAAGAAATAAAAAAAGAGGATTGTAACAATATTGCAGAAAAAATTTCCCAAAAGGCAGACAAGCAAAAATCGAAAAAAATGAGAAAAACACAAAACAAATAGAAAACCACAAGGAGGGACAATGTAGGTTTAAATGTACTTATACTCAAGATGAATAAGATACATTTAATATACAGTTTTGAAGCAGGAATTGCACTATGAATTTAAAATGTGTAGCCATAAACTATGAGCCGCAGGCACACTTAAAGTATAAAATTCTTGTTATATAAATATAAGAGCTTGCAATAAAAATACAAAGTAAACCCATTGGCATATCTAAGTAAGTGAATGCCTGCTTAGACTGTAAAGAGCAGAGTTAAGAATAAAACAACAGATTGATGCTCTTTTTCCTAATCAAATTATTGAAAGGAGGTTCAGAGTTTAAGAGTAAGGAACCATCTCAAGTGTTATGCTAAATACTAATGGATTTGTGTCACTCCTAAAATTTACAGTGACAGTCATTATAATTACGAAGAAGTTTAAAGACACTTGCAGGGTATTTGGCATCATTCTAACACCTCTCTGGATGTTTTCACTTTGCATAGTGAGACTATAAATTTAAAGAAGCTGCTCTGCTGAGCATTGATACTGCAGATACTGCTGATAAAATTATCCATGGTCTGAGGTCAGTATTTTTATTTTGGTCAAGCTTCAAGAATGGAATATATAGCTTGATCATGCTAGCCCTTTTTGTCCTGGGAATACTTTTTTTTTTTTTTTTTTTGCCCAATATGTGAAAGCTTGCCTTTAACAACATCAACCTGTTGGTAGCCAAAGTACATGACTTGAACCTGAAAATGGACCCCCAGACAGAGCTATTAAATTAACAGGCTGGCAAGCCAAGGATGAGCAAGACAGAAATGCATTGCTTTTGATAATGTATATTCAACGACAGATAAGGAAGGCACTCTTGTCAGAATGACCTAAGATAGGTTCAGTCTTGTTTATAAAATAAAAAAAGGGGGGAGAGGAGCTGCTTGGCAGGAATCTGACATTGGCCAAGGACAAGAAAATGGGTTTCAGGCAGGAATCTGACATTCGGCTAGAAAAAAAAGTAATTTCAGGCAGGAATCTAAATCTTAGGCTAGAACAAAGAAGTAGGCTTCAAGCATGAAAATGACTTTGGACTAGAACAGGGAAGTAGGCTCAGATATTAGGGCCATCCTGATAAGCCCTTAGAAACAGTCATTAGGAAATTTTGTTTTACATTTGAAACCAAAAGCTACTATTAGAAAGGAGGTGTTGAATGCTTCACAAACAAGTTTTTTGGGTTTTATTTTGTTTCCTTAAAAGATCCTGAAAGCATAGGAAACAAAAATAAGAGAATATAAATAAGAATAGATCAAGTAAAAACAATTGCACAGTGTAGACGCAATCTTCAGAATGGAGACAAATATTTCAAACTATGCTGAATGAGACAAAATATTGTAAAGTATCTGAATGAAACAAAATATTGTAAAATATAAAAACAACCTGTCGAGGGAGAAAATGTTGTTTATTAATAATATAAACTAAACTGAATGTGGCAGCACACACCTTTGATTCCAACACATGAGAGGCAGAGACAGGTAGATTTCTCCGAGTTGGAGGACAACCTGAGTATTTCTAACCAGATATGACTATATATCAAGATCAAAAGCAAAACTGAAAATAAATTATAATTTGGAATATATCTAAAATTTTTCTAAAGAAAGATGGATAAATATCCTAAAGATTTCAGTATAACTAAAGTAAGAAAGAGTATGGAACAACCTCAAATCATTTAAAATAGAACTCACAGGCTCCAACAGACCTACTCATGGCATATATGTAAAAGAAAATAAAACTTATATGTAAGAGACAACTTTAATTCCATGCTAATTGGAGCTCTGTTTCCAGTACCCACAAGATGAGATCAACGTAAATGCCCATGAACTAATGAGTTAGTAAAGAAAGACATCATTAGAAGATACGGACAAGGGACTAAGATCCACCCACATTGGCAGAAATGAAAACTTGTCATCAGCAGTAACACAAGAGGAACTGAGTATTATCATGAGAATTAAAATAGGAAAAACATATAAGGACAAGAACTTGGTAAATCTCAACTGTAATGAAGTCCAAACAATTCTCACCTCTTATCACTTGAGAGACATTGATCACTAAAGGCTGAGCACAGGGAGTCAGGGGGAGATGGAGAAATGCTCCTCAGTATTCCTATGTTACTGTGTGAGAGGAGCAGTAATTTCTGATGTGCACAGCAGCTTAGCCATAAATAACAATACTGTATTTTAAGTATCCAGAAGGTGGAAGAAATTATTTTGAAAGTGTTACTACCAAAGAAATGATGCTTAGGGAGATAAATGTTTATGCCATGCAGACCTAGTTCATATATTAAAGATAACCCATTAAAACATGTTTAAAGTTTTACTTTTTATTTAAAATAAATTAGAAAAATAGTTAAATTAAACCATAAAACTAAAGGTAAATAATAAATGTTTTATTATTTAAGAAAACAGTATCACTTATAACATGTCATTATCTAAACCAGTGTCTTTATAAAAAATAAGAATGCAAAGAAACATTATGAATTATGAGGAGGTATAATGCAATTTATTTAAATTTAATGTGACGAAAGTACAATAGATTGGATAAACAATTTTATGGACCTTCATGTATCTACTGGAAAAAATCAAAAGATTTGATATTAATTTCATTTGTGTGAAAACATTAGAGAAAGAAAAATGCATCTGAAAATATTTAATTATAGACTAACATGAGAACATCTAAAGCTTGTCAAAAATCAAACTACTTAGTCAAAATAAGCAAATCCAAATACAGAATTAGATCTTAAATCATATAATCATTACACTGCAGAAAACTTAGAGGAAATGTTGAAGGCAGTTTGGAGATTTTTTTTAGTCTACTAATTCCAAGGGCAGCAAATCTTTCACCAAAAACAATGGTGTCCAGTAAGAGTCAAGGATAGAATTCAAATGTAAAATATTGTCAGCCTTCCACAACATACATAGTAGTGATATCACCTGTCAGAGATGAACATGAGAAAGGAAGTGAAGTGAATGCAGCAAATTTACCAGTTAAGACTGATGGATGAGGTTAACAAAACAGACAGTGAATGACACAGAAAGAAACCAGTGTCACCATAAAGAAAAGAAGAATGAAAAGGGCAGATATGTGACTATGTCCTCTGAGAAGATGGCGATAATTTTAGTAACTTTAAATAATAAATGCAACAATATTTAAAATCATTAGGGTGAAGGAACAAATTAGTATACTATATTGCAAAGTTTTCAAAAAGCACTGTATTTGATAATAATAAGCCACAACAGACATATACAAAAAAAAAAAAAAAACCACACTATAATATGAAAGACAACTACTAAAACCACTAAAAGATCTAGACTTAGAAGCCTAAATTAATAAGAATAAAATCCTAAAAATTATTCAAGGCACCCACAGAAAGTCCAGGGTTCTGAGTTGAATACTTAAATAAACGGCAATATAGCCATGGTATGGAGTATGACACAACAGTGAAGAGGAAAGAAAAATGACTGCGTTTATCATGTGACTGGATGTGTTTATCCTGTGACTGGATGTTCAGAGACCATTGGGCCATTGGAGAAAATGTAAATTCCAAGAAACTGCTCTACTATTGCAGTTATGGTATATCTTTGAAGGAACACAATTGGAAAGATGGAGATTAAATTAGTTGTTGCCAGTGTTTTATAGAAGCTGAAGATTGAGAAAGAGGGAGCTGAAGATAGTTACAGAAGGAAGCCTAAAGAACTTTATTTATTTATTTATTTATTTATTCATTTATTTTTATTTGTGGTATATATATGCAAACTTCTACATTTAATAGGTTATATAGATTACTCTCTAAATACAAACATGTACAGCAATGTCAGGAAAATAAATAGAGAAGGTTGTATCAATGTTAATATACTGGTTGTGTCATTACTGTATAAGTTTTTTTTTTTTTTTTTGCAAGATGCTACATTTGATTGTAAAAAAACAAACAAACAATAATTTTTCATAATTTCTGCCTTGGACCATGTTTCATTCAGTAGCATGTTGTTCACCTTTCACGAGTTTGTAATCTTTCTGCTTTTTCTGAAATGCAGCCTTATTCTAGGGTGATCAGATAGGATGCAATGTGCTATTTCAATTTTTTTGTATCTGTTGATCCTTGCTTTGTGTCCCAGAATACGGTCAATTTTTGGAGAAAGTTTCATTAACTGCAGAGATGAAGACATTGCCTTTTATGTTTTTGTGAAATGTTCTGTAAATATTTGTTAGGTCCATTTGGTTTGTTACATTAGTTATCTCTGTTTCACTTTTACTTCTGGATTATCTGTCTATTAGTGAGAGTGGATAACGAAGTAATCCACTACCATTGTGTGAGAGTCTAAAGTGCTTTTGTCTGTAGTAGTGTTTGTATTATGAAGTTCGGTGCACAGACGCTAAGAGTTGCAATGTCTTGCTGGTGGATTTTTTTTTTTTTTTTTTAGTACATAGCTTCATTCCCTATTGGTTCCTTACTAGTTTTTGTTTGTGGTTTATTTTATCAACTGTTAAAATGGTTACACTGTTTAGCATTTTAAATTCATGTTTTTGGAATATTTTCCCATCTTTTAATGCTGAGATGATTTGTAAGATGTTTCTTCAGATACATCAGAAGGATGAATTATGTTTTCATATCCAATCTGTTTCTTTGTAACTTTTTATTGGAATGTGATACTATTAATGTTGAAATACCAGTGAACAGTATTTGTTGTGGTGTGAGTTTTACCCCTCTATTTTGGTTTACTTCTACAAGTCTGAGATTATATATTTCTTTTTTCCTCATGAGTGTGATTAATCTCTTCAAGTTCAAAGCACCTTTCAGATCCTTCTAGTACGTTTTGAAGAGCTGAATTTATAGGTAGATACTGCATAAATTGTTTTATTTCAGAATATCTTTCTTTTTCCATCTATTGTGATTAAAGCTTTTTGGGGGGTATAGTAGTCTTGACTGTAATCTGTGGTGTTTTGGCATTTGTAAAACATCTGCCCAGGTCTTTTTCAATTATTGTGTATCTGTTGAGAATTCAGCTGTTATCCTAATAGATCTGCCTTTATCTATTACTTGATTTTCTCCCCTACAGCTTTTAATAATCTTTGTTTTGTATACTAAGTGTTTTGAATATGTGCCTAGGAAACATTTTTTCTTGTCTTGTATCTTTGGTGTCCTGTATGCTTCTTTTATACCTTGATAGACTTCTCCTTCTTTAAGTTAATGAAATTTTCTTCTATAATTTTGTTGAAAGCATTTTCTATGCCTTTTGCCTTGATTTTTTTGCCTTCTTCTCTTTCTATTATTTTTAGATTTGGTCTTCTCAAAGTGTCCCAGAGTTTCTGTATGTTTTGTGCCTAGATTTTTTTTATTTAAAATTTTCTCTGACTGAGGTATCCAATTTTTTGTCTCATTTTCAATGCCTGAAATTCTCTCTACCCATCTCTTGTATTTTGCTGGGAAGCAAAATACTGTTCTATTTCCCTAAGTTTACATTGACAGTTTTTCCCTCATTTATATTTTCTTTATTGTTACTATTCACTTTAATATATTGAATAGCTTTCTTAATGAAACTATTCACCCTACTGTTTGTTTATGTTTTCATATATTTTATTAATGGATTTACTTGTATCTTCTTTAAGGTCCTTAAGCATATATACACACAATAGTTATTTTGAAGTCCTTGTCTTGTGCTTCAGCTGTATTCCCTTCCTCAGAACCCAATGTAGTAAGCTTTCTGGGCTCTAGTCATGATATATTTTCCTGAATGTTCTTATTTGTGTTTTTATGCTGAGTTTAGGCATCTAGATTTGGGATAATAGTAATTCTATTCAGTAGTGTCTGCTGCTACCTCTGGATCTATGTTCCAGCTATATATTGCCTGGTAAGGAATGCTTCTGAGTCCCTTCCAGGTGTGACAATTTGGAATCCTAGGTAGAACTTATTTCTGGATTTTGGAACCTAACATACAGGAATGGGAAAAGATTAAAATGGTAGGAGACTGAAAGTGTCTGCTAAAGTGAGGGAAGTCTGACATCTAGGGGGATCTGAATTGAGTATGTTCAGAAATAGAGTGTCTAGTGTGTTTTCAAATGACACAAGGGGATGGACTGAGGAAGGAAGGCTTTGGCCACCATGACCAGAAAGTTTCTAGGGGCAGCCCTTGTTAATGCTTATTATGGAACCCTAAACTTTATCCATGAGAATCTGAGAATACATTTAATCTATATGCAGACACTAAGAATTGTAATTCATTTCAGTCAAAGAAATGCTGTTGGAGGTCAGTGGTACATCTTATTTGGAGGAACGCTGAGTTGTCACACTAACCTTTGTTTCTCATCTTAATACAGTAAATGCACTTGTATCTGTGACTTCCTCCATTTCACAGCATTAGAAGATTACAGAAAGACTGTCAAAAATTATCTAAGCTAATTTTTACTGTATAAGAAGATAAAATAATAAGACTATTTGTTTTTTGTCTTTATCTTGAACATTTTTTTTTTATTTGCAGAGAGGTTTCAAGTGAACAAAAACAAAAAGGATCCATTATAGGCCATTGCAATAGGTGGTCTGAGTATATGTACATTAAGAACTATACTAACCAATGTATAGCATCATGTAATATAATCATAAAAACTAGGTTAATTGCAGTAGTTTTCCAATGCTATTTCCTGGTAGGATCACAATCAGTTAATTTAGCTAATTTAAAGTACACACTTCATTTTCCAAGGCCAATCAAGCACAGCAATTTTTCACTAATAGAAAATTAGCACCTTGAGAGAAAAACTGGTCACTAATTATAGAGTACTGTGCTTATAAAATTGCCTCCTTCACCATAATTAATCCAAACAATTAAGCATGTTAAGGAGAAAAGAGACCATCCTTGTTGTTAAAAATAGCACTTTAGAAGATTCTCTTTACTGGTTGTGACTGTTGGCTTATTATGCAAAAAAAAAAAAAGAAAAGAAAAGAAAAGGAAAGAAAACAAAAGAAAGAATGAAAGAAAAATAAACTTTTGTCAATTAAATATATCTAAAAACCTTTCTACAGTTTAGAAAGAAAACTTATTATTGTGAAGTTATTACCAGTACAACAAGAAATAAACACCATGTGTGTCTTTCTTTCCCTTCTTCCCCCCAAAAGATTTATTTGACAATTTTTCAGTATGAATAGTGGCTTTTTAGATAAAGTCAAATTAGAAATGAACTCCATGCCACGGATAATCTGTGAGAACATGGAAAACTGATTTAAACACTATGGGCCTCAATTTCCTCATTTGTGATTTAGTGCTATATAACCTACATAGAAGATTAAGCATGGCAGTGTGTATCTAAGTGTTTGGCATATTGTCTAGAACGTTGCACTAACATAATGCAAAGTAATGAGGGGGTTGGTTATTTATTTATAGAAGCTCCAGATTCCTGTATACATAGATTCAATTACCAATCGAGGATTAGCTAAATAAGCTACATCTAACACGTAAACAGAAAATATCTTTTCAAGAAAATATTAATCTTCTAAAAGTTTAAAGTACAAGGCTAGAGAGAGAGAGAGAGTTCAGCTGTGAAAAGCATTTGATGCCTTCTACCAGACCCATATTAGAATCCCAACATCTACCGAGCAGCTCGCACCTGTCTGTAATTACTGTTCTAGGAGATCTAACACCTACTTTTAGGATTCTTGCACACTAGGCATGTTTGTGCTGCACAGACATACATGTTAGCATCTCTATTTTTATATTTTAATTTTATATCTAGATATTGTATACACACACATATATATGTAGTACACACACACACACACACACACACACACGCACACGCACTTGCACAAACTCATATATACTTTTCTCAAACACTTAAACTAGAAGACATGGACCACCAGTCCTGACGGGGGTTCTTTACTGTGTGAAAACTTTTATGGAAACCTCTGTGTCCTTGAGTCAGAGTTAAGCATGATGCATGCTAATTCCTTACAGGAAAAAAAAAAAAAAGAATCTACCCAGAGTTACTTCTAAACCCAGGAACAGTGGCTTCCAATATATATAAATATCTGTTCATTAAAATTGTAGTTTAAGGGGTGAGAATCAAGATGACTAAGTTGAGAACAGAACACTTTTCAGAGCTAGCCATAAGCACCCTTGTAAAGTAGATTGAGTCATCTTGACCATATTTGCTTCCTTCCTGATAATTCTCTCCACCTGAGCCATATTACTTAGTGTTCCAGTAGGCTGTGCTTTCTTAACTGTA
Organism: Rhabdomys pumilio; assembly: GCA_030674055.1. Classification (NCBI taxonomy): domain Eukaryota; kingdom Metazoa; phylum Chordata; class Mammalia; order Rodentia; family Muridae; genus Rhabdomys; species Rhabdomys pumilio. Next base: position 1,669,539 of record JANHMN010000003.1, on the reverse strand, counting down.
ACTAATTAGAAAAGCAAGATAGTTCCCTTTAAAATGTCTACTGGCCAACACCATCATCTTCTTAGAGTATCAGGAGGATTTTTGCTGACATAGATTCTTTATTTCCAAAGACAAACATTTCCATAATGGCATGTTAGTATTATTATTTGTTAAAATTCTAGAACATAAAGTTCCAATAATGATCTCTTTCCTCCTACCTCCCTACTTCCCTGCCTCCATTCATCCCCCCTCTCTCTAGCTCTCTCTTTGCCTACTTCTGCTCTCTCTTTCTCTATGTGTGTGTGGGAGGGTGAAGGTATATATTTGCTTGTGGGAATCATATGGTGGTCAAAGGTCAATGTCTTCTTAAGTCACTGCCACCTTACTTTTTGGGACAGACTTTCACAGAATTTTAGAATGCTTAAACTACTTGGCCAGCGAGTACTGGGCATCCTCCGTCTCTGCCATGTATCTCCAGTGAGCAGTGTTCAGACTCAACTCAGACCTTTTTGACTGTGAGTGCTGGAAGTCAATCTCAGGTCCTCATGCATATATGGCAAATACTTTACAGACTGAGCTATATCTTTGGCCCTTAATGCTAAGTTTCATAAGAAAATCTGTTATAAGTTAACAGAAGAGGATAACATAATTCCTAAATCATTCTCTGTGGGGGGACTCGCCCAAATAGTTCAGGGATCTCCACAGTTACTTAGCAGCATAACTACAGAAAGTATCTCCACCTTCTAGGCTTGAAACCACTGATATGTATAGAGAAGAATCTTAAGAGGTAAACTGGGCAGCTCTCATTTGCTACTCTCTATCTTGGTGATAAAACGAAGCTATTTCTTAGGAAATACAAATGGAGCATAGACCAATGTTCCTTTCTGGGGACAGGAAGTACTTGTTTCTAAACACAATAATTGGCTTCACCAAGGGCTTTGCATTATATTTATTGTCATTATTATTGTTGCTGTTGATATTATTATTGTTGCTATTGTTATTATTATCACATAATCCTGATGAAACTTCATCTTCCCACTGAGCTGGTCTCACTGTAAGACTATGGATTCTCATAATCTTATAAAAGCTGGAAAGAAGCTGGGCTGTGATGGTAATTGCCTTTAATCCCAGAACTCAGGCGGCTAAGGCAGGTGAATGACTGAGTTCAAGACCAGCCTAGTCTACAAAGTGGGTTCTAGGAAAGCCAGTACTTCAAAGAGAAACCCTGTCTTGAAAAACCAATAAATAACTAAACAAACAAACAAAAAGACTGGGCATAAGAACAGAATTTCCAGTGTGGAATCCTAACATAGTCCCAAACCTACTCCAGCTTTTTGCAGTACCAAATGTTCACCTAATAGAATAATGAGGGATAACTCTAAGTATAGTAAGTGTATGGATGCAACTGAGGTGCTGTGAAGTCAGAGCAGAATTTTTACGTTAGTAGAGTCAGAGGAAAATGAATAACCTGTGTTAGTCTACACCTTCCTTAGCTAGCTTCTTAACTTTCACAGTAACACAGGCTTTAAGTGGTCTCCATTCAAGTGAGTAACATGAATGATTTAATCAGGACTACTTCATATTTAACAGATATTTTTCTGCAGAAGTGCCTATTATTGCAAAGAAAATAAGGAAAGAGACACTTGGTGATTGGTGTGAAAAAGAATAAACTTCTGGTTATTTGCATAGAGGTTGAAAATTACCTCCTTGGAAGTCTGAATTAATAAAAGAGATTGGATAACTATCAAGTGATAAATCTAAATTTTAAAAGTGCATAGTTATATATTTGTACTTTTATGAACAATTCAATTATCTTTTAAAATTATTTTTTAACTATCATTTTCAATTATTTTTTACTCCCTAAGAAAGGTCTGTGTAAACTTGTTATATTACTAAATGACAAAAAATTAGCTATAATAATTTAGTTTTAAAATACTTTTCTCAGAAAAATGTGATTGGGTACTTTTTAATAAATGAGTTATGTGAAGTCACAATACATAATTTAGAAACTGGTTTAAATTTTTGATATTCATCAATGAGGGTGATATATTGGTAAATATTTTATGAATTCATCAGTTTAATAAAAGCCTATCTGAAAAGCATCAATATCTTCCTGTTTCTTCATATGGAATGCTTCATTATGACCATAACAGATGTCTGTCCTGTTAGTATATTTCATGAAAAAATGTTTTTTTTCCTTTTATGTTTCATTATGAAAATGATTATTTGTAAGAAAATAACATTTGATTGATTTTTAACAATATATCACATGATTGACATGATTCCTAAGTTACATGGTTTAATTTTGTGTGTGTGTGATTTTTAACAAAGAGAAATCTTAGGACTTCAGTGGTGACTTAGTAAGTAAAGTGGTTGCTGTACAAACATAAAGATTACAGTTCAGATCCATAGTAGTCGGATAAAAAAATCCAGGCAGGTGTAATGGCTCCCCTATGCTGCAGTTGTCTGGAGGTGGAGAGAGGATCGTTGGGTAAGTTGGCTAGCTAGGCTAACTGAATGGATTGCTCACTCAATGGTTAGTGAGAAACTCTGCTTCAGTAAAATAGCACTGGATACCGACTTTAGATACTAATAACCCATATTGTGTGAACATGTGCATGCACACACATGTGAGCACACCCACATATCTCACTGTCATAGGAAAAGAATCAATCAATCAAAACAACACTCAAAAAAGAAAACTAACCATGATATTGTTTCACTAATTAACGTGGCATCCATCTTACAGTACAACACACTTTCCCAATGATCTCTCTGAGCATAGACAGAGATGCATTTTACATCCAGGTATAATTGTTGGCTAGCTTCTTTATTTTTTAAAAAAGAAAACTATTTCTCACAGCATCTCTGAGATGAACTATAGTCCAGATTTCTGGTATTCTATTCAGCTCAGACTTTCAGGTCTTCCTATAATGAGTGTCTTGGGGGCATTTTATGGTATAGTCACTTAACAGAAAGAAGAATTCTCATTATATCTCGGAAGCAGGAACCATTCTGATTGGGAGAAACAACAGATTGAATGAAAGGGCTGAACTGAAGTTTTAAAAGTTTCTGCTTTTATTTCTGGTAGAAATTTGCTTCTTAGTTATGAAGTAAAATAAAAAAGCATTATATATTAAGAGAATGCCATCAAGGGGACTGGTTATCAGATTGATTTCTCCCAGAGCACATGCAAAATCCACCAAAAGCTCTAAATAAGTATGCATACAGAGAGGAAATCCTTTCCAAATTTAAAAGGATGATTACATCGGATCCTTTTATACAAAGGAAAGGACTTGAGTGTCAAACAGACAAATAAGACAATCAGTCTCCTAATGTTGATACTGTTATTGCTCCACATGGAAGATGAGCACATAGTATGCAAGAAGAAAAATAACTGAAGTAGCATGTATCCAGCATACAACCAAGAGTTGGTCTCTGATCATTTGTCTTCCCCAAACGAGATGCCCAGAACTGTGAAGAGTTTGTTATTACTCTCATGTCTTTAGTGCTTAAAGACCTTTGGATACAGTTAGGTGTTCTACAAGCTTGTAGTATAAAATGAAAATGATGTGAATCCATTCCCCCATCACGGCTTTGAGGGGAGATCTATATGATACTCTTTCTCTGCATTTTATCATCCTAGAAGTCAGTATTTTTTATGTCAGGTTTCTAAGATTTGATGCTTATATGAAATTTACCAAATGCATAATGTATTTAAGTAACACTGTGGTAGTACAACATATTTCCATAAATTTAGGTGTAAAAGTGTTTCTCCCTCCAAACATTAGTACCTATTGCAAATGTCTCTATATTTTGTAACTCTTACTTGTTGCTATTTTACTTGATTTATTTTTTTAAGGATAGGAAACATCAGTGCTATGGAGTTTAAAAGAACACAGGACCCATAATACCTTCTGTGAGCATGAGCTTCATTTCTGAGGGTTACTAAGCACGTTAGTAAAACCTGGCCAAAAAAAAAAAAAAAAAAAAGACATCATAGAAGCAACTGGAACCCATTCTACAGGCTGTGAAGAATCAATTTGTCTAACATGATGATACTAATTGCCAATTATTTGTAAACTGACACACTACATGACTCATTGATTAACAATATCTGACATACTACACAATGAGAAACATAGACCACCAATTCCAAAGGCCACTGAAAGACTGGCTAATTTTTGAAAATATTTGGAAACATCCATGATATACTTCAGTTATGAATCAATTCCACCTGCCAATTCCAATTTCTTATTTTGGGTGTTTTCTTAATAGACTATCCAGTAGTAAATCAAAAAGACTGGAAAAGGTTTCAGCGATTTCAACACTGGAAAAGGCATACCAATGTTGCTGAGGAAATAAAAATAACTTCAGTCAGGTAAAAATTTAAAAATAAACAGTATAAAAATAGGGAACCCATCTCCTAAGAATGAGAATGATACTAAGAATATCTAATTGCTGAAAGCAAAAGATAATTGTAAATAGGGGAAATTAAGAACACAGAGACAGCCAATAAGTCTATAAGGTTCCATAAATTAAGTTGGCATTAAAATTATAATGAGAAACAGGAAGTATGGAGAGATAATTAGACTATCTGAGCACACGTGACCCTTATTATATGTCAGAACTACAAAACTTCAAAGTCAAACATAAAAATATCAGATATAAAACCCAGTTGATGGAACACTTCAGAGCTTTCAGAATAGATGGCTGCAATAATTTCCATATCAAGAACAAATCTTTAAATGATTAAACTGTATTTTTATTTGTATTACTTTGGAGGGACAGCAGAATAATCAAATTTCCTTCTTGTTATTTCTATGTCTTCTCTTATACTGTAAAAATGACTCTATGAGTGTCTCCAGGCACATTCTTTTAACCTGGTTTTCAGTATGTGAAAAATTAATTAGTTAATTAATTAATTTTTAAAAAGGCAATGCATAAATAAAATAATCTGTGAGTCAGTAAAAAAAGCTTTGTTTTTTAATCATGGGCATACCATTTGGTAAAACTCCTGTATACTGATTGAACTATGATAGTTCCTTATACTAAAGAAATATTTTTTCAGAACTGAAGTGATTGTTTTTCTGGATTCTTGCCTTCCTTCCTCTTGACGCTGATTCATGGAAAGCCTGTCTACAAGCAGGTACTATAGTCCATTCATTAACAACAGGGCATAAAAACCCTGTCTCCTCAGATACCTATAAGAAAGGACCCTACCATCCTATCCCAGGTAGCAGGACACTCCTCTGGATCCCCACAGTGCTTCTGTTTGCCTAAGGAATAATATCTCCTCCAACAGTTTTTACCCAAAAGTACAATCTGCCTCAGTGGTGATTTACTCACAAGTGTGAAACTGTTCACAACTCACTATTATAAAATCAAAATGACATTCCATCTGAGATATTTTGTAATTTCTTAAAGAAATATCCACATATATGGTAGGTCAAGGGCCAAGTGCTGAGTTGGAGTTATTTCTTCAAACAAAATTTCAACACCATGTCTACTGAGAAAGGTAAAGGTCTTGTCTTCTGTGATAAAACTCACATCTGAAAATAGTAATAGAAGTTTTGTTTGAATTACTAAGAAAGAAGAAAATCTCCCCCTTAATATAAGTTGGGGGTAAAACCACCCTAACTGAGGACACCGTACTATGAAAACAGGACTTTGAGGCATTGAGGCAGGAATTGACCTGGAACCCTTTTCCAATAAACAACAGTAATAATTAAAGAAGTCATAAATTTGAGAAAGAGACAAAATTTATAGGATGAGTTAGGGGACGGTGGTGAAAGGTAGTATAATGGTACTGATGTGTAAGATTTCAAGACATTTAAAAAGATGGATAACACAGAGTTGGTCATTTTACTAAGAAAACAAGGAAAAACATTTTCTTTAAATGCATATTATTGGCTTGTATGTGTCATAACTTAAACGAATTAAGGTCACAATGAAATCTTGGATTAGCTAAGGGGTGCTGGCCAAGGTTCCAGCAATGCAACAGTAAACAGCCTCAAATCTCTGCCCATGTGGAATTAATGTGACACTAGTAAAGACATAAATTCAGTAAATTGTAACGAGTTTCCACCACGATATGTCATAGGGAATGAGCAGAAGCCTATGAAGAAGCATATCCATGAGGGTTTTTTTTTTCATTGTTGTTTGTTTTTGTTGTTGTTATTGTTGTTGTTTTTATAAATAGGCCCCGTGAGACCAGGACACTAAATGAAGATCTGAAGGAGTTGAAGGACCAAACCTCATGAGGTAGAAGTGTACTGGGCGAGTTCCTGGAAGAGCAGACATGGTCATTTACAATAGTATAACAGAATAAAAAGATTCTTAAGAGTGGGTCAAAGAAAACTGAAAGATGGAAGGGTGGGACTTTAGTTGTCAAAACGTAAAGTATTTAACAACTGCTTTTGTAGTCAGCATGAGGACATGCCACTGAAGTTACTTTCTGCTACAGTGGAAATTATTGACATTGCAGTCCTTCTCATACTTCATCATTAAGGACTTTCACAGGATTTTCACTTTCATGGGATTTTTGAAGCAATGATAGTATCTGACTTACATTTTAACAGGCTTTTATTTACTAACATATTGAAAATGGACTAGGGGACTAACGGGAGAAGCAAAGCATCTTGTGGTTGGTTACGGAAACACTCTAGGTGAAAAATGTTATCGCTGGTAAACAGGATCCTCAGGATAGTGAGACACATGTTCAGAGTACTCTCCTGCATGTGCGTGCATGTAGGTGTGTGTATGTCTGTGTGTGTGCATGTAGGTGTTGAAGAGAAAGCCAATAGTGTGAGTTAGATGATGGCATGGACATTGAGAAAAATAAAGGAAATAAACACAGGATCATTCTGCTTATTTTAGCCCTAGACGTCAGAAGGCGGGAACCAGTTGGTGGTAAGGTTGTAATACTATAGAGGAAGTAGCTCACAGATAACATGAAATTTGATTTTAGAGATGCTATGGACATTTTTAGGGAACTGAGAACAAATCCAAAACAAAACCCAACATGTCTTCTCCACAAATTCCATTTTCAAAGAATGTCTCAAAATCTTATAGCACTTCAAGTTTATTCACTTACACATTTTGTGTAATATTTAATTATCATGCAAACATTCTAGTCACATACAACTAAGTGAATTTTGATTGTGTATGAATAACAGCATTTTTAAAAGATAAGTATGTTTGAAATAAGTAGTCTCCTTAATGTCAAAGTAACGACTTTATGTAACATAAAATACAGAATACTCCCGAATTTCCAGCTTGTCTCACTAAGGAGACAGTTGCAGTGCCTGCTGAGAACGTGATTTCTTCCTTCTGCGGTGACTTTAGGAAGTGACAGTGTTGGTTCTTAATAACCTCAAAAATCATACATGAAAAAAAAAATTCTTAGGTTTGAGCCAAATAAAATCATTAAATATCTTACAGAAAGACTTAGTTAAATGTAACTGAGTTTTATTTTATCTTATTACCTGACTTGTCTTCCAAAAATACACAAGTTTGCAGGGGATGGTGGTTGGATGAGGTGGGAGTGGGTAGGTGGGTTAGGGAGTTGGATGGGGGTGGTGGGGAGTGCTTTCTTAGAAGCAAACAGCAGGAGAAGGGAGTGAAGAACTCTTGGAGGAGGACCTGGAAGGGGGGCAACCTTAGGAATGTAAATAAGTTAAACAATAAAAAAGAACAAATTTATCTCATCTACCAATTAATGTAGATATTCCTTGGAAACCTGTTAGACACCAGAGCCAGGGAATCAGATAGGCTATTTTCACTTCCCCTTTGCCCCTCCGATTCTAAACCCACACTCTTATTCCTTGCTCTGTAGAATACTACCTGTTGCAGCCTCCCCTTTCTCTCTGCCTTATTTCCAGCAGAAAACACAGATATCCTATAGCCTTTTCCATCACCTTCTTCACCTATCTCTGCCACCAACTCCAACAAGCACTTCTCAGAAACCTGCAACTCAGGCTTGTCAGGAAACGAGTGAGGTAGGTGATCTTCCTTTTACCTTATCTTCTCCAATTATAATCTACCAAACTGGCTCCCAGTTTATAGCAGACCACTGACTATGGTCTTGCCTTCCTCTCTGTCCTCATTCCAAAAAGTCTATCTAGGTCTTGATTGCACACCAAAACTTTCTACCTCCTAAGAACCATCTCAGTCTCCTCACTTCTAGCCCATCCCTATACCTTAGTGTCAGTTCCTAATGCAGAGAAACACATTCTTCATGTGATCCTCAGTGGTCAAATCTGGTAGAATATCAGAAACACTACCAGACAACCTATAGATGCCACATGTCCTAAGAACCTGCGAAGGTAACAGAAACCAAGGAACTCAGCATACACACACACACACACACACGCACGCATGCACGCACGCGCGCGCGCGCAAACACACACACACATGCGCACACACACACACACACACATACACACACACACACACATACAAACAAAATCAATAAACCAAACAAACCCCCACAAGACTAGATATCAGCACCAGAAATTATGATCATCCAGGACCCAGATACTTAGATGCCAGTGTAAAAACACAATCAATAACAGCCAGGAAAATGTCTCCTCTAGATCCTAGCAACCCTAAGAAATGAAACATAACTAAAGCATAAAAAAGCCTTCAAGAAAGTTGTTGTGTATATGCTCATGGACTTTTAAAAGGATATAAATAAATCCAATAATAAACTCTATTAAAATAAAAAGGGTCGAATGAAATGAAGAAAGTTGTTCAAGACATAAAAGTTTGAAATGGAAACACTAAAGGAAACCCAATCACAGGGAAAACTGGAAAGGGAAAATATAGGAACTCAAGAATTATACTCAGAGGCAAGCTAACCAACAAAATAAAACTGTGCACTATAGGCAAGATAGAAGAAATGTATAACTCATTTAAAGAAAATGCGAAATGTAAAAATTCCAGGCACAAAACATTCAGGAAATCGAAGAACTATAAAAAGACCAAATCTATAAGTAGTAGGAAATATTGGTAAGAGACAAAACTCAGGCCAAAGACACAGAAAATATTTTCAACAAAATCACAAAACAAAAGTTCTCCAACCTACAGAAGAAGAGGCCTGTCATGATACTAGAAACATACGGAAGACCAAATAGGCTGAACCAGAGAAGAAATTCCCCACACCAAATAATAATCAAAATACAAAACATGCAAGACAAAGAGTGTTAAAAGCTGTAAGGGGAAAAGGCCAAATAACGTTTTATTGGTTATTTTACTTATTTACATTCCAAATGTTATCCTCCTTCCCAGTTCCCCTCTGCAAACTCCCTATCCCATCTTCTCTCTCCCTGCTTCTATGAGGGCGCTCCCACACCCAACCATCCACTCTGTTTTTTATTAAATATTTTATTTACATTTCAGATGTTATCCCTTTTCCCCATTTCCACAGCACCCAGAAACCTCCTATACCATCTTCCCTCCTCTTGTTTCTATGAGAGTGTGCCTCCACCCACCCTCCCACTCCCACCTCCCTGCCTTCGAATTCCCCCACACTGGGGCATCCAGTCTTCACAGGACCAAGGATCTCCTTTCCTACCTATGCCCTACAAGGCCATCCTACATATACAGCTGGAGCCATGGGTCCCTCCCTATGTGCTCCCAGGCTGGTGGTTTAGACCCTTGGAGCTCTGGTTGGTTGTTATTGTTGCTCTCCCCATGGGGGCTGCAAACCCTTTTAGCTCATGAATCTCATGAAGAAGGAAGATCAAAGTGTGGGTGCTTAGGTCCTTCTCAGAAGGATTAGCAAAATCCTCATGGGAGCAAATATGCAGACAAAGTGTGGGACAGAAACTGAAGGAGAAGCCATCTGAAGACTGTTCCACCTGGGTATCTATCCCATGTGCAGTCACCTGGCAAACGCTGATGTGGATGCCAGGAAGTGCATGCTGACAGGAGCCTAATATAGCTGTCTCCTTAGAGACCTGCCAAAGCCTGAAATATACAGAGGTGGATGCTCACAGCTAACCATTGATCTGATCATGGGGTTCCCAATGAAAAAGTTAGAAAAAAGACTGAAGGAGCTGAAAGGGTTTGTGGCACCCATCCACTCTTCCTTCACTGTCCTAGCATTTCCTTACAAGGAGGCATCAAGCCTCCCCAGAACCAAGGGCCTCCCCTCCTACTGATGCCAGATGAGGCCATTCTCTGCTACATATGCAGCTGGAAGCAAAGGTCCCTCCATGTGTACTTTTTGGTTGGTAGTTTAGTCCTTTGGAGCTCTGGGGGGGTCTGGTTGATTGACATTGTTCTTCCTATGGGGTCGCAAACCCCTTCAGCTCCTTCAGACCTTTCCCTAACTCCTCCATTGGGGTCCTTGTACTCAGTCTGATGGAAGTTTGACTTTGAGCATCTGCATCTGCATTGGTTGGGCTCTAGCAGAGCTTCTCAGAAGAGAGCCATACCAAGTTTCTGTCAGCAAGCACTTCTTGGCATCAGCAATAGTGTCTGGGCTTGGTGTCTGCAGATGGCTTGGACTTTCCTTCAGTCTCTGCTCCACTCTTTATCCCTATTAGAATATTAGGCTTTACAATGAAGACTTTAAAAGCCAGAAGGGCCTGAACAGATGTTATACCAACTCTAAGAGACCACAAATTACAAAGCAAAGCATTCAATCACAATAGGTGGAGAAAAAAGACATTTCACAACAAAACCAGGTTCAAGAAGCATTTATCTATAACTCCAGTTCTACAAAAGGTGCTAGAAGGAAAACTTTAATCTGAAAAATATAACCAATGCAAGAAAAAAATAACAAGGAGTAAATTATCAGACCAGTAAGTGAAAAGACAGGGGAAAAACCTGCACCACCACAACAAAATAACATAATCAAAAAACACTGCTCACTGTGAACACTTATCATTGGTCTCAATCCACCAAGAAAAAGGTGTAGACTAACAGATTGAATCAGAAAACAGAATTCATCTTTTTATTGCACCCAGAAACCAGACCTTAACATCACTGATAGACATCATCCCAGAGTAAAACGATGAAAAAACTATTCTAAGAAAGTTGACCCAAGAAGTAAACTGGTGTAGATACTTTCATGTCTCACAAAATAAACTACAAACAAAAACTAAATAGAAGAGATAGGGGAGGGCTATATACTCAACAAGAGACAAATTTATCAAGAGATAGTGGCTGATTTCAATACCCCATTATTCCAATAGAGAGGGCATCCAGACAAAAACTTAATAAAAAAAATTCTGGAGCTAAATAATGTCATAAATCAAGTGGACATAAGAGGTATTTACAGAACATTTTACCCACATGCATACAAATTGTCCTTCTTCTCAGAAGCTCATGGAGATTTCTCCAAACTTGACACAAAGTACATCTTAAAAGACACAAAAAATTGAAATAACACTCTGTATTCTATCTGATCAACTTGGATTAAAGCTATCAGTCACAAAAGAAACAACAGAAATCATACAAACTCATAGAAACTGAATAGTCAGTACTGAATGAAAAATGGGGTAGGGTAGAAATTATGAAAGAAATTAAAGATGGGTTTAGAAATTAATGGGAATAAATATACAACATACACAAACTTATGGGACTCAATGAAGGGGGTTCTAAAAGTCAAATTTACGGTACTAAGCGCCTACATAAAAATTGGATAGATCTCATATTAGTAACTCAATTGCATGAGACATGAAAGCTCTAGAACAAAAGGGAAAAATGGAATCCAATAGGAGTGGATAGTAAGAAAAAAATTCAAACTAAGGACTGAAATAAGTAAAATAGAAACACAATTACAGTACAAAGAATTAATAAATAAATTAAACCAACTCTTCAATTAAAAAGCTATCATATGTATAACCACAGAAGTTAGGCATATAGTACAGGAATAGAAGGGGCAGATGGGAAGAGAAAATAGAAGAGTTATGGGTGCATGAGGAAGAGTGGTACAGGAATAGGAGAATTAAACAGGAAGAGGAAGAAAAGATAGGCCAGTTGAAGAAATTTGGGGAGCGGCAGTTAATTTAGAGGCTATTTGAGAGCCATATGAAATCTAATACAGTACATGCTTCTTGAAATAGGTACATGGAGTACACATGGCGGGACCCATGGTTCCAGCTGCATATGTAGTAGAGGATGGCTTTATCTGAAATCAATGGGAGGAGAGACCCTTTGTCCTGTGAAGACTTGATGCCCCATTGTAGGAGAATGCCAGGGTGGTGAGGTAGGAGTTGGTAGGTGGGTGGGGGAGCATCCTCATAGAAGAAGAAGGAAGGGGGATAGGGGTTTTCAGAGGGGAAACTTGGAAAGGGGATAACATTTGAAATATAAATAAATAAAATATTATCCAATAAAAAGTTTAAAATATACGTAAATGTATGAAGGCAATCTAAATGATATTGGTCCAACATTTCTCATCCCTAAATGAAGCTTCCTATATGTAGAATCGTGTGTCTTCACATCTATGTATGTTTATTGTGCCTTTTCTTTGTCTCTTTTTTTTTCTGTTGTTTGGTTGTTTTGTCCAATTTAAGCTTGTTTGGTTTTTTTATATCTTATCTTATTTTATTATTTTTTTTTGATGCCTGCTTATTTTCTAAGTAGAGACAGAAAGGATTTTGATTCAGATGGGAGGTGAGGGGATCTTAGAGGAGCTAAGGGAAAGAAGTTATATTCAGAATATATTGTATAAAAATGTTATCAATGAAAGAAAAATAGAAGTAAAAAATACACACACATGTGTATGTGTTCAGAGTTAATCTTCTCTGAACCAAAACTTTACCCCCTGCTAAATATTTGATGGCCTCATCTTCTTATTTTAATGTAGTTTCTATTTTTAAGAAAGTAGCCACTAAATGAGAAATGTTGCACAGATTTAATAGGCTGCATAAGGGAAGAAAGGCAAACATTAAGATAATGATTGAACACATAAACACACACACACACACACACACACTCAAACATACAAAAGAAAACTGGAAGTTTGGGAAAATACTAGCTCTTCAGTGAGGTTGAATATTTTTATCTTACTTAATGTTTCCTCTTGAAATTATTTTCAATTATATTTATGTAAATAAATATATATGATTCTTATAATCCTAATTTCTGAACTTGAACTCTTGCCTAATCCAATTGTTTTCTATAAAGAAGTGAAAGTTATGCCATGTCTAAGGTTATTTTTCTCAGTACACACTGTTTTACTTCTTCACACACTTTTGAAGGATTGTAAAGCGATCAGATGCTAAGTAACATCTTAGTGAAGTGAATTATGCAATTATATATTTCCCTTTGTTTCAAACATACAAATATTAGGAAAAAATGAGGCATTCCTGCCAGGGGGGGGGGAGGGAGAAGAATAATCTCTTTAAATAAAGCTCTCATTCACTTTAAATATGTTTCACTAGAAAGCATGTTTTCAAATGTAGCCCATCCAACACCTACAAACTCAATGGATAACCTGTATAAAACAAATACAGTTGACAGAACTGTACTCTTACCAAAAATATTTGCTCTTTAATGTTTAATTCTCTGTTAGAATAAATTACTAAGTACATTAAGCTTATCAAACGTTTACTCGAGATTGCTAATATTACATCCTTGTCACATTTCTAAGAAAAGAAATAAAAGCATTTCCCTTTGGAGTCTTTAACCAATAGAGAGTCCATATTTGAATTCTCTGTGTTCCTAGTACCTTCGGGCTTTTGTCTCTCCATCATATGACTTTGAATTTGCCCCTGATTGAAGACTGTCTTGTGATTCTCTCCAATGAGTCTGTCTGATTGTGTGACTGTCTCTGTGTCTACCAAAGGGCTTTGCTTGCTTTACCTGCCAGCATAGAAAATATCTAATGGAGAAGGAATGAGGAATATTTTACAGAAATCTTTATCAGGGTTTTACAAGTGAATAAGGCACTGGCTTCAACATACCCCAACTGACCAGATAACAAACAACACTAAGAATATCATTGTGTTTTAATCAATGTCCAAACTTATGCACAAAATTTACAGTGGATATTCATTTTAGGAGACTGTCTTCAACAACTGTATTTGTTGCATTCAGCAAATGATACAAACACATTGTTCTGTGTCAGGGCATGTAAGAGTACATAAGATTACAGCTATGCATTATCATAGATTGCAAAAGTTGATTACATGGGAAATCCAAGGCAATTGAGTTTGTTGTTACATTGTTCAGAGAAAATTGAACAAACAGGCTGAGCACACACTAGGATAGCATTCTTAAATCTTCAGTCACCTCAAGGTATATTATTAATTCTATGAAGTCCTGCAAAACTCTCAGTCTCTTAGAATGTAAGAGTTATGTTTTATCATAATGCTTTGCCACAAAGAACTCCGTCAAGAGATCAAATAGTAAATGATGAATAATGGAGTAAAAACAATATATAATAGAAATAGTTAATAAATTTAAGCCAAATAATAAAGTGTCTGGCACTTTTGCAAAACTTGTATAATTTTATTTTAGATATTATTGGAACCTTAAAGACAAAGAATATGTATGCTTAGCTTTATCTTCAAATGTATTTTGTTTATTATAAAAATTTGCAACTAAAAAACATCATGCAATCACACGAAGTCTAAAACAAAATTAGATCAGGAATAAGACAATGGCTTGAACCTGTGATATGTCAATCAGTTATATAGATATTGAGATTTTTCAAAGTCATTGAGGATTGGGTCATGCTAAAGATGTTTTTTAACTTCAATTTAAGGTTCTATATAGGTCTATTTTATTCACAAAATAATAATGTCATAATCAACAATTCCAAAAACATAAAAAACAGAAAAATTTGCATGGAGATCTGAAACTGAATCAAATAATGACAAATACCTTCTACATTGTCAACACTTGCCAACTCTTGCTCTAAAATGCAGTTTATTATAGATACAAAAATTTGGTTTCTAAATAATTTTCATTTCTACAGTAACATTTGTACTCCTTTGAACAATAGGTCCAAATTGAGCATTTCACTACTCAAAACTTAAATTTTATGTCTTTATCTACAGTCTAGGTGGATTAATTCCCATACTTTTTCAATAACAAACTTCATAACAGTGTGTGTGGGATTAAGTAACCTTTGAATTTTTATGAACTAAAATCTTGTATGCATGAAAACTCTTCTCTAGACTGTAAAGTCAGTCAATGAGCCAATAATGCTGCAAAGGCAAGGCTTGCTTCTCTTTCTATTTGTCCATCCAATAGGAAGTGGTGCACAATGACAAGTCATTAGACTAACATATTGGAAGCTGTTTTCCTCAGATAAAAACAGGAAAGTCCATTTGTTCCATGTGTGCCTTTTATTGCAGCAGCCTCACAGGTTCAAAGAGCACTGCTATTTCAGGCTCATGGTACACATAGCAGGTCTAAATCAGAATGCCTATGGCCTGCTAATATCAAGTATCAATATTGTATGCACTAAAAGTTGAATTAGCAAATGCTGTGACTTGGGTTTGGTCATTTTACTCTGTCTGTTGATAATCTTTCTGGAATACCATCATGGCTCATGGCAACTGTTCAAGGAATATTTAATATATATGTACTCCATGAAAGGAACAAAAGGATAACATGAACCAAACCAACTAGGCAGATTTTAGTAAAGTGGCAGATATACAGTCTCTTAGCAGACTTTCTTACTAAGACATCCTTAAAGGACCATTGGTATGATGATAAACCTAAAGTTGTATGTGGAAATAGAAATAGCCCTCTATGGTTCTAAAGGTTTCTTTGTGGGATGACTCATACCTGTTTTTCTTGTAGCCTAAAATAATTATCCTTTCATGATCTATATTGTCTGTTCTGTTCCCTTGGGAATGTTACAGAAACCTTAAATGCTTGATTGAACCATGTGACCTGCATATCCATATTAAAGAGAATAATTTACATAATTTTTCTCTTTAGGGATATGAAAATTTTAATAGCTGTAGTGAGCATTTTCTATGATATGGCTTATGGAATGTTTCTGCCTACACAAATGCAAACTATTTTCTGAAAAAAAAAAAGCATGCATACTCATTTCAGCAACTTGCTTAAAAATTTTTACTTAGTATCTTCATAATATTTTAACATAGTGCTCTCTGTTTTAGATAGCATGGATTGAAGTTACTACTTTCATTATGCACAACAGATGATAATGTATGAAAATCATTAAGCCACTTCCTTGGGTATCCTTCAAGCGTTTTCTACATGTTACCTTTACAATACTGAAGAACATATTGATATGTTGGCTTTTTATAAAACAGTGCAAATAAATTGAGTATGTCATTACTGATGCTTTATTCTATTTTTAAAGAGGCACTACTTCATATTCCTTAGAGTGTATGTTGTACTATTATCTTATTTAGTATTCAACAAATTGTGTCACCAAGAACATGGTAAGAAGTGTTCTTTGTTTCTAAGCCAGTTTTGGAAGGAGCCATTTTTGAAACAACTGAAAGAAGGATATAAACAATGGAACAAAGTGAAAAAATAATTTGGAATTTGGCATAGGGCTCAAGGGTAAAGCACCTGCCTTATACACTCAGGACTGGGGTCCATGCCCATCATTATTTTTAAAAAGTACAGAACAATTATCTACTGGACTATTCAAAACTGAAGTGGTATCTCTTTGAAGTTCACAAATGTCAAATATTGAGACAATTTTTAAAGGCAAACTGTAGGATTCAAAGCAAAGAGTAGACTCCATCAAGACCGTCTAGTCTGAAAGAACACTGGCACGCTTATTCACTAGATCATGCACCATAAGCACTGTTACATGATGTAAAACACTACAAGGAGGAAAGTGTGCCTAAACAAATTTTATAAATTTGAATAAATATTCTTTAACTAAGCAGCTTTCAACCCATGGCTAGAAAATCAAAAGGCATCATTGGTTCAATTTGTTCATTCATTTTATAAATGTTCCATATCATCTAGCCAAATTCAGTTACTTATGTGAAGAGGAGCAGATGCTTGGCTGAGCCAAATGTGAAATTAGGAGAGAGTGAGGATAATACTAGTTATTTTTATATGTAACACTAACTTTACAATAGGAGAAGGATGCTGGCCATGCTGGGTGACTTCTGAAGCTTGTAGTGTTCCTAAAACTGTCAATAAATGGTTCCTATCAAGAGTATGAAGTGGCCTGTCTGCACTTACATTATTCTTACTTTATTCCAATGACTCCTAGTGCCAGATGCATGTTTATAACAGAATCTATGTCAAATAGACAACAACAATAACTGGTGCATCAGTTCTTCTCAAATAGTATTGCCCTGGCTTTTAATTCTCATTTCATTCCAATCTCTGACACGAGGTAGGACAATCAATCACTATTACTCTGCACCCAACTGAAGGTTGTCATTCTTACTTTAAGAATAAAGCAGTTTTTAAAAACTCATTATCTTTGTAATTTTGTAAGTGATTTTGTTACTTACCAAATTTATTGATTCAACTTTGAAATTTGAGGCTGCGTAATTATAACTGGATTTTAGTTTTTTGAAGTTTTTCGCTACTGTCAGTCAAGACTGTGAGATGCCTTTACATATACTGGTTTCCCCTATGGGGAATATATCTTGGAGATATTTTTCTTTTAGACAAAGAGTCTAAATATTCAATCTCAAAATTCATCATGCCAAGAGCATGATAAAACTGTTGCCTTTCTACACAGGAATTAGACATTCAAATTAAGATGTTTAGCATTGGGTATAATTATAATTTATGAAATAAGTCTTTAAGTTATATACAAATTTGAGTCTATACTTAAACTGTTATATGTTGTCGTCAATGTTCTCCATCACCTACATTATATGTACCAGATGTCATCTACTCTTTCTGCCTTTTTCTCAAAAGAAAAGGTAAGCATGAAAGAACAACAGGGTAATTAGTTTAAATTTAAGAAAACCTCTTTTACTCTTCATTGCCTGATACCTATGTCACATTAAGATTTGTTGATTCCTAAAATGAAAGTAAAACCAACCACATTTATTAAGATGATACACATTCAAGATTTTATTTTATGATGCACTAATCCCTTGAATAGGTGTCCTGAAGTCTGTCAAATGGTTTCATTTCTATTTACTTCAACAGTCATTTTCCATGACATCTCAAAGCCTGTCATATCAAGAATTTATTAGAACTCAATAAAATTGTATAGGTTGTATGTGATCTTTATATTTTTTAACACTTCCACAATGATCTGAAATTAGACCCCATTTGTAAGTGATAAATTTTGTGTTCAAAATTGTCTGTCAAAATGATTCAGGAACTAATTCTCAATTACTTTGTCAAAGATTTGAGTGAACATATGTTCAAAAGCACATCAGACAGGGGTTACAATGGGAACTTAATTAAAGAAAAATTGTGAAGACAGGTATTTAGACAAAAAACAAACAACAAACAAAC
Organism: Rhabdomys pumilio; assembly: GCA_030674055.1. Classification (NCBI taxonomy): domain Eukaryota; kingdom Metazoa; phylum Chordata; class Mammalia; order Rodentia; family Muridae; genus Rhabdomys; species Rhabdomys pumilio. Next base: position 1,651,167 of record JANHMN010000003.1, on the reverse strand, counting down.
AAAAACAGAATTTCTCATCTTAAAGTGTGGAAACACATTTTCTTGAAAAACTCCAAATCAAACAACAGAGAAGAGCTCAGGTTTGGTTCAGTTTCCAAGCTCATCAATCACTCTTTTTCTTCAGGGATGTTTCCAGAATAATTCCTCTAAAACAAAAATTACTAAACAGGAAAGCATTAATCATAACAATTTCCTGGAAATAACTGACCTTGCTGTGACCAAAGTATGTTGAATATTGACAATGTTTTGGACACTGAAACAATTCCCTATGATAGCAGATATATGGCTTCATAGGAAACAGGGATACATTTCATTAAATTTTATAGGTTACGTGTCCTTATGCTTCTTATTATAGTCCATATCACTGGCTCAAACATGTGAGTCAATCTTTCCCAAATTAAATTACTACCAAAATTTACAAACTAGATCTGAAGACTATATTGTATTTACAAAGAACTTGGCACTTACAGAATAAATTATTGACTTTTTAAAATCTAGCCCAGGGCACCCATAGTTTAGGCAAATGTGAAAGCCAGATGCCTTGTGCATTATGCTACACGAACACAAATAATGTTTTCCAGCGGGTAAATCCACAGTGCTGTCCCTGCTGCTGAAAGACAGGGCCTCCCATTTTTAATCCATGGTGTAAGGGTGGAGAAGTTCTCAGTCCAGAGAAAGTAAAGGCTGCATGTTTTCTTCTTCACTTTTATCCATGCGTTTCAGTGCTGTAGGGTCCACTACTGACTGAGATCTGGAAAGAATAATGCCAAGGTCAATGCAGCCCAAGCAATTACCCACAATTATTCTCTTCAGCTTTTTAAATTCACCACTGCTTCCCAGATGGCCCTGAATTCTCTTCCCCTGCATCAAGATATTTATGAACTATGGATGCCATACACGTAGAGTTTGGCATTAGGGTGAATAGACAATCTCCTGGCCTCCAGGGTTGTGAGCAAAAAGGGGTTCTATGCAGAGAATAATAGGATTGATGTTCTCCTGAGAATTTAACCAGAATATTCGCTTTGAAATACTGACATTTTCTAATATAGGACAGATATTTTCTGATAAAATATTTAAGGATGGAAAAAAACTAATGGGAAGATGATTTTGCCATCAGCAAGAGACTTTATTCCTTAATAAATATTTATTTATTAAATACCTTATAAGACAAATCCAAAATATCTATAACTTATTTTTTATCATCTCTTAATTTGAATTATGATGTCAACCAAAAAATCAGAATTTCAGTGTAATTTTGTTATGTTTCCCACTAGAGTATCCAAATAAAAGAAACCATATGCTTGAATGCTTCAAGAAATAGTTAAAGATATTTAAAGTAAACATGTTTATTTGGTCAGGACATGGATGAAAATGCAGGGCAAAAATAAAGTAGAGACTTAAGAAAAGGCCACCCAGTGACTGGCCCAACTTGAGATACATTCCATGTGTTCACAACAAATCTTGACACTATTACTGAGGCCATATTTTGTGTGTAGACAGAAGCCTGGAATGGCTGTCCTCAGAGAGGACAACAAACCAGCAACTGACTCAGACAAATGCAGATACTTACATCCAACCATTGGATTGAGGTTGGAAACCCAATGGTAAAGTTAGAGAAAGGACTGAAGGAGCTGACAGGGATTGCAGCTTTGTAGGAAGAACAGTGGTGTCAGCTAACCTGGATCCCTCTGAGCTCCCAGAATCTAAGCTAAAAACCAAGAAACACACATGGGCTAGTTCATGGCCCTAGGCACACGTGTAGCAGAGAAGTGCCTTGTATGGCTTCAGTGGAAAAGGATGTGCTCAATCCTGTGGAAACTTGATTCCCCAGGGAAAAGGGATACCGGTGGGGTTGAAGTAGGCACGGGAGGGCAGGTGGGGGATTACACTTTCAGAGGTGGGGTGGGGGTATGGGAGGGATTAACTTGAGGAAGGGGTACCAGGAAGAGAGACAACTTTTGGAATGTAAATAAATACAATAAATTAATTGTAAACAGATTAAAAAAGAGAAAGCACATAATTTGAAAACCCATATACATATATATATGTGTGTGTGTGTATGTATATATATATATACATATGTTATATGAAATACTATGTATATACATGTATACACACATACACATACAAATATACTATATACATACATATGCCCATTACACATATATATATATGCATAGAAACATATACATGACTGAAAACATACATACATGCATATATACATATATGCATAAATAGTTATACGTATATATGTATATACATGTACATATATACACATATATGCATATGCATGTATACATATACAAAATATTGTGTGTATGTATATACATGCATACACACATGTATGTGCTTTTGTTTGTAATGTGGAATTGTATTGCAGATAATCATTAGGAAAGAGAATTAAAATGGTAAGGAGAGAAAACAATAACACATGCTATTATAGTAGCAGGAAGAACCCATTTTAATGCCTATGGCATTAAGAAGCAGATGTCCCTTTAAAGCCCCCTCCAGTAATTTCTTCCACACTGCTGCATTCTACCTAATTGCTTTTTGCTGTAGCAATATGCCTCTTAGCAGACTTCATTAACTCCCAAAAAGGAAGACTCTTGGCTAAATCATAATTGCACTTCCTAATAAAAACAAATGTAATGGAACTAGTTATATTAAAAGTACAAGATTCACTAGAAAAGACTCGATTTATTTAAAAAACAATTGTTTCATAAAAGAAAATGAAAATGGAAGTGTTCTTTTTGTTAATAATTTTATTCATTTATATTTCAAATGATATCTACCTTCCAGGTTTCCCTTCCACAAACACCCTATCCCATACTCCCTACCCCCATCCCCTTTGACTCTATGAAGGTGCTCTTCTACCCACTCACACACTCCTGCCTCACCGGTCTAGCATCCCCCTACACTGAAGCATCAAGTGTCTACAAGACCAAGGGCCTCCCCTCCCATTGAAGCCAGATGAGGCCATCCTCTTCCACATATATATCTGGAGATCTTGCCTTTGGTTGGTGGTTTAGTCTCTGGAAGTTCTCAGAGGTCTGATTAGTTGATGTTGTTCTTCCTATGGGATTGCAATACCCTTCAGCTCCTTTCATCCTTCCCCTAACTCCTCCATTGGGGGCCACATACTAAGTGTGATCATTTGCTATGTACCTCCTTATCTGTGTTGGTCTGGTGCTGGTAGAATCCCTCAGAAAACAGTCATACCAGGCTCCTAACAGTGAGCTCTTCTTGGAATCAGCAATAGTGTCAGGGTTTAATGTCTGCAGATGGTATGGATCCCTATGTGGGGCAGTCTCTGGATGGCCCTTCCTTCAGCCTCTGTTTCATTTTTATGTCACTGTCTTTCCTTTGGACAGGGACAATTCTGGGTTGAAATTTTTGAGATAGGTGTGACCACATCCCTTAACTGGAGGCCATGTTTGTCTACTGGAGGTGGTATCTACAGGTTGTATTTTGTTGGGAATTTTGGCTAAAGTCACCCCTGTTGGGTCCTGGGAGCCTCTCACTTACCTGGGGTCTTAGACTTTCTAGTGGCTACCCTCAGTTCCCAATCTGCCACTGCTATATATTTCTATTCAATCACCTGACCCTTTGTACTTTTCTTCTGTTCCTTCCAATGCCTGATCCTGCCTTCTTTTTTTTCCTTTCCCCTCCTGTCTTCCTCCTAGGTCCCTCCCTCCCTCTACTTCCTATGATTATTTTCTTCCCCTTTCTATGTAAGAATGAAGTATCCCCACTTTGTTCTTCCTTCTTCTTAAGCTTCATATGGTTTGTGGGTTGTATTGTGGGTATTTTGAAATTTTTTCCTACTATCCACAAATCAGTGAGTATATAGCTACCATGTGTGTTCTTTTGTGACTGGGTAGCCTCACTCAAAATGATATTTTCAAGTTCCCTCCATTTGCCAGTGAATTTCGTGAACTCACTGTTTTTTATAGTTGAGCAGTACTCAATTGTATAAATGTACCATATCAATTCTCCTGTTGAGGGACATCTGGACTGTTTCCAGCATCTGGCTATTATAAATAAGGTTGCTACAAACACAGTGGAGCATGTGTCCTTGTTATATGTTGGACCATCTTTTGAGTATATGACCAGGAGTGGTATAGCTGGTTCCTCGGGTATACTCTGTCCAATTTTCTGAGGAACTGCTAAACTGATTTCCAAAGTTATTTCACCAGCTTACCAGCTTGCAGTCCCACCAACAATGGAGGACTGTTCCTATTTCTCCACATCATTGCTAGCATCTGCTGTCATTTTGATCTTAGCCATTTTGATAGATGTGAGGTGGAATCTCAGGGACTTTTTAATTTGCATTTCCCTGAAGATTAAGGATGTTGAACATTTCTTTAGGTGCTTCTCATCCATTTGAGTTTCCTCAGCTGAGAATTCTCTGTTTAGCTCTGTTTCATTTTTAAATAGGGTTATTTGGTTCTCCGAAATCTAACCTCTTGTGTACTTTGTATATTTTGTATATTAGACTTCTATAAGACATAGGGTTAATAAATATTTTTCCCAATATGTGAGTTGTTGTTTTGTCCTATTTAAAATGTCCTTTGCTTTGAGATTTATACAAGGAGAGAATGGATCAATTTGCATTCTTCTACATGCTGACTGCCAGTTGAACCAGGACCATTTGTTGAAAATGCTGTCTTTTATTCACTAGATGATTTTGGATTCTTTGTCAAAGATAAGGTGATCATAGGTGTCTGTGTTTAATTCTGGGTTCCCAGTTTTATTCCATTCATCTACCTCCATGTCTCTGTACCAATATCACACACTTTTTTTTATCATGTTTGCTCTGTGCAGTACAGCTTGATGTCAGGGATGGTGATATCCCTGGGAGTTCTTTTATTGTTGGGAATAGTTTTCACTATCCTGGGTATTTTGTTATTCCAGATGTATTTGAGAATTGCTCTTTGTATCTTTGTGAATAATTGTGATGGAATTTTGATGGGGATTACATTGAATCTCTAGATTGCTTTTGGTAAGAGGGCCAGTTTTACTATGTTAATTCTGCAAATCCATTAACATTGGAGATCTTTTCATCTTCTGAGGTCTTTGATTTCTTCTTTAGAGACTTGAAGTTCTTGTCATACAGATCTTTCACTTGCTTGGTTAGAGTCTCAGGAAGATATTTTACACTATTTGTGACTATTGTGAAGGGTGTCATTTCCCTAATTTGTTTCTCAGTCCATTTATCCTTTGAATAGAGGAAGGCTACTAATTTGTTTGAGCTAATTTTATTTCCAGCCACTTTGCTGAAGTTGTTTATCAGATGTAGGAGTTCTCTGGTGGAATTTTTGAGTTCCCTTATGTATAGTATCATATAAACTGCAAAGAGTGTTATCTTGACTTCCTCCTTTCCAATTTCTATTTTTTGACCTGCTTTTGTTGTCTAATTGCTCTGGCTAGAATTTTGAGTAGTACATTGAATAGCTAGGGGGAGAGTAGGCAGCCTTGTCTTTGTCCATGATTTTAGTGTGATTGCTTCAAGTTTCTTTAAGTTTAGTTTGATGTTGCCTATTGGTTTGCTGTATATTTTTTATTATATTTAGGAATGTACCTTGAATTTCTGATTTTTTCAAGACTTTTAACATGAAGGGGTGTTCTCTTAAATGGGAAGGTTTGTTCTTATGCCAATTTCACTTTATCTGAATATTAAATAGGTGCTAGATATTAGACCATGTAGCGATTAAGTTTTTCTGTGTTTCTCTGTGTGTCTTTCAGGGGAAAGAAATATCAGATAAGGAGAAAAGGTTGGCAGAGAGAAAAGGGAGTAGGCAGAGGGAAGAATCACAGGGTAAGATTCATAGGAATATTTTAATCTCTGAACTTCCTACAAATGAATTTCCAAACAAAAACAATGGTATTAAGTATTCAAAGTGAAAAACAACAAGAAAATGGAAAATTAATTGTTTACACAAAACAACATATCATAAATGCATTTACTGCTTACACTTTGTATTCTGTCTTAATTATCTTCAATATGTAAATGGAAAAGCTGTTTAAGTTGCACAAAGCCCACCATTAAATTATTTATGTTTGCCTATATTCTGTTAAAACTCATACAGATAGATATACACATACATTGTTTTAAGCTTGTATGGAATCTGACATTTTAATAATATAAAAGAATATGATAATTTTCTTGTTCAACCTAGAATTAAATTGCTACATTATTTCCTCAGGCATTACAGTTATCAGAATAATGAATGAGTGAATGTTGCCTCCATGTACACAATTTCAGAAAAGAAAAGAAAAATATTCAGAAAGATGATTAAGGCTGCCTTTGGTATTTAGTTGCCCCAACTGTACTGTACTTAGCCTAGGCTTTTATTCTTTCTCTCTTACATGAAAGAAGAGGATGGTTTGTGTAAGATCATAGCTATTACTATTATTCCACCCATAAAGGAAACTCTCTTTCATAATTTTACCAATTATATCCAGAAGTTCTGTTTAACTCTTGTGTCTTTGCAGTGAATAACTTATTCCATTTATTTTAATGTTAAGAACTGCAGAAATAACTTTGTTGGTAAAATTACTGCCATGCATATGTAAGGACCTGAGTTTGGATTTTTTAACACCAAATTACAAACTGAGTATATTACCAGTGCCTCTAAACACAACTGTGGATGTAAAGATAGGAGGGTCCTTGAAGGTCACTGGCCTGCCAGTGTAGTATGACTGGTGAGTTCACAATTCAATGACCCTGTTTCAGACAATAAAGTAAGAGGAGTCAAGGAAAGCATCTGACATTGACCTCTGGACTCCATATTCACGTACGCCAACCCACATATACATACACCTACACACCTACACATACTCATACACATATAAACATTTATGTAAATACGCACATGATAAAACATAGAAAGTTAAATTTAGTAATCCAATATTTATTTATTCGGTAACTATGCAGTTATAACAGGTTGCACCCAAATATTTTAGACCTGCATTTCAGAGTCAAGTATTTTAATACCAGATGCTTTTATAGCTAATTTACTTGCTCTATAATCGTGAAAAGGCTATTAAAACCCCTATGATTATGTTCTTTTGTATGTATAATTGTGGGAGAACCTTACTTTACATTGTGATTGTGAGGATAAAATATAGTAACACATACCTAAACCTCACATGCACACATGAACAGCAGAAAGGGTAAAGTAAGTAGCTCACAGAACAAGATTTTCAGTTAACTGAAATTAGAACTAGAATTCACTTAACTTATCATCTCTTACTCTCCTTATTAATAAGATGAGACTAGTACTATCATGTTAGATAACTTCAAGAAACATGAGTGTCGATTGATGCAAGCCAGTAGAATACAGACTGACATGCAGTAATAAGTGTTCATACCTTTCAACAAAATGAATATCTGCAGCAAAACAGCATTTTCAGATTATATGAATTCATGGTGGCTATGACTGCATGCACAATACCTGAGTAAGAACAAGCAAGCCAAAGTCCCTGCATGGATGAGCAGCTGGGGTCAGGGGGTGTTGGAATAGCTGCAACTCATGGAGTACTAAACCCTTACTGAGGAACTGTTGGCAATTGATGACTTCTAGGGAAGAGTCAGTTTTCTTTAGGATAGTAGTCCCTGGGAGGTTACTTATTATTCAACAAAAATATATTAATCTTACTGTTGTCAGGCACTATCTTAGGACCTGAAAGGTATAACGTAAATCACATCTCAAGCACTAAAGACAGTCATACTCTAGTGAACTTTGCATGTTTTCAACTAACCCTGTTCTCTCCCTGACAAATTCTAACAGCAAGACAAAATCCCAATAGGATTTTAAAACCTTCCCACATTATAAGTATACCTGAAAGAAAAAGAACCTTTAAAATTCTATTCAGCTCACATCAAAAGCAAAAATACAGCTTGGGTAGTGGATGGGCTAAAAGCCTGTAGTCAAGAAACGAAATTCCCCAATTAATTGAACAAAAGAAGCAGGATGCAAACTGATTCAAATTATGGCTATACAGCTCATCTAACAAGGACATGTTACTCCATCAAAAGTATGTTCTTTTAACAAGGCTAAATACAAAACACATCATTAGAGGGTTGTGACTAGTAGACTAGTAGACTGCTAGTTTAAGGCTATCAACGTGAGGCAACAACCTGCTTTGACTTCTTGCTATAGCAGCTATTGATAGAATAGAAGCTAACAAGATCTACACAAGAAACCTAGGTAACACTAGTCACACCCAGTTTAGATGTTACATATTAGTTATAAATACTGAAGATAGACTACCACTGAATGCCAGAAAATTACCCGCTCTTTCTTTCAACTAGTATGTAGTGTGCCACCTCAAAGAGCCCACTTTCTCCAGGAACTAAGGATTCAGACAATAGAAAAACACAGCCACAATGGAATCCACGAAGTTTATGCTGTAAACTAAATATCAAACTAGCCCCGGTCATTTCACAGCACAGCTAAGTGTTATGAAAAAAACATTTAAAGGGAATGTGATTGATATAAAATTACTAGAATGAACAGCACATAGGAGTGGTTGAGTCTGGATGGTTGAAAGGGGACAAGGACACTTTTGAAGAGGTATTTGACTGCTACTAGCCACTTGAAGAGGCATGTGGAAAGGATTCCAGCCGGAGGTGACCAGTAAAGGATTTAGAGAGAGAGAAGCTGGAGAAACTGAAGAGCAGAGAGATAGTTACTGTATCTGTAAGTAGGAGAGGAAAGAGGTATGATTACCCAGTAGAGTGTAGACATGGCAGATGACATAGTGTCTTATAAAGTCATAATGAGTTGTTTATTTATGATTTAATTTACAGTCATTTAAATTTTAAATAGGAGTTGTATAATGACTTAAATCACATTTTAAAAAGGATTTTTGGATTTCCATGTGGGTTACAAATGAGAGAAGGGAAACTGTCAGGAGCCATCTAGGATAGGCTAAGCCTAGCAGGTGGCCTTCCTGGAGGTCTCCCATTTTTTGCATGGTCTGCAATGCATGAGCTCAAAGACAAGATCCTGAAGAGACTTTATCTCACGACTGATTCTTGCAGCTGATACGACTTTCCTATCATTATTAAACTAATATAATAATCCCTGGGCATTAGCTCACTGGGACATCGAGCCTTCACAAGACAAAGGGCCTCCCCTCATGTTAATGCCAGATAAGCCCATCCTCTGCTACATATGCAGATGGAGTCATGGATTTCATGTATACTTTTTGCTTGGTGGTTTAGTCCTTGGGAGCTCTAAGTGATCTCATTGGTTGATGTTGTTGTTCTTCCTATGGGGTTGCAAACCGTTTCAGCTACTTCAGAACTTCCCCTACCTCTTCAAAAGTGTCCTTGTCCCCCTTCAACCACCCAGTCTCAACCATTCCTATGTGCTGCTCATTCTAGTAATTTTATATCAATCCCATTCCCTTTAAATGTTATTTTTTTATAGCACTTAGCTGTGCTGTGAAATGACTAGGGCTAGTTTGATATTCAGTTTACAGCCACTGGGGTCCCTGTGCTCACACCCATGATTAGCTGATAACATTCCCATCTGTATTGGTCAGGCTCTAGAAGAGCCTCTAAGGAGACAGGTATGTCAGGCTGCTGTCAGCAAGCACTTCTTGGCATCAGTAATTGTGTCTGAGTTTGGTGACTGCATATGGAATGAATCCCCAGGTGGGGCAGTCTCTGGATGGCCTTTTCTTCAGTCTCTGCTCCAATCTTTGTCCCTGAATTTCCTTTATACAGGAGCAATTCTGGGTCAATATTTTTGAGATGGGTGGATGGTCCTATCCCTCAACTGGGACTGTGCCTAACCTCTATGGTTTCTCCAGGTTGTGACTCCCCTTTGCTGGGCATTTCAGCTAATGTCATCCCTAAGGTCCTGGGTGCTTCTCACTTACCTAAGCTCTGGGATTTTCTAGTGCCTACTCCTAGTTTTCCATCCCCCACTGCAATACATCTAAGTTCAATTTCTGACACCCTGTACATCTCCCCCATCTCCTCCCAAACTTGATCCTACCCCCTTTTCCCCTCCACCTCTTGTCCCCTTCCCAAGTCCCTCCCTCCCTCTACCACTCATGATTATTTTGTTCCCCCTTCTAAGTAAGACTGAAACATCAACTTTTCCTTTTTTTCCTTCTTGAACTTCATATGGTCTGTGAGTTGTATCATAGGTATTTAGAGCTCCCTTTATAATTCAGAGCAATTGCTTTTCTCCTAATATCCACTTATCAGTGAGTACATAACATGTATGTTCTTATTTGACTGGGTTACCTCACTCAGGATGATATTTTCTAGTTTCCTCCATTTGCCTGTGAATGTTATGAAGTTATTGTTTTTAACACCTGAATGGAACTCAATTGTGTAAATGTATCACATTTTCCGTATTCATTCCTCTGTTGAGGGACATTTGGGTTATTTCTAGCTCTGGCTATTAAAAATAAAGCTTCTATAAACATAGTAGAGCATGCGTCCTTGTTATATATTGGAGCATCTTTTGGGTATATGACCAGGAGTGGTATACATGGCTGCTCATGTAGGACTATGTCCAATTTTCTGAGGAACTACCAAACTGATTTCCAGAGTGGTTGTACCAGCTTGCAATCCTACCAGCAATGGAGGAGTGTTCCTCTTTCTCCACATCCTCATCAGCATCTGTTGTCACACGAGTTTTTGATCTTAGGCATTCTAACTGGTGTGAGGATTAAGCCAAAATCATCCAGTGGATAAAAGACAGCTTTTTCAACCAATGGTGCTGGCTGGCTCAAGTGGTGACCACCATGTAGAAGAATGCAAATTAATCTATTTTTATCTCCTTGTACAAAGCTCAAGTCCAAGTGGATCAAGGACCTCTACATAAAACTAGATGCACTGAATCTAATAGAAGAGAAAATGGGAAAGAGTCTCAAACACATCTGCACAGGGGGGAATTTCCTGAACAGAACATCAATGACCCAGGCTCTAAGATCAACTGTAGACAAATGAGACCTCATAAAATTCCAAAGCCTCTATAAGGCAAAGGACCCTATCATCAGGACAAAATGGCAACCCACAGATTGGAAAAAGGTCTCCTAAGCTTTATATAACTCACTTTCAGAGAGGCAAGTCACACTGTCATAAAAGAATATACAGGATTTCTTTCAGCAATTTGAAAGTCTCCAGATAAATCCTATACACCACACACACACACACACACACACACACACACACACACGGACACACACACACACATACATACACACATACACATATGCAGACACAAACAAACACACAAACAGAGGGAGTGGGGAAAAACACTGAGAATACAAGTTCCTATGAGAACTAAATATATTAATTTAAAAGAGACACACAGGCCTTTTTATGACAAATGTTGGCGTATAATAACAAATTTCAGTAGATTTGCTTTTCTTAGGCAACAGTTAACCAACAGCAATTACTTTTATGGGTTTTTGTTTTAGAGACTCTCTTAGAGTTGGAGAAACTCAAAGATTTTGTTACATAATTTTTAATTTTAAATCAACTCAGCACTGAATAGAATCTTAACAAGCTATCAAACAATAATTCAGGAGGTTAATGAATCCTTAGGTGTACTGATACTTATTGTATACAGATGTCAACTGAAGCCTAAAGTTGGCTTAAAGACAAACTTGTTAGCACATGAGAAAATGATTGCAGAGAAGCATTCCATTTCTTTACTTTTACTCCCAGGAGATGTTGCCTGTAGTGAGCAAAACAACATCATCATCATCATCATCATCATCATCATCATCACCACCACCACCACCACCATCACCATCACCATCATCATCATCACACAAATATACTTGTGTGTGCATATACACATGAGACAAAGAGAGATAGGGAGAGAGAGAGACAGAGAGACAGAGAGACAGAGAGAGAAAGACAGAGAGAGACAGAGAGAGACAGAAACAGAAACAAAAGGACAAAGACAGAGAAATAAACATAAAAAGACAGGCAGAGACAGAAAAGAAGGGAGGAAAAGAGAGAGAAAGGAAAGGACAAAGAATCTTTAGGACCATGCATGATTCTACCTGAATCAAAACCATAACCAAAGAACCACCAAGATTTCATGAGAAAAAGGTGCAAGATAGGTTTTAGCATGACAAGTGAACTGTGTCTTCCTTGAGGTAGCTGGGAATCACAGACATTTATGAATGATGATTAGTCTTGAGTTATCTGTAATCCTCATTACGTGCACTCTCCTGGGGGCTGTAGATGGACCAAGAATCAGCCATATTGTTTGCTACAGGAAGCAGAAGCAATTATATAGAATGTGTCTACCATTCTCCCACCCACTAATGGCATAAACCATTCTGAGGCAAAACAGGAAGATAGATTCTATCTCAACAGTTAACCTTTTGATGATGAAACCTATACTGATAGAGAGCTTGGCACACAAAATGGCTACCTTCAAACAGACTGGGCAGAGACACTGACAGGTAATACAAGTTTGAATGTAGTGTTTGAAAGTGTGTGTGTGTGTGTAAGTGTGTGTGTGTGTGTGTGTGTGTTGTGTGCCTTTGTGTATGATTTGCACTAAGAAATATTTGTCACTACAAGACTTTAAATCGCTATCTGAAAGGAAATAAGGTAAAAGAAAAAAGAAAACATGTATGGTGAGGAGAGGGAGCTAAGCTCGGCCTGCCTTCTCCAATCAGCTTTGCCCCTTCCTGTTCTCTCCATAACATACCTCTTCATGGATTTTGGAGAGAGTTCCTTGTCCACTTCCTTCACAGGCATGCTATAGGAATCCACGTTGTACTCGCTGTCATCATCATACTCATGATCTAGCAGGGTCCGTGCCCATGTCCCCATGTCATATGGAGGCAACATTCCTCCAAACTCAGAAGGTAGGATCTCAGGATGAATCAGTTGGTGTAGACTGTTCAGGTTGTTACCATGCAAAAATATCTAGAAATGCAAGGTGAGAGGCAGGGAGGAAACACATAGAGAAAAAAACTAAATACAATCCAAAAGTCATGGGGAAGGGGTGAGGCTAGAAAAATAAATGCAAGAGTCTTATATGTTTTTTGTCTCTCCTCTATTCTATTAAGCAGACAACACTGTACCATCATCTAGCATTTCATATAAAGATCCTGAAGGTCAAGAATGCTTAGTTTTTGGAAGTACAGATAGTTACTGGGCCAAAGACTTAAAATCACAAACTTGATTTTCTGCTTCTTTGATAGGATCAGGAGCAGAAGCTAAGCTCCGCCATCACCTTGGTGCTGGCTGTGCAAACATGGTCATATTCATAATGAATGCTGCTCACTCAGCCTTTTCTCATGAGAGAATTATCAGTTCCAGTGCCATTCAAGTTTTCAAAGCCAAAAGCTGCCATTTCAATATTCCTATATTCAATAGGAATATTGTAACTGCTCTACTGTTGCTTCGTAATTTGAAGTGGATACCATAAAGGAAATTAAATTAGAATCTTCATAAGAAACAACAGAATGAGGCCCATGTCCCAGAGGATGTGTGATCTGAATTATTGCCAACACCCTCTATTTTAGAGATTTACATATTCATTGTCTAAATGAACATTAGAACAACAAACTGAAAGGAAGTATATCATAAATATACTTAAATCATTTGTATTATTGTCAACAGAATACTTTTATAAGATAAAATCTAACTAAAGCCACAATCTCAATTATATGTTACCTCTATCAAATGGCACCAATTTCTCCATTCTTTTTATTAAGAATCACTTAAATATTTTTATTTTAAAATATTTTTAACATCATAATTATTAAAACTCCATTTATTGACATTTTGATATAACAAAACTTTCCATGAAATAAGATTATACCAGTGAATATAAAACAATTT
>JANHMN010000003.1:1597624-1637311 GCA_030674055.1 Rhabdomys pumilio | reverse complement strand
TATATATATATATATATATATATATATATATATATATATATATATGAAACTGAGCTGGAAGCTTCCTACCTGTTGGCTGGATCTTATAGTTTCTGAGGTGCTGTGAATACTGCTTGGGAAAAAAAGACATCAGCAGTCTTACTTCACTACTAACTTGTTAAGTGCTGTACTAACCTGTCAGTCAAAATTTGCCCACTGGTATAATATAGATACAACTGTTATGAGGGCATCCATTTGTTCCTAGATTAGTTTTGAAACATGATTTACAGAAGGAATTCATAATGTCTCCTTTGTAAACAAGGCTAAAAATTATGGCTAAAAGATGAATCAGTGTATGGGTATAAAAAGAAACACCCAGATGCCCCTCAATGGAAGAGTGGATGCAGAAAATGTGGTTCATTTACACAATGAAACATTATTCAGCTATTAAGAATGAAGACATCATGAGTTTTGCAGACAAATGGATGAATGGAACTAGAAAATATCATCCTGAGTGATGTCAGACCAAAAAGACATCTTTCATGATATGTACTCTCTAATAAATGGATATTAGCCAAAAAACTAAAGAATACCCAGGATATAATACACAGAACTCAAGAAGGTTAAAAAGCTGAAGGGCCCACATAAGGATGCTTCAATATCAACTTGGGAAAGAGAAAAAAACAATCATGGGTGGCAGAAAGAGGGAGGGACCTGTGTGAGAGAGGGGACAGGGAGAAGAAAAGGGAATCAGGTATTGGCAGGGGGAGGAACAGGATTGAAGCTCTGAAGGAGAGCAGAAAGAATACAGGCAACCTCTGGAGGTCAGAGGTGGGGAAACCCTCTAGAACGTACCAGAGACCTGGGAAGTGAGAGCTGCCCAGGACTCAGAGGAAGGGACTTTAGATGAAATGTCCAACAGTGGGAAGAGAGAACTTGAAGAGTTCACCTCCAGTAGAAACACAGAGCATTAAGTGAAGGGATGGGGTTGCTATCCTACAGTCAAAAACTCCTCTTTCCCAGAATTGTTCCTGACTAAAAGAACTGCATAGACAAAAATGGAGAAGAGACTAAGGGAAAGAAGGTCCAGTGACGGTTCCAAATTGGGTTCAGCTCAAGGGGAGGCTCCAAGGCCTGATACTATTACTGATGCTATGGTGTGCTTACAGATAGAAGCCTAACATGGCTGCCCCTCCAAGAGGCCCAACAAGCAGATGACTGAGACAGAAGCAGATACTTACACCCAATCAATAGACTGAAGAAGGGGTTCCCTGTCTTTGAATTAGGAAAAGGCTGGAAATAGTTGTGGAGGAGGGTGACCCAATAGGAAACCCAACAGTCTCAACTAACCAGGACTCCTGAGATCTCTGGGATCTCAAACCAGGCAGCATACACTAACTGATATGACACCCCCCCCCCCACACACACACACATATACAGCAGTGAACTGACTGGCTGTCCTTAGTGAGAGAAGATGCACCTAACCCTCTAGATACTTGAGGCCCCAGGAAGTGGGAAGGTCTGGTCCAGGGTGTGGGTGGGTTGGTATGGGGTGGGGACATCCTCTTGGAGAAGGGGATGTGTGGAGGAATGGGATGAGGAACTGTTAGAGGGTAGACCAGGAGGGGGACAACAACTGGACTGTAAACAAAAGATTAAAGATAATTTAAAAAAAGAGAGAGAGAGAGAGGTGCTGAGAATCAGTGATGATTGAGTGCTCAGCCTTAAAAAGATATTTTATATTTTTTCATCTAAGGCTCTGAAAACATTGCAGAAGAGAGGGGAGAAAGAATGTAATAGCCACAGAAATTATGCTTTCTGGACATGGCCTATTCAATGAGGTGAGGATCTCAGAGTACCTGTAGTTGCATTGCAACTACTCTGCATAAGATTAGACCTACCAAAAGATAATCGTGAGATGGAAGCGGATGCTCACAGGATCCCACCCTTCCCTGCTGACCTATTAGACAGTAGTTCTTATGGGATTAATCATCTCCTGCAATTGTATGGCCACGTATGAGACTACAGGCTTCAAGGGTCATATAGAAGACCCTGGTTAAACTCAGTGAATTAGGAGGTGAGGTTTAGGGTAATGGGGTAGAAAGAGACAAGAGAAAATGGGTGACAGTAATCAGAATACAGTATATATGCATATACATGTGCATACATTTCATTATGCCTGTATGTGAATACACATGTGTGTAAAATTGTCAAAAATCAAATTTTGGAAAGTTCAAATGTATGTGACTGGCAAGTCGCCCTCTCTAACCAAAAGTTTTCATCATCAGTTATGTACCTTCTATTCCCAATCTGATGAGAAATTTTACAGTGTAACTTGGTTTTCTTCATTTTCATTTCTATCATTGCAAAAGTATAGGTATACCTCTCAAAAAAGCATCATTGGTATTGTACACAAATTTCTATAATATTTTTTAAGAGTATAGTTTATAAGTGACAGTTGAACAGGCTAACTACATTCATATTTATTGTCTGTACCTTTACAATCCACAGAAGTGAATATATAGGAGAATATATCCATATCATTATGTAAACTCAGAGAAAGGAAACATTCATCAATACATTAATATTTTTCACAATCTATGGAAGATTAAAAACAGATATGAGGCAAACCTTAGCCAAAATGTACAGAACAGATTTCTAAATAGGCTATTACAGTGGTAGAAGATGTCACCTGCCTAATGGTAAACAAAGTTATTTGAAAATATAACACCTTTTTCCTGCAGTTTGTAACACACAAAGAGACACACAGACATATATACATTACCCTATAGCATTGCTGAAAGTGTTAAATGAAACACACATTATGCCTTGAGAAGGGCATGTGGAAAGAGTGAATACACACAAGTAGAATTTGTGCTAAAAAAAAATGCCCAGCAGATGTTTGGGATAACTTGATTGCCACTTCATTAAACAAAGCTTGAAGGTGCATTTGCTCAGCACTGCTATGTACTTTTGAATTGTAAAGTATGCATAATTTCATACTTAATGGCAGAAATAATTCAGTATAAATTACAGTTGTTTCCAGAGTTCTTTCTCCTGAAGCACTGGAATATTTTTAACAAATTCACACACCATCAACCCTCTGCTTGCTAGTGCTTGATCTGAACATATAATTATTGTGCTTTCATGCTTGGAATGAGGACTTTGCAAGACTGGAAGACATGGAGTGCTTAATCACTGAAATTCGCATTGCTGTTGCCATCCATATAGGTTTACGATTAGTATACTTTACAGTGTCACTAATTGTTTCATGATGATTAGCACAGGAAGGTAAATAGAACTGGAGGCTTTGACAGCATACTCTGGCTTGACATTTTCCCATCTGGGTCTATAAGGAAGCAAGTTGCTTATCAATTCTCAAACTTCCTTTCTTGGCTCAGAAATAGGAGAGCGTGTTTACTAAATTTACTTTTCAGAATTCAGCAAAAAATCAGTAATCAGAGCCTGGCAAAGAAGAACTAGGAATTGGTTGATCTGTGGGTATAAGGAAAATAGGATGATGACTCCAGCTAATGATAGTTGACTATATGTATGTGTGTGAGTGTGTGTATGTATGTATGTATGTATGTATGTATGTATGTATGTATTTCTTAAGCTACAAAAAATATTTGGAATGTTTTCACCACAAAGAAATACTAATTTTTAAAGAGGACACATATGATTACCTTCATTTGAATTGCTTACAATGTACACATGTTTAAATAGTTAAACAATGTTTTAAATTTACTTTACACAGCTGTTAAATGGATAATTGAAATTCTGTGCAATTAAAAACATTTTAAGATTCTGTGTTCAATAAAAATGTCTACTCAATCTAACAGGTATTATGGTGCTAGTACTGAATGTTTTAAATAATTATATAGTTATTGATCATGATTGTCATTACAAAAATATATCAGAGTCTGCAAAATTCACTTCACTTTCATAAATATTATAAAACAAGCACTCATTTGTCAGTAAATAAAATAATGATTTACATTTAGATCTTACTTGAAAACTAAGGGTACCAACAATAATAGAATAACATAGCAGAGTTTTTTGAGGTTTACACTGACATTTCATTATTTGGTGAGAAAGTAGGAAAACTTGTTTTCAAATATCCCATTCATGAAACATTGTTAAGAATTCAGAGAGATCATGGGCTATCTAAGAATCTAAAAAATGTCTTCTATGCTGAATATTAACATGAAAGGATAAAAGAAATTTTATCATGGCTGACATTAAAAACCAGCTATGTATAACAAATCATTGAATGAGGGTGAGAACAGAGATCAGATTTTAAAACAAAGAAACAAAGTACCCTTTTCCGAGTCTTCTCTTTCAGGAATGGGCGGATCACAGTGTACAAGGCATGGATATACCAAGGTTGATTGACAAAATGAATTCCTCCAAATCTTGCAGGGAAGCTGTCCTAGAACAAGAACGGTATAGATGTTAGAACAGGTTTTCCTACACTGTATGGTTCAGGAAATATTACATGTCATTCAAAAGTGTTAATCATATGCTAAAGAAAGGGATCAAGCCTAGCTACAGTAAGATTCATAAGATATTAAAACAATGCGCAGTAAATCAAATCTTTCCAAAGAGCAGGTTGCTAAAAAGAACTTCATCATCTTTCAGACTGTGTATTTTAAACCTGTTAAATTCTAAGTTACTACCATCACAGAAACATAAAGAACAAACATATTAGAAAAAGGGTTAAGTACTAGTTTTATGTAGAGTAAGTGATTTATTTAAATTCTTTATACATATATTTTATACATATTATTTAATAATATAATAAGCCTCAAGATTTAAATTCAATTCCTGGGACCTATATATGATATAAGAAAAAAATGCAGTTTGTCCTTTGACTTCCAAACTTACACTCTGATGAACCCACTTACCTTTGACCTCACAATAAATAAATAAATAAATAAATAAATAAATAAATAACTCAAAAAGATGACTCAATGGGATGGGTAACTTGACAGCCTGAGTTTAAACATGGGAACTAATATAGTGAAATTTGACACTTGGTTCAATATGCTGAGAATCATTTCCAAAGGATCAGACTCCTCTCTTCTGCTACTTTGAAACATCAAATGATTCAGCTTCATTCATAAACAGATGAGAAAAAGCACAAAATTACTCTTCTAAGTTGACTTGTCTTTCAAGTAGCATCATAATTGATATTTTCCTGTTTTCAGAACATGAGTAGAAGCAAAAATGAGGTAAAAGTCACAGTGAGGATGACAGCTAATGTTATTATTCTTAATTTAAAGGTAAAATTTTCTGATCTAAAATATGTACCGGCAGAAGACAGTAAGTTGTTTACAATAGAATCACTGGATATTATATATATATATAATTATACATATATATATATATACATATGTATGTATGTATGCATGTTGTCACATAACATCAGTTCTGAGGTTCACTATATTTGATGGTGCTACATATATTCAGTGCCACTGTAATCCAATATCAATAATGAATACTATGACTATAATATGGTATATGGTAATTGACTTGTCTCCTCTTATCCATGCACCTTCTTTTCATGTCTTCTCTGTGTTTGCTACACATTGTAGTTCTCAAGGCACCCTTTGCCTCCCCATTCAAGAGTGTGGTGGTGCAGTTTTCTCAGCATTGATGCTGCTTCCTAAAGTGTGTGTTCTTCGTGCTTATAAAACAAGCAAGAGGGACTGGGTCAAATTAAACTCCTACTTCCTCCAGCACCATGTGCCAATTCTAGTTATTTTGTATAGCTTGTATACTATATATAACCTTATAATTTTACAAATCTGGTAGAAATAATATTGATACGCATACAAATATTATTTGCTAGATTATTGGCCTCTGTTCATAATGGTTATTTTCATCACTAATAATAAAAGCTTTGAGCACAATATTATATTTTTGAGTTCTTGAGAGTGTAAATTATTTGTGTCTCTACTGTTTTGTTATGGCACCCTGTGGTCTCAATTTGGCTACATTAATTACCAATCATCTAGAAACCGGCTTGTCAATGCCTTTATCAAGATAAGATTAGATTCAGTTGCTACCAGGTATAAGATGCTAGCCACCTCATGTGTCTTAAAATTAATTTCCTATGCTGTGGTTTCTCTGACTCCATCATATATCTAAATTTCAGACACTCTTGAAAAAATTATTGTCCTTGGCAACTGAAATGCTATGAACATCATCATTACTAATATTGACATCGTTAACTTTCAACCATATATAGAAATGATAGGGCAATTTCCATGATGGTTTGTGGCCAACTGAAGTTTTCTCTCAGGACACAGCAACCAGGAGAGTCCCTAGTTCCACATCCAGTCACCCACTTGCCATCACCATATACAAGCACATACACATTATAGCAGTTAGACCCTAAACATCCCCATTCCCTTTGTAGATGACATTTAGCAGACAAGAGGCTTTCAGGTCAACAGCAATAAATATGATCATAGCAGTTCATTGGTCTATGAATTCCAACCACAGGGGTGTGAACTCAATCCAGAGCTTTGTAGAATATGCATAAGAACTCCAATGACTTAGTATTTTTCATTAAACCTTTAGCACTTATAACCTGTAAATGAATATACTTTGTTTTTTGGTTTTTTTGTTTTGTTTTTTGTTTTTTGTTTTTTTTAATCTACTCCGGAAAATGTGTGCTTAGTGCATGAAACTGAGCCCAACTATGCCACATTCATTTTTATGCATCCTACACTTTTTAAATGTGTCCCAAAACACATCTAGGCAAATTTCATCAGATGAAAAACATTGATTGGTACTGCTCAACTAACTTATCTAAGTAATTTGTCTTTTCTAAACTCAGTTTTCTTTTCTGTAAGGAACAGCACTTAATGAAATGCTAATTTTAAATTTTTATTATTTACTGAGCATATCTTGTACATGAAAGACTACCATATACATTATCAAGTCCACTTTATTTAAATAAAAGTACTTCTGAAGTTATTTTATAATGTGTTATAAAGGCAATCTGTTGACTCTTCCTGACTGCACCTGCACCTGAAGCAACCCTAAGGCTTCAGCTCTGCACCCAACACCCCAAAACACAGAGAAGGCTGGACTCCAGGATTTCAGGAGCTTGGGAACACCAGGATTTCAGGAGCCCAGAAGCAGCCTGAATCCCAAGAGCTGTCACAACCAGGATCTTGGGATCACAGGATCACAGGATCACAGACAATCATGGACTCTGAGGAGCTCTGACATGTCCAAAATAACGGGACAGACAGGTTCTAGTCAGAGATGATGAGGGAAGGTAGCACTAGAAATAGCCAGATGCAGAAAGGCAAGGGCAAAAAGATCAGCAACAGAAAACAAAATTACTTGGCATCATCAGATCCTAGTTTATCCCAACATAGCAAGTCCTGAATAACAAATGACACCAGAAAAGCAACCCAAAAATACCAGAAAAGCAAGGTTTAGATTTCAACTCACTTCTCATGATGATGATAGAAGACTTAAGAAGAACATAAATAACTCCCTCAAAAAAATACAGGAGAACACATGTAAACAAGTAGAAGCCCTTAAAGAGGAAACACAAAAATCCCTTAAAGAATTGCAAGAAAACATATCAAAACAGGTAAGTAAATTGAACAATACAATTCAGAACATAAAAATGAAAGTAGAAATAATAAAGAAATCACAAAGGGTGACTGTCCACGAGATAGAAAACCTAGGAATGAGATCAGGAGTCATAGATGCAAGCATCACCAACAGAATACAAGAAATAGAAGAAAGAGTCTCAGGTGCAGAAGATATCACAGAAAACATTGACACAACTGTCAAAGAAAATACAAAATGCAAAAAACTCCTAACCCAAAACATCCAGAAAATTCTGGACCCAATGAGAAGACTAAACCTAGAGATAATGAGTATAGATGAGAGTGAAGATTCCCATCTTAAAGGGCCAGTAAATATCTTGAACAAAATTATAAAAAAAAAAAAATCCCTAACCTAAAGAAAAAGATGCCTATGAACATAGAAGAAGCCTAGAGAACTCCACATAGACTAGATCAGAAAATAAATTTGTCCTGTCAAATAATAATCAAAACAGCAAATGCACAAAACAGAGAAAGGATATTAAGAGCAGTAAAGGAAAAGGTCAAGTAACATATAAAGGCAGACCTATCAGAACTGCACCAGACTTCTCACCAGAGACTATAAAAGCCAGAAGATCCTGGACAGATGGCATACAGACCCTAAGAGAGCACAAATGCCAGCCCAGGCTACTATACCCAGCAAAACTCTCAATTAACATAGAGAAACCAAGACATTCCATGACAAAACCAAATTTATATAATATCTTCCCACAAATCCAGCCCTACAAAGGATAATAAAGTGAAACCACCAACACAAAGAGAAAAATTATAACCACTAACGAAATAGCAGCAGTCTCTCTACCAAAGAAAGCCCAGGACCAGGTGGTTTTAGTGCAGAATTATAGCAGATCTTCCAAGAAGACCTAATATCAATTTTCTATAAACTATTCCACTAAAAAGAAAGAGAAGAAACACTACCCAATTTGTTTTATGAAGCTGCAATTACACTCATATCTAAACCACACAAAGACCCAACATTGAAAGAGAACTTCAGACCAATTTCCCTTATGAATATCAATGCAAAAATGCTCAATAAAATTCTCGCAAACTGAATCCAAGAACACATCAATATAATCACCTACCATGATCAAGTAGGCTTTATCCCAGGAATGCAGGAATGGTTCAATATTTGGAAATCCATCAACTTAATCCACTATATAACATAGTCAAAGAAAATAAACACCTCTCACTAGATGCTGAGAAAGCATTTGAAAAATTAGCCAACTCTTCATGGTAAAAGCATTGGAAAAAACAGGAACTCAAGGCCTATAAATAAACATAGTAAAAGCAATATACAGCAAACCAGTAGCCAACATCAAACTAAGTTCCAAGAGCCTTGAAGCAATCCTACTAAAATCAGGGACTAGACAAGGCTTCCAACTCTCTCCATGTTTACTCAATATAGTACTCAGCGTCCTAGCCAGACCAATAAGATAACAAAAGGAGATCAAAGGGATAAAAATTGGAAAGGAAGAAATCAAAGTATCACTATTTGAAGATGATATGATAGTATATTTATGTGACCCTAAAACTTCCACCAGAGAACTCCTAACTCTAATTTAAAAACTTCAGGAAGTGGTTGCATATAAAATTAACTCAAACGAATCAGAAGCTTTCCTCTACTTAAAAGATAAGCTAGCTGAGAAAGAAATTAGGGAAATGACACCCTTCACAATAGTCACAAATAATGTAAAATACCTCAGTGTGAATCTAACCAAGTAAACAACAGATCTGTATGACAAGAACTTCAAGTCTCTGAAAAAAGCAATCGAAGAAGACCTCAGAAGATGTAAAAGTCTCCCATGCTCATGGATTGGCAGGATTAACATAGTAAAAATGACCATCTTACAAAGAGCAATCTACAGATTTAATGCCCCATCAAACTTCCAACTCAATTATTCACAGAGATAGAAAGAGCAATCCTCAAATTCATGTGAAATAACAAAATACCCAGGAGAGTAAAAACTATTCTCAACAATAAAAGAACATCTGGGGGAATCACCATCCCTGACCTCAAGCTGTATTACATGCAGTAATGATAAAAACTGCATGGTATTGGTACAGAGATAGGCAAGAAGATCAATGGAATAGAACAGAAGAACCAAAAATGAGCCCTCATACCTATAGTCACTTGATCTTTGACAAAGGAGTTAAAACCATACAGTGGAAAAAAGACAGCATTTTCAACAGATGGTGCTGGTTGAACTGGAGATAAGCTTGTAGGAAAATTCGAATAGATCCATTCTTATCTCCTTGTACAAAACTCAAATCCAAGTGGATCAAGGACCTTCATATAAAACCAGACACACTGAAACTAATCGAAGAGAAAGTGAGGAAGAACCTCAAACACATGGGCACAGGGGAAAAGTTCCTGAACAGGACACCAATGGCTTATGCTCTAAGATCAAGAATTGACAAATGGGACCTCATAAAATTGCAAAGCTTCTTTAAGGCAAGGGAACACTGTCTATAGGACAAAATGGCCACCCACAGATTAGGAAAAAAAATTTACTAATCCTACACTTGATAGAGGGCTAATATCCAAAATTTACAAATAACTCAAGAAATTAGACTCCAGACAATCAAATAACCCTATTAAAAATGGAGTACATAGGTCAATATAGAATTTTAAACTGAGGAATATCAAATGGCTGTGAAGTACTTAAATAAATGTTCAACATCTTTAGTGAACAGGGAAATGCCAATCAAAACAACCCTGAGATTCCAACTCACACCAGTCAGAATGTCTAAGACTAAAAACTCAGATGACAGGAGATGCTGGTGAGGATGTGGAAAAAGAGAAACACTCCTCTATTGTTGGTTTGATTGTAAGCTTATACAACCACTCTAGAAAACAATCTGGTGGTTCCTCAGAATATTGGACATAGCATTACTTATGGATCCAGTGATACCACTCCTGGGCATATACCCAAAAGGTGCTCTAACATGTAACAAAGACTCATGCTCCACTATGTTCATAGCAGACTTATTTATAATACCCAGAAGCTAGAAAGAATCCAGATGTCCTTCAAAGGAGGAATGAATACAAAATAATGTGGCACATCTACACAATGCAGTATTACTCAGCTAATAAAAACAATAAATTCATGAAATTATTAGGAAAATAGATGGAACTAGAAAATATCATCCTGAGTGAGGTAGCCCTATCAAAAAAAAAAAAAAAAAAAGAAAAAGAACACACATTACCACGCATATTCCTTGATAAATGTATACTACCCCAAAATCTCATGAAAGAGTCAAAATTTTTCAAAAACTCCTAACAGGCTGAGCAGAACTAAGCGTGCTGGTCAGCTTGGTCGTGAGCTCTGTGTTTCAGAAACTTGGCTCACCACAAGATAGATGGTTGATTATGAATAGGCTCTTTGAAAATAGCCTATACAAAATGTTCCCCATGACTGTTCATTGGACCCTGTCACAAACTGAATAATGGGCTGGGACTTTCCATGGGTACTTTCCAATAACCCCCCTTTACTCCCCCTGGGTTGTGGTTTCTCCCCTGAGTTGTGGTTTTGGCTTTAAATTCCCTCTGTCTCCAAAGCCCGGGGGTCAGACCCCGCTGCCCCTGCATGGGTCATGGGTCTTGACCTCAACATGTTGATCAAAATATACCTCTTGCTGATTACATCAAGCTTGGTGTCTTGTGAGTTATTGGGGGCTGCAAATTCCTGAGGCTTGGATGAGGTTCTCCGTTCGTGGAAGCCTTACACTCACAATACCCAAGACATCACTCACAGACCACATGAAGCCCAAGAAAACGAAAGACCAAAGTGTGGGTGCATTGGTCCTTCTCAGAAGGAGTAACAAAATACCCACAGGAGCAAATATTAGACAATGTGTGTGGCAGAAACTGGAGGAGAGACCATTCAGAGACAGCACACCTGGAGATCCCTCCCAGATGCAATCTCCATATACAAACACTCTTGTGGGTGTCTAGAAGTGCATGCTGACAGGAGCCTGATAAACCTGACTCCTGAGAGGCACTGCCAGAGCCTGACAGATACAGAGCCGGATAGGTGGATGCTCACAGATAACCATCAAATCACAGGGTTCCCAGTGGAGGAGTTAGAGAGAAGACTAAAGGAGTTCCGGGGGCTTGTGGCTCCATGGGGAGAGGGACAATACCAACCCTGGGTCTAAACAGCTAGCCTGGGAACACACATGGAGGGACTCATGTCTCTAGCTGTATTTGTAGAGGAGGTGGACTTGTTAGACATCAGTAGGAAAGGAGGGCCTTGGTCCGTTGAAAGCAGGATGCCATAGTGAGGGGAAATTCAAGGGAGGAGAGAGGTGGAAGAGGTTAGGTTGTTGGGGGCACACCCTCATAGAAATGAGAGAAGGGAGAATGGGTTAAGGGTTTTCTGGAAGTGGGTAATGGGGAAAGGTGATAACATCTGAAATGTAGATAAATAAAGTACCCAATTTAAAAAAGAAGAAGAAAAACAAACAAACAAATAATGGAATTGGCTATGGCAGTCGAACATTTGAGACTCTTTAGCAGCAATTTAACATTACCAATATCACAGAAATTTCTTATAATTGTCAAAGACAAGAGACAGTGGAACAGGCCCATGGAACTTTAAAACAATATCTTCATAAAATAAAAAAGGTGGAGATATACCCCTGTACACCACAAATTTATTTAAATAGTATTATTTTTATTTTTTATTTTAAATTTTTCTTTTTTTAAAAAAAGAATTGGATGCCAAGGAACTTTCTGCTGAGTGTTTATGGTGCTCAACAACTAGGTATGCATAGGTAAAAGTTATGGATACACTTTCTGGCATATTGCATGATCCTGATTAGGTATTAAATATGAATAAGAGGGCATATTTGTGTTTTTTTCTGCAGGATGCTGAAGGAGCATGGTGGCCACAAGAGCAATGGGTGAGACATGCTGATGCCAAGACAAAGAATGATGCTGTCCTGTGAGCTTGCTGAGTGCCCTGACAATGGTGACTTGGACACTTTATTGGACATAAGTTCCCAACCCACCATTGCTTACCTATACTCTTGATAAGACAAGTTGCCTTGCCTTAAGTTCTTAGACCTTGTGGAACAGAGAATAAAAAAGAGAAGTTATAATGCCCCTTATATTGTTATTAAATGTGACCAGTTATTCAGACTCAATCATGGACTGGTCCAGAAATCAATCCAATATTAGAAATAACAGTCTTCACTTGGCAGTCTGGTTCTGGATATTTTCAGAGACATATTTAGAAATTAGCTGCAGTTCTCTATGATGTTATGTTAGCAAGAGATAAAGTTGGGGCAGGTTCTGGATTTCAAACACGTGTTAGCACATGTGTTAAGGCTCTTTTATTTGTCAAGTTAAAAATAGTTTTGTTTCTTCTACAGTACTTAATGTAAGTAGCATTGGTTGTATAGCTTCTAATTGTGTCTGTGTTTTGAAATCTGGCATGTCAGTTATGGAGGTCTATCAACCAGTTTTTGTTTTAGTGCCCTGAGTATCACAGAACCTTGTTATTTTAAATATACCTTGCAAGTACTGGAATGAGTCAGGCTTTAACCAGAAGCAAGAGGGTAGTGGGCTTGATTATTGCTCGTATAACAGCTTTAATTACATTAATTGCTGCTTCTTCAATTGCTGTGACACAAGAAGTTAAGACAGCTACTTTTGTTAATCCTCTAGCAAAAAGTGTTACCAATGTGTTGATTATACTAGAGGATTTAGATAGGCGTTTGGAAGAACAGATTGATGCTCTTTATCCTATTCAAATTATTAGAAGGAGATTAAGAATTAAAGGGTAAGGAGCCATCTTCAGTGTCATGCCAAATACCATTGGATTCATGTTAGTTCTACAATTTACAGTGGTAGTCATTATAATTAGGGAAAAGTTTAAAGACATGTTCAGTGTATTTGGCATAATTCTAACACTTATGTGGATGTTTTAACTTTGCATAGTGAGTTTATGAATTTTAAGAATTCTGCTCTTCTGAGTGTTGATTCTTTAGATACTGCAGATAAAATTACCCGTGGCCTGAGGTCAGTATTTCTATTTTGATCCAGTTTCAAAAATGGCATGTATAGCTTGATCATGCTAGTCCTTTTGTCCTGGGAATACTTTTATTCCTGTCCATTGTGTTAAATCTTTTCTTCAACATCAATATGTTGGCAGCTAAGGTCATGGCTTGAATCTGAAAATGGACCCCCAAACAGACATATTCAATTAACAGGCTGGCAACCTAAGGACAGGTAAGATTCTTCACAGAGCCTTACCAACCTAAGACAGAAGTGCATTGCTTTTGATAATGCAAATTCCATGAAGAATAAGGAAGGCATTCTTGTCAGAATGACCTAAGACAGGCTCAGTCTTGTTAATAAAATAAAAAAGGGGAGCAGTGGAGAGCTTTTGGGGCTACTTGGAAAGAATCTGACATGGGACTAGGACAAGGAAATGGGCAGCTTGAAAGAAATATGACATTGGCCAAGGACAAGGAAGTAGGCATCAGGCAGGAATCTGACATGAGGCTAGAACAAAAGTAATTTCAGGTAGAAATCTAAATCTTAGGCTAGAACAAAGAAGTAATCTCAGGAAGGAACCTAAATATTAGGCTAGAACAAAGAAGTAATTTCAGTCAGGAATCTAAATTTTAGGTGAGAACAAGGAAGGAGGCCTCAGACATGAAAATGACTTTTGGCTAGAATAAGGTAGTAGGTTCAGGTATTTTGGTCATCTTGATAAGTCCTTAGAAACTGTGATCATTGGAGTGTTCATGTAATTGAGTTTAGTGCCTTGCTTTTTCTTGATTATTTGTGTTTATTGTCTTGCTTGTTCCTTGACTATTTGCATCTATTGTATTGGTAGAACCTCAACCTTGAACTGACCTTAATACATGCATGTAATCAACTGGTATAAAAGCATAAATGAGGAGGGGGGAATGGGATAGGGGGTTCTAGGGAGGGGAAAGGGGGAAAGGTATGACATTTATATTGTAAATAAATAAAATATCCAATAAATAATAAGAGAAAAGAAAAAGCAATCTGTCAGGCCAGAATACCACTACAGAATACAGGATAACATGCAAGGTACCTATCATTGACCATGCATAAATCCCCGCTCTACCCTGTAAACAGGGATATAAAAAATGCAATGCAATTATGGATAATGTGCTCAAAATAGGTTGAAGAAAATACATGAGTTCTATCTTCTAAGAGTTCCCACTGGCTCCCCTGTTCCCATTCATTTATGATTTCTCTTGGGCAGAGTACTTAGTGCATGATGCACAGAATTTATTGGCTCAACGCTAGAGAGAGTACAGAATAACCCACCAACATCCCACTGACATCAGGATTTTTCCCAGCCTCTCTTAACAAGACACTCAAGCAAATATCCTTCTTTGTCAAATGATAGATTTAGAAGTAACTCAGGCATTCAGCATAAGTTCCCTCCAAAGTGGACACTATTACAAATAATTACAAGATAAAGATGGGTCAAAAGCAAAACCTCTATTTTTTTTATCCAGCTCTCCAGACTTTGTGAATGAGGAGAGCATATATCTAATACATGCTCATATCAGAAGTGCTCATATAAAAATTTTGCCTATTTTTCTCACAATAATATCTGCCTCAGAGATTTTGAACTATTAGTATGATAATTCAGATTTGTAAATTAATTTTCTAGAATATAAAACTATGATATTACTGCTAATAGTGTTGCCAAGTGGGAAAGAATAATTTCTGATGTAGTCGGGATGTGTAGTTATTAAGCTAAAAATGAACCACCTTATCAGAATAAAAGCCATAGTTCTGGAATCACTTAAGTCTAGGGTTTATGACACAAATGTGCAATTTTAAAAAGTGTCCTTACTTGTCAGAAAATGTATTTGTTAATTTACTCATTCATAATTATGTCAAGTTTCTTTATCTGGTTTCTTTCCATGTTTTTGAAACAATCTGAAGTACTTCAAACACTATGTGTACCACAACAATACACATATAATTTTAAACTTTAGCAGTCAATACACAGGGATTACAGATTTCATACTTTATTTCTTGTAGACCTGAGAATTGAACATACAATATTGTGCCAGATAGGGCAGCATTCTAGCATTCACCTACTTCACTGCAGCCTTATTTTACTTTAACAGTTTTTTATTAAAGTAGTTTTACAATATTTTCCTCCTTCCTTTCCTTTCTTTGACACCTTCCACATGTCTCCCCAACTCAGACTCACTACTTTTGTCATTAATTTCAAGGAAAAATCTGTCTAACTTGCCTAAAACGCCCTTGAAATCACTCTGTAATCCAGGGAGACCTTGAAATTAAAATCTCCATTACCCTCCTACATAGCTAGTATTACAAGCATGTACCAACATGCCTGGCAACATACATCTACTCTTAAAATTTTACTAGAATATAAATTATTGCATCATACCTTTATGATTGTTGTGATATAAATGTGATGCATGTTTTTAGAATAGTATTGACTATTTTTAAATACTATTTAAAGCACAACTCATGTTCTTACAGTTTAAAAACAAAAGCACTATTATAAATACCTTAGTCTATGTTTCCAATATTACTCAGTTAAGCATTATACACATGACATGGAACTCTATAAAGAAGCTTTGAAAGTGTGATAATAGGTATTCATAAAAGCCATGATATACAGCTCGCACAATATTACTTTCTGTGCCATAATGCACGAAGTACAAGTGGTTACTATAGCAATTGGTATATCTGGTTTTCTCCCAGCCTCTCTATTAGTCTTCTTCCACTGTGTTTAAACCCACCAAAATTTATGTGCTTTGACATGCTAACCATATTGCTTCCCTTAATACATCTTGTGGGGGTATCATTTCTGAATACTATGGTAATATATGAAAATATCACACCCATATTTTATAGTTTGTACTAATTATATCTCATCTGCTGAAATGTCAGATTCATGAAAGAACTCAAACTGGCACTTGTTCCACAATCCAAACTCCCACCCCTACATTGCTATTATCTGCAATAGAAAAGATGTAGATTATAGATGTGGTCTTACACTCTTCAACATTGTTTCTGGACAGAGAATTCAGACAAGTTCATTCTCTTCCACAACATGGTTCTAGCACGAATATTCCAACTTTTATGTGTTGTGACAAACTGAGGAAAGACCACCAAGAAACTATTCAATTACCAGCTAATAAGAATGTCTTT
Source organism: Rhabdomys pumilio (assembly GCA_030674055.1). Taxonomy (NCBI): domain Eukaryota; kingdom Metazoa; phylum Chordata; class Mammalia; order Rodentia; family Muridae; genus Rhabdomys; species Rhabdomys pumilio. The sequence goes on along the minus strand of JANHMN010000003.1, from coordinate 1,620,508 downwards.
TTCTGTTCCAGTCTTATACTTAGTAATCACTATACTTAAATGGATACAAATAATGGGTTGGAATACAAAGAGATTGATCCTCATAAGATACGTATAAGAGGATTCAGCTTCCAACTGTACTCTTACTACAGCTAATCTCCTTTCTTGTAACTACTACCTGCTCCTCAATGTGTCATGCTACTCAAGCAGACAGTGAAGTTGGTTAGATGCAGAACATTATATAGAAGCAATTGTTCAGAAATAAGTAAAACAAATTGTGCTCATCCATCTGTAGGGGAAATAATGAGTCACATATTCTATAATAAGGCTTTTTGACACTTGGTATTTTATCACAAAAAGGAAATAATACCTAGTTAAAACAAAATGAAGAATCAAATTTCTTTTATAAGAATCAAGTCAACTTCCAAAGATAAGTGACATATAGTGAGTTTTTTCTCTAATATCAGTATGTATAGCAAAATGTATGCAAACCACATATTTATATGCTCATTATTCATCTACCAAACCTGTCTCTTAATTTAAGTGTCTTAAGAAGGTGCCCTTGGTACTGTAAAGGCTCGAAACCCCAGTGTAGGAAATACCAGAATGGTGAAGTAGGGGAGCATCCTTGTAGAAGCAGAGGGAGGCAGGATGGAATGGGGGGTTCTGGAGAGAAAACCAGGAAAGGGGATAACATTTGAAATGTAAATAAGTAAAATATCCAACTTAAAAAGGTGTAAAAAATAAAGACAAAAACATAACAAATAAGATTTAAAAAAATAGGCACATATTAAGTGGTTCAGGTTGTATTAGAAAGACAGCAGGTCACATTACTAAATAGAGTCTTGGAAAAAATGAACAACTGTGCCAAGGTGAGAGCATTAGCCATCAAAATATCGAGAAGCAAAGTGTTTTGGTGATGGAGTGTCAAGAAGAATGGTGTAGGGTAGAAGCTCACATCATTTGTTCAAGGAATAGTGGGATGTTCTTATACCCAATTTCATTCAGCCCAGTATCACTTCAGATTACAGGTAGGTCTTGCATTCAGCTAATTATTGCAATATCAAGTCCATGTTCATAAGTGACTTTATTTCATTGACAAATGCTCATATCATCACATTACGGTGCATTTTACAATGCTCTTACATTCATATTTTTTTCATTATGCTCTAAGCATCAAAGTAATGCACTTACCCTCTATCATTATATTTTCCAGGATATTTTTCTGAATTCAACAAATGGAACAAATGTTTCCAGCTTGAATAAAGAAAGAAAAAAGAAAAGAAAAAAAAAGTAATGTGGATTTGCCCTAAATGAATCATTTAAAAAATGTTAATAAAAGACTGACTTGATTTTTATGTGGCTTTCTAAGTAGAGTTTGTTTGTGGATTTTTAATTTTTGAAATATCATTGTATTTTGAAATGAGTTTGCTTGCCAGTCATTTAAATGTTAACCCAAATTCACACAAATACATAGATAACATCTGAGATGCAAGTTTGAATCAGAGGACTGATTTTCAAGGTTTGCCCTGTAATTGTTTTAGAACAAAATGTCTGCTTTTGTTTTGATTATCTGTCATAAATACACGTCAGTATGTACATCTCACCAAATACATTCTGTGCTTAACTATATACACATCACTTCTGACATTGTATTTAACTTTTCATCGTTTTTTTTTTTTTAATATTTTTTTCTTTATTTATTTGCACTCCAGATTTTATTCGTTTCCTGGTCCGCCCTCTGACTGTTCTACAACCCATTCCTCCTCCCTGGTCCTCTGTTTCCAGGAGGATGTCCCCACCCCCCACTTCGACCCCATTAGACTCCCTGGGGCCTCCAGTCTCTTGAGGGTTAGGTGCATCTTCACTGCCTGAACCCAGAGCCAGCAGTCCTCTTCTCTATTTGTGTTGGGTGTCTCATATCAGCTGGTATATGCTGTCTGGTTGGTGGCCCAGTATTTGAAGATCTTGGAGGTCCAGGTTAATTGAGACTGCTGGTCTTCCTCCTCAGCTTCTTTTAGCTTTTCCCTAATTCAACCACTGAGGTCAGCAGCTTCTGTTCATTGGATGGGTACAAATATCTGCATCTGACTTTTTCACCTGCCTGTTAGGTCTTTCAGAGGGCAGTCTGATAGGTCCCTTTTTGTGAGCCCTCCATAGCCTCAGTAATAGTTTCCAGCCTTGGGACCTCTGATTGAGCTGGCTCCCACTTTGGGTTGTCACTGGACCTTATTTTCCTGAGGCTCCTCTCCATTTCCATCCCTGCAGTTCTTTCAGACAGGAACAATTATGGGTCAGAGTTTTTGACTGTGGGATAGCAACTTCCTCCCTCACTTGATGCTCTCTCTTTCTACTGGAAAAAAAAACTCTGTAAGTTCCCTCTCTCTCTCTCTACTGTAGCGCATTTCATCTAAGGTCCCTCCCTTTGAGTCTTGAGAGTCTCTCTCTCACCTCCTGGGTCTCTGGTGCATTCTAGAGGGTCCCAGCCCCCAAACCTCTATCTCCCAAGGTTGCCTGTTTTCATTCTTTTTGCTGGCCCTCAGGGCTTCAGTCCTTTTTCCTCCTCAAGACCAAATCAAATTTCCATACCCCCTCCATCCATTTTCCCTCTCAGTTTCCTCCCCTCCTGCCCCCCTTTTGATTGCTTTCTTCTCTCTCCCAAGTAAGACTGAGTCATTCTTACTTGAGCCCTTCAGCTTATTGACCTTTCTGAGGTCTATGGACTGTATCTTGGGTATTCTGTACTTTTTTGGGATAATATCCACTTATTAGTGAGTACATACCATGCATGTTTTTCTGTGTCTGAATTACCTCACTCAGGATGATATTTTCTAGTTGCATCCATTTGCCTGAAAATCTCAAGTTGTCCTTGTTCTTAATAGCTGAGCAGTATTCCATTGTAAAAATGAAGCACATTCTCTCTATCCATTCTTCTAGACATCTGGGCTGTTTCCAGCTTGTGGCTATCAAAAATAAGGCAGCAATGAACATAGTAGAACACATGCCCCTGTGGCATGGTGGGGCATCTTTTGGATATATATTGGGTATTACTGGGTCTTCAGGTAGATCTATTTCCAATTTTCTGAAGAACCTCATGATTGACTTCCAGAGTGGTTGTACCAGTTTGCAATCCCACTGTCAATGGAGGAGTGTTCCTCTTTCTCCACATTTTTGCCAACATGTGTTGTCACCTGAGGTTTTGCTCTTAGCCATTCTGATTGGTGGAAGGTGGAAGAGTCATTTTGATTTGCATTTTTCTGATCACTAAGGACTTTGAACATTTCTTTAGGTGCTTCTCAGCCATTCAAGATTCCTCTGTTGTGAATTCTCAGTTTAGTTTTATATTCCATTTTTTTTTACTGAGTTTTTTGGTTTTTTTTTTTTTTTTTTTTTGATAGCTAGCTTCTTGATTTCTTTATACATTTTGGATTTTAGCCCTCTATCAAATATGGGGTTAGTGAAGAATTTTTCCAAATCTGCAGGTTGCCGATTTGTCTTATTGACTATGTCCTTTGCTCTACAGAAACTTTCCAGTTACATGAAGTCTCATTTTTCAATTTGTGATATTAGAGTTTTGTTAGGAAATTTCCCCCTGTTCCAATGAGTTCAAAGCTCTTTCCCACTTTCTCTTCTATTAGATTCAGTGTAACTTGCTTTATGTTGAGGTCCTTGATCCACTTGGACTTGAGCTTTGTGCAATGGACAAATATGGGTCTATTTTCATTTTTATACATACAGATTTCAACATACATTTTTCTACATACAGATAGCCATTTATTGAAGATGCTTTCTTTTTTCTATTGTATATTTTTGGCTTCTTTGTCAAAGATTAAGTGTCTGTAAGTGCTTGGTTTTATTTCTGGGTCTTCAATTCTATCCCATCGATCAACGTGTCTGTCTCTGTATAAATACCATGCAGTGTTTATCACTATTGTTCTGTAGTAAAGCTTGACGTCAGGGATGGTGATTTCCCCAGCCATTCTTTTATTGCTAAGAATTGTTTTCGCTATTCTGGGGTTTTTTTTGTTTTTCCACATGAAATTGAGAATTGCTCTTTCCATGTCTTTGAAGAATTATTTCAGGACTTTGATGGAGATTTTATCAGACCTGTAGATTGCCTTTGGTAGGATAGCCATTTTTACTATATTAATTCTGTCAATTCATGAGTATGGGAGATCTCTCCGTAGAGATCCATAGATCTCTCCTTTTCTAAGGTCTTCCTTAATTTCTTTCTTCATAGACTTGAAGTTATTGTCATACAGATCTTTCACTTGTTTGGTTAGAGTTACCTCAGATATTTTATATTATTCATGGCTATTGTGTTGTTTCCCTAATTTCTTTCTCAGCCTATTTATCATTTGTATAAAAGACAGCTATTGATTGGTTTGAGTTAATTTTATATCCAGCCACTTTGCTGGAGTTGTTTATCAGCTGGAGAAATTCTCTGGTAGAATTTTTGGGGTCACATGTATGCTATCATATCATCTGCAAATAGTGATACATTTATTTCTTCTTTGCCAATTTGTATCCCATTGATCTTTTTTTGTTGTCTTATTGTTCTAGCTAGCACTTTGAGCACTATATTAAATAGAGCGTGGGCCTCCTTATCTTGTCCCCAATTTTAGTGGGCTTGCTTCAAGTATGTCTCCATTTAGTTTGATATTGGCTGTTGGTTTGCAGTAAATTGCTTGTATTATTTTTATGTGTGGGCCTTGAATTCTTGATTTCTCCAATACTTTTAACATGAAAGAGTGTTGCATCTTGCCAAATGCTTTCTCTGTATCTAAGTAGATGATCATGTGATTTTTTTCTTTGAGTTTGTTTATGTAGTGGATTACATTAACGGATTTTTATATATTGAACCAACCTGGCATCCTTGGAATGAAGTCTACTTAATCGTGATGAATGATGGTTTTGATGTGTTTTTGGATTCGGTTTGGAAGAATTTTTAATATTTTGCAATGATATTCATAAGCGAGATTGGTCTGAACTTCTATCGAGCTTGTTGATGCATGCCTGAAATCCCAGTTTATAGGTGAGTAAGGCAGGGAGATTATCAGTAGCTGGATTCCCTCCAGGACTACACAGTGAGACTTTGTCTCAAAAAGCAGCAATAGTAACAACAACAAGTTCTCATTCTCCCATTAATAGTTGGCTAAGAAAGACTTCGTGATACCATGGCCCACAGGAAAAAAAAAAATTTTTCCCATTGCTACTGTTCTTTCTTGGTACTCAGTTCCTGTACAGTTACAGAAAAATTCTAATTTTTTTTCTTTTTCAGTTTTGCCCAGGGCATTTCTTGATAACTTAATTAGACATGATGTTCTAATCTAATAATGTGGCCTGAAAGATAGGTTGCATGTGAAGGGCACAGTGGAGGGACATATTTTCCCACTGCACACCACTAGAAAAACTGTTATAACAGTGAATCCTCTGGAAGATATCCTTCAAATGGTCATAGATATAGACCATAAGGAGACCAAGTATCAAACAACATTTGGAAGGTAGTGGCATTTGGCTACATTGTTTTGATAAGTACAATCAACATTCATTATTTAGACAAGATGAGTTTGGAGTTGTTTTTTGTTTGTTTGTTTGTTTGTTTGTTCATTGTTTTGTTTTGTGTTAGGTGTCATCCAACAAAGTAGAAAGAATATTCTCAGATCATTCAGCCCATGATGATTGTCAAGGCTACTCTATTTCATGAAACTTACATGTCCAGAAAAGAACATTGCATGGCATTCCTCTTACCGAAGGCTGATTTCTACTGAACCATGTTAATTAGGGGTCTTTTTATGTCCTGTCATTATTGTATTATAATGCATGCTATCATTTTCAATTTTATCTTGATTTTTAAACATGAAAAATTGTTGAGTTGTTTACATTTCTCACTTTTCACCACTAAATTATCACTTGTAAGGAGAAGTGGTATGTTTATTATTTATGGACAATACCTCTATGGTTAATCTTTGCATTTCCTTTCTCTTGCTGTATTTTGAATACATATATAATGAAATAACATGCAACACACTTGGCTTATCAGTTCTAATAATAAATCCTCTATTTTTCAAAAGAGAGCTAATACAAATAGCTCACTTATAACATACCGAGTTAGCCAATAACTGAATGAGCAGAATGCCTCTTTTATGTGCAAAACAGGTGTAATGTTCTCTCAGCTGTTTCTCTGTCAAAGGAGACTAATTATACATTGAAGGGCACCACCATCAGCAGTCCCCACATGAAGCATTGAGTCAGTTCTGTCCTTGACTATTAGTATGTGCCTGAAGCAATCAGATATTGAAGGACCACTGAGAACATAATAGAAACTGCTCTCATATGTTTTCACAATTCACTAGGCATCAAGTTCAGTAACACCTCACAGAAGAGAACACACAATAAAATTACCTATCTTCCAACAAAAGTCACACCAGCAGGTTGCTAAGTCAGCTCTTACTAAGACTTATAGCTTCTATAAGTCTAGCAGCAAGAATGCCTTACTCGTACACTGACCTGTGTGCATGAGTAACGGATCAGGTCACCTACTTGACTTTTAAATTACATGAAATAATGTGTATTCATAACTGCTCATCCCACATCCAAACTTGCCTAAAGGCCAGTCACATAACAAAATATTCTAGGAGAACTGAAACTAGTGAATTACAATAAAACCAGACACAGCTTCATAAATGGATATTCCAGAACACTGTTGCCTTATCTATCACATGTGAAACTAGAGGCAGCTTTGCTCTGAATAGGGCTTGGAAAATGGGAATTGTCATGTTTGTTAAAGGTACATAGATATAAAATACTTTTGGAAGAATTTTTAAAATTATTGTTCATGTTCCCCCATTTGACTTTTTGTCATCAATTATAAGGAACATAATAACTGAAGCAAATTTTTATGTACAACAATGTTTACTTGACTTATATACTTGGTAACTAGTAACATTTGTAATCAATTTTAATTTACTTCATGAAAAAAGAATAAATTAATAATGCATTTGTAGCATAGGATAGTCAAGAATCACTGAATAGTATTTTCTATCATTTCCTAACTGCAAAATGAAGCCAACAGATAAAAAAGCAACTTATTTTTCAAAAGAATAAAAAGCACTTGAAAAATAAACCTAAAGGAAGCTTAGTTAACTTTGTGAAGTACAATAACAAATGACTTTTTCCTTTCTCTCTGTACATTATATGTGCTTCAAATGTTCTGAATGAATATTTATTTCATACATGTTTATATGTATAACTATATGCCTTCATAAACATGCATAGTAATACAAATCTTACCTAATTTTCAAAAATCAGTACAAAAATAATAATAGTATTTCAAGCATCAAAGAAGTTCAGTAATAAATATTTATTAAATTTCAGTGCTGAGAAATGTAAGGGGAGTGGAGATGAAGAGCCTTGTTTCCCTGGAGTAACTTATGTTCTGAGAGCAAGAATAATAATATTGAAAAAGAAAAGATGCCACGAGATGTCATGAAGTTTAAGAAGAAAGAATAAATTGTTGTGGAGATTAGGAAAGATGAGGAAAGAGATCACAAATTAGACAGTGTTTGGGAGATATTTAGAATTTGTAGAGGAATGTCACTGGAGGAGAGAATAGAGAAAGAAACATAGTAAAGCTCAGTTCTCTTTTTAATACAATTACTATGATGGTCAGCTGGCAGTTAAAAATGTGTTCACAAAGGCTTGGCATGTCACAAAGAAGGCATTTTTGAGCCTTCTTGACATTGAGAATTGTTTGGTTTGGTTTGTCTCTTAGCACAGGGTATTACTGAGAAGAGAGTGATATGGAAAAATCATACATAAGAAAATAACTGTACCAGAATTAAATAACCTAGAATAAAAACCCAGTGTTTTAATATTTATATTTTAGTGCAACAAATATGGGACAGCTAATTTCAAGATAAAAAAGAAAAAAATGATGTAGAATTTTAGTTTCATAATTTTTTTCAATTACCAAGTAATATGTCAGATAAGTACCTATATATCAGGACCCTCACAATTCAAGTCCTGGTCACCATAGGCATCAAGGATGGGACAGGGAGGGTGATGGGTATGTTAGACAGAAATGGGAAATGAGAGCCAATAGACATGAGAATAAATTGTCTCTGGTACAAATTTGTTGGGAAAACAAGCAGACGGTGAATTTGTTGTTTTTACCTCCAAGTCTCTTAGATAGAGATATATAGAAATATCTATTTGATTTAATTCCAGTGAAAGAAAATATAGTGATGTCTAAAAAATATTTGAGACCAAGATCAGTGGTATTATGCAAGTTGTTAATCCTGAGTCTTAAATTATATTATTGTATAAAATCTAAAAGGAAAATAAAGCATGTAGGTTAGAAGTAGAGGAAGGCAGAACCTCTACACCTTCATAAAGGACTGGATGCAGAAGAGGTATAGGAGAGGATACCATTCATTATAATCTTGGTTATACTATATAAACTATAAAATGTATATGCAATGATGATGGTGGTGGTGATGATATGATATTTTTTCTCCTTAATTTAAATTATTGGCCTTTGTCATGAGACTGGACAGAGTACAGAATCTTAGGGAATACATTATTGAAGCCAGAATCATTATTCCTGATAATTTTCAAAGACACTTTAAGCTCTGGATTATTTTTCAGATCTGTGTAGTGTCCATATGGATTGTGAAGCCTGATCTATAAAGACAGATTGAGGTAATCCAAAGATTGTTCAGGCACATGTTTTTCAAAAAAGCTCACATGAACACAGGTTGTGGTTCAGACTATATGTAGTTACTCTGAATGACATGGCTACTGATCAGTTCCTGTTGAGTTTCCAAAGTTACTGGATGGTAGAGGGTGATGAAGATGGTAAATCATTTTGTCTATTATAAGAAATTCTGTTACCTGATAGTTTTGCACCAAGTTAGAAGCAATGGGTGCATTTGGGGGCCATTGCCAACTTTCAAAATTCAGAAACCATGGACTATATCTCTAAATATCATTTTAAGATAACAGTTCAATGTTTCAAGTGTTTTCTCCTTAATTTTCTTACATTTATTCTCAAATCCTGTTGATACTCAAAATTTTCCTTATCATTTTTATAGTCACCAGAAAATTCATTTATCTCAAGGACTTTTATTTAACCTCTCTCTGGATTGCTGACAAGAAATAACCACCCAATGTATTACTTAATTTTCTTTCAAATAATTGGTCTCTTCCTACAAATAAAGATTTCAGAACATGGTACTCAGCAAACTGTTGGACAGCAGAGCAATGTACTAGTATTACAATCTCAGTAATTAGCATGTATGTTTACCATAAAATTACTGTCCATTCAGGGCCTCTATTCATTCTTAATTTCCGTGATAAGAATTGAAAAGTTCAATTAGTCATGTGGCCTACCAGCACACAAGTATTTCTATATTTCCATGCATAAATGTCTATGATCTTTGTCTCCTAAATCTCAACCCAGATAGATAGATAGATAGATAGATAGATAGATAGATAGATAGATAGATGATAGATAGATAGATGATAGATAGATAGATAGATGATAGATAGATAGATAGATAGATAGATAGATAGATAGATAGAACTTCATCTTGAATATTTGAGACCAGCATTGACAGCACAGCTAGAACCAGTATCAAAGAAACAAAATGAAAACAAAGAGAGTAGAACTATTCCAAATTTCAAATAGAACGTTCACATTTTAAATAACATTTATCAAAAGAGATTACTGTACCACCTTTGCTCTGTTTCTGATTTTCAGGGTAATCAATAAAGGGATTAGCAAAATGTCTTCTCAAGAATTCCCAGGGAGTTTAATCTATAGATCTTTGAAACACACACCCACACACAAACATACACACATATACATACAGACAGCCCCACTATAAAATAAATTCCCCTTCCCATAGAAAATGTGTACTTTCTTGAGAACTTTATTCTGCAGTGATTTATTTGGCTAGAATTTCACATATATAAATTATTTACTGGATATTTTATTTACATTTTGAATGTTATCCCCTTTCCCCATCCCCCCAGAAACCCCCTATTCCACCCCCTCTTCCTGCTTCTATGAGAATGTGACCCCCACCCATCGACCCATCCACCCCCACCTCCCCACCCTCTAATTTCCCCCACACTGGGGCATCCAGCCTTCATGGGACCAAGGACTTCCTCTCCCACCTTTGCCCGACAAGGCCATCCTCCCCTACTTATAGAGCTGGAGCCATGGGTCCCTCCCAGCCTGGTGGTTTAGATCCTGGGAACTCTGTTTGGTTGATATGATTGCTCTCCCTATGAGGCCACAAACCCCTTCAGCTCCTTCAGTCTTTTTTCTAACTTCTCCACTGGGAAACCCATGATTAGTGCAATGGTTAGCTGTGAGCATCTGCCTCTGTATACGTCAGGCTCTGGCAGACCTCTAAGGAGACAGCTATATCAGGCTCCTGTTAGCCTGCACTTCCTGGCATCCACATCAGTGTCTGCCTTTGGTGACTTCACATGGAATGGATACCCAGGAGGGGCAGTCTCCCGACAGCCCCTCCTTTAGTTTCTGTCCCACATTTTATCTCTATATTTGCTCCAATGATAATTTTGTTATTTCTTCTAAGAAGGACTAAAGCACCCATACTTTGGTCTTTCTTCTTCATGAGATCCATGTGATCTGTGGTTGTATCTTGGATATTGTGAGCTTTTGGGCTAACATCCAGTTATCAGTGAGTGCATACCATGTGTGGGTTTTTGTGTGTGTGTGTGTGTGTGTGTGTGTGTGTGTGTGTGTGTGTGTGATTGGGTTACCTCACTCAGGATGATATTTTTTAGTTCCCTCCATTTGCCTAAGAATTTCATGAATTCATTGTTCTTAATAGCTAAGTAGTACTTCATTGTGTAAAGAACCACGTTTTCTGTACCCATTTCTCTGTTGAGGGACATCTGGGTTCTTCCCAGCTTCTGGCTATTATAAATAAGGTTGCTATGAACATAGTGGAACATGTGTCCTTGTTATATGTTGCAGCATCTTCTGGGTATATGCCCAGAAGTGGCATAGCTGGCTCCTCAGGTAATTATTATTTATATTATACCACAGTTATGTTCAGCAATATGTGGCTAGCTGATTTGCAACATTTAAAAAAATATTTGCTCTATTTTTTTGGATAAAAGTGGGACTCATCTTTGGGCAACTTAGGTGGACTTCAAAAGTTTTGTTGAAAAAAATTTGGAGTCCTTTCACCCAATTTCTTTATCTATAATAATCCATCCTATCTCTCATATACAGAATTTGTCTTTAGCTTAAGTACTATTGATATTTATTTTTTACCTTCCATATTCCATTTCTTCAACAGTGGTCTCATGTGTTTTCATGTTCACGTGGCCAGATGTGTGCCCAATAGAAAGTTTCATTTCGAGATTTCCATAATATTTAAGATCCTCAATATTACGAAAGCCATCAAAATGTCTTCATATTTAAAAGGTAACAAATGCTACCAAAAAAAAAATGAAGTAGTATTTGTCACCCTTATTTTCATCCGATGCATACCACCTTATAATCAGGTAACATGGCAAAAAAGAATAAATAAATCAGAGTAATAAATCAGAGGATGGGGAAGAATGTTGTGAAATGCAGTCTTCTAGCTGTGACATGGGAAGTACTAGTTAACTTTCAGCAGCTGTGATTACTTAAACAAACAAAACATTCAATCCAGCCAAAACTCCAGCACAGATGGGGAAGGTATTCTCCAGGCTCCATCCCTTACTGTAGATCAAGAGGTTGTTGACGGCTTCTAGGTAAAGGGAAAATGGTTTTCAAGGGGTTTGTGGTTGTTAAGTATCCTATGTTGGCCACAAGTCAATGCACATATGAGCAGCACTAATTATACTCAATGGGTTATCAACAAATAAGAAAATAGTTAAAAGTTGGTAAGAAAATATGTTGAGGGAACAAGTAGAGTTGGAGGAGAAAATAAGGAATTGTATGTAAGCATATTTCCATTGTACACATGTAAAAATTTCTTAGGGACAAAGAAATTCAGAATGGCATGACTCTTTTGTAACCTCAAAATCTGTCTCAAGTGACACACTGTTCGGCCACAATTCCTAATTCCCAAATAATATCATCAACTGGGAATGGAGTATCCAAAATTCTTAAGAATTTAAGAAAGGCATGTTTTTACTTTGAAGAATTTTCTTTCATTTAACATTTTCCCTAATATATAGATTCAATCAAAAAACAACAATAGCAAAGATCATATTCTTGTTGTTAATGATACAAAATGAAAATGTTTACTGATTGTAATTGTACAATGTTATTTACTTTTCTGTTGCTGTGACAAGATACAATAACCAAAACAACTTATAGAAGAGCTTTCTTTGGGGGGGAGGGGATTAACAGTTGTCATGGTGGGAAGCATAGCAGTATGCAATAAGGCATGGCACTGGGACAATTGTTGTGGGTTCACATCTTGAGTTATAAAAAGAAGGCAGAGAGAAAGAGACACTCAGGATGGCATGATTGTTTTGAAACCTTAAAGCCTGGTCCACTGACATAGCTCCAGAGAGGCAAGCCACAATTCCTAACCCTTCCCAACAGTTCCAACAGTCATCCTCATTCAAGCCACCATGGTATTCTTCAAAGTAGAAAATAAACATTTTCCTCACTAACAAAGTACTTCCTGTGCCTGTTTATTTTCGAATCCAAGATGTCTCTATAAGTTAAGAGCATCTAAGTCTGCTCTCCTAGGAAATTTTAAACACACTATGGTACTATGGCATTATTCACTTTGGTCATCATTCTATATGATTGATCCCCAGAACAGACTCATTTTGTATAAGTGAATTATTTTGTCTTTTAACCAACCTCCCCACATTTCTACCTCTTTTACCAGACATGAGATATGGAGTCTAGATTGGCATTTTCTTGTAGAAACAGTTATCCTCAGAGAGGACATTCACAGAATAGAAAACCCCCTTTTTTCCAGCCTATGAACAACTCAGTGACAAACATTCAGAGAAGATTGTGAGTACTCTTGCAAAATTGTTTCGAGCCCATCCTAAAGCTAGCTGATATAGTTTCTTGAGAACCTGGGACTTACTTTATTTAGTTGGGCTGAGCTAGTTTGGGCCTCAGATGTTGACAAAGAAGAAAGAAGTGCTTTCATGTGAATATGCTCAGAGCTCATATCAGTCCAATAACAGCTGGACTTAGGGATTGGGTTCTATTTGTGGAGGATGGCAAAGAGAAGCAGATCTGGAGAAAATGTGACCAAAGGTCAAGGTGACCTTAATGCTTCAACAGTGGGTAGAGATCAATTCTCCAAGCAATCAATCACATAGGAGTCTGAAAAACATAGTGTTAGTTTGCAGAAAGCATGACTTCAAAATGACGCATTCCTGTCTCACACTGCTAAACACTGAGAACATTAAAGCCGAACATTAGAAAATGTTCTTGGGTAACTGGGATTTCACTGAAGATTAAACATTACTCAGTGAATTTAAGAACCCAGTCTCTTATAATAGCTGCAAAGAGCCAGAGATAAAAATCTAAGATCAGGCACAGACAGTGCTGAACAAGAAAAGACCTAAATTTACACACTTTATTAACAGCCTCTTTAAAAATCTATCTCAAAGAAGAGAGGAAAGTAATATTAAAGGGAGACAGTGGGATATGGCAAGACAAGACATGTGTTAGTGAAAAGCCTTGCATCCTTTCTCAAGAGCATTTGCATAGCTTTTACTGTGGTCTCTTTGGCCTCCTAAAATCATTCAGAAGTGGCAAGCACTAAACTAAAAGAAGGCAATGTTTCTTCAGCTCTAACAGCCATTCTCTATGTACATCAGTAGTTCTCAACCTTTCTAATGCAGCAAGCCTTTAACATAGTTCCTCATATTGTGGTGACTCACAACCATAAAATTATTTTTTGCTACATTATATCTGAATTTTACTACTGTTATAAATCACAATGTAAATATCTAATTTGCAGAATATATAAATGATTCCTGTGAAAGCATCCTTCAGCTCTGAAAGGGGTCACAATCCACAGATTGAGTAAATAACTCAAGAGATCTGGTCACAGTGCACTTTAGATCAAATCTATTTCACCAATCTGTGTTTTGATGTATAACCTTCTTGGTACCTAGATTTGCCATCATCAGGCTTTATTTGGAAAATATAAGGTTTATGATCTGCTTAAAATGAAAGTGCCAGCATATGGCAACTGCTAAATATATTTCTCATTAAATTAGCTTTTATCAAAAGTTCACTAGCTTTAACTACTAAAATACACTTTTCTGGTCAAATCAAAACTTACATGCTAGAAAAATCTTATTTTAGAATTTTAAGTATAGTATTTGTGTATAACTATGGTGGTTATTGTTAATTTTCAAAAATGAGAAAATTTAAAATCACCTGAGAGATGAGCCTGTAAGCATGCCTGTTAGAGATTTTCTTGCTCACACTAATTGAGGTGGGAAGATCTAGCCACTGTCAGCAGCATAGTTTCTGACAGGATCCTGAACTATATACACAAAGAAAGGATGATGAGAAGCCACAGAATTTTATTATTCTGTTTCCTGGTAGTAGATGTGACGTGACCAGTTGCTTCAAGTCGCTGGTACACTGATACTCTTGCCATGGTACGAAGTGCCTTTCAACTGTAAGCCAGAAGGAACACTTTTGTAAGTTGCTTTTGTCAAGAGTGTTTTATCACAATAGGAAAAGTAAGATGATGAGCTTCCACTTTCACCTCAAGAGCAGTATAAAACTTTATTTCCTACTTTTTTTAAAACTTATTTTTGAAAGTGTATTTTCATTCCAACTTTTCTTTCTCCAAGTCCTCCTATATATCCTTTCTCAATCTCCTTCAAACTTATGATCTCTTCATTTCTTTATTAATTGTTACTTTACTCATCTATACAAGGCTACTTGTAAATATTCAGAGCTGGCCATTTAGTACTGGACAACCAACAAATGCTAAGCTATAACTGAAATAGGCTACTTTCTAATAGCTAGAATACATCACAAATATAATTACTTTTTTTTCTGTCCCTCAATCTATACTGTCTTAATAGTGCATTGCCTTTCTCTTTTTTAATCTTTTTAAAAGTTCTCCATACTAAGTATACATGTATACTTAGGCTCTTTTCCTAACAAAGATCTAATTGCCTTTCTCTTTCAGCAGCACCATTAGTAAATTATTAGCACTTTTACTAACCATTTTACAACTTAAAATAACATAATAATTGAAAATTTAATCACATTTTTCTAATGATAGATATTTGATATACTGAAAAAATATATATGCAGTTATTTTTTCTCTTCCTCAGTATCTTACTTTGGGTACTATAACATAAACAGTACACATAGCTTGGCTTAAACACCACTCAATTCTCATGGTCATGAGGGCTTAGACGTTCAAGACTAAAATGCTACTATGGCTGCCGTCTCTTGAGGGCTGGCTTCAATATCCCCTCACATATGTAAGCTGACAAAGACAGGAGACAAACTCTTGAGTATGAGGAGCATAATCCAACATGTTAACTTCAAAAGAATAAAAGCACTCAACCCGTTTCCTTTGAAGATAAGCTAACAAAATACAAATTTTGCAGAAAAGATTAAAAAGCTGCGCTCTTTAAAAAAAAATAGTTTCATAAGACAAAAGGAATGTTGAGAAAAGGCAAGTTATATAAGTGAAATATATTGAGGAGGACGTGGATCAGATTTATCACTGTGGCAAATGCAAAAGAGAGCTAACTTATGAGGGTATTTCGTTTCAGAGGTTTCAGTCCATATTGGCAAGGGTGATAAGGCAGAGCAGAGCAGCTCAGGTCATGGAAACAAGGAAGCAGACATGTAACACACACACACACACACACACACACACACACACACACACACACACACTAGCTATCTGCTTTCTTTTCCTCTGTAGTCTATCAATGTCCTCAGCATTTAGAATCCTGCCGCTCACATTCAGGGCATTCTCTTCAGAAGTTAGTTCCTTCTGTAACTGCCCTCATGATGCATCCTCAGATGTGTTTCCAAATCCCATCAGTGCTGTGGTCAAGATTAGCTATCACAGCCCATTGTCAAGTGGACATCTAAACACATTTTTTAAAGTGTTTAAATTGCTTCAGATTTTCAAAAGAGCAGACCTTCCACGTATTTGAAAAATTATTTATGTACAGAAGAGTGTATCAAGAATACAATAGTAATTCTATGGTCAACAGCTTTTGTACAACCAAGGTTCTCATGCATACTTCAGCTGAATTCCAAAAGATCCTTGTTGCCAAACTCTTAGAGAGTTTACTCTTTGGGTTGTGCTCCATGTACATTGAGAAGCTGAATCTTAAGACTATGCAGAAATAATCTTATATAGAATGTTCCATGTGATTTCTAAGATTCCCAACGTTTTCTCTACATATTTTCCTTTATACAGATTGACACACATCCATCTGCTAAAATTGATTTAGATCTGTTTGTTCTGATAGACAATGCCAAATATAATCCTAAAATGTCAATGAATAGCATTGATGGGTTGGAGAAATAGCTCTTACCACAAAAGCATGAGGACTGAAACCTCCAGAAACAAGTAAAGCTCAACACAATACCACACATGCGTAATCCTAATGCATCTATGCAAATGTACAAAGAAGAAACCATTACATCTTAGAGCACAGATAAGGAGGATACACAGCAGGAAGCCTGTCTTAAACAAATGGAAAGAGTGGTAAGAATGAACAATTAATATTACCCTCTGATTTCACAGTTGAGCTGGATCCCAAGAAAGCTCACCCTCTCACATGAATGTATACATGCATGCATACATGCACAGAGTATACACACACACACACACACACACACACACACACACACACACACACACCAAAAAAGATTTTAAAAAAAGTCATTCCTATTACTTAAGAAAGATTGCGCTGGGGTTCTAAAGTTTTTATTTTTTATTGGATATTTTATTTATTTACACTTCAAAAGTCATTCCCTTTTCCAGTTTCTCTGCTGGAAATCCCCATCCCATCTCTCCAACCCCTGCCTCTATGAGGGTGCTCCCCCACCCACCCACCCACTCCCACCTTCCCACCATGGGATTCCCCTACATTTGGGGCATTGAATCCCCACAGGACCAAGGGCTGCTCCTCCCACTGATGCCCAACAAGACCATCCTCTGCTACATATGCAGCTGGAGACATGGGTCACTCCATGTGTACTCTTTGGTTGGTGGTTTACGCCTTGGGAGATCTGAGGGGTCTGGTTGGTTCATATTGTTGTTCTTCCTATGGGGTTGCAAACCACTTCAGTCTTTTCTCTAACTCCTCCAGTGGGAACCAATCAGTCTAATGATTGGCTGCTAGCAACCACCTCTGTATTTGTCTAGCACTGGCAGAGCTAGTTATATTAGGAGACAGTTATATAAGGCTCCTGTCAGCAAGCACTTCTTAAAATCCACAACAGTGTCTTGGTTTGGTGTCTGTATATGCAATTGGTCCCCAGGTGGGACAGTCACTGGATGGCCTTTCCTTCAATCTCTGCTCCACACTCTATCTCTGTATTTCCTCCAGTGAGTATTTTATTCCCCTTGCTAAGAAAGCCTGAAGCATCCACACATTCGTCTTCTTTCTTGAGCTGTGGTCTGTGAATTGTATCATGGGTATTCTGAGCTTTAGGACTAATATTCACTTATCAGTGAGTGCATGCCATGTGTGTTCTTTTGTGATTGGGTTACCTCACTCAGGATGATACTTTCTAGTTCCCTCCATTTGACTAAGAATTTCATGAATTCATTGTTTTTAATGGGTGAGTAATACTCCATTGTGTAAATATACCACATTTTCTGTGTCCATTCCTCTGTTGAAGGACATGTGTCCTTGTTCTGTTGGAGCACCTTTTGGGTATATGACCAGAAATGGTATAGCTGGGTCCTCAGGTAGTGCTATGTCCAATTTTCTGAGGAACTGCTAGATTAATTTCCAGAGTGGTTATACCAGCTGGCGATCCCACCAACAATGGAGGAGTGTTCCTCTTTCTCCACATCCTCTCCAGCATCTCACCAACATCTGCTGTCAACTGAGATTTTTTTCTTTCAGTTTTTATTGGATATTTTATTTATTTACATTTTAGATGTTATTCCCTTTTCCCATTCCCCCCCCCCTGAAACCTCCTATTCCATCCCTCCTCTTCCTGCTTCTATGAGGGTATGCCCCAAGCCATCCATCCACTCCACCCTCCCTGCCCTTGAGTTCCCCCACACAGGGGCATCCAGCCTTCACGGGACTAAGGGCCTCCTATCCTATTGGTGTCAGACAAGAATATCCTCCACTAAATATACAGCTGGAGCCATGAGTCCTTCCATGTGTGTTACCACGCTAATGGTTTAGACCCTGAGAACTCTGATTGGTTGATATTATGACTCTGCTCATGGGGCCACAAGACCCTTCAGCTTCTTCAGTCTTCTCTCTAACACCTCAGTTGAGGACCCTGTGTTCAATTCAATGGTTAGCTATGAACATTCACCTCTGGTTATATCAGGCTCTGGCAGAGCCTCTCGGGAGACAGCTATAGTAGGATCTTGTCAACATGCACTTTCTGGCATCCACAACATTGTCTGCCTTTGGTGACTGCGCATTCAATGGATACCAATGTGGTACAGTTTCCAGATGGCCCATCCTTTAGTCTCTGCTCCACACTTTGTCTCCATATTTGATCCCATGAGTATTTTGTTACTCCTTCTAAGAAGGACACTTTTAAGAAGCACCCACTTTTGACTTCCTTCTTCATGTGCTTCATGTAATCTTTGAGATGTATCTTGGGTATTTCAAGCTTTAGGGCTAATATTCACTTATCAGTGAGTACATACCATGTGTGTTCTTTTGTGATTTGGTTACCTCACTCAGGATGATATTTTCTAGTTCTATCCATTTCCTTAAGAATTTCATGAAGTCATTATTTTTAATAGCTGAGTAGTACTCCATTGTGTAAATGTAACCAGTTCTCTGGTGAAGGACATCTGGTACTTTCCAGCCTGGCTGTTATAAATAAGGCTGCTATGAACACAGTGAAGCATGCGCCCTTGTTATATGTTGGAGCATCTTTTGGGTACATGCCAGGAAATGTATAGCTGGGACCTCAGATAATACTATGTCCAATTTTCTGACGAACCACCAAAATGATTTCCAGAGTGGTAGCACCAGCTTGCAATTCCACCAACAATGGAGGAGTGTTCCTCTTTATCCACAACCTTGTCAGAATTTGCTGACACTTGAGTTTTTGATCTTAGCCATTCTGACTGGTGTGAGGTGGAATCTCAGGGTTGTTTTGATTTGCATTTCCCTGATAACTAAAGGTTATTGAACATTTCTTTAGGTGTTCTTCTATCATTAGAGTTTCCTCAGTTGAGAATTCTATGTTTAGCTCTTAATCCCATTTTTAATAGGATTATTTTGTTGTCTGAAATCTAATTCCTTGAGTTCTTTGTATATATTGGATATTAGCCCTCTATTGGATGTAGGATTGGCAAAGATCTTTTCCCAATCTGTTGGTTGCTGTTTTGTCCTATTGACAGAGTCCTTTGCCTTACAGAAGCTTTGCAATTTTATTAGGTTCCATTTGTCAATTCTTGATATTAGGGCATAAGCCATTGGTGTTCTGTTCAGGAACATTTCCCTTGTGCCCATGTATTCAAGGATCTTCCCCACCTTCTCTTCTATTAGTTTGAGTGTATCTGGTTTTATGTCCTTGAGTCACTTGAACTTGAGCTTTGTACAAGGATATAAGAATGGATCAATTTCCATTCTTCTACATGCTGATCTCCAGTTGAACCAGCACTATTTGTTAAAAATTCTGTCCTTTTTCCACTGGACAATTTTAGCTCCTTTATCAAAGATCAAATGACTATAGTTATGTGGCTTCATTTCTGGGTCTTCAATTCTATTCTATTGATCTTCCAGGCTATCTCTGTACCAATAATGTACAGTTTTCATCACTACTACTCTGTAGTACAGCTTTAGGTCAGAGATAGAGATTTCCCCAGAAGGTCTTTTGTTGTTGAGAACAGTTTTTGCTATCCTGGGGTTTTTGTTATTCCAAATGAATTTGCAAATTTTTCTTTCTAACTATTGAGTTGGAATTTTGATGAGGATTGCATTAAATCTGTATATTGCTTTCAGCAAGATGGCAATTTTATTATATTCATCCTGCCAATCCATGAGCAAGGGAGATCTTTCCATCTTCTGAGATCTTCTTTGATTTCTTTCTTCAGAGACTTGAAGTTCTTCTCATACAAATCTTTCACTTGCTTAGAGTCACACCAAGGTATTTTATATTACATGTGACTATTGTGAAGTACGTAATTTCCCTAATTTCTTTCTCAGCTTGTTTATCCTTTAAGTAGAGGATGGCTACTAATGTGTTTGAGTTAATTTTATGTGTAGCCAGTTTGTTGAAGTTATTAATCAGGGTTAGGGTTCTCTGGTGGAAGTTTTGGGATCACTTAAATATACTATCATATTGTCTGCAAATGGGGATATTGTGACATCTTCCTTTCCAATTTGTATGCCTATGGCCTTTTGTTGTCTAATTACTTTGGCTATGACTTTGAATAGAGAGAGAGTGGGCCTTGTCTAGTCCTTAATTTTAGTGGGATTGCTTCAAGTTTCTCTCCATTGAGTTTGATGTTGGCTACTGGTTTGCTGTATATTGCTTTTACAATGTTTAGGTATGGGCCTTGGATTCCTGATCTTTCCAAGACTTTTACCATGTTGTCAAATTTTGTCAAATGCTTTCTTAACATCTAGTGAGATGATCCTGCAGGGTTTTTTTCCTTTGATATTATTTATGTAGTGGTTTGTGTTAATGGATTTCTGTATATTGAACCATTCCTGCATTCCTAGGACAAAACCTACTTGATCAAGATGGATAACTGTTTTGATGTGTTCTTGGATTCAGTTTGTGAGAAATTTATTGAGTATTTTTGCATCGATATTCATAAGGGAGATTGGTCTGAAATTCTCTTTCTTTGTTGGGTCTTTGTGTGGTTTAGGTATGAGTGTAATTGTGGCTTCATAGAATGAATTTGGTAGTGTTCCTTCTGTTTCTGTTTTGTGGAATAGCTTGAAAAAATTGGTATTAAGTCTTCTTTGAAGTTCTGATAGAATTCTGCACTAAAACTACCTGATTCTAGGTTTTTGGTAGGGAGACTTTTAATAATTGCTTTTCCTTAGGGGTTATGGGAGTGTTTACATGATTTATCAAATGTGATTTAATTTTGGTACCTGGTATCTGCCTAGAAAATTGTCCATTTCATCCAGATTTCCAGTTTTGTTGAGTATAGGCTTTTTCAGTAGAATCTGATGATTCTTGAATTTCCCCGTTTTCTGTTGTTATGTCCCCCTTTTCAGTTCTGATTTTATTAATTTGAATATTGTCTCTGTGCCCTCTGGTGAGTCTGGCTGAGGATTTATCTATCTTGTTGATTTTCTAAAAAACCAGCTCCTGGTTTTGTTGATTCTTTGTATAGTTCTTCTGTTTCTACTTGGTTAATTCTAGCCCTGAGTTTGATTATTCACTGCAGTCTACTACTTTTAGGTGTATTTGTTTCTTTTTCCTTTAGAGCTTTCAGGTGTGCTGTCAAACTGCTACTGTATGCTCTCTCCAGTTTCCCTTTGTAGGCACTTAGAACTATGAGTTTTCCTCTTAGCACTGCTTTCATTGTGTCCCATAAGTTTTTCCATGATGTGCCTTCATTTTAATTAAATTCTAAAAAGTCTTTAATTTTTTCTTTATTTCTTCCTTGACCAAGTTATCAGTGAGTAGAGTATGTTCATTTTCCCCTTGTATGTGGGCTTTCCATTATATTTCTTGTTAGTTAAGACTGGTCGTAGCCTGTGGTGATCTGATAGGATGCATCGGATTATTTCAATCTTCTTGTATCTGTTGAGGCCTGTTTTGTGAGTAATTATATGGTCAGTTTTGGAGAAGGTACCATAAGGTTTGGAGAAAATGGCATATTCTTTTGTTTTAGGATAAAATGTTCTATAGATATCTGTTAAATCCATTTGGTTCATAACTTCTGTTAGTTTCACTGTGGCTCTGTTTAGTTTCTTTTTCCATAATCTGTCCATTGATGAGAGTGGGGTGTTGAAGTCTCCCACTATTATTGTTTGAGGTTCAATGTGTGCTTTGAGCTTTAGTAAAGTTTCTTTAATGAATGCGAGTACCCTTGCATTTGGAACACACATGTTCAGAATTGAGAGTTCATCTTGGTAGATTTTTCCTTTGATGAGTATGAAGTGTCCTTCCTTGACATTTTTTGATAATTTTTGGTTGAAAATCGATTTTATTTAATATCAATATGGCTATTTCAGCTTGTTTCTTGGGACCATTTGCTTGGAAATTTTTTTTCACGCCTTTTACTCTGAGGTAGTTTTCAGTCTCCAGGGTTGTCTCTCTTTGTGATTTCTTTACTGTTTCTATTTTTATTTTTAGATTTTGGTTGGTTTTGTTCAATTCCTTCACCTCTTTGGTTGTGTTTGCCTGTGATTCTCTAAAGGATTTTTGTGTTTCCTCTTTAAAGGCTTCTACCTGTTTACCTGTGTTTTTCTGTACTTCTTAAGGGAGTTAGTTATGTCCTTCTTAAAGTCCTCTATCATCATTATACGATGTGATTTTAAATCAGAATCTTCCTTTTTTGGTGTGTTAGGGTATCCAGGACTTGATTGCTGTGGTGGAAGAACCGGGTTCTGATGATACCAAGTAGCCTTGATTTCTGTTGCTTAGATTTTTGTGCTTACCTCTTGTCACCTGGTTATCTCTGGTGTTAGTTGGTCTTGCTGTCTCTGACTGGAGCCTGTCCCTCCTGTGAGCCTGTGAGCCTGTGAGCCTGTGAGCCTGTGAGCCTGTGA
>JANHMN010000003.1:1500867-1597614 GCA_030674055.1 Rhabdomys pumilio | reverse complement strand
CCTGTGAGCCTGTGAGCCTGTGAGCCTGTGAGCCTGTGAGCCTGTGAGCCTGTGTTCTTAAATGTGTCAGGACTCCTGGGAAACCAGTTCTCTCCGGGCAAGATTTGGGTGTTGAGAGTTGTGCCACAGGGTAGCTCCGGGGAAGGTATGGAGACTGCAAGGATCCTATTCCTGGCTCCTCCACTGATCCTATGACCTGTGATCTCCTAGTGGTTCCCTCTTTCACCAGTTATTGGAGCAAAAGTGGTGGTCTCACCTGTGAATTGTGAACTTAGGAATGACAGCACTCCTGGGCATCCAGCTCTCTTCAGGCGTGATTTGGGTAAGAAGAGCTGTGTCACAGAGTTAGCTCCCAGGCACAGATGGTTCTAAAGTTTTAATATTGTTTTCTATTGATGTGAGCCTAACTATTAATCTAAAAAAGTACATAGAAAAAAAACTGTTAAAGCATGCAAATGGTTATTTTTAACTTAGCAATATTTGATCATATATTAGAAAAAAAGAATGATGTTTTAGTTTTTTAATGTTTTCAGTTGAAATGGAATTGCATCACGATTTTACTCTGTCTTCTCTAGCTTCCCACTTTTCCTCTACTCCCAGCTACACTTCCTGAACCCCTATGTATGTCCTCTCACACTCAATTTAATAGCCTCTTTTCTTGATTATTATTGTTACATATATATGTATAAATGCACAACTGTATATAAATGCAACTCTCTGAGTCCATTTGTATTGTTGATGTGCATATAGTTTTAAGGCTGAACACTCTGAATTGGGTAATTAATAAGGGGTCTCATCCCTGGAAAAGGCCAATTTCTTACCCCAGTGGTTGTTACTTGTCTGTGGTTCTTTGCTTTGGGATGAAATTCTGTGAAATTTCCTCACTTCCATGTTACTATGCCAACAATATTGCTATAATTTCGATCTTCTTTATGGAGCTATTTCTAAGAGATTGTTTCACAGAAGAATTTTTTATATTCTCCCAAATATATTCCTCTAAAAATTTACTGCGTAGCAATATGATAGGCCGAATGTATCTAGAGGCTAAGCAAGTGCAATGCAAAGCTTTTTCTGCAAATCTTTCTTCATGAGATATTTAATCTGAACAACTCATTTCTCTTTCAATACTAGGTTTTAATTCTCTTGTTCAATTAGGTCTCAAACCCATTATTTTTGTCTAAACCTCTAGTTCATTACATTATCTTTTAAACCAGATGTGTTCTGGCAAACCCTTGGTTTTCCTCTATGCAATGGAATTGGAGAGTGTCTGCTGAGAGAACCTGTGTAAAGAAATTAGTATGTAAAAAGTTATGGGACATCAGTTTGTAAAAAAGGTAAGTGACAATCAATAGACAAATCTACTTATCCCTTTCAAGAAAATGTCAAAGTGGTGTGTGACAAAGAATAAAGTAAGAACAGATGGAAAATAAATAAGAAATAAAATAATGTGGACAAAATGTGTCCTGCCATTTAGCGCAATATGTCCCGACCAGAACTATATGGAATTCTGTCATCTCTGTGATAGGCTATGACATAAGGATCTAAACTCAGGCTGGAGAAATGGTTCAGCAGTTGATAGCATGTATTATTTTTTGCAGAGGGCCTGATTTTGGCTCCCAGAATTCAAGTTGGGACACTCTTACAACTGCCTGTAAGTCTACCTCCACGGGACACTATGCCCTCTTCTGGTGTCAGTGAGCACCTGCACTCATGCACATATACATTTACATTCATGCACAGATACAGAAAGGTGCATTCATAAACATAATTTTTATTCTTTAAAATATTCCACTTCCTGAGTGTAAGTATAATGAAACCATGATAAAATAAATGACACATTAGATTTTCATTATACTTTTTAACTTTTGTTAATTACACTCAATATGTTTCTTTCTTCTCTTTCCTCTCTCCAAACCCTCATAATACCCTTCCCTACATACCTTCAAATGTATGGCTCATGTTTTGTTAATTATTATTGCATACATAATACGTACATTTACATATATATTCTTAAATGTAATCTACCTGGTCCATATAGGGTTACTTGTATGTATGTTTTTAGGACTGACTGTTTGGCACCAAACAGTACTTATAATACATTCTTTAAATTAAAGGAACCTCCTATTTTGCCCAATCAAATCAGATTTTTTCAGCTTCTCTTTCTTTACCATCTTAGAACAACATTTCCCATGACATTTCTTACACTCGTTGTGTCTGTAGTGCAATGTATGAATGCTATTTACTTAACTTATAACTCTATTTCTTCCTATCCCTCCTACTTAACTACCTTCCCACCATCTCACATTCAGAGGACCTCTTTTTTTAACCACTGTTCTTACATAGACATATAAACAAATAAATATTCATCCTTTGTTAAATCACCATATAACCATTATGTTTTATTAAAAGATTTAGTTCATTTTTAAAAGGCTTCATCACCACTTTCCAACATTTTCACCTGTGGATCATGAGCAATATTTGTAAGTAATTTTCATAGACAAAATGTTTTTATTGTATTTCAAAATGTTTCAATAACACAAGAATATAACTTATAAACAGGAGCAACATATATAGCAAAAGCACATGTGTCATAATAAAATGCTATTTGTTGCCATTATTCTATCTTTAACTTATTTCTTTATTTATTTTGTAGCCATATTATTCTATATTTGCAAAAATATGTCCTATTTTAAATGGTGCTACTAGTGGTTACTGGACTAAATTCAACTTCCTTTCTCCAACCAAAGACTGCTTAGGGTATGCTGAATATAATATTAGAATAACATTTGGCATTTTATATATGTCTGGTGGCTTCAAAATCAAGCTTTCTAAAAGATGTGTGCTTTTTTTCCAATAATATATACTTGGATTTATTCTGATCCTGCTTCTCTAGATCTTGTTGTGACTCTCCTTTGGGCTGTGAACCTGGACAATAGCCCAAAGGGGAAAAAAATTAACATTATCGTTTTCATCCAGCAAAAATAGCCTTAAATAAGCAGTTTCAGCTGTCTTCATTTTATTAATGAACTCATCAAATTATGGTAATACTATTTTTAAATAGAACTTAACTTTTAAGCACAGCACATTGTATAATGATTTATTAAATGATGTTTTATTCTGCCATTATATACGACAACTCTTTGAAATAAAGTATCTATGATTTAAAACTCCTTTATTCTAAATGGTTCAATCTAGGAGGGTAGAAAGCAGAAAAGATAAGATTTTATCATTGCCATTCTGATGCATTTCACTCAACTCTCTCTCTCTTCCTCTCTCTCTCTCTCTCTCTCTCTCTCTCTCTCTCTCTCTCTCTCCTCGCTCTCTCTCAATGTATTAGCAACATAAACATGGCATTACTTTACATTCATTTATGTCACATATGTCATATACCACTTCATACAATATGTAACATTTCCCATATTATCTATAAATCCTCAACATGAAAGGAACATCTTTTACATCTCAAGAACAGAATTCATCATAATCAAGGGAAACATAAAGACAAAGATGGAGCAGAGACTGAAGAAATAGATAACCATTGAACAAACAAACTTGAGAGTCATCACATGGACAGACACCAATCCCTGACACTATTACAATGTCATGTTGTGCTTGCAGACAGGAGCTTAGCATGGCTATCCTCTCAGAGGCTCTAGCCAGCAGCTGACTGAAACAGATGCAGACAACCACCGCTAAACATTGGACAGACGTCAGGGACCCCCATGGAAGAGTTAGGAGAAGAATTGAAGGAACAAAAGAGAATGAAAACCTCATAGGAAGATGAACATTGCCAACTAACCTGCAACCCTGGGAGCTCCCAGAAAACTAGCTACCAACCAAAGAGCATACATAGACTTGTCCAAGACCCCAGCCACACATGCAGCAGAGTACTCCTTTATCTGAGTTCAGTGCAAGAGGATACACCTAATCCTGCAGAGACTCGATGCACCAGGGTGGGTGGATATGGAGAGGGCATTCTCTCAGAAGTAAAGAGGATGGGGGCAGGAAAAAGAACCTTTTGAGAGGGGACCAAGAAGCAGGGCAATATTCTGGATATAAATAAATAAGTAAATTTTTAAAAATCAAGAGAAACAGCTAAGTAGAGAAAGAAAGAGAGAGATACAACAGATACAACAAAGGCCTCACCAATCCCACAAAATTCTCCAGGTTGGGGTCCTTCAGGGCTGCTCAGAATAGAAGAAAGGAGACAATAAATTTGATTTCTACAATGCCCTGATTCCTTGTGCTTGTAGACTTCCTAGGAATAGAACCTCTGGGAAAATTCCCTCTGAACATGACTTTTGAAAAATCCCAGGTTAAACTATCAGCACTGATCTGTAACTCTGGATACTAAAGAGAAATCTGAGAGACCACTGCACTATATATATAGCCAACCATTTGTGCCACTCCACTTGTTTTGCATAGCAAGTTTACCTCTTCCACAATAACAGCCCCAGTGCTGTTTTCTTTTTCTTTTTTTTTCCACATCAGAATTTTGAAAAGAAAAACGTTGTATGTAACTCAGCATTCACTAAAGTTACTGGTCTCAAAGACTTTCCTTCTTGTTACATATTTCCCCAAAGACAAGTGAAATGTGTCAGGAGCCATAATGAGACAAGCTAATAACTAGCAGGTGACCAGCCTGAAATGGCCTGCTTCAGATTATTGTATAGTCTGCGACAGGTGCTCCCTTATTCAGCAAGCCCTAAGAGATTCCTTTTAGGAAAGATTTCTTCTATTAATATGCTTTTCCTATTATTATTATTAAACATATATATCAATCACTAAGTAATAGCACACCCCTTTGGAGCAGATCTCTGCAGATCCATGAAGATGTACTGTCTAGTAGTGATGCTATGTAGACAAATAGACGACTTATTAAACCCTAATGGTGATTATATAAGAATTCCTAAAATTATATCAATGATTATTGAGCTCTTTTATAGTGGGACTGCTATTAGGTCCTTTCCTGATAATCAAAACTGTGATGAGAACTCTGCCAGTCTCCCAAATGTCATCAGTTAATTACTCTTAGATAGTAACCAGACTTTCTCTTACTCTAAGTCTAAGTTACTATGCACATTCCAAAAGGTTGTAAAACAATTAACCAAAGGTCATATAAAGGGAAGTAACTATTTATTATAGGTGCTACGGAAGATAAAATATTGACTGAGTTTATCTGTACAAAACTTCACTAATAACTTATGATTTTAAACCTTCAGTAAACCTGTGGATCTGTGACAGGTGATGGATATTTAGCCAGATAATTACTCCTAATGGATATGCATGTAAACATTCTCTGTTGCAAACTTCTATTTCAATTTATGATTTGAATTTTTGTGTAAACTTGTGATGAACTTTGTAACATGTGATCATGTATTCTGAAAGATATATAAGTTCTGAGGACAAAGAGATGAGAGAGAGATATGATAGAATTTTTTCTCTTTCCCCAGATTGAGTAGAAATTTTTCTTTTTCTCCTGCCTAGAAGAATTTCTTTCCTTGGAAGAATTTTTTCCTTACTAAAATTTTTCTCTTTCTTTACTTAGGATCTTTCCACTTTTCTCCTTAGATAGCTTTCATAGGAAACTTTTAACAACTTTGTAATAAACACTATAAGCACTTGTAAGTGTCTCTTTTTCTTCCTAGGACTTCCTACTAGCAGTTAAACCCATGCAGTTCCTGCTGAGATAGTACAAATCCTATTTACTTAACCTTTGCCATTTGAGGAAGAGGTGCTAAGTGCAGAAACTACAGTTCCTGGCCTCAGAGGATCACAGAAGGCAAGTCAGCTACAGTAGCATAGTAACTTAGACTTAGATAAGTAAACCTTTTATTATACAGCAACCCTAAATATCTCTTAAGACAAAGCCTTACCCTCAAATCTTGTAAAACCAAGTCTTACCCTCTGCTACCTCAAGAAGAACAGACAGAAAGAATCCCCCATGCCAAGGCTGGCCCCTAGCAGAAATGAGCTCCAAGATCAAATGAACATATCACATACCATGAGTCAACTTTTTTCAGCCCCACTTTTTTCAATTTTCTTGTTCCTATAAATTCCAAATCTAAATGTAGATGGAGGATTTCAATTCAGGCATTTTATGTCCCCAGATATGGATGTCATCTTGGGTCATGTTCAATTGCCCTTGAAATGGCTTTGTAACATCCTTATCCCAGTGTACTGTGATCCAAATAAATGGCAGTGAATCTATATAAAAATGGAAGTATCAATTAAATTGTATAGAGTCTCTTTGGATATACAAGGCAAAGAGTTGGAACTTCAAAACCAGAAAAACTGGGTATTATCAAGTAAACCCTTCAATTCCAACACAGAGACATAGAAACAGGAGGAGCAAAAGCCACTCTTGGCTATAGAACAAGCTTGAGGTTAGCCTGGTTAAGTGAGTGCCCCATCAAAAAATTTAAAAAGCAATGAACAATTCTCTTGTGCTTCATGCTATTCCGGGTGAAATCTTCACTTTTTACTTTGTGGATTTGAAGTCTGAAGACTGGTTCAGGTTAAGAATGAGGCATGGTATTCAAACATTTAGTGAAATCGTTGTCTTTCCTTTGTTAATTTTGTTTTGTTGAATATTTTAAATGAAACCTTTTAGTCTTCTCGTCTATATTTTTTCTGTGTATAAATGCATATTTGTATGTAAAAGAGTGTGTGTGTGTGTGTGTGTGTGTGTGTGTGTGTGTGTGTGTGAAGAAAGTACACATGAATGTCTGCTATGTTGAGGCCAGAGTTCAACAGCATACCTTTATCAATTTGTTGCCACTTCATTGTGCAGGTTAGTGTGTGTGCATGCATCGATATTTGTATTGGTATACATGCACATGCACAAGACAGAGGAGGTCGTCAAATGTCCCTTATAACTCGCTATTTTTCTCAAGGATCTCTCATTGAACGTGGAGTTCACAGTTTTCTCAGATAAGCTGCAGGCCAGCAAGCACAAGAGGGCCTCTTTCCTCCATTCTCGTTTAACCCCTTGCTCCAAAGCACTAAAGATATAGGTCTGTGTAAACACGCCTCACTTTTTCCATGGGTGCTAAATATATCAACTCAGGTCCTCAATTCTGAGCAGTGAGTTCTTTTACACACTGAGCAACAACCCTGGCCTATTCAACTTATTTTTTGAGACCCAATCTCTCACTGAATCAGTGATTGTTCAGAGAGCCCCAGGATCCTACTTAGTTCTCATCTTAAGCTCTGACTTTCCAGGTATTATGCCTTCATTTTCAAATGGGCTTTGAGTATCCACACTCGGGTCCTATATAGTGAAGATGAGCTTACCCTTGTTCCTCTTAAGAGAGGCTGTGAGTTTACCAAACTTATCTGAGATCTGATAAAAAGTATCCTGTTTACCCACATTACTGCAAATGAAAATGACGTTCTCAGCTTTAGAGTGTGAGTTTAATCTGCTCAGATTTATTTATCAAGAATTCTTAATATGTCTCTTAAAGTACTGAGAATAAGTTCATTTCGTATTTCACCACATAAGTAAATATACCCTAAAATTTCATGCTTATCAAAGAACATCAGCTTCATCACTATCATCAGATCATCATCTTACTATTATGGGTCAGAAATAAGAAATAAATAAGAAATAAATAAGCATTACCTATGTGACTTTTCTTACAACACCTTTTGTGGCACTGCAAAATAGATGTGTATGATGTGAGTACTGAAAGAGATAATATACCATCGTTCTATATTATTTTATAATTACATGTATGTCTTCAATTATCTAAATTGTCTATGTTTAATAAAATACTTATAATTATGATACATAATCATTATGGAATACAGCACAGAAGGCTGTGAACACAAATATGGAATCCAAGATGATGAAGCATTAAAAAGAAGTCAGAGACAAAATGAAAGAAAAGAACAATGAAATTGTTTTCTAAACTAGTTCATGAATTCATCAATTTATTTCATGTAGAGAGTGTGAAAAATGATTCATTGTTCAGAATTACGTTTATAAAACAGAGACATGAAGAATTGTCCTAAGAGCTAGCAGAGAAACTAAACTTGGTTTATAGACAGACTTCTTCTCAGAAGCAATAGAAGCATAAAAACTATGAAATACTGATTTCAAAGGAAAATCCATTTGAACATATGTTTTCATTTTGAGTATATATGTGTATATATATATATATATATATATATAATTATATATTAATATAAATATATATATAACATATATAAATGTATATATATAAATTATGTGTGTGTGTGTATATATATATATATATATATATGTCTTTTTATACAATATATTCTGATTACAGTTTTCCTTCTCCTTTCCCCTCCCACATTAAATTCCCATCATCCAGATGTTCCCACATTAAATTCCCATCTACATCCATACTCTTTCTGTCTCTGATAAAACAACAAAACAGGCATCTATCACATAAAAATCAGAATACAAAACACATATAGATACATAAATATACATCTTTGCACACGCAGTCAGACGGGGTGGCTCGAGCCTGTAAATATAGCACTTGGGAGAAAGATGCAACAGAATTGGCACTAGTCTGAGCCAGCCTGTGCTACATAGTGAGTTAGAGGCCAAACCATATCTCAGTAAAACTAAAGAAACTTTTATAAAGAAAAACAAAACAAAACACCCTTCATAGAACACTTAAGATTGAGTAAAGATCACTCTTTTCTGAAGAGAAAATAAAGCAAATGTGTGACAGGGTGCAGTTTGAGGAAGCTAGGAGAAGTGAACAGAGGGGAAACTGAGGTGGGGTGTATTGTATAAGAGAAGAATCTATATTCGATTTTAAAAGTTTAAAAAACTAAAACAAATTGATGTTTGACATTAGAGAGAAATAAAATGAAGACAGAAATTCAAATAAATTAAAAGCCTGAATAAAAGAATAAATTGTTCTTGGCTTTTAAACCATAGCATTAAGTGGATTGTCCACAGTATATTATAAATGCCATCTCTTGCAAATTTATATACTTAAATATGCCCAATTAACACTCTCAAGTATTAAAGGTATAAGAAAAATACTAAGCAGGCATTTATAGCAATACTATGAAATCTCCAATCACTGTTTTGACTGTCGCCTTCTGCTCCATAGTGCACCCTTTCTGCATTGTAGTTTCCGATTTTCTTTACATTTCCCACTCCTGACTTTAGAGTTAAGTACATGATCACCTAGTGTTACAGCCACCTTTCTTTATTGTACATGCAATGTAACAGCATGCAGTTTTGGTGCTTAACCAAATTTTTCTTTAATGAAGGATATGTATTTGAAAAAAGATAAATAAAACAAAAAGAAAAAACCTGCCTCTGGACCTCTCTTTGTTTTTTCACTCTCTGTCTTAGACTTGTTCAGGTTTTCTCTTCCTTCAGTCCTGGGCTCAGATTGTATCTCATGCCAGACTCTTCTGTTTATCCATATTTCTCTGACCTTCAGACTTGAATAACATCTACTCTGTCAACTTTCTGATTCTCAAATTTGTTTGCAAGTCCCAGGCTCTCCCAGACTCATTCTCTTTTTCTCACTATGTCTAGACCATGAAATTGGTCCCAGTTTTCTAGAACCAAGAATACAACTTTCTGGAAACAATCTTAAAAATTTAGAGGACTTAATAATTTAAAATTATAGCATTTTAATTGGCGTTTCAAAAGATGTTAAGTTAAAAAAAATGTTAAGTTCCCAAGAGATAAAAAAAAAAAAAAAAAAAACTCAAAAGAAACATTGGGTATTGAGTATCTCTAGTGAAATAGTTGTGACTGCTGCCCAAGCTTGAGAACCCAAGTTCAGACCTCCAGGATACAAGTCCAGCATGGTGACAGGCATTTAAAGATTCAGCTTTGAGAGTGTAGAAACAAGGGTGTCATTAAAGCTCATTGTAACCAGCCTGCCATTTTGTGTTCCAGATTCAAGGAGACAGCCTTGCTCAAAGAATAAAGTAGAGAGCTGTAGAGAAATGAACCAGCATCAACATTTGGCCGCCATTGTACACACATCCACATTAACACACATGGGTACCACAAGGAGGAGAGAGAATTTGGATGATTTATTTCTTGTCCTTTTATATTCAAAATGTTAGGAAGTATTATCATTTAGAGATCAAAGTTACTTGTGGAATGTTGGATTGACTACATTATAACTGTTACAAAGACATACTATGCCACCATAGAAAAGTAGAAATTGCCTACAAATTATGCAAAGCTAGTTAAGTACAAAATGGTAATAAAGACATGGATAAATTATAGGAATGATATATTTACTCCTTTGTACCTAAATATATAAATTAAAGTTCCTTGAAAATGATCTAATTATCTCTTCCTTTCATAAACGTAAGCAAAACTTTCCTTAAAGGACTGATTGGAGAGTCACCAAAGCTACTCCATTGTTTAGTACTATGAAAGACTGCTACTTCTTCCTGGTGTCACGGGATGCCTGGCTGCTTCTTTTGCAGCAGAGAGCATTTCAGTTATAGTGAAGAGAATGCCAAAGACAACATGTGTACTACTTACAAATCTGGCTTGTGGGATCTGTGACTGTGAGCTTTCAAGTTTGCCAGCTTACAAGGTCAATGAATGAAACTGAGAAAAGTCACTGGAAAGTGCATGCAAAAGATGGCAGACAATGAGGAGGAAGGAATCCAGTCCATTGACTCAGGAGCAGCACCATCTGCTGAGAGCAAATGCCTACAGAATTCATGGAATAAATAGTTGATGTATGTACGTAGGTTTGTCAGTTACAGCAGCCAGCACTCGGTTAAGTGCTTTTCTCTCATTTATTATTCCATTTTTATTGTGAGATTTTTAAAATGCAACTGACTTCAGACTACAGAAACACCATACAATTAGTTGTGCATCAGACATTTCCCTGGAAAAACTCCAAGGTAGCATTCCTCTTATGACTGTATCCTGGCTTCTTCAGTTGTAGAAAAGAAAAAGAGCCACTTTTAATGGAAATAGCTCTCAGAATAGTAACAGAGAGTGATGGGGTATATTTTAACTTCTAGAACAACCTTAAGAGAACAGAACCAGAGTGTTATTCATCAACTAGATAACATAATTACCACCTCCAAGACTGTGGCAATATCATACCAGAATTCTAAATATAAGAAAAATGAAATGGCGTTTTTAATTGACATTTCAAAAGATTTTAATTAAGTTTCCAAAGAAACACTGAGTATAAGTTTGAAGGCTAAGTGTGTAAATCTATCTGTAATCAGACCTGATGCCACTAATGTGGCAAAGTAATATTTAAAACTATATGGGGCTGTTCATATTTAGCAGTGTGTGTGTGTGTGTGTGTGTGTGTGTGTATGCATGTCTCCGTACGATCATGTTTGGGAATGGAGGCACACTGTTGCCACAGAGGATGGAAATAGAGGACAACCTCTGGAATCATTTCTCACATTCACCTTGTTTAGATAGGAACTCCTGTTCTCATCTAGTTGACTGGACACCAAACTTCCAGGGGGTCCCTCTTAAGTTTCCCATCTCTCTGCATAGAGCTAGGACCACAATGATCATGCTGTTCACCCAGCTTTTATGTGGATTCTGGTGATTCTTCCATTCTGGCACCCATGCTTGTTCATGAAGCACTTTACCCATTGAGCTGTCTCCCCAGCTCCAGTGTAAGGAGCCAACAAGCTAATAACTAGCAGGTGATCTTCCTGAGATGGTCTCCCTCAGATTATAATAATCCATGATAGATTTGCTACCATACACAAGGCCCAGGAGAAAAACATTTTAGAAAAGATTCCTGCTGTTAATATGCTTTTCCTGTTATTATGAAACATATATAGCAATCACTAGGTATTAGCCCTTTTGAATAGATCTCTGCAGATCTATGAAGATGTACTGTCTTATAGTAATGCTATATAGACAAATAAATGACTTTTCAATTCTTTATGATGATTCTATAAGAATTTCTAAAATTATATCAGTATTTATTAAACTTTCTTACAGTGGGACTGCTACTAGGTCTCTTCTGATAGTCAAAACTACAATAAGAACTCTGTCAGTCTCCCATGTGTCACCAGTTAATTATTTCTAGATAGTGACTTTCTACTATTCAGAGCACATTTCAAGAGATAATAAAACCGTTAACAAAAGGTCATAAAAAATAACCATTTACTTTAGGTGCTAGGGCAGAAGATAAACTATTGACTGAGTTTATCTATACAAAACTTCAGTAATAACTGTTATGGTTTTTAACTCTTAATGAACTTATGGAGCTGTGACAGGTGATGAATGTTTAGCTAGATAATTACTCCTAATGGATATGCATGTAAACAGATATGCAAGTAAACGTTCTCTGTTGTAAACTTCTTATGAGACTTATGATTTGATTTTATGAGTGAACTTG
The DNA here is from genome assembly GCA_030674055.1 of Rhabdomys pumilio. Taxonomy (NCBI): domain Eukaryota; kingdom Metazoa; phylum Chordata; class Mammalia; order Rodentia; family Muridae; genus Rhabdomys; species Rhabdomys pumilio. The sequence goes on along the minus strand of JANHMN010000003.1, from coordinate 1,585,255 downwards.
CGATGAACTTTTTACCATGTGACCATGTATTCTGAAGATGTGTGCTGAGAACAAAGAGAGGAGGCAGAAGAATTTTCCCTTATCCCCGTTTTTCATTCATTCTGCTTTTCCCCTTTTTCTTAGAGAGCTTTCATAGGATATTTTACAACTCAGAAATAAATGCTAAAATCACTTTGTCCTTTTTTCTTCCTGTGACTTCAAGTAGCAGGCTGAAAGTTAGAGCTGAGCAATTCCTGCAGAAATAGAACACAGGCCAGATTACTTGTGTCTGTTAGACTACAGGTGTTAATCACCTAAACCAGCAGCTTTTAACCCTCAGAATAAGCAAGGAGGTTTTTAGGACGTTTTAGAAGTTATCATCCGCATTCCGTATAGTTAGAGAGCTAGAACGTCCAGAGACCATCAGTCTTTAAAGCCACACCAGAGTCCTACTCTGTCCTGTTTCAACCTGTTTCTGCTCCAGACCTGGAAGCTCCCGGCACTCCAGCATTTTACAGCTTTGACTTGAAGATACTGATAAAAAAATTAAAAAAAAAAAAAGAGGTTCTGCTAATAGGACTAGATATCCAATGCATCCACATAAATGCTGGAATGAGTAAAAGAAACTATTCACTCATCTCTGTCCTCTAGCTCTAGATATTTCTAAACATCTAAACACAGGCAAAGAAATGAAATTCAGAATAGCTCATTCAATGCTGGAGTTCATGAGAGAGAATTGGTTTCTATCCATTGATCAAAAACTCAATGGCTTAGGGGGGAAAAGTATAATTTCTTTATGTCCTTTTTGTAGCTTAAGTGGTTCAAGCATTTGAAGGTAAATGAAAGTAATGCCTTTGTCAATAGTTGGAAGAAGACAGGTATTCAGTTTTATTGATAATTACTACTATTCTTTTACTCATCAAATATGGTTTAAGTAACTCTACAGCACACATCTTTGAATTTGTTCAAGTTTAACACCTGTGACCCCACAAGTAGGTGGATTGCACAGATTTTTCTATTAAACATAAGAAATGGAAAACAGTTTTAATCCAGTAAAAACTGTAGCGACCACACACACATACACACACACACACACACACACACACACACACACACACACGTATATAGAAAAACGGTGTACTAGTTAGTGCCTTGAACACTCATTGACCTGAATTTATATATAGGTTTTATATACCTAATGTCAGGTTTTAAGAGTAACTGTGACCTACTTCTGAGAATTAAACCTTTCAGCCAAAACACATTCCCATCACAAAATTGAGCACCCTCAGTATTTCACTCATTTTGTTTTAGGCAAAGTAACAACTTCCTGCAAGAGAGCATACTTATCTCAGACAGCTATTCATGAGATGAGGAAAATGTGACTTTCTTTACACTGCCATTGTCACTGTTTCTCATTATAGTTCTCTCTGTGCACACAAAATGCAGAAGTAAATGTTCCCCCCTCTCAGTGGTCTGAATAAATACAAATCATGAGGCTATGTGGTTGTTTTCAAGACAGGTATCATTTCAACACTGTTTAGTCAATGCTGCCTTATAATTCAAAAGTAGTTTGCAAGAAAGATGTATCTACTATTATTCAAATGCCATATGCCTGAAAACTACTAGTAGGTTAGCCACCATCATAAGGAACACTGGTGAGGCAGTCTGTAGGTTTACTCTGAAGCATTAAGTTCATCAACACCAACAGTTTCTCTTTTATATTCTTTCTTAGCCTCTTCAAACATGTGCTTGCACTCGTGTGGCTTCATTAGCTACCCACATTGACACAAAGGGTCTGGATGATGGAATAAGCTAAGTCTACACTGCAGTTAATGAAGCTCCTCCACTAACTGGCTTTCCACAGCAAAGCTCCAAGTCATTAGCCTCTACTTTTATTTTGGCAAGATTCCCTGTGTAACTGGGCTTCCAAAGAGTCAGAAATTAGCCTCTACTTTTATTTTGGCAAGATTCCCTGTGTAACTGGCCTTCCGAAGAGTCAGAATAAGGATGTGTGTGGCAGTGTTTTTTGGTCCTTCTGCATGAATGATCAGAGCTCTCTGAATTAGCAGGGTTCTTGAGTCAAAGGAAAGGGCTAGTGAATTGACAGCATATTCTTTATTCTTTCTCAAGTCCTACTTAATAAGGAATGTTGGAGTATCTGGCACCATGTTAGGTATTTTACATCTGAGTTTTATGTAGCAATCAAAGACCTATTCAGCCCCTTGTCACAGCCAACCCCTTTGCTAGCCAGCCTGTCTTGGATGCATTATGCAAATGGAATTAGGGGATTCCAGGAAAATTGTGAAAGCAAAAGCAGAGACCCAGCAGGATAGCACCAAGGAGGATAACAGACAAGCATATCTGAAAGGCAGCAAGCAATGCCGGGAGAACAGATTTTAAATTTTTTATAAATTGGTTTTTCATTACTAAAGAAGTTTCCAAGAAAATAATAGATCAAGAGAAATAAAATATATTCAAAAAGAACATCATTACTTCACTATGAATTCAAAGACTGAGCTATTCCAGGTATTTCAAACATGTTATGCTTTAATTGGCTTCTCAGGAAGGTACCTTAAGTCTCCAAGTCACATTAATTTAATCTTATATTGATTTTCAATGAAACTTCCTGTTTCTATGACTACACTAATCAATTAAATTCTTGTAAGTGGCAAGACAATTTTGTCTTTTCTTTCTCTCCAAAAAAACCTGAATATATTCTTCCTTCATATTAGATATGAGCTAATGGTGCCCATACCTATCAAGAAAAAGCTCTGTGTTGGGCAAAACATTTGGTGCCTTTTGTGTTTTGAAAATGTTTGTTATTCTTTACAGACAAAGTATACAAAACTCCCTTTGTATTAGAACTAAATGTCTTGTTAGTGTCTAGTGGTGTTGATAAATGGTCTCTTGGATACTAACAAAGTATGTCTATCCCTTCATCCTCATGCTATATCCCAGAAAAATTAGTCAGTTGGAAATCAAGGAGGTTATTTACTAGAGAACAGACAACAGATCTTCCAGTGAACATCAACAAAGTAGAAAAATATAGGGCAGTCATTTGTGACTTAATTAGAAATGAATCAATATTCACATGATGCACGTTTCACTTATATTTAAATGTGAGGCTTGGAGGTAAATTTAAGATACCTGATATCTCTTAGAATCAATCCAGGAGTCAACAATAACAACAGAAAACAACCCTTGGGACAGGCACTGATGTCCAGACTCAGGTAACCTGGACTCAACACTACAAATCAGCTGAGAAAATGTGGCTAAATGCCTTAAACTCACGACAGTGAAAGAACTTGATTGACTAAGGCATAGATTGGGATTTCTCAGGATCTGGTTTCTTTTTCTTTGCCCCACATTTCTTTTCTTAGTCAGAAAGTCTTCCCAAAGCAGAAAAATGATCAAGACATTCCTTTGACCCAATCCTTTTCTGTCTAGAGACCCAAAAGTGTCTTCTGACCAAATGGCATAGCTTGAAGGCTTCTATCCCAGCGATCCAAATCTTAACCTGCCTTCCTGAGCTCATCTCCTTCAATTCGCTTTTTATTGCAGCCACATCAGAATGGATTCACTGTATATTTCCAATTCTCTCTAGTTCTGTGCTGTCGAAAGTATTTTCTGGTTATCCCCTTTCCTAAAAGTCCCTTCTTGTTCTTGTCCCTTTAGCAAAGGTTTGCACAATCTTCCAAACCAACACTATCTTCACAAACACCACTTTTTCATCTATGGCTGGATTGCCCACCTCATTAAAGAACAACATACTAAACTGCTCACTCTTTTTTTTTTCTGGCTCTCCAATTGAAGTAGTATTTTATTTTATATCCACTATGAAATTACATAGAATCTGTCTAACTACAGGGAAGAAACATTTAAAAATGTACTTATTTATAGGCAACATAAAACCCAAGGTGAAGAAAAAGACTATTTAGATTCCCTAGGTCAATCAACTAGGGCTTCTCATATTGAGGAATTACTGAATTTCTCATTCCCTGAAAAAGGAAATATAGTACACACTCATTACTTTAAAAAAAAAAATGTTACCTGAAAACTCAGCTGATCCACACTGACTTTAGCTAAGATATCACCTGCTAGGTGCATAATAACACTTTAAATTGGTGTAAAGACCTAGAGTTGGATTCAAGCAAGGTATATAATTTCACAAGTACTTGATGTGTAGCAGGGTGGCCATCTAGATCTAGTTATGTTTGGCTCCTGAGCATATCCTGTATCCACCCTTCTTAAACTCTCTTAGTTGACCTTGTCCTATGACCACATGTGGACCTATGCTATTTTCCATGTATCTTTATAAAGTAGCTATGAGATCTTAACTCTACTCAGGTCACTCAAAATAATGTGCTTCAGGAAATAAAAGTGAGTAGGTGATATAATGACATATTATACAGATGACTTAAGAAGAAGGGAAACATGCCCTCTTCAAAACAATGATATTCATGAATTAAATGGCATTAAAACAAATGTCCCACTGTCCATTGGGCTTACTGGAATACATTTTTATTTCTGTTTCAACATATTAGACTATCATTTATATTCATCTTATTAAAAGTCACATTATAGCAGAATTGCACTATACTGTTGCTGAGTTTAAATTTCTTAATGGCTGTAATTGATTTAGTTGGTGGGGCTTACTGTTTTGGTAGTAGTATTAGTCTTATTTCTGGTCATGTAAGACAACCTATTTGAATATATAGAAATGCTCAGTAATAATTTTTTTTTCTAAATAGTATATGCAAGCTTAACGAGAGACTTAATTTTAAAAGTCGGGTTCTGTTACTTCAGTCACGGTTATCTACTATTCAACCATAAGCCCAGTTGTGTTACAATGAAAATCTTTTAGAAATCTTAGGATATAAACACAGATACAAGAAGCAATCAATCTGGACTGAAGATAATCTGAAGGCAAAGCTCGATACCTCATGTGCTGGTTCTAGTGAGAGTTTCCCACAGCCCCTCCCAGAGGCTCAGATAACTGAATATTTGATCTCGGTTGGTCATTTGGTTATGTTTAGAGGTGTGTGGTCTTTTAGGAGGAGGTGTGTCACTGGGGAGTCAGACTTTCTTGAAAGCTTAAAGACTCATAATTTCATTTTGTCTCTCTCCTTGAGCTTGTGGGTTCAAGTTATGAGTTTCCAACTTTCTGCTCAAGTCACTTTGCCTCCACTCTTTCATCAGAGACATTTAAGCTCCTGGGACTACAAGCCCATATAAATTCTTTCTCCCATATGTGTCTCGATCATGGTGTTTTATCTCAGCAATAGAGCAAAAACTCATACAGGATGACAAACACATTCTCAAGAAGTCCCCTCTTTTAAAACTTCTGTTTCTTTAACACAGTTGTGAATCAGGATATTTTAAGCCTGCTTACAGAGTCTGTAGTTTGGAGGAAAAGGGTGGCTGAGAATCTTTTAAAGAATGAAGAGAAGGAAGCCCCATATGTACAGTAGAAACCTGTGCAGAAAATGGAGATCATTCTCTCTAGCCACAAACACAGTTTTAACATGTAATTCCTGCTGGGTTCACACCAAGTACTTAAAAGTTCTGACAATAGTCACAAAAATGAGAACTTCCCACAAAACCCTATGCTGTTTGTTTTTCAGCAATAACTTATGAAGTTATTAAGGGGGCTCCCATCTAACATGAGTTGAATGTCATATGAGTTCCCCATCGTTCCCATAACTGAAGGCCTACCCCAGCTTCCATACAAATAAAAATGAGACCCATGCTGAAGAGAAATAAGAATTGGGGTAGGTGATCATTCTATGTTATGTGGAAGTTAGGGATAATCAGCTTTATTTGCAAGTTGAAGGACACTTGCATGACAGGCCCACTGGAGAGCCTGCATTATGCTTGTCCTCTCTCAGTTCTTATCAACAGTCTCTGGAGAGTAATAAAAAGATAAGACAGTGGCAAGGCTCACTCATCAAGAGCAAATCGGGACTCTTGCTTTAGGATAAACCTCTGTGAAGGAGAATGGTTTGTCTAAATCTGTACAAAGGCAGGCCACAAGCGTGAATTAAACTTGGCTAAGGTGGCCTGCAGCAGAGAGGAGGCACCCGTTGTTAAAAGGTAAGTGGTCTCCAGCTTAACTGCCTGCACACCTCAGAAAAGATCAAATGAGATATAGATTATTTTGCTTTCTTTACCATTTAAAGAAAGAGTAGCATCTTCCACTAGGGAACATTAAGTTATAATTTGTTATTTTAAAATAAAGATTTTATCTGACTGATTAAATGTTGAGCTGAGTATGTCAAGAATGTGTGTTGGGGCTACATAAAATAAATACCAATAATATCATCTTAGTGAACTTACAGATGTTCCAGCTCAAAAACCAATTCTACAAATTATGCAAGTAGAACACAGTAGAAAGAGAGCGATAGGACATCCTAAAAGTGAAAAAAAAAAAAAAACCTTACAAGAGAAGGATTATGCATGCATAATGATTTATTTTCCAACTTATAATTCCTAGCAAGTTAAATACTATTCCCAAGGAAGGTGTACCATTATTGTATAAATTGTATATCACAGCCCTTGTTTACCAATAAAGAGATAAAAATCAATAACTAATCACGTCTAAAGAAATGTTTCAAAGCAAATATTTTTATACCTTAAACAGCAGGAGAGTCATTGATGAATTTTAGTTAACCTCAAATTCACTAGTTTAATAGTCACTAAACAAAATCTTGTTAATTTGCTAACATAACAAAAAAACACAAAAATAAAACAACATCAACAACAAACGATTCTAAATATTACTACATCAAAACCAAAAAAAAATTAATGTTGTATGTTCCATGTATCAAGACAAAAATCTCCATTTAACCCTTATATTCATGTGTAACTATAGGCCTTTCTGTGACCACCTCCATTCCCAAATAATGACACAGAGGCTGTATTTATTTATAAGCTTTGACCTTATAACTAGGCATTGTTTCTCATTTGCTTGTAACTAAATTATCCCATTTATACTAATCCAAGTCACGCCACATGGCTGGTTAATTATATCTCCTTCCTTGCCGGCATGCTGCTTCTTCTATGTTTGGCTGCCAAAACCTCCCATGCCTGACTCCCATAGTTTTTATCTCTTCTCATAAGTTCCACCTTCTACTCCTGCCTTTGTTATAGGCCATCAACTTTTTAATGAACCAATCAGAAGGTAAGAGAGAGAGAGTGTTTACAAAATAAGATGTGTCCATATGAACAACAAAACCAAAGTTCAGTCTGCAGTCACCTCTTTGGGCACAGAAATCAGCAAGTAAATAACATGATGACAATCTTTACCAAGTACACAAAGACATCCTTCAGCACTTATGTGTCCACATAAAGCAGGTTCCTGCAAGAAATCACAGACCTTCTTTATTAGAAGACTCACATCCTGTATTCTCTTTGTTTGTTTGATCCTTATTTAATTATTTCTTTTAGAACTTGTACTAAAAATCTATAACCTTTGGTTTGGGGGGGTTATTATTCCATAAGATATCCAATATCCTAACATACAAGGCAAGCAGCACACAGAAGACAAAGAAACAGTAGCAATGGTGTGCTCTTACCTGAAGACCTTCAATTGCAAGTCGCAGCATGCTTGGTGTAAGCTTAGAAGCTTGCTTGAAAGTAAAATTACTCCAGTCTATGATCAAAACAAAACCATTTACTTGAAGCTCTGGGTCTTCAATCATGGCTTCTAAAGAAAGTAAGATGGCACGCAAAATATCCACCAGTGTGTACCTATAAACAACAGAGAAGTATTGAGTCTAACAGACACTTGTCATAGCCACTTGGATAAAAATTACTGAGGCTTTATATTTAGGTACAGTTTTGAAAAGTTGTTATTGATTTTTTTTTGTTTTATTTGACTAATTTTTAGCAAACTAAAGATTCTTTAAAAGACCTCGAGATTTTTTTTGGGGGGGGGAATGATTTTTAAATTGGTTTTTAAGAAAAGAATGTCTTAAATAGACCATGAGAACCAAGTCGAAATTAGCAGATAGGAGTTGTAGCAGTGAATCAGCAGTTAAAAAGGTTACTAGTATACACTTCACTTGCCACGTTCAATTCCCAACAACCATGTCCAGTGGATCACAACCTTCTGTAACTTTATTTGTAATGGGATGCAATGACACTGTCTTATAAGCTGCACTGATGCAATATACCGCCTGTCACTAAAAAGTATATACACAACTTAAAGTAATAAAAATAAAATTTAAGACATGAAGCATATATTCTACCCAAACAAATAACAATGCTTTTGAAAACACTACAGCTAATTTTCCTCTAGATCATTACACAGTTTCTAAAATCTCATTTTAACTACCTCCAAAGGTAAGCATCACACTTTCCATTAAGGATTTTTCAGGATATGTACACTTTATTTGGTCATAGAGTTGGCATTCTGTGCGTGTGAAACATGCATCTGAGCATTCAGTCAACTGATAATCAAACACAATCTGTAAATGTATAAACCATGAACATGTATGAACACTTATTATCATCTAATAAATGTAACTATTTCCCTACCTTTTGTATGTCATCAGACATTGCAAATCATCAAGAGATACTTAGAGACACTAAGCTATACAATGAGAGCCTTGGACATTATACCCATACACAAGTACATTGCCATTTTAGAAAAAGACCTAAGCATCTTCAGATTTTGTTGTCCATGTGGAATGCTTAAACCAATGCTCAAGGACACTGGCTAATATCCTAACAAAATGGTAAATGTTGGAACCTTCAGGACAGCTCTTAAGGTTGCATAAAAGACATTTAAAACCATGAGTTCAAAAATACATAATTTCTCAACTATGCAAAAACATAAGAATGCAGTATGAATTGTATAAGAAGCCTTGGAGATCTAAAAAAACAGAAAGCAGCTACACTATGAATCAGCCTCTCAGAAAGATACAAAAGGCCTGACTGAAAGATACAAAGACAGGCAAATACAAATGCAGGCAGATTTCTGAGTTCAAGGGTCAGCCTGGGACACAGTAAGTCAAGACCCAGGCCTGGTAGGAATGGTAATTTCAAGACAGAGTACCACTCAGATAGCTTATTGTTTGTGCTTAACAGAAGCAGACAGATCTCTGAGTTCTTTTGCAATGTTAAAAGAGAATATGTGCCTACTGTTCCCTAAGAATTAAGGGCTGGGGTCACAGGATGCTGATTCATAGAATAATAAAAAGGAAGCCTGGAGTAAATAACTGGGTTGATTTAGAAATTAAAAGACTGTGCTTATGATCTGCAAGAGATGAGATATCCAGACAATGTTTTAGAATAGCAAGAAAGAACTACTTGAAAAACTGTCTTGAGCAGAACATTGAGAGCTGTCTGGAGATCTCCAGAGAGAGAAGATCAGAGAAAAAAAAAGCAGAACAGAAAGAAAAAAGACTGGAAAGCTGTCTGGCACAGAGCATAGGCCACTAGCTTGAAGCCACATTTGACTTTGAGTTATTTGTTTTCATTACTCCCAGACACTTCTTCTCACAGAACCCCTCTTCAAGCCAAGGTGTTCCTTAGCAACATACAGCAACAAAATAAAGGTGACATATGAAAAACTCATACTAAGAACATGCTAAATGGAAAAAAATGAGCAATTATATTAAAATAGAAGCAAGATGGAGCTTTATTCACACTGTTGCTAATCCTATTCAATAGTGTACAAAGTCTTAGTTCAAGCAATAAGATAACAAGAAAGCTTGTAACAAACTAAGTCAAAGTCTCCTTGTTTGCCCATTATTTAGTTCTAAATATTAAAAAAAAAAAGTAATAAGTAGATCAGAAAACTTATAGAAGCCATTAAACTTGCAGCAAAGTAGCAGGATACAAAATTAAAAAAATGAATTGATTTCATTCATAACCCAAAAACAAAACAAACAACAGATTGTCTTTCATTAGAAACAAATGGGCATCTAAGAAATAATAGTAAAATAAACAAACCAGAATAGGACAGAACAGAAGAAGAGCCAAAGAAAAAGCACCAGAAACATACAGATGCAAAGGACACACACATTGGAACACACAGGAATTCCAAAAAAACTCAGAACTGGTAGCCACAATGGATACGCAAAGGACATGTAAGTTTTTGGTTTAGAGATGCAGACCATGTGTCCACTTTTTTCAGTTCTAGAATTGTATCTGGTACAGACTCCTGCAGCTTCTGTGCATGCTGCCTCAGTCTCTGGGAGTTTGTATGTGCGTTGTTCAAGCTGCTTTTAAAAGGCCTGTTTCCTTGGTGTCTCCATCCCCTTGGCTCTGGTTAAGAGGGGAGGTGGGGGAGAAACTGAGGGGAATAGAAAGAGGAGAAACCATAACCATAATACATGATATGAAAAAAAACTATTTTTAATGAAAGGAAAACTTATCGAATAAAACTAACCAAGAAAAAAGTTAAATTTTTGAAAGAAAAAAAATTAAGTTGCATACTAAAGATAAACAGACCCCCCTCTGCTAACAGAGTAGTACAGTAGACAGAGTAGTTGTACAAATGACCAGCTTGCAAAACAATTGACAGATTCAATGCAACTGTAGTCAAATTACCTATGCCTTTCTCCAGAGAAATAGAAAAAAGTTTTAAGATTCATATTCACAAACACAAAAGACCAGTATATCCATGTAATCTTAAGCAAATATAAATGAAATTGCTGGAAGCATTACCATACTCAACCTTTAGAGTCATCCCTAAAATAAAATAATAAGAAAAGCAGTATAAGGTTCTCATACAAAAACATTCATATATATAAAAGAAATAGGATAAAAAGCCTATATTTAATTTCACCCAATTATGGCCTCTACTTTGTTTTGTTTTGTTTACAAAGAAGCCAAAAATACCAGAGAAAAGCAGCATCAACAAATTGTGTTGAAGAAACTGGACATCTACATGTGTAAGCATTAGACTAGACCTTTATCTCTCACCTTTCACAAAAGAAAACACCAAATCAGCTTCTAAACTGCAAGAGGAACAGTCAATTGAGTGAAAGTGCAGCTTACAGAATGGGGAGAAATCTTCTCCATCAATACATTGGACAGAGAATTAATACTGAAACACACACACACACACACACACACACACACACACACACACACAGAGAGAGAGAGAGAGAGAGAGAGAGAGAGAGAGAGAACATCAAGAAAACAAACGACTATCTCAAAAACAGACTATAAATGATCTAAAAAAAATGAAATACAAAGAGCTAATAGTCATTTTGAAAGTGTTAAACATTCTTAGCCATCAAAAAATACAAATTAAAATTACTTTGGTTTTTATCACTCCCATTACTGAATGATTTTCATCAAAATAACAAATGAAAACCAAGGCTGGAGAAGATGTATAGAAAGAACTCTTACATACCATTGGTGAGAGCATAAAGTGGTGTCTCCACTATCGAAATGAACATGTAAATTTTTTAAAAGATGAGAACTATAACTACATAGATTACAGATATTCCATTACTGAGCATATACCCAAAAAGTTTTACTGCAAAGATACCTACTCAGCCATATCCATCTTTCCACTATTCACAAAAACTAGGAAATGGAATTATCCTAGATGACCATAAACTAATGAATGAGAAAAAAAATATATATATATGACCAAAGAAGTTTCATTCAACTCTAAAGGGAAATGAAGTCATAAAATTTGCAGAAAACTGGATGTAACTGTAAAATTGTGTGAAATAACCTAGAACCAAAAAGATAAGCACTGTGTTTCACTCTAACATATAAATCCTAGCTTCAAATATTTAATTTTGTATATTCAACTTGAAGTATCCCCCCAAACCAGGAAACTAGAAAGAAGTCATCTGTGGAGGTAGGAATGTTGAGGGAAAATAGTAGAACATAGGTAATACAAGATAGAGGAGAATCTCAGAGACAGAAAGGTTTAAGCTAAAGGGCAATACGACATAAGGAGAGCAGGGAGTGAGAGGAGGGCTGACCACATAAAAAGATGTATGAAATGGTCATATTGAATCACTTATTTTTTAAATCAATTCAAAAGTATATTTCTAAATGAATTTGAAAGTTCATGTTCTGCATGGATGGACAGTGCTGCTCCTATAAGCTTTAGGCTATTATTAAATAAAATCCTAATGTCAGCATTGAAATCCTCTGGGACAACAAAATTGTGACAGTTCCTACCATTCCTTTTGCTGGCCCACCAGAATTCTATAAGAACCTATTTAGATTGGCAGTGAGTTGGAAGCTTCTTCCCTGGTGGCTAGCTTGTATAGTACCAGAAGAAGTCATGCATGGAACCAGAAGAGAAAAGGCATCAACAGTCTTACATACAAAGCCAGCCTACAAGAGGGAGATAGGCGCTTTTGTGCTCTAGTGACATACATGACTGCTATGGAGATAGTCAACCACTCTCTGATTTGTTTTAAGGTTTCACTAAGGACAATCCATTCCTGGTACATAAACCCAGCCAAAAAAACAATAGCTAGAGAAATGATGAGTCATAGGTCCCGGGGACCTAAATAATTCTTTCACTTAGCTAAACGGATAGCATCAAACTACCTTCATATTGCTATTCCAAGGCATGAGAGAGAAACTGTTCATCCAGCCAACAGTTATGAATACAGAGTCTAATGGCTTCTCAGGATGCTGAGGGTAAATTTAAGTGCACATCTTTGAACAAGACATTTCTTTTATCTGTAATATAAATGTCTACACTATGACTTGTGGGGGAGGTTCTAATCTTAGGAACTGGTAGGATGGGTAATGAGATAAGAGCACTGGACACTAAGCCTGACCTTTGAATTTGACCCCTAGGGCCCTGTTGATGGAAGGAGAGAAATGGCTCTCAAACGTTGTTTTCTGACCTACAGAGAAGCTGTAGCGTGTGCACACCAAAACCCATAATGCCCCACACAAATCTTACATATTTGAGAAAAATTTTATTTATTTTTATTTTCTTCACTGTGGAAAAGGGAGAAGAAATAATATAAGAACCAGAAAATAGGGCATTGCTATTGTCAGGGGAAAATACAGCAAATCAAGGCAGCTACTTTCTAATGGATCTGTCAACAGTCAGGGATGGACTGGGAAAGGGGTAAGCTATCCTAAGGTCTCATTATTGAACTGTCTGCAGATAAATTCTGGGAGGGCTGGAGTTGTCTTCAGTTGTGTGCCCACCAGTGAACCTCCTAGGATCTAATGTATAGTTCCAAACCAGCGATGGATGGGGAAGGGTTGTTAGAAGTGGGAGGGAAATAAGAGAACATGAGAAACAAGAGTAAAGAGAATGCATTATATACACATTCATAATCAGCAAAAAAAAAAAGTTTTAAAAAAGAATGATCTTATGCTAGACTATTTACTTGCATAAAAAGTAAGCATCAAAAGATCATATTCAACAATCTGGAATATATCCAGGGTTCTGCATGCCTCGGTGTAAGAAGCCTAAAAATATTTCTCAACAATGTAAGATAAAAACACTACTCAAAATTTGTGTTACACTTATTCATTTGTATGAGAGGAGAGTGGGTACTGGTGTGCATGTGTTACAGGTCAGAAAACAAGCTTTAGGAGCCAGTTCTCTCCTTCCATCAACAGGGTCTTAGCTGTCAAATTCAAATGTCAGGCTTAGTGTCCAGTGCCTTTATCCCATTATCCATCTTACCATTTCCTAAGATTAGTAAACTTTTTGGAGAGCTGAAGAGTTCTATAGCTCATGTGCCTTGACTCTGTGGAGTGTGCATGTCTATCTTTAGTACCACTCATGGCTTCATTATAAACATAATGCTCTCACAGTGTTGTGAATTGAAGCTTGTAAGCATGCAGAGACAGGCAAGTTAGATCAGAAATAATATAATTTAGGTTAAAATTGGGCACCTTCTCAAAAAAAATCAATTTAATTTCTGAGATTCACAATAAAACCATGTTAAAGACAAAAATTTAAATTTACAAAAACCTAATTTGGATATTCTCTCATAGGGATGATTTAATCCTTGCATTACCCATAAGAACCTCAAGTGTTATTGATATGAAAACATTATAAAATGTAATTTGAATATGAAATATGTTTCAAAGGAGTGATTAGTTTGTATGTAGTGAAAAGCAATCATGGCTCCAGTAAGGACAAAACAATAGGCAATTTGTTTCAAGAAACATGCTTCCTTCTTCCAAACTGTGTCAAAATCAAGAGATTTATAAACATCACTGTTTCAAAAGGAATTAAATAAGGGAAATCACAGCATAAAGAGGAGCTTCTTGCAGGGTTTCTAAGAGGAAATTTAACCTTTTAAAAGATATCCAATATTTTGCTCCAAAAAGGGAACTAAATGGCTTTATATAAGTAAATCATTTTATTTTTTAAGTCTGAGAAAAGAAACATTGAAAAGTTCTAAACTAACTGCATTCAGAGGGCAGGCCAACAGCACTCTTGACTTCCTCTGGTCCTCTGTTGTCAAACATGTCATAATCTCACTATTAGCAACTCAGCAGGCACTGGCTTAATAGAACATTATTAAACAGATTCCTGCCAATGCCTGTAAAATACCATCCACAAAGATATAACATCTAATAAAACAAATCCACGTCTTTAGGAATTTTACCATCATTTTCTTTTTAAAATTCCTTTCAGATTCCTTTTTTATTTTTTTAATTAAAGTTCACTTCAATGAAATATTTCACATGTTTATGTTTCGACGTTAGACCTAAATTGTGTGAGTTCAGCCATTGCTGTCCTTCTCTTATGTACTAGGAGTCATGAATAAAACTGGCACATTGTCGCAGCTCCTGACTTCCAACTGTGCTTCCCAAAATAGTATGAACCAAGGCTTGAATCAGTTGAAAGAAAATGCAGAGCACATAATAAGAGGAAATCATGGTTCTAGCAAAAGGCAACATGCCATGTAAACCATTGCTCTCAATGGAAATTAAAATTTCTATAATGTTTTTTTTTTTTTAAAAAAAAAGAACCATTGATAGCTACTTACTTCTTACTCAGCCGTGTAGTCTAAACTGAACCCCTTGTGAACCCCATGGGTCATAAAAATCATACTCCTTACGGAGTACTAAATTCATAAGTTGGGGTTACTTTTATTTAACTTAATGTCTAAAGATAACACTTATAGCTGCAAAAATACAAAATAAAAGTGGGAACTTTTATTTCTCTAACCCCAACTTCCCTTTGTATGTTGAAGAAGCTGTTTAATATCATTAAGATTTTATTTCCTTTTTGTTAAAAAATTAAAGATAATATCATTGACTTCATAGGACATCATACAAAGTGTATAGGCTTCTACCAACCACAGACCTCAAACTCTGCTGTTAAGTTCTATGATTTCTGCAGATTTTAGGGTTTTTTTCTACATTCATGTAATCTATACTTGATGTGTGAACCTTTCAACCATATAGTCTTAATCTCACAAAAAATATAGGATAAAAATAAAATAAATTATAAAGCTTTTAGCAAGGCTTGGCATATAATGAAAACAAGAGGAATATTTACATGAGACCGCCTTGCTCTGCAATATTACACAGAACTATTTCTCCTTCTACTTTCCCAGAAATCGTCCTGTTTTGTTGTTTCCACTCCTTCCTCCCATCTCCCTAATGGAGAAATCGAGTTTGGTATCTCAGTCTCATGGAGTATCTCACAGAATTCCAAAGTCATGTGTTTGTACCCTAGGCCAGTATACTGAGTAAGGCCTTATTGGTGGACTTAACCAGTGCCCTCCTTAAATATATCCTCATCTTCCCAGCAACTGTGTAAAACATCAGCACTTCAGTATCCCTTCTTACCTGAAATATTACATATTGAGGCAACTCATTCCAATGCCACCCAAAGCAACTGTCCCTCTGGTATTGCCTGCATTAAGAACTTAATAAATAATAACTCAGTTATTCCATTTCCTTTTGAAACTATGTTTATTCACCATATCACAGCTATTCCTTTCTCTATATTCACGTATCTTTGGTATCTGCTAACTCCTTCCCACTAGAGTTCTATCTCCACTGCCTAATAAAATGGCAGTCAGCCTCATTCTCTTTATCTCTTCTCTTTCTCTTCTGGACATCTTGCCCACATTTTTGTGCCACTGTTCATCTTGACACCTGCAAAGAACACTAATCATCCATGGCTCTTCCAAAACCTCATCATTGTCTTAAACATCATACATCTTATAGACCCACACACACAAAAAGCCCACCACAGACATTGAGACCTTGTCACATGGCAGTCCTTCTCTGTTCTTCCTTCTCTTCAGTCAGTTGAGGATGACACTGCTTTCCATTCTCCCTAAGTTCTACCCTTCTCACCTCCAGCATGCTCTGCCATGTTAGATTATCTCTATGAAGTTGAGACTTTGGCACCTTTCCCACTGTGAATTTATATCTCCCAGGCTATCCTTGTCTTGTGATATCTCAGATATCTAACATTAGCTCTAAAACTGTTTTTTCAATACAATGCTACTTTCTGTCCTCAGTTCAATATCAACATGCCCTGAACACTTGGGTCTCTAATATTATATGCAAAATTCAAATAATTTCCCCAAAACACAAAGTACACTATTTCTGCACACAGAAGAAAACAAGTTGCAACCTTTTGATGTAGATATTTGGGTGATATCATTCTTTCCAGGCTTCCCTTCTCCCTCCAAGGGGGAAAATGAAGACATCTAGATAATAAACAAGTGTTATATAACATTGATCAGTAGAGAAGAAAATGGAAACCTTGAATTTTTTAATAAAAGAAGTTAATTTCAGGAAATGAATTCCAAAAGTACTTTTCAAAAATGTTCAAAATGACCAGACAAGCCTCTCCTACCTCCAGCCAGGCCAATTTTGGTTACTTCCTGGTCCATGTTTCCCACCTAGCATCTAATAGCATCCCTTCCTTCAGAGCAAAGAACAGCTGAAATGGCAAATGTGTTCTATCTACTACTTTCCAGCCTTTTCAGTATAGCAAGGGGAATACTAGGTAACATCCTAGTATCATATTGAACAGCACAACAGCCAGCAATTCTCTTTGTCAATAAATGAAAAACTGTTATTATACCCTTCATTAAAGTTAGCCTAACACCTCAGTTGTCATTAAACCACATTTTTCTATTATTGAAAATATTTTCTGTTGGAAAGGTGCTTGAGGTTGAAACAGACACAGAATTGGCTTTATTTATGCTATAGTATATCATTAGTGCTAAAGCTGATAAATATATCTAGGATTTTTATAGCATCAAATGGGGATAATTAATAATAATAATAACAATAATAATAATAAAATTTATCTAAATAATAACTAAGATTTTAAAGCAATTTCAAATATGTTGTTCAATCTTGACATAATAATGGAGTCTCAGCTAGGTTTGATTATATTATCTTGCAAAGGACAATATGGTTCTAAAAGAATTTCAGGTTTTCCCAGAATCTTTATGGGAAGAAAGAGCAGAACTGATACTAAAATCCAGTATCTTTCTGCCACCACTTAGACAAGCTTCTTTCCATTTCTTTTGGTGCTGTATACTTGAACAATTTAATGGAGTTTATCTGTATTTTTGTGTCAGAATGTAGGAGATTCACAAGTCAACACCAACATGGCACCTTCCTTTGGTGCCAGGCATGCTCCAACCTAGCCAGAGTAAGGGATTTTGTAAAGGAAAACTATGAACACATCTAAACGAGTCAGGATAGAAGTGGCTCGGACTACAAGCCATGGAAGAAATAAAGATTCAGAACTTTTCATCTGTCTGTCTTCTGTCTCCCAACATAGATTAGCTGCTGCTGGGGGATGGAGGTCAAGTAAGAAGAAAACCACGGGAATGAGACAGTCATACAAAAGGTTTCACTCTATGGAGAAAAATGGCAAAGAGCATGCACCTGCTGCAACAAAAATAAAAGCAGATTCATGCTGAATAAGCACAAACCCATCAAAAATTTTGTGACCTGCTATTCTAAGCAAATGACACTTATTACAATCTTTGCTTTCAGAATGTTTTTCACCTTAGCTTTTGTTCCCTCCCCCACATACACATACCACTTTTCTCTATAGTCTGAAGATTAAACAAGATTTTTCTTTAATCACAGGTGAATTTTTTTAAGCTATTAAGGTTGATTTATGTTGGGCACTATCTATACATGAAAAGTGATTGATTTGCTAGTTAGAGAAAACCAGGGTGTGTGTCCTTAACATCTTGTATGCAAGTTGCAGAATGGTTTTGGATGGATGGATGGATGGATGGATGGATGGATGGATGGATGGATGGAATGGATGGATGGAATGGAATGGAACAGAATGGAATAGTGACTAAATTTTGTTAAGTAAATAGGTGATTTCTTCCCTACTCAAAATGAGTAGCTCACAGCTGATCTTTTACCCCCAAATTCCAGTAGTAGCATACAGTACCTTCATTAGACATTTGGGCCCCAGCTGGAGGTTAATCCCCCTAGATTCTTTTCATTTTTCCCAAATTTTCCTGTAACTTTACAAAGAAAATTTATGTAATTACATTTGTCTCTAATGCTTACACATTTTAAATCAAGTAGCTGACAGAAATTATTTTAAATCAAATTTAATGAAATATTAATAGCTCTGCTGGTTATAATCACAACGTTATAGCACATAGGAATAGATTTTCCTCAGGATGTTCAGCCTGCTTATTATAACAGTAAAATTTTGTACCTACTCTAGGTGAAGTTAAAGGTATTCAACCTTTTTCCTCAAATAGAAGTAATGCATTTGTTCACTAAGCATAACCTGCCTATGTACTAAGTGTTGAATCCTGTGTTGACGCACCTTAAATAGTTCATTTGAGTCATCTCCTAGTAAGTATTTACTTTTCTGCTCTTCAACCTTGCTTAAAGCTGCATATTTAAAACATGGGAACATCCTGGAGCAAACCATGTCAGCATGCTAGCAAGGGCTGCTACTCTTGATTTTTGCTACTATTTCAGGATTAGTTCACTAGTTGCTACATAATTGACCCAGTTTTAAGAGACTGTCCTATTTTTTTAATCTGTTGCCTTATCCCTTTACCATTTCCCAAGACAGCTTTTTAATGTCACTTTCAGTTTGCCATTGTCTGTACTAGAAGTAAAGTTTAGCATCAGTTGCTGTTTCCATATCATTTTTACAGTTAAAGGATGTCTTCTGGAACAGAAATAGGATGCAATGACCATCTGCCATTGTTAGCGTCAACCTAATGGACACTCCACACACACTTTCATAACACACATAGTAGTCCCTTCAGTGTTGTGAAGGTGAAGGTGCCTGGTCAGCACTACACATGACAACAACTCCTTAATTGAAACAAACAAACAAATTCCAATAAGACGAGAAAGGAAGTCTATGAAAATCAGACCAAACAATTAACTTTTTAAAGGGATTACTATCACAGTGTCTCCTTACTTCTCTGGCTGATTGCCCTTGAGTATATTAATCTATATTTAATCATTTTTGTTTTACTTAATCTTTTCGTGCACTTTAAAGAAGACTAAATTATTATATCTGGCACTAAATCAAGTCAGTATGCTCTGTGACTATTTTTTAAATGTAGGTGACTGTTTTAGTACGTTGCATTTGTTTTGAGTGTCGACCACATTGGTGAATAAAATAGAAGCATGATGTGGCTTTGAAGCAAAGCCACAATTACTTGTCCACTTGTATGTCTTCTTTTCTCAGAAAAAGCTAAACAACACCAGCAAATATCCAAGAATAATGGAGAAATTTCTGGGTAATTTGGTAGATTACAACCATATCTGACCAGTCTGTTTTCTACTACTTTGGAAACTTTACTACTGTGTGTGATAGTCAGTCATCATGACAACTTTGAATAACCACTGTCATATATTTAATTGTTTTCAATGACTCAGCTAGGTTCCAGAGAAGCCTGTTACAACCTACAAATGTATTAGTAGTGAGCTAACTGACAATGTATAAGTCAACTCAGAATCTGACATCTTATATTTCATATTTCATTCATGAATATTGTCTATCCATGGAGGAACGTTCTCTCTTTTCTCTCTCTCTTCTCTCTCTCTTCTCTCTCTCTCATCACATATATATATATATATATATATATATATATATATATATATATATACATGTGTCTCTGTGTGTATGTATGTCTGTGTATGAATTTGTGTGTATACTCTACAGACACAAATAAAAGTCAGAATTGACACCCTTTTGTGTCAGTCCTACTCTTCCATTTTGTTTGAAATGAAGATTTCATAGTTATACCACCGTGTACGACAAGTTTCCAAGGATTCACTTATATCATATTCTTACAAGTAAGAGCCCTGGGATTACAGAGGCACAGGCTATGTGTCTAACATTTACATTGAGCCTGGAAGTCAAAGTCAAGTTTACTATGCTTTTGTGGCTAATGTTTTTACACACTGAGGCATCTCCACAGGTTTTATCTATGAACTTCACCTTCTCAAATATTATTAGCTCTTACAATCTGAGGTCTAGACTGCTTTCCTTTTTAATTCCAAGCTTTGCTTCTACAAGAAGCTATCTCTTCCATAGACCATTATCCTCTGACTCTTGACAAAAGCAGGTGACCAAATTGAATTTCTCTACTGAGTCTTAAGTATAGCACTATCACTGAGGAAACAAACGTAGCATGTTATATCTGGGGGACTGAGAGGACTGTGGCAGTCTAATGGTGCTTAAAATTTCCTTGTGTTTACTTCTATTTCCAGAAATTATGTCAGATGACCTGAACAAAATGAGACAAACTTATATGTACATAAATAACTCCCTTAAAAAACATACAGGGGAAGAAGGACATAATTAACTCCCTTAAAAAACCATACAGGGGGACACAGGTAAACAGGTAGAAGCATTTAAAGAGGAAACAAAAAAAAATCCCTTAAAGAATTGCAAAAAAACGCAATCATACTGGTGAAGAAATTGAACAAAACCATTCAGGATCTAAAAAGGAAAGTAGAAACAATAAAGAAATCACAACAGGAGACTACTCTGGAGATAGCAAACATAGGAAAAAGATCAGGATTCACAGACACAAACAAAATACAAGATACCAACAAAATACAAGAGATAAAAAGGAATCTCATCTGCACAGGATACCATGGAAAACATTGACACAACTGTCAAAGAAAATGCAAAATGAAAATAGTTCTCAACCCAAAATAGCCAGTAAAAGCAAGACACAATGAGAAGACCAAACCTAAGAATAATAAATATAGAAGACAGTGAAGATTCTCAACTTAAAGGGCCAGTAAATATCTTCAACAAAATCATAGAAGAAAACTTCCCCAAGAAGATGCCCATGGACATAAAAGAAACTTACAGAACACCAAATAGACTAGATCAAAAAAGAAATTCCTCCTGCCACATAATAATCAAAATATCAAATGCACAAAACAAAAAATATTAAAGCAGTAAGGGAAAAAGGTCAAGTAACATACAAAAAGCAGACCTATAAGAATTACACCAGAGTTCTCACCAGAGAATATAAAAGCCAGGAGATTCTAGACAGGTGTAATACAGACCTTAAGAGAATATAAATGCCAGACCAGGCTACTATACCTAGCAAAACTCTCAATCACTATAGATAAAGAAACCAAGATATTCCATGACAAAACCAAGTTTACACAATATCTTCCTACAAATCCAGTCCTAAAAAGGATAGTAGATGGAAAACTCCAACACACAGAGGGACACTACAACCTAGAAAAAGCATGAAAGTAATCTTCCAACAAACCCAAAAGAAGATAACTACACAAATAAAATTCCACCTTGACAACAAAAACAACAGAAAGCAACAATCATTTTTCCTTAATATCTCTTAACATCAATGGACTGTATTCCCCAATAAAAAGACATAGACTAACAGACTGGATACTTAAACAGGACCCAGAATTTTGCTGCATACAGGAAACTCACCTCAGTGACAAAGACAGACACTACCTGAGAGTAAAAAGTTGGAAAACAATTTTCCAAGCAAGTGGTCCCAGAAACAAGCTGGAGTAGCATTTCTAATATCAAATAAAAACAACTTTCAACCGAAAGTTATCAAAAAAGATAAGCGAGGACACTTCATACTCACCAAAGGAAAAATCCACCAAGATAAACTCTTAATTCTAAACATCTATGCTCCAAATGCAAGGACACCTAAATATATAAAAGAAATTTTACTAAAGCTCAAAGCACACATTGCAACTCACACAATAATAGTGGGGGATTTCAACACCCCACTCTCACTAATAAACAGATCATGGAAACAGAAACTAACCAGAGACACAGTGAAACTAAAAAAAGTTATGAACCAAATAGATTTAACAGATATTTATAGAACATTTCAGCCTAAAAAAAAGAATATGCCTTCTTCTCAGCATCTCATGGCACCTTCTCCAAAATTGACCATATAATTGATCACAAAACAGACCTCAACAGATACAAAAAGATTGAAATAATTCCTTGCACCCTATCAGATCACCATGGATGAAGGTTGGTCTTCAATAATAACAAAAACAATGAAAAGTCCAAAAACAACTAGAAACTGAACAATGATCTACTCAATTATAACTTGGTCAAGGAAGAAATAAAGAAAGAAATTAAAGACTTTTTAGAATTTAATGAAAATGAGGACACATAATACCAAACTAGTGGGACACAATGAAAGCAGTGCTAAGAGAAAAGCTCATAGCTCTAAGTGCCTACAAAAAAAAAAAAAAAAAAAAAAAAAAAAAAAAAAAAAAAAAAAAAAACTGGAGAGAGCACACACTAGCAACCTGAAAGATTTAGAACAAAAAGAAGCAAATACACCCAAGAGGAGTAGATGGCAGGAAATAACCAAACTCAGGGCTGAAATCAACCAAGTAGAAAAAGATGAACTATACAAAAAAAACAACAAAACTAGAAGCTGGTTCTTTGAGAAAATCAAAAAGATAAATAAACCCTTAGCCACACTAACCAGAGGACACAGAGACAGTATCCAAATTAATAAAATCAGAACTGAAAAGAGAGACAGAACAACAGAAACTGAGGATATTCAAAAAAATCAGATCCTACTACAAAAGCCTTTAGTCAACAAAACTGGAAAATCTAGATGATATGGACGATTTTCTAGATGGATTCTAGGTACCAAACTTAAATAGGGATCAGATAAACCATATAAACACTCTCATAAACCCTAAAGAAATAGCAGCAGTCATTAAAAGTGTCCCCACCAAAAAAGCCCAGGACCAGATGTTTTTAGTGCAGAATTCTCTCAGATATTTAAGGAAGACCTAATACCAATTTTCTTCAAAATATTCCACAAAATAGAAACAGAAGGAACATGACCCAATTCATTCTATAAAGCCACAATTACACTCAAACATAAACCACACAAAGACCCAACAAAGAACGAAAACTTCAGATCATTCTCCTTTATGAATATCAATGCAAAAATACTCAGTAAAATTCTCACAAACCAAATGCAAGACCACATCAAAACAATCATCCGTCATGAAGAAGTAGGCTTTATCCCAGGAATGCAGGAATGGTTCAATATATGGAAATTCATCAATGTAATTCATTATATCAACAAACTAAAAAAAAAAAAAGATCATCTCACAAGATGCTGAGAAACCATTTGACAAAATTCAACACCCCTTTATGGTAAAAGTCCTGGAAAGATCAGGAATCCAAGGCTCATGCCTAAACATAGTA
The DNA here is from genome assembly GCA_030674055.1 of Rhabdomys pumilio. NCBI lineage: Eukaryota > Metazoa > Chordata > Mammalia > Rodentia > Muridae > Rhabdomys > Rhabdomys pumilio. The sequence continues at coordinate 1,561,632 of JANHMN010000003.1, read as the reverse complement.
AAAGCAATTTACAGAGAGCCAGTAGCCAACATCAAACTAAATGGAGAGAAACTTGAAGCAATCACACTAAAGTCAGTGACTAGACAAGGCTTCCACTCCCTTCCTATTTACTCAGCACAGTATTAGAATTCCTAGCCAGAACAATTAAACAGCAAAAGAAAGACAAAGAAATACTAATAGGAAAGGAAAAAGTCAAAATATCACTATTTGCAGATGATAGGGTGGTATACTTAGGTGACCCCAACATGTCCACCAGAGTCCACCAACTCCTAAACCTAATTAAAAACTTCAGCAAAGTGGCTGAGTATAAGATTAATTCAAACAAATAAGTAGGCTGAGAAAGAAATTAGGAAAATGACATGCTTCACAATAGTCAAAAATAAAATAAAATACCTTGGTGTGAATCAAACCAAGCAAATGAAAGATCTGTATGACAAGAACATCGAGTCTCTGAAGGAAGATCTCAGAAGATAGAAAGATTTCCCCCATGCTAATGGATTGGCAGGATTAATATAGTAAAAATAGCCATCTTGCCGAAAGAAATCTACAGATTCAATGAAATCCTCATCAAAATTCCAACTCAATTCTTCATAGAGATAGAAAGAGCAATTTGCAAATTCATTTGGAATAAAAAAAATACAGGATATGGAAAACTGTTCTCAATAGCAAAAAGCCTGGAGAAATCACCATCCCTGACTTCAAGCTGTACTACAGATAGTGAAAACCTGCATGGTATTGGTACAGAGACAGGCACAAAGATCAATGGAATAGAACTGAAGACCCAGAAATGAACCCACATACCTATGGTCACTTGATCTTTGACAAAGAAGCTAAAACTGTCCAGTGGTAAAAATGACAACATTTCAAAAAATAGTCCTGGTTCAACTGGAGGTCAGCATGTAGAAGAATGGAAATTGATCCATTCTTATCTACTTGTACAAAGCTCAAATCCAAGTGGATCAAGAACCTTCACATAAAGCCAGATAACTGAAACTAATAGAAGAGAAGGTGTGGAAGAGTCTCAAATACTTGGCCAACAAGGAAAAGTTCCTGAACACAACACTAATGGCTTATGCTCTAAGATCAAGAATTGACAAATGGGACCTCATAAAATTGCAAATTTTCTGTAAAGCAAAGGACACTGTCAATAGGACAAAACAGCAATCAACAGATTGGGAAAAGATCTTTCCCAATCCTACATCTGATAGAGGGCAAATATCCAATATATTTAAAGAACTTAAGAAATTAGACTCTAGACAACCAAATAACCCTACTAAAAATTGGGGTAAAGAGCTAAACAAAGAATTCTCAACTGAGGAAACTCAAATGGCCTAGAAGCACCTAAAGAAGTGTTCAGCATCCTTAGTCATCAGGGAAGTGCAAATCAAAACAACCCTGAGATTCCACCTCACACTAGTTAGAATGGCTAAGAACAAAAACTTCGGTGATGGCAGATGCTGGCAAGGATTAAAGAAAGAGGAACACTCCTCCATTGTTGGTGGGATTGCAAGCTGATACAACCACTCTGGAAATCAGTCTGGTGGTTCGTCAGAAAATTGGACATAGTATTACCTGAGGATCCAGCTATACCGCTCCTGGGCATATACCCAGAAGATGCTCCAACATATAACAAGGACACATGCTCCACTATGTTCACAGCAGCCTTATTTGTAATAGCAAAAGCTCGAAAGAAACCAGATGTTCTTCAACAAAGAAATGGATACAGAAAATGTGGCACATTTACACAATGGACTATTACTCAGCCATTTAAAACAATGACGTCATGAAATTCTTAGGCAAATGAACGAAACTAGAAAATATCATCCTGAGTGAGGCATCCCAATCACAAAAGAACACACATGGCATGCATTCATTGATCAGTGGATATTAGCCCAATATCTCACAATAGCCAAGACATAACTCACAGACAGACCACATGAAGTCCAAGAAAAAGAAAGACCAAAGTGTGGGTGCTTCGGTCCTTCTTGGAAAGAGTAACAAAATACTCACAGGAGCAAATATGAGACAATGTGTGGACCAGAAACTGGAGGAGAGACCATCCAGAGACTGCCCACCTGGAGATCCCTCCCAGACGCAATCACCATATGCAAACACTGTTGTGGATGTCTGGAAGTGCATGCTGACAGGAGCCTGACTGATATACCTATCTCCTGAGAGACACTGCCAGAGCCTGACATACACAGAGGTGGATGCTCACAGCTAACCATCAAACTGATCACAGGGTCCCCAGTGAAGGAGTTAGAGAGAAGACTGAAGGAGTTGAAGGGGCTTGTGGCCCCATGGGGAGAGTGACAATACCAACCAACAAAAGCTCCCTGGGTCTAAACAGCTAGCCTGGGAACACACATGGAGGGACCCATGTCTCTAGCTGTATTTGTAGAGGTGAGTATACTTGTCAGGCATCAGTGGGAGAGGAGGGCCTTGGTCCCTTGAAGGCTGGATGCTTCAGAGAGGGGCAGTTGAAGGGTGGGTAGGTGGGAGTGGGTGGATGGGTTAGGGGCACATTCTCATAGAAATTAGAAGAGGGAGGATAGGTTAGGGGTTTCTTGGGGGGTGGAATGGGAAAAGGGGATAACATCTGAAATGTAGATAAAGTACCCAATAATTTTTTAAAAAGAAGGATGAAAACAAACAAACAAACAAACAATAGATAATGAAACTGGCTATCGCACTCAAATATTTGAAACTTTTTAGCAGCAATTTAACATTACCCGTATTACGGGGATTCCTTACAATTGTCAAGGACAAGAGACTATAGAACGGGCCCATGGAACTTTAAAACAATATCTTCATAAAATTAAAAAAGGGGGAGAAATATCCCTGTATACCACAAATTTATTTAAATACTGTTCTTTTATTGTTTATTTTAATTTTTTTAAAAAAAAATTTTTGGATGCCAAGGAATTTTCTGCTGAGTGTCTATGGTGCTCTACGTCTAAGCATACTTAAAACATAGGTGAAAGGGAAGGATCCACTTACTGACTGGTATAAGGCATGATCCCGATCAGGTATCAAATATGGGGAAGAGGGCATGTTTGTGTTTTTTCTGCAGGATGCTGAATGAGCATGGTGGCCGCCAGAGCATCAGGTGAGACATGCTGATGCCAGGACAAAGAATGATGCTGACCTGTGAGCTTGCTGAGTGCCCTGACAATGGTGACTGGGAAGCTGTATTGGACATATGTTCCCGACCCACCATTTCTTACCTATACCCCTGATGGGACAAGCTGCCTTGACTCAAGTTTTTAGATCATGTGGAACAGAGAATCAAAAAGAAAAGTTGTAATGCCTCTTGTACTGTTATTAAATGTGACCAGTTATTCAAACTCAATCATGAACTGGTCTAGAAATCAATCCAATACTGGAAATAACAGTCTTCATTTGAAAGTCTGATTCTGGACATTTTCAGAAACATATTTGGATATTACCTGCAGTTCTCTATGATGTTATGTTAGCAAGAGATAAAGTTGGGGCAGGTTCTGGATTTCAAACAGGTGTTAGCACATGTGTTAAAGCTCTTTAATTGTAAAGTTATAAATACTTTTGTTTCTTCTACAGTATATAATGTAAGTTGCATTGATTGTACACCTTCTAAATGTGTTTGTGTTTTTGAAATCTGGCATGTCAGTTATGGAGGTCTATCAATCAACTTTGTTTTGGTGCCTTGAGTATCACAGAATCTTGATATTCTAAATATAGCTTGCAAGAAATAAGTCAGGCTTTAAGCATAGGCAAGAGGGTAGTAGGCTTGATTATTGCTGGTATAACAGCTTTAATTACACTAATTGCTAGCACCACTGATTCTGCAATTGCTATGACACAGGAAGTTAAGACAAGTACTGGGATGGCCAGCATCTAAAAACATAAAATCAACAACAAAAAGTGTTCTTTGGTGATGGGGTGTGATATATGTGTGTGTGTGTGTGTGTGTGTGTGTGTGTGTGTGTGTGTGTGTGTGTGTATGTGTGTCTGTGTCTGTGTGTGTGTCTGTGTCTGTGTGTGTCTGTGTGTCTCTCTGTGTGTAGAAATGATTTATTAATCATTTAGCAAACCATGTTACTAATGTGTTGAATATACCAGAGGATTTAGATAGGCATTTGGAAGAATGGATTGATGTTCTTCATCCTATTCAAATTATTGGAAGGAGGTTCGAAATTTAAGGGTAAGGAGCCATCCCAAGTGTCATGTCATATACCACTGGATTCATGTCAGTTATAAAATTCACAGTAGTCATCACTATAACTAGGAAGAAGTTTAAAGACACTGGCAGTGTATTTGGCATAATTTTAACACCGCTCTGGATGTTTTAAGGATACATAGAGAGCTTATGAATTTCAAGAATGCTGCTCTGCTGAGTGTTGGTGCAGCAGATAAAACTACCCATGGCATGAGGTCAGTATTACTATTTTGGTCATGCTTCAAGAAAGCCATATATAGTTTGATCTTGCTAGCCCTTTTTGTCCTGGGAATATTTTATTCCTGCCCATCATGTTAAAGATTTTTTTTTTTAACAACATCACATGTTGGCAGCCATATATGGCTTGAACCTGAAAATGGACCCCCAAACAGAGTTATTAAATTAATAGGCTGGCAAGCAGAGGATGGGTAAGATTCTGCACAGAGCCTTACCAACCTAAGACAGAAAAGCATATTCCATGACGAGTAACGAAGGTATTCTTGTCAGAATGACCTAAGACATGCTCAGTCTTGTTTATGAAATAAAAAAGGGGTAGAGGCAAAAAGTCTTTGGGGCTCCTTGGCAAGAATCTGACATGAGCCAAGGACAAGGAATTGGGCTGCTTGGAAGGAATATGACATTGGCCAAGGACAAGGAAGTAAGCTTCAGGCACGAATCTGACATTAATCTAGAACAAAGAAGTAATTTCAGGTAGGAATCTAAATCTTAGGCTAGAACAAAGAAGTAATTTCAGACAGGATTTTAAATTTTAGGCTAGAACAAGGAACTAAGCTTCAGACATGAAAATGACTTTGAGCTAGTACAGGGAAGTAGGCTCAGATATTTTGGTCATCCTGATAAGCACTTAGAAACAGTGATCATGAGAGTGTTCAAGTAATTGTGTTTAATGCCTTGCTTGTTCTTTGACTACTTGTGTTTATTGCCTTGCTTGTTCCTTGACTATCTATTGTATTGCTAGACCCTCAACCTAGAACAGACCTTAATACATGCATGTGATTAAAGTGGTATAAAAGCAAAAGTGAGGAGGGGGGATGAGATGGGGGTTCTAGGGAGGGGAACTGAGAAACGGGGATGACACTTGTATTGTAAATAAATAAAATATCCAATAAAAATTAAAATTAAAAAAAAAGATCCAAAGGACTTCCAGAAGCAATTCTATGAGTTGGTAAACTCAGTGATTCTTCATATAATACTTAGTCTTTATGTTTACTAGAAAAAATTATCAGCTGAAGCTCTCAGCCTATAATTATAAGAAAGTATGACCAATAAAAATGGGGAAAACTATTAAGATATCCATTTGCATGCTAATACTGTCAGAAGTTTGTCTGAAAAATCTGTTAGAGTGACTAGATATCTCGTTGATTGCAGAAGTCAATTACATCACTCCAGAAATAGTTTAAACTAACCAGATGCATTCAAAGACACAGATTCACACACAAATCCGCAGAACTAAAAAGACACCAAGTGCTTTAACAACTAGTTCTGTAAATACTATGAAATGTGTTTAACTTTATGTTAGATGAGAGCCATCTTACCCAAGAGCCTTTTATAATTTCTGTGTCTTACAGTCTGAGAAAATAATTGTGAGGGAGTCTGCATTTTTTCCTAAAGTAAGAGTAATATTTATCTTCTACTAAACAGCAGCTGAGCTCATAGCTCGTAGCTGATGGATATTTAAGTTTTCCACTCGGAAAAAGATGAAAAATCCTATCAGACAGGAAGCATACCCTTCAGATTTGTGACAGGCGTCAAACAGGAACACTAGTCAGCCTTTATTTTCAGTGTCGCTAAGCATGCTCAGAGACAGAGGGTACAACTCTTCCTTCTTATTGAAGTGACACGTATTGTATTATGTTCATCTACACATCACCGAGCAGAAAAGTTCCGAAGCAATAAAACTGTCTGCTCTTGGTTAAGCATGAGGCTGTTTGAGGGAGATAAACTCAGTACTGGGGAGAGAGAAAGGTGGTGATGGTGATTATGACCATGAATCTGATGAATAACAACAGACTAAGGATTTCTTGAGGAAGAAGAAAGGAAACGTTGTCTCTATTCTCTCCTCTTTTCTCCACATGAGTAAACATCAGGACTTAAATGCCAAAATTTTTAGAGGCTTTATTTAGTAGTTGTGTGGTTTCATTCTCAGCTTAATAATATGGCTTGGGAGCACATACGGATGCAGGAGAAACTGTTGTTAGAGAGGAAAGAGTTTTAAAAGAAAAAACTGCAAGCCCTTCTCAAGGGAGCCCACCCAAAGCTCACTGTGAGTCCCATTTTCCCTTTGCCCTCTTCCTGGCACCAGCCAACTAAACAAAAGCATTGAAAGTGCAACACTACAAAACTCCTCAGAATAAATTATATATATAAAAAAAAAACAGTGTCAAGAGATGATAAGTAAACTTTGGGATTCAGGATTTACCTGCTCTGATCCCAGTTGGCAGCAAAAAGGACTAGAATCTTCCTTCCATAATGGTCCAGATTTGCCAGGCCCCCAGGAAAGCCATCCTTCAGTGCCTGCTTGATGCCAGGGTCAGTGGCCTTGAAGCTTTTGAACATATCCAGGTTCTGCTGCCGGTATTCAAAATACTGAGCCAAGAGGCGGAAAGCCTCGAAGTGATGAAATTTCCTGGCCCGCAAGAAGCGTAAGATGAAAGCGTCATCTGTGCGCAGAAAGCCAATGTCTGGCCTAGTGATAACCATATCTCTTACTTCTTGGATGTCCTGGTGCAGAGTGTCTGGGTTCTCATTGAGTTCCAGGCGAGCTTTCTCCAAGGTCTCAGGAGAGAGACCAGCTTGCAAATGAGTCATTGTCCCCTTGTATCCAAGCTGTCCACTTTGACTCTCTGTGTGTCCAACAGTACACCTGGTACTTGTCACTTCCACACCACACTCTGGCCTCCGGTTCTCCTCACTGCTGTCTGCTTCCTTTCCTGTACAGGAAATGGTTTCTTTTCTGTTTTAAGTCAAGTACCCTGTTGCTACTGCTTTTTCCCACAGCTTTTCTGGAGAGTGTCTAAACTTCTCCCCCCAGCACCCCTTTAAAAACAAATGCCTCTCATTAGAAATGAGCCTCTGGACAGGCCTTGCAAGCCTGCCTCTTGTCCTTTACCATAATATATTTTAAAAAAAAAAAAAAAAAAAAAGGAAAAGGAAAAAATTCTAATTCCAATTAGCATGGGTGCTTAGAGTCTTGGTTCTGTCTTCTCTTGTCTTGCAAGATGTAAAGAAAACAATCCCCATGGATATCTCAGCCCCAGCACTGTGAAGCTGCTTCGGTCCCTGCTGAAGGATGTGCCTGCCACAGATAAAGATGAGAATTCTGATTAATAATAAGGTGGCTCTTCAGCTCTGAGATCCAAGGCAGGGAGGGAGAGTATTTGGTAGAAAGAGAGAGAAAGAGGAAGGGAAAGAAGCTCATTTCTCTCTGCTTATTCAAAGATACTATTTTTTATAGGATGTCCTTGTGTGATTTTTACTTTAGGTTATTACGATCCAATTAGGGAAGACTGCAGATAGTGCACCTCTTCCACACAGCGAGATCTCATAAGGCTCCAGCTGGGTTTGGGGTACCATTGACTGGGGCGTGGGCTCACCCTCATCCCCGCCCCCAACTTCTGCCTAGTCTCTCCCTTTATTTCAGGGCACTTGCCAAGGAAGTGGAGGATAATGATAAGGACAGGAGGAAACCTCTTTGGGAGCAAAGATGTCAAAACCAAGGTGGGTGCAGGGAGTTGTGGAGCATGAAATAAAAATATCTCTCTTTCCTATAGCCCCCCAAAGCCAGAAAGAAAGAGCAGTCAGTTCCTACCAGCAAATCGGGAGGCAGAGACGCTAAGCAATGCGGCACTCCCCGGCATCCATCAGCCCTGGCTTCCGCGGAGGTGGTGGCGGGGGTGGGGGCGACAGCAGCGTCAACTTCTCTCAGAGGGATGGAGCAAGCGGAGAGAGATGGTGGCTGAGACCCTCCTGAGGATTCATCGGGGAGCAGCCTCGGCCACCTCATCCAAGGACAGCCCGCCTCTGTCAGCAGGAAGGGTGGGGACTGGCAGAGCTAGGACCTCTGCTGCCCCAGGTCCTCGCCCGGCCCAGCCATTTTCGCCTTCGAAAGGAGAAGAAGGGAGGGGATGGGAACGCCGGGACAAGGCAGGCCACGAGTGCTGCGGCCGCCTTTACCTTTGTGAGCTCAAGCGGTGGCGCGGCGTGGCCGGCACAGGCTGTTCCAGTGCACCCAGAGCCGCTGGGTCCCGCGCGCCCCTGCGGCTGCTGCAGCTACTCCTGAGCCGGTTGCTGCTAAAAGAGGATCCGGCTCAGCCCAACTCTTGATTATCCCAGAAGAGAGCTCCTAGCGACGACGTAAGCGTTGTAAGCGCTCGCGCACGCACTCCGCTTCTCTCTCTGCCTCTTAGGGGTATGACTGCAATTTGGGAGGTATTCAAATATCCCGAGCCCCAAGTTCAGCCAGCTCTAAGTACCCAGGTCCCAGCCAGGGCAGGCTCCAATTGGTCTGGAGAGACAGCTCTGGCCTCATAGCATCCCCACGCCCCTCGCCCACCCTTTGTGTGCATGACCCGAGAATGTGGGGTAGAGTAGCCCCTGCTTTTGCTCCTTAGTTGAGGTTGAATAAACCCTTTCTGGTTCCTGTAGGTAATTTTGACGGAGAAGTGGGTACGAAAACGTGTGTTTTCTGCTTTCGTTGTACACAGAGACTATTTAATTTTAAGAAAGCCCACAGAGGTTCCAAGGTTGCTCTCCTGGGGAAACTTACAGGGATTTGTTTTCAGCTGTAAACTCTCCCTGCTAAATTCCTGTTGAAGAGAAGGAAAATGACAACCAGGGCAAAAATCAACAATACCAACAAGAATAACAAAATTATCATAAGACAGGGGGTTGGGCGGAGGAAGAGGGAGTTTACCTCAAAATAAAGTGTATTTCCAGTTACTTCTAGAGACATGCTATTTCCTTCTAATGCATCTTTATACTGGAATCATTATAAATAAAGAACCCTTGAGTTTATAATGCCTGAAAATCTATTTTTTAAATTAATTTTTAAAAAAAAAAAGAAAAATACGTTTTCAATTTTCAAAGCACAATGAGCTTTATTCAAACCATAAGAATGGGTCCTGAGTTTAGCTTACCTCAATGCAGCAACTCCTTACTCAACTCCAATGGTCTACACAGCTTGCCACACTTTAAAGACTTTCAAGTTACACATCACTACTTTTGTTTCCTTGAGTATGGTACTGACGAAAAGAAAAGAGTGTGAAATTACATACTACATCATTTGTCAAATAAATTACTGTGAAATAATTTAGGAACCAGAAAAGCGGGGAATAAGTCATATACATATTGGTTAAAGTTTAAACACAAGAGATGAGAAATTAGTCATATAAATAGATATGTGTGAGCTTATACATATATCTGGTGTGTGTATGGGTCTGTGATATATATTTTACATATACAGTGTACATCCCTTGGGAACTGTAGAGAACTGATTCCCAGGTCTTATGAATAACAAACTCTGCAAAGGTTTACATATATAGAATGCTACAGAATTTGTATATATTCTACACACATCTTTAAATCATCTCTATATTACTTATGCTAACTAATTCAATGCAAATACTGTGTAAATAGTTGTCATGCTGCATTCTTTAGGGAATAACGATGAAGAGGGAGGTCTATATGTGTTTAGTAAAGGCAGAAATTATTTGTGCAAGTATTTTAGCTCTCAGTTTGTTGATTTCACAAATATAGAACCATAAATTAATCTTTATTCTACATAAATTTGCCTTAGCCAATATCGAAAAGTTGGAAGAAATTTCTTTCTCACATTAACTTATAAACAAGTTTTAGCTATCACCAACACTGAAAGTGAATTATCTACAATTATCTTGTGTTTCTATATGTCTTACAAAAGAGATACTAAGTGCTACAAAAGAGATACTACGTGCTTGTTATCTAGACTAACTTTTATTTCCAAACTAACAGTAGCCTTGAAAGGACTTTGAAAGATAGAGATAATGGTGCCTCCATCTAAAATCAATGTAAGTTTATATCTAGGCATGGAGCTATAATATCTCCATATTGAGCCAAAGGCAAACCCCAAGCTTATGGAAATTTACTACTCCAAAAGTACCCCATGTAGGTACAAGTATCACCTGACTCTCTTTTCTTAACTCTATAGAAAAAAAAGCAAGAACCCAATGCCTCACATGGATATTCTTGCTTCATACTGTCTTGATAAACCTGAATACTTGATTATATCTGCTTCCAGAGTTTCTGAAATTAGTTAACTTGTTACCTTAAAATATTTAAAAGAAAGATGTCTCAGTGTGTTTTAAAAACAATTGCTTAATATTACTGTCTGAAATGTAATTGTTTGACTGACATAGATGGTAGACAGACAGACAGACAGATGATAGATAGAGACAGGCCAAGAAACAGATAGATTTTGTTGCTATTATTGTTGCTTAAAATACTAATGTTGGAACTAAAACCCTTGAACACACTAAGGAAGCACTCTACCTAACAATGAAACATGTCTCCAGGCCCTTTCCAGACTATATTTTATTATATTCTTTGTTATTTAAAACAATTTTTAAATTTACATATATTTTGATAATATGCTTTCCCTTCTCCAAGTCTTTCCAGATTGTCTCCACCACCCAATATTAAGTTTTTTTCTCAAAAAACAAAAATCCAATACAACAAACCCCTCCCTAGAGCAAGAAAACAAAGTAAAACCATACCCCAAAAAAGGAAAAAGCAAAACAAAACAAAACAAAACAAAACAAAAACACTAAATTGTAACCAAATAAAAGCACGCACAGAAAGCTGTGAAGTTGGTTATATGTTGGTTAACTATGCCTGAACACCACGTCTGTCCAGGTTAGTGGCTGATATACTCAGTGTCACTCTGTTGGAGAAAACTCTCCTAGCACGTTTAAGTAACAATTCAGTTTTTAACCTTTACTCAGTGGCTAGCTTTCTCATTCATTCATCAATTTTCTTGAAAATATATCAAATTAAAATCCATTAAGAAAAGACAAAAGTTATCACATCAAAGTTGGACAAGACAGAAAAAAAAAAGGAGCTTAGAAGAAGACACAAGAATCAAAGACCCACTTGTTCCCACACTCAGGAACCCCACAAAAAAACTAAACTGGAAACCATAATATGTATGCAGAAGACCTGGTGCAGACCCTGTGCATGCAGCAATGCAGTCTTTCTCTCAGTTTGTGGAGAGTAACCTATATAGTCTCTGCAGCAGCCTGGGGGTTGTGGGAATTCTCATAGAACCTCTTCAACCAAAACCTTAAATACATGTAACCCCCACTCTGTCCATCACTGACTTCACAGCTAATGTTCACATATTAGCAAGTACATACCATATTTGTATTTCTGAATCTGGGATGCCTCATTTCTAGTTCCATCTATTTGCCTGAAAATTTCATAATGTCATTTTTTAATACTACATTACATAAAGCTACCATATTTTCTTTATTTATTCTTATGTTGAGAGATATCTAAGTTGTTTCTAATTTCTGGCTATAATGAATAGAGAAGCAATAAATATGGTTGAATATGTGTCTCTCTGGTAGGATGAAGAATCCTTTGGAACAAACCCAGGAATGGTATAGGTGGATATTGATGAAGATCAATCCTATTTTTCTGAGAAACTGCCACACTGATTTCCATAGCTATTATAGAAGCGTGAACTCTCATCAGCAATGCATGAGTGTTCCTCTTACTGCATGTCCTCACTAGTGTGAGCTGTTACTGTCTTGTTGATCTTACCCATTCTGACAAGTGTGAAATAAAATCTCCAAGTAGTTTTGAATTGCATTTCCCACTCCTTATCTTGACTCTTCTCTCTCCGATAACGAGGATGTTTTTCATTATCTAAACATTTTTAATGTTGTTTCAATTTCTCCTTATTAAGAACCCTCTATGCCCTCTAAAAATGGTCCCTAGTGTCATTTCCTCATTCTCCAATACACCTTCTACAAGTCTCATCCTTCCCATCTCACATTTAGAATTCAGTCCACTTGGGGACATATATAATGCAGTATGTGAGGAACACCTCAAATGACTTATTTCTACAGAGTACTTGATTAATTCTCTATCATGTATAGACACTATGTATTGAGACTACTGCCTTCTCATGCCTTATGAGAGAAATAGGTCTCCCGTTTTTACAAAAAACTGTGTATATGCCTAGATCTTAACTCAACAAAAATTTAAATGCCCCAGACTTTTATATACTCAAGACTCCTCAATGGTTCTCATAGTGGGACCCCAGCAAAAGCATCAATGACATCAGGAAACTGAATTGAAAACTTTAGGATATAGGAAGATATAGGAAGTCTCAGTTTCGGGGTCAGTCCTTGGATTTAGAAATTATTGCCCTACTTACCTAATCTTTATACTTCTCATTGTCCCTCCCCAAATCTCTGATACTTCTCAATGTCCCTCCCCAAATCTCTGATACTTCTCATTGTCCCTCCTCAAATCTCTGAGTTTCAGTTTAGAATTATTTTTTGTTTTATTTTTTATGTGAAAAACACCTTTTAATAAATTCTTTAGTACAGCTCTAAGGATCATAAACTACTTGTGTTTCTAAATCGTAGTTGGACATTTTACATCAACAGTACTGCGCTAATTGTTGATAATTAGCTAAATTAATAACTTTTTTTCTTTTAAGAGAAAGTGATCAACATTTATTTAGCTTTGACTTGAATATAGTCTTTTTTTCTTTTTTTAATTTTTTTATTGAATATTTTATTAATTTACAGTACAGATGTCATCCCCTTTTCCCAGTTCCCCTCCCTAAAACCTCCTCTCCCATCCTCCCTTCTTCTTTATGTTTTTAATACCATTTTAATTACATGCAAGTATTCAGGTCAGTTCTAGGTTGAGGAACAAGCAAAACAATAGATGCAAATAGTCAAAGAACAAGCAAGGCATTAAACCCAATTACATGAACACTCCCATGATCACTGTTTCTAAGTGCTTATCAAAATGACCAAAGTATCTGAGCCTACTTCCCTGTCCTAGCCCCAGGTCATTTTCATGTCTGAAGCCTAGTTCCTTATTCTAGACTAAAATATAAATTCCTGTCTGAAATTACTTCTTTGTTCTAGCCTAATATTTAGATTCCTGCCTGAAACTACTTCTTTGTTCTAGCCTAAGGTTTAGATTCTTACCTGAAATTACTTCTTTGTTCTATCCTAATGTCAGATTCCTGCCTGAAATCTACTTCCTGATAACGTTTTTAAATACTTTAATTTTTTTCTATATTTTTCCTGACTTCTCTCGTTTCTGTTATAAAATGCCAGTATTTTCAGCATTCTTTTGAAAGTAATTTTATTTTTCTCTGATATTTTGTCTAGTTATATTTAAATTTCATTCATGTTTACGCTAATTTTTGTTACTATTCTTTTAACCTTGCACTAACCTACATTTTTAAAATTCTGCATGGAGTATTGGAACCTCTGTCTCCATTCAGAGCTCTCTTAAGCTTTGGGATTGAGGTAAGTCTCACCATCTTGAAGCACTGTATATACTTCATTTTCTTTTTTCTATGCAGCTGGAATTCCAGGTATACATATATTATATTTTCTTACTCCCTCTTTGTGTGAGTGTCTCACTGTGTAGCCCTGGATGGCTTGAATCTGCTATATAGACCAGGTTATCCTCAGTCTCACAGAGGTCCACCTGTGTCTGCCTCCCAAGTTCTGTATCCAATGCATAAGTCACCGTGCATTGTTTCTTATATGTCATTCTCTTCCGGTCTCCTACTTTATAATCTACCTTGAATTTTTCAGATTCTTCTTCATTGTTTCTTATTTATTTCATTTTCTAATCTCTTTTCACTCTTACTCTGTTGATATTTATCAATTTTTCAATAAAATCATATTTGTTCTTTCTAGAATTTCTTCTGACAAGGATACATACACAGAGATATGTCAGCAATATTATCAATAAGGATTCCAGTTTTTTAATCTCTTTATACATAAAAAGCATAATTTTTTAATTATTTAATAACTGTAAATTCTGAATAAATATTGTATTATTCATTTATTATTTTGTCTTTGCTTATTGATTATATATATTACATTCTCTCCTTTTATGTCTATTATTTTATTTTAGTCATACATAATCACAAAGACAATTTCTAATATGTGTGTTGTGACTTAGTGTCCTAATATGTGCTGATGACATACAAATTGTCAATATATCATACTACACATGCTGGCCATATAGCATAGTCTATTGTTTAGGGCTACAAACATGTTACTATTGTGAATACTATGACCACATATAAAACAACAGTTTATATATGTATGTCTATTAACATAAAAAGATACACAAAACATGCAGAACATTGAAAGTTTTACTAAAAGTAAATTATTGTACCTGTAATATTACATGAGACTTACTGTGAACTGTAACCATGAAAGCTCTTCTGGTAATTCAGTGAGCAGGGTAAGGCCATGATGGTACTAGTGCAAACTCCTTCAGTACTGCACATACATGACATTCCTTTATCAAAAACAATTATTTGTTCAGTAGTTTAACCTCAGCCTACTATAACATTACTTCATTAACTTTTAATTCTGAAAAGCATTTGACCCTTTATCGTAAAGATGTCTTTCAGTGAATCAGAAACCAGATACACATCAATTGTATCTGCCTTGTACTTTGACTTCCTGGATGTAGAATTGTGAGAAATGTGTTTCTGCTATTTATAAGCTCCACAGCTCAGTGTGTTTGTTATAATAGCCCAGAGGAGTTAAAACAGTTCTCAAATACTTTACTTCTAATATACTCCACTTAGTATGCCTTTGACACTAAACCTACCTCTTTGACCTTCGAACTATTGAAAAAAAAAAAAGTATTGGTTAGCCTCTCAACCATGAAGCTGCGTTTTCTTCATTTTCTTCAACCATGAATTGCACTCTCATGAAAAAGTGACAACAAATGCTGATTCAGCACCTGTGACCTTCCTCTGCATCTACCTGTTTCTACCTATACAGGTGAACTTTTTATTTTTATTGATTCTAAACATGCTCAGCAAGCAGGCTGGTCACTAAATCACCTAAAATTAGTCTTTTAAAAAGAGATTATAAAATAAGTTCATTTCTAATTTTTATTATTAGTAGACATTTTAATGTCAGAGATCATAACAGTATGCGTTATATATTTATATATGTTTGGCTAAGGGAAATATAGAAACAGTTACACTATAAGGAACCAGGAGTTCACAAGTAGCCAAAAAAAAAAAAAAAACCAAAAACAAAAACAAAAACAAAAAACAAAACAAAAACAAAAAAACCAATAACAACAACAAAACACAAACCTGCACTTATTTTTAAGTTTTCCTGCAGTATTTATTTCTCTATTACTTCACATGTAAATTTCATACATGGACATTTAATAACTAAGCCCATAGTCAAAGAGAAAAGATTATAGGCTTAACTTAAAATTCTTACATTAAGAATTTTTATTTCACTTTTTTTATTGGACATTTTCTTTATTTACATTTTAAATGCTAGCCCCTTTCCTAATCTCTCCCCTGGAAAAATCCCTATTCCATACCCCTTCCCCCTGTTTCTATGAGGGTGTTCCCCCACCCACCAACCCACTCCCACCTCCTCACCCTTGAATTCCTTACATTAAAGTATCTAGCATTCACAGGACCAAGGGCCTCTTGTCCCATTGATGCCCAACAAGGCCATCCTCTGCTATACATATGCAGCTGGAGCCATGGGTCCCTCCATGAGTACTCCTTGGTTGGTGGTTTAGTCCCTGGAAGCTCTGGGGGGTCTGGTTAGTTGATGTTGTTCTTCCTGTGGGGTTGCAAACCCCCTCAGCTCCTTCAATCCTTCCTCTAACTCTTCCATTGGGGACACCATGCTCAGTTTAATGGTTGGCTGCAAGCATCCATCTCTGTATTTGTCAGAGTCTGGCAGAGCCACTCAGGAGACATCTGTATCAGGCTCCCATCAGTATACACTTCTTGCCACCCACAGTAGTGTCTGGGTTTGGTGACTATATATGGGATGGATCCCCAGGTGGGGCAGTTTCTAGATGACCTTTCCTTCAGTTTCTGCTCCTGTGAGTATTTTGTTGCCCTTTTAAAGAAGGATTAAAGCACCCACACTTTGGTCTTCCTTCATCTTGAGCTTCATTGTAGATTCACATTAAGTTTTAGGAAATAATACAAAACCATACAAGGTACTCTCCTCCTACATTCTCCCAATGGTCATATCTTAGACACCTAAAATATTTCCAAAGAGAAATCGACATTGAAACTGGAAGACAGCACTTAGGTCAACAAAGTGTAGCCCGCCGATCCCGATCCGGCATTACAAGATGGCGCTGGTTTACTGTTGCACCACTCGCAAACAAGTTTACTGCGCATGCATCAACAGATTCTGACACAAACCCCTCCCGAGTGGGTATATGCAAATGAGGTATTGGTGCCAGCCAATCCCTGCACGGCAACCACTCCCTGGGCGGGGACTTATGCAAATAGGATTTATGCTAATTAGGTCTGGGTAGAACGACCAATCAGAGAAGATATGCAAATGAGGTCATGGGGCGACCAATCAGAGAAGACATGCAAATTAGGTCCGACAGGGCAACCAACCAGGGAAAGCCACGCCCCCTCTACCCTCTATATAAGCAGCCCTCTCTGGCTGCTCGGGGTCCCGGCTTCACGATGGGGCGTTCCTGCAATAAAGCATGTTGAGAAGATCCCGGTCGTCGCGTCCTTCTTCTCCGTCGAGTGAGCGTAGATCGTCGCGTCTTTCTTCCTGGTCGAGCAGACGCAGGCGTCTTCCTTCCTGGTCGAGTGAACGCAGATCATCACGCGTCCTTCGGGGTCGAGCGGTCGCGACAACAAAGGGCACACATAAGGTTGCCACCGCTAGATAGTTTCCTGTAAGTTCTATTTAACCCTCTCAAAAGACCAGTGCTTCTAAGTTACATGCAATAGAATGCAACAAATTAGTAAATGAATATTTGTGGAGATTGATATTAACATAAATCCTTAGTGCCCTATCACAGATTCCTGGCTGTAGCTCATTTAGTTCTTGAAAAATTGTGGTTTATGACTAGCAATCGCCTAACACAAATTTGGTGAGCACTAAATATACTGAAATAATAACTTGGCAGTCTTTCTTGTCAACTCATTATCCTCATTGGGGTTGAAGATGCAGCTGTCAAATCACTGTTTCATCTCACTGCTGGGACTAATCGTATCACACATACTAGTAGCTGGTGATGGAAAATCCAGTTTGTGGTATAGATTCTTCGCAGGAAGACTGTAGGATACATTGGTAACTACAGCAGTCATCTTTCCTTCTGAGAAGTCCATATAATAAAGAAAGTGATATAGTAAATCTTGTTGATTTGGGAAGCTGCAAAGTAGTACACTACAATGCATGCCACACACAAATATTTAAATAATAGTTTATATTATAGATCTGTTACCTTGTATCATTTTTATTTATTTTACCATATTAAATTCCACTTTTATAAATGTTCTCCTAAGAAAACAGATTCATTTTTCGTTTTTATTTTCAAGTGTCATTGATGTCCAAGTGTCAGGATTTCCAACAATCATAGTTATATAGGTAAAACTAGACTACATATCTGAAAGGGAGTATGTGTTAACAAGCATGTGACGATGTACATGTATACAGTAGTATTGAATGAATGAACACACAAGCTTCATGTATTCTAAACAGACCAGCAGCAATGGGCTTCCTTCATTAGCAACTTGAGGAAGCAGCATTAAATCTGCTAAAATGAGTATGTGTGGGGTAAGAGATCTCTAAATAGAAAGATTTTCTGTTTTGCTAAACTTGACAGAGTTGACATGACTTAAGTGAGGGCAGTAGACATGCCTGTGGCTGTCACCCAGATAGTGATATCTTGTCAGAAGAAGAGAGCAAATTCAATTCTGCCTCATTGCTCGTGTTTTGAAGCATGTAATCTCAGTTGTAACATATTTTCTTACCAACTGTTCAAATTCAAATATAATTCATTTTGTCAAAAGAGATTCTGCTCTCAAAAATATCAACCATCTTATTATTCTGTCATATAGTGGAAAAGGGGGAGTAAATAGGAGAGTAAAAAAGGTAAAACTCTAGAGAAAAAACAAGAACCCCGCCAGCCAAACCAGCCAGGGAAATAGGTACATAATCTTCAGAATGTCACTCTACCCTCTCCCTCTGCCAAACACAATTTCCAAGTCTCACCCTCAGCTTTGTAGCCAACTACCTGATGCAGCCTCACCTTCCTTTTTGCCCCCATCTCTCAGATCAAAGAGATTTTCTCCTATAGCTTCCCTTATCACTTACACCTTTGTCTCAGCCTCTAACTCTGTCAGAAATTTTCCTGGAAATCTTAGGACATGCGGGCTATGGGAACATTCAGGCCAAAGAAGTAGGTAGATGATATTTATATATTCATTCTTCTTACTCCCTCAAGATCAATATCCAGTCTCATGCCCTGCTTTGTTGCAGACTATTGATTATAGATTCAACTTCCTTTCTGTTCCCAATCCCTGAGAACTAAGAATATTCTATTGTAATGCCCTGATTTCTTCCTCCTGGGGAAACCCTCAGCTCCCTCTCCTCACTTCTAACCCATGTCTCTCACTAAGTGTCAACACCAAATATCAAAAAAACACAACTTATCAGGAATCTCTACTGACCAAACCTAGCAAGATCTCAAAAGCATTCATTACCAGGCAACCCATAGCCATCACACTCTCCTAAGAAGCAGGGCAATAAAAATAAAGGAACTCAATACCTGTGCAGTATACGCAAGCCCAGATATCAGTGCCTAGAATTACAATCAGCTCAAACACAGATTCCTAAATGCCAGCCTAAAAATACAACCAATAACATCCAGACCAGAAAACAACCCTATTACAGATTATAGTAGGCCCTGATAATTGCAGTATATCTGAATCACTAGTCAAAGACTTGAAAATAGCGTTTATGAACATGTTAGATGTCCTTAAAGAAGTAAATAAGTTCCTTTTAAAAATATGAAAATTCAGAGAATCTTCCCCAGGTAGCAGAGAGTAATGGATGCAGAGACCCACAGTCAGACATTAAGCAGAAAGAAAGTCTAAATTGGAGGTCTCCATCAAATCCTTCCCCTCAGAGGTGTAAAAGAAGAAGCTGAAAGACTATAAGAGTCAGATGGAGGACACTAGGAAAACAAGGTCCGCAGAATCAACTAAGCAAGATGCATATGTGCTCACAGAGACTGAAGCAGGAAGTACAAGGCCTACATGAGTCTAGACCAGGTCCTCTACCTATATATTATCATAGCATTTATCTTAATATTTTTATGGCAGTCGTGAGTGGGACAATGAGTATGTCTTTAATTCTTATTTTTTTATTAATCATTTTGTTCATCTACATTTCAAAAGATAACCCTCTTCCCTGTTACCCTTCCACCAACACCCCCATGCCATCTCCACTAATCCTCTTACCCTTTTCCTTTATGAGGGTGCTTCTCCACACATTCACCACTCCCACCTCACCGTCTAGAAGCCCCCTATGCTGGGCCACCAAGCCCACCTCCCCTCCCATAGATGTCATATAAGGTCATCCTTTGCCATATATTAAGCAGAGGCTCCTTCTACGTATGCTCTTTGGTGGGTGGTTTAGTACCTGGGAGCTCTGGGTGGTCCAGCTAGTTAGTATTGTTCTTCTTATTGGGTTGCAATTCTCTTCTGCTCCTTCAGTTCTTCCCTAGCTTTTCCATCAGGGTCCCAGGCTCAATTCGATGGTTGGTTGTAAGTATCAGCATCTGTATTGGTCAGGTGCTGGTAGAACCTCTCAGGGAACAGCCATATAAGGCTCCTATCAGCAAGTGCTTCTTGACATCAGAAATAGTGTAATGGTTTGGTGTCTGCAGATTTTATGAATCCCTAGATAGGGAGGTCTCTGGATGGTCTTTCCTTAGGTCTCTGTTCCACTTTTTTTTTTTTTTTTTTTTGGCCCTGTCTTTTCTTTAGATGGAAATATTTCTGTGTTGAAAATACTGAGATGCATGGATGGCCCCATCCTTCTACTAGGGGCCAGGTCTATCTACTGGAGGTGGTCTCTACCAGTTGTTTCTCTCCTTTGTTGGGTATTTCAGCTAAAGTCATCACAAATGGCTCCTGGGACCTTCTTGCTTCCCAGGAATCTGAGACTTTCTAGTAGCTACACCAGTTCCCCATCTCCCTCTGACACATGTTTCTATTCTATTTCCTGATCCTCTGTACATCTGTCCTGTCCCTTCCAATCCCTGTTCCTATCCCCCCTTTTCCTTTCTTCTCTTCTTTCTTTACCTGGTCCCTCCATCCTTCTAGCACCTGTGATTATATTGTTCAACATTCTATGTAGGATGAAAGCATCAACACATTGGTTTTCATTCTTTTCAAGCTACATACAGTTTGTGGGCTGTATCATGGGTATTCTGAAAATTTGGGCTAAAATTCACTTATCAATGAGTACATTCCTACCTAAGATTACTTCTTTGTTCTAGCCTAATGTCAGATTCCTGCCTGAAACTTACTTCCTTGTCCTTGGCTAATGTCATATTCCTGCCAAGCAGCCCATTTTCTTGTCCTTTCTATCTCTGTGAAGAATTGAGTTGTAATTTTGATGGGGATTGCATAGAATCTATAGATTGCTTTTCATAAGGTAGCCATTTTTACTATGCTAACCCTGCCAATCCAAAAACATGGGAAATCGTTCCATCTTCTGAGGACTTCTTCGATTCCTTTCTTCAAAGACTTGCAGTTCCTGTCATACAAATCTTTCACTTGCTTGGTTAGAGTCACACCATAATATTTTATATTATTTGTGACTATTGTGAAGAGTGTTGTTTTCCTGCTTTCTTTCCTAGCCTGTTTATCCTTTGTGTAGAGGAAGGCTACTTATTTGTTTGAGTAATTTTATATCCAGATACTTTGCTAAAGTTGTTTATTAGCTGTAGGGATTCTCATTGATTTTTTGAGAACCTTAGTATACTATCATATCACCCACAAATAGTGATTTCGTGATTTTTGTCCTATTGACAGTGTCCTTTGCCTTACAGAAGCTTTCTAATTTTATGAGATATCAGTTGTCAATTGTTTATCTTAGAGCATGAGCCATTGGTTTTCTGTTCAGTAAAATTTCCCCTGTGTCAATGTGCTTGAGGTTTTCCCACTTTCTCTTTCATTAGATTCAGTGTATCTAGGTTTATGTGAGGGTCCTAGACCAAAAGCACAGAATATCTATGATACAACCCACAAATCATATGCAATTTAAGAAGAAGGATAACCAAAGATGCTTCAATCCAACATAGACAGGAACAAAAAAAAATCACAGAAGCTAGAGTGAAGGAAAGACCAGAGAGGGAGAGGGGAGGGTGAAGGGAAAAATGGGATCAGGTATTGGAAAGGACAGAAGAGAAGTACAGAAAATCAAATTCAGAAATTGAATGGAAACATGTAGTAGAGAGGGATAGGGAACTGGGGGGTAGCCACCAGAAAGTCCAAGACTCCAGGGAAGCAAGAGACTCCCAGGAGCCAATGTCGATGACTTTAGCTGAAATACCCAACAAATGAGAGATAACACCTGTAGAGACCACCTCTAGTAGATAGATACAACCCCCAGTAGAGGGATGGGGTCACTCATGCATCTCAAAATTTTTAACCCAGAAATACTCTTTTTCAAAAAAAAAAAAAAAAGAAAGAAAAGAAAAGAAAAAAGAAAAAAAAGAGACAGGGGCAAAATAATGGAACAGAAACTGAAGGAAAGCCCATCTAAAGACTTATCCACCTAGGGATCCATCCCGTCTTCAAACACCAACCCCCCCACACACACACACACATCACTGTTGATACTAAGAAGTGCTTGATGACAGGAGCCTGATATGGCTGTTCCCTGCGAGGTTCTACCAGCACCTGACCAATACAAATGTAGATACTTATAGCCATCCACAGGACTGAGACCAGGGACCCCAAAGGAAGAACTAAAGGAAGGACTGAAGGAGCTGAAGGGGATTGCAACCCCATAGGAAGAACAGTATTAACTTACTGGACCACCCAGAGCTCCTGGGGACTAATCCACCAACCAAAGAGTATACATAGAGGGAGCCAGGACTCCAGTTAAATATGTAACAGAGGATGGCCTTATCTGACATCAATGGGAGGGGAGGGAGGCTTGATGCCCCAGCATACAAGGGGTGCTAGAGGGGTGAGGAGGGAATGGGTAAATAGGTGGAGGAGCACACTTATAGAGGCAAGGGGGGAGGGAGGATGGGATGGGGATGTTGGTTAATGGGTATCCAGGAAGGAGGATATAATTTGAAATGTAAATGAATAAAATGATTAATTTAAAAAAAAAGGAATGAGGAATGTGCCAAGTTGCAGCAACTTGTGAGGAGGTTACAGATAGCATGATTCTGAAATGTTATTCATAGAAAGTTACACATCCACACAAAAATGGTTTGTTATCTCTCAATGAAAATGCTTCATTCGTTGTAATGTGCCTATAACATGCCAGATTCCCAGCATCTTTGCTGTTTTCACAATTAAGTGTAGCTACAGCTGATACACTACATGAAGTCACAGGCAGATATAGGATGTCTTTATGTGTTGCAATTGGACTGACATTTATATTTGAATAATTTATGCAGTTCTTGAGAGAACTAGTTATGGACATAAACTCTATTCCCTGCGTTTTTTGCACTACATTTTGAGAGCAAGTAGTTGCTACCTACCAAGGAAGATGGTGTTGTGCCATTTTGGTCTCTAGATGTGAACCATGATGAAAGCCAAGGAGCAGCCAGTATCATCATCACAGATTCTCATGCAGTAGAAACCTGCTTGCTGCACTAGACCCACTGACTTTGAACTAATATATGAATTATTATTGCTCCAAATAAGTTTATATTACACATGAAGTTAATAAAGGTCATGTTTTATTGGTGTTTTATCTTATGAAAGACATTCTTGAAGTGGTTCCAAAGGAAAACACTCAAATTTTCTCTGTTGTGTTTAAATATTCATCTCAATTTGAGGTATATTGAAATAGAATATTTTCTTCTTATTGGGTATGAGCACTATTTTGAAACTGGACAGTTAACAGTAACTAACAATATTTATCTATTAGATTCTAACAAGTTGTAGCTACTAAGTGTCTTTTACTAACCACCAACAAATAGAAGGAATCTTTCTATGATCTTAGCAACATAGCTCCCACTGGGTAATAGGGTAACCATTACCTATTGTCCCTAGTCCATTGATTAGGACAGTGTATTTAGCTAAAATTACTGAAAACAAATAATTTCATTGCTTGGTTTAATGCTTTAATTTTGGTAATTAGAACTCTAGACAACCATCATCACTTTCCTTTATTCAAAGGATGATTAAAAGGAAAGCCTAGGGAGCTATTATTCATATGAGGTAGAATGTGGAGGAAGGCTGAGTTGAAGCAAACTTCCTGAGGAACCTGGAAGATGGAATGCCAGTACTCAGGTTATCAACCCTGGATACCAGAGCAGCTCATACTGTAGCGGCATATTTTCCACGCAAGCTGGGAGGAGCTAAGGTGGGAGTAGTAAGGAGAGGAAGAGGAGGAGTAAGGAGAGAAACAGGAGAAGAAGGAGGAGAAGCTAGGGGCCAGAGATGTAGGAGGATGGAGAGCCACGCATGTATCGAGAGCAGTCCCGGGTAACAACTTATATATAGGTTAGTCAACTGGGAAACACCTCCAATTGTGTGGACTTCTTGTCATTGAGCATTACCAAATTTATAGAGCCTTTGGTTAATCATTTAGCATTAGTCTCATTTTCTACCATGTGATGGGATGGTCTGGGCTCAGCCCAACCTTGTGGAGACAGTGTGGAAGATTGGAAGAGCAATTTCTCATGCTGGCATCTCATGGGTGACAGGGCCAGTGTCTCTAGCCACCTGAGTGGGCGGCCTGACCCAAGCAGCACCACCACCACTCGTGGCCTCAGACCTAGACTAGTCTGGAACATGGTGGCTCTGTAAGACAAGACAGATAGGGTGCTGCCATTTAAAATATCTTCTGCAACACATACTCTGCAAAGAGCATCATTAACCTTGTGCATGGAAAAAATATAAGCCATGTATCTGGGCCCAACCTCCAGGGAGGGAAATAGAAGGATGTGACCTACTGAAGAACTCAATCCTTCCTCACTGCCATACTTAGGTGGCTGAGTACATTTAGAGATTGTCCTGTATAGCCATGACTTCACAGTAATGTGTACTGAGATTCAGAGGCCTTGGGACAGCAGTAGACCAAAGCACAGGCCACCACAAGACTCAGCAGCGTTAAGAAGCTTTACCTTAGGTAAGGATGAGAAAACCTGCTAGACTAGCCTGTGAGACAACAGTCAGAATCCTCAAGGTAAATGCAATTTGGGATGCTAATGGCTATACCCAAACAGGACAGGATATTGGAAAACTAGGCATCTGGAAGTCAGAGGAGGAAGTCTTCAGTGGGAGGTTTAGAATCATGTCCGTTATACGTGTAATGCACAGGCATATATTTGCCTGCTTCAGGTAACACACTCTATTTAAAATTATAACATATTTCTTTCAAGATTTCTGTTTTTCTTATTCGAAGACTGCCTTCTCTCACATCACTCCCTCACATAGATTTTATTAAATACTTCTCTTAATGAACTTAGAGTGGAGGGAAAAAGAAGAGAGAAGCAGAGCTATTTGCTGAATGTGTTATACATCAAATTGCAGTTTCTATTGAGTCATGCAGAGTTAAGCAACAGAATAATTAGCCCAGTCATGATGTTGAAAGACGTGGAAGTTTTTTCAGCAGTAGAAAATTGACTTAACAAATGGCAGTTATCTTAAAAGCCCTACCTCTATTTTTCTCAAGTATGGTTACAATTTAGAACTACTTTGTTTATCAACTGTTCATCAATACCTGTTGGTATTGGCCATTGGTTTCACAATGGGGTAGAGTGACTATAAGTCTATAAGTGAGGTCTATTATAGCAGGGAGAACTAAGTAGATATGGAAGGGTTTCAGTGATCTTGGTCCCCAAGATCATCCTTTGTACAGCAGTTTCAGGGAAGCTTCAGCTCTTAGCCTGCCATGCTCATTCTGTCCTAGCTTGTTATAAGCAGATGCTTTTCCTACTTTGGTTCCCAATCAGATGTAAGATGGTATCAAATACTTTGTCCCATTGGCACTCTTCAACACACTTGGGGAATCAACTGCTGTTTTGGGGCCCTGCACCATTACACTAAGGCTCTATTTCCCACCATGCATACCTGACATCAGACACACACACACACACACACACACACACACACACAGAGTTATAATACTTTTACCAGGGCATGTGTATTCATTGGAATTGAAAAAAATAATTTTGCTCATTTTTGTAACATTAAAGACTAACTCCAAACCCTAGATTCTTTGACAAGAAAACCATCATTCATTAATTTATGTAGTAAACAACCATGGGCCTTTCCAATAGCCTTGTCATTATATTAAGTTAGGGAGAGGATGTAGAAAACAAACAACCAACAACAACAACAAAAAAATTAAGTCTCCTCCACAGATGTCCAGTCCTGAATTTAGAGTGCCAGTAAAAGAGAGAATAGCTTAATTCCAGGGAGCTATCACCCAACACAATAATATAAAAATACATAGAATACATAGTATAATCTTGATATTAACAATTAGGTAAAACATGCAAGTTGACTCATTTTCTAGTTCTTTCTCCTATTATAACAATATTATTTACTTAGAAGGCAATTTGATGATTGTTTTAGTAGAATGCATTTTTATGATATGCCAAATATCTTGGTTGTTCTAATTGATTTAACTCCCAAGCTCACCACCCTCCTTTGCCTACAGGGATTGACCTATATGAAGTATAATAACATCGTCGATATCTTACCTAATGGGTGACCTCACTGAATCCCTAAGGAATGCAGATAAAATCCCAGTGATTGTCACTCGATTTCCTTATTGTTGATTGTTTTTAAGTTGGCTTGCCATTGATGTGATCAACATTACAGGCCAAAGCAACTTAGAAGAAAAAGCAGGGGTTATTTGGCTTATATTTCTTTGTCATAGTGAATTACTGAGAGAATTCAGAATATGAATTCTAGCAAGAATCTGGAGGCAGGAACTGATGCAGTCCCATGGTAAATGCTGCTTACTGGATTGCTCCTCACATGACTTGGTAGGATTAATATAGTAAGAGTGGCCATTCTATGAAAACCCATCTATGTATTCAATGCGTTCCCCATCAAAATTTTAATATAATTTTTAAAGATGTTAAAAGAACAATTTTCAGTTTCATATGGGAACAGAAAACATCTAGAATAGCTAAAACACTCAAAAATTATAAGGAATTGTGAGAGGTATCATCATTCCCAACCTCAAATTTTACTAAAAATCTATAGTAATAAAAACAGCATGGTAGTGGCACAAAAACAGACAAGTAGTTCAAGAAAATTTAAGTGAAGACCAAGACATGAATCTGCACACTTCTGAACACTTTATTATTTTTTGATAAAGATGCCAGAAATACACACTAAAAATAAAGACCACGTCTTCAAGAAATGTCACTGGTCAAACTGGATTGCTGAATATAGAAGAATCCAACTAGATCAATGCATATCACTCTTCATAAATTTTAACCCCACATAGATCAAAGACCTCAACATAAAACTAGAAACAGTGAAATTGATAGAAGAAAAAGTGGAATATACATCATTAGCACAGGAGAAGACTTTCTGAGCAGAACACTGTTAGCACAGGCATTACAATCAACAATTAATGAATGTGACCTCGTGAAACTGAAAACACTTCTGCATAGCAAAGAACACCATTATTTTGACAAAATGATAACCTATAGAATGGGAAAAAATTTGCTAACTACATATATATTGGAGAGCTGATATCCAAAACATACAATGAACTAAATATCTAGATATTGTGAGAATAAAATTTGAAAGCAGTTTGGAACACATAACAAAAGTTCATGGTCAGTAAAGACCACTGATAACTTGTTAAATATAGTCATAATAAAAATATTAAGTCCCTCCAGGGGCAGGGTGACCAAGAAATGAAAAGGCATGCAAAGACATGCCCAGACAAGTCCAAACAAGCCCAGTGAGTAATGGGCTATTTGGTGTTTACTTTTCTCCCTCCCCTTCTGGGAGTTCCGAGGTTTTACGGTCAAAAAATAACTAGTCATCCTGCCAGCTCAAATAATTGCTTATGCGCAAATTGCTGATGTTTAAAATATCCAATCATATGTAACCACGCCAAATTTTCCCACTCCCCCCAACCTCTACCTATAAATATCCTAAGCTTCTGGGGTCTTTGTCGAATCCTCTATCCCCTGCATGGGATACGTTTCGACCCAAGGGCCCTTGCCATTAAACTACCTTTTGCTATTGCATCAAGAAGGTCTCTCGTGTGTCCTTGGGTGCACGCTGATCCGGATTTGAGTGAGGGTCTCCCTTTGGGGGGTCTTTCAATATCAGGAAATAGTAAGATTATAAGTCCAGGCATCATGGGTCTTTAACCTTCAACTATATGTTCCACACAGTATCTGTCCCCCATAAAGGCTGTGGGTTGGCCCTTAACAGTATTTATTCAATTTTCAGTTTATGAACTTAAAGCAAAAAAAAAAAAAAAAAAATCTCTTCGTTGTGTCTACTTGTCTAACTGCTTAAAATTATTCAAATTCACTAAAAGCTCCAAAAATTGGTATTTGTACTAACAAAAGAATATCTGTGTCAAGATACTTTATTGCTAGAATATTATAATGCTAAGTGAAATGAGCTAGATTTACTTATAATAAGAATCTCACCAATTTTGAGTTAACAGAATTAAGGGAGGAGAGGTAAGATAGCTCAGCAGTTAAAGAGGGGCCAATGATGTGGCTCAGCAGTCAAAGGCCCATAGTTGAAGGAGAGAACTTACTCATAAGAGTTGTGCTCTGACCTTTACATGTTAGGTATATTTTTGTGCATGTTTGGGTGAGTCAAAATCCCCAAAAGAGGAAGATAACTTCCTTGACTCACCAGTGCAGAGTGCTCATTCCATTGTCACTTGATTACATGTAGATTTTTAGGCTTGTTTTGGACTCTAACACCAAATTGACTCCAACACTGAGGTGAAAGCAAGTCACAGTGTTTATAGCTGATATAAACAGACAAAGAGAACGTAAAAGGGCCTGGGACCATTCATAGTGCCCGAAAACACAACTCTGATGAACTGAGTCCTACACCTAGTTCTAGAACTCCTTCTAATATTTTTTTCACAGTCTCCCAATAATGCCATCATGTTCTGAAAAGAAGTAAGGATTCATCTCTGCAGAAGCCAACATAGAAACGGCTAGAGGTGTGTTCTACGAATCTCTCAGGCATAATGTAGACAAGATTAACCCCTAAATGTACTCTTATTCTTGCAATGATATATCCAATGCCCATTCTATGGAAATCATACTTTTTATGTCTTTGTCTCACCTGTAAGGACCAGTGTATTTGTCTTTCCACCATGGAAAGAAGCATGGAAGTAGCTGTTATATAACATTTGGCATGAGTGACTTGAGTGCCTATCCTGTCCTCAAAGGAAGAGACGTCTACACAAAAAATATAATTCCTGTTTATATTTCTCTCTTGCTATATTTTTTAGGTAAGAAGCATATAATAGATATTTAGTCCAAGTGTACTTGATGAGTTTTGTTACAAGGCTGCCTTTTGGTTCCTGATAGTTAATATTAATTAAATGTGACACTAAGTCTCCTCAAGAGGAAAGATATAATCATAGTCAGCAATGTTTTTCTGGAACAGCGTACCACTGATTCTCATCAGAATTTAAAGTAAAAGTCTACTAGGGGTTGAATTCATTTTGTATATGCTCCATTCTGCTCATCACAGAATGCTTTATACAGTGACAGTATTTTCATAAGTGATAAGTACCTCCTGTTTCAGCTCAGTTACTGGGAAAAAAATCCAGTAACATATTTGAAGTAATGTATTCTCCCCTTTGCGCCTGCCCAAACTTCTATAAAAAGAAAATTCAAAATACACCCTCTTCCTGTCCTTTTTACTAACAAATTTCTGTTACAGGGCAAATAAAACTATTTTTCTTGAATGTTGGAATTTGAAATTAAATCAGCATACTTATTCTGAAATTACTTTCAAATAACCTTTCCAAAAAACCCTTCTCAAAACACATGACATGCTTTGACCTGTTTTGGTCAGTGTGTACTGTGTCCTCTTCCCACTGCAGGCTGATCTTGCTCAGAGCTGAGATTCTAGTCATCATGAGCATGAGTGTGTCTCTTGGAGACAGGAGTCTATATCCCAGACTACATACTGTACAGGAATCCTCTGGAGGCTTTTACTGCCTATGGATGATGGCTCTTAGCAGAGGTTGTCTATATCATGAAAAGATGGCAATAAGCATTGCTGGTGTAACATAATGGTTGCATCTTCCTTGGCTGTTTCTTACCCATTCAAGAAACCTCAAGACATTCTATATCTGCTTTGGTTCTCTGAAACCATATCATAATTCCTGGACCTCCTCTGATTGTTCTCCAAGTATCTCAAAGCAAGTCCTACCTCAGATTTGGGTAAAAGTAAAACCACATCAGCATCACCTCTCTGAAAAAAGCAAGCCAATTGTGGACATTCTTGAAGCTTGACCAAAATGAAAATACTGACCTCAGGCCATGGGTAATTTTATCTGCAGTATCTACTGCATCAACGCTCAGCAGAGCAGCATTGTTAAAATTCATAAACTCCCTAGGTATCCTTAAAACATCCAGAGAAGTGTGAGAATTATACCAAATACACTGCAAGCATTTCATAAATTCATTGTTCTAAATAGTTCTCCATTGTGTAAATGTACCACAATGTTTGTATCCATTCCTCTGTTGAAGGACATCTGGCTTCTTTCCAGCTTCTGGCTATTATAAATAAGGCTGCTATGAACATAGTGGAGCATATGTCCTTGTTATATGTTGGAGCATCTTCTGGGTATATACCCAAGAGTGGTGTAGCTGGGTTCTCAGGTTAATACTATGTTTAATTTTCTGAGGAACCACAAGATTTGTTTTCCAGAGTGGTTGTACCAGTTTACAACCCCACCAACAATGGAGGAGTGTTCCTTTTTCTCAACATCCTCACCAGCATTTGCTATCACTTGAGTTTTTGTTTTTAGACATTCTGATGGTGTGAAGTGGAATTTCAGGGTTGTTTTGATCTGCATTTCCCTGATGACTGAGGATGTTGAACATTTCTTTAGGTATTTCTCTGCCATTCAAGTTGAGAATTCTTGGTTTAGATCTCTACCCCATTTTTAATAGGGTTGATTGATTGTCTGGAGTTTAATTTCTTGAGTTATTGGTATACATTTGATATTAGCTCCCTATCAGATGCAGGATTGTTAAAGATCTTTTCCCAATCTGTTGGTGGCCATTTTGTCCTATTGACAGTGTCCTTTGCCTGGCAGAAGCTTTGCAATTTTATAAGGTCGCATTTCTCAATTCTTGATCTTAGAACCATTGGTGTTCTGTTCAGGAAATTTTACCCTATGCCCATGTGTTCAAGGCTCTTTCTTACTTTCTCTTCTATTAGTTTCAGTGTATCTGGTTTTATGTGGAGGTCCTTGATACACTTGCTCTTGAACTTTGTACAAGGAGATAAGAATGGATCGATTTCCATTTTTCTAGATGCTGACCTTCCAGCTGAATGAGCACCATTTGTTGAAAATGCTGTCTCATTTCCCACTGGATGGATTTAGCACCTTTGACAAAGATCAAGTGACCATAGGTGTATGGGTTCATTTCTTTGTCTCCAGTTCGATTCCATTGATCTTCCTGCCTGTTTCTGTACCAATACCATGCAGTTTTTATCACTATTGCTCTGTAGTACAGCTTGAGATCAGGGATGGTGATTTTCCCAGAAGTTCTTTTATTGTTGAGAATAGTTTTCGATATCCTGGGGTTTTGTTTGTTTGTTTGTTTGTTTTTGTTTTTGTTTTGTTATTCCAAATGAATTTGCACGTTTCTCTTTTCAATTCTATGAAGAATTGATTTGGAATTTTGATTCGGATTGCATTGAATCTGTAGATTGCTTTTGACAAGATGACCATTTTTACTGTATTAATCCTGACAATCCATGAACATGGGAGATTTTTCTATTTTCTCATCTGAGATCTTCTTTTAATTCTTTCTTCAGGGACTTGAAGTTCTTGTCATACAGACCTTTCACCCGCTTGGTTAGATTCACACCAATGTATTTCATATTATTTGTGAATATTGTGAAGGGTATCATTTCCCTAATTTCTTTCTCAGCATGTTTATCCTTTGAGTAGAGGAAAACTACTGATTTGTTTGAGTAAACT
Source organism: Rhabdomys pumilio (assembly GCA_030674055.1). Lineage (NCBI taxonomy): Eukaryota > Metazoa > Chordata > Mammalia > Rodentia > Muridae > Rhabdomys > Rhabdomys pumilio. The sequence goes on along the minus strand of JANHMN010000003.1, from coordinate 1,529,973 downwards.
TTATATCCAGCCACTTTGCTGAAATTGTTTTTCAAGTTTAGGAGTTCTCTGATGGAAGTTTTGGAGTCACTTAAGTAAACTATCCTATCATCTGCAAATAGTGATATTTTGTCTTCTTTCTAGTTTCTATCCATTTGACCTTCTTTTGTTGTCTGCTCTGGCTAACATTTTGAGTACTAATTTGAATAAGTAGGGAGAGAGTGGGCAGCCTTGTCTACCTCCTGATTTTAGTCTGAATGCTTCAAGTTTCTCTCCATTTAGTCTGATGTTGGCTACTGGCTTTCTGTATATTGCTTTTTCTATGTTTAGCCTTGAATTTCTCATCTTTCCAGGTCTTTTGCTATGAAGGGATGCTGAATTTTGTCAACTGCTTTCTCAGCAACTAGTTAGATGATCATGAACATTTTTTTTTTGAGTTTCTTTATATAGTGGATTACTTTAATGGAGTTCCATATATTGAACCATTCCTGCATTCCTGGGATAAATCCTACTTGATCATGATGGATGATTGTTTTAATGTGTTCTTGGTTTCCATTTGTGAGAATTTTATTGAGTATTTTTGCATCAATATTTATAAGGGAGACTGGTCTGAAGTTCTTTTTGTTGGGTCTTTGTGTGGTTTAGGTATGAGTGTAATTGTGGCTTCATAGAATTAATTGGGTAGTTTTCCTTCTGTTTCTATTTTGAGGAATAGTTTGAAAATAATTGGTATTAGGTCTTCCTTGAAGGTCTGATAGAATTCTGCACTAAAACCATCTGGTCTTGGGCATTTTTGTTGGGGACACTTTTAATGACTGCTGATATTTCTTTAGGGGTTATGGAACTGTTTAAATGGTTTATTCTGATCCAGATTTATGTTTGGTACCTGGAATCTGTCTAGAAAATTAGCCATTTCATCCAGATTTTCCAGTTTTGTTGAGTACAGGCTTTTGTAGTAGGATCTGATAATTTTTTTTTAATTTCCTCAGTTTCTGTTTTTAATGTCTTCCTTTTATTTCTGATTTTATTAATTTGGATACTGTCTCTGTGCCCTCTGGTTGGTCTGGCTAAGGGTTTATCTGTCTTTTTGATTTTCTCAAAGAACAAGCTCCTTGTTTTGTTGATTCTTTGTATAGTTCTCTTTGATTCTATTTGGTTGATTTCAGCCCTGAGTTTGATTATTTCCTGCCTTCTACTCCTCTTGGGTGCATTTGCTTCTTTTTGTTCTAAAGCTTCCAGGTGTGCTGTCAAGTTGCTAGTGTATGCTTTCTCCAGTTTCCTTTTGTAGGCACTTAGAGCTATGAGTTTTCTTCGTAGCACTGCTTTCATTGTGTCCCACAAGTTTTGGTATGATGTGCCTTCATTTTCATTAAATTCTAAAAAGTCTTTAATTTCTATATTTTTTTCTTGACCAAGTTATAATTGAGTAGAGTGTTGTTCACTTTCCACATGTATGCAGGCTTTCCATTTTTGTTGTTGTTGTTGTTGTTGTTTAAGACAAGCCTTAGTCTGTGGTGGTCTGATAGGATACATGGATTATTTCAATTTTCTTGTATCTGTTGAGGCCTGTTTTGTGATCAATTATATGGTCAGTTTTGGAGAAGGTACCATGAGATACTGAGAACATGGTTTATTCTTTTGCTTAGGATGAAATATTCTATAGATATCTGTTAGATCCATTTGGTTCATAACTTCTCTTGTTTTACTGTGTCTCTGTTTAGTTTCTGTTTCCATGATCTGTCGATTGATGAGAGTGGGATGTTGAAGTCTCCCACTATTATTGTGTGAGCTGCAATGTGTACTTTGAGCTTTAGTAAAGTTTCTTTTATGTATGTGGGTGCCCTCGCATTAGGAGCATAGATGTTCAGAATTGAGAGTTCATCTTAGTAGATTTTTCCTTTGAAAGTGTTCTTCCCCACCTTTTTTTTTTTATAACTTTTGGTTGAAAGTCGATTTTATTTGATATTAGAATGGCTACTCCAGCTTGTTCTTGGGACCATTTGCTTGGAAATTTGTTTTTCAGACTTTTACTCTGAGGCAGTGTCTGTCTTTGTCACTGAGGTGCATTTCCTGTATGTACCAAAATGCTGGGTTCTGTTTCCACATCTAGTTCATTAGTCTATGTCTTTTTATTGGGGAATTGAATCACTGATGTTAGAAGATATTAAGGAAAAGTGATTGTTGCTTCCTCTTATTTTTTGTTATTAGAAGTGGAATTATGTTTGTATATCTATCTTCTTTTGGGGTTGTTGGAAGAAGATTACTTTCTTGCTTTTTCCTAAGGTGTCATTTCACTCCTTCTGTTGGAGTTTTCCCTCTATTGTCCTTTGTAGGGCTGGATTTTTGGAAAAATATTCTGTAAATTTGGTTTGTCATGAAATATCTTGGTTTCTCCATCTACGGTAATTGAGAGTTTTGCTGGGTATAGTAGCCTGGGCTGGCATTTGTGATCTCTTAGGGTCTGTATGACACCTGCTCAGATTCTTCTGGCTTTTAAATTCTCTGGTGGGTGGGAAGTCTAGTGTAATTCTGATAGGTCTACCTTTTTAAATTACTTGACAATTTTCCCTTAGTGCTTTTAATATTCTTTCTTTGTTTTGTGCATTTGGTGTTTTGATTATTATGTGAGGAGAGGAATTTCTTTTCTGATCTAGTCTATTTTGAGTTCTGTAGGCTTCTTGTATGTTCATGGGTATTTTTTTCTTTAGGTTAGAGAAGTTTTCTTCTATAATTTTGTTGAAGATATTTACTAGCCCTTTAAGTTGGGAATTTTTACTCTCTTCTACACCTAGTATCCTTACATTTTGTCTTCTCATTGTTTCCTAGTTTTCATGGATGTTTTGGGTTAGGAGTTTTGTGCATTTTGAATTTTCTTTGACAGTTGTGTCAATGTTTTCTATGGTATCTTCTGCATCTGAGATTCTCTCTTCTATCTCTTGTATTCTGTTGGTGATGCTTGCGTCTATGACTCCTTATCTCTTTCTTAGGTTTTTCTATTTCCAGGATAGTCTCCCTTTGTGAATTCTTTATTGTTTCTACTTCCATTTTAGATCCTGGATGGTTTTGTTCAATTGCTTCACCTGTTTGGTTGTGTTTTCCAGTAATTCTTTAAGGGATGTTTGTGTTTCTTTTTAAGGGCTTCTACCTGTTTAACCTGTGTTCTCCTGTATTGCTTTAAGGGAGTTATTTATGTCCTTCTTAAAGTCCTCTATCAACATTATGAGAAGTGATTTTTAAATCTCAATCTTGCTTTTCCAGTGTGATGGGATATCCAGGACTTGATGTGGTGGGAGAACTGGGTTCTTATGATGCCAGGTAACCTTGGTTATGTTGCTTATGTTCTTGTGCTTGCCTTTTATCATTTTGTTATCTTTAGTGCTGCCTGTACTCACTGTCTCTGCCTGGATACTGTCTCTCCTGTTAGCTTGGTTGTATCAGAATTCCTCAGAGTCCAGCTTTCTCCTGTGATCCTGTGATCCTGTGACCCTGAGATCCTGAGTGTAAGAGCTCCTGGGAGTCAGGCTGCCTCTGAGATCCTAAAATTTTGGTGTGATCAAGCTCCTGAGATTCTGTGATCCTATGGTCCTATGATCCTATGATCCTATGATCCTATGATCCTATGTTCCTGAGTGTTTTAGAGCTCCTGAGAGTACAGCTTCCTCTGGGTGTTGTGGGATTGGGTGCAAAATTGGTGCCCAATATCTGCTCCTGGCACTAATGCAGACTCGAAAAAATCTGTGCCACTGGCCAGGCAGAGGTTCCTGGGTCTCCAGGGGTTCCAGTTACTCCCTGTTTGGGGCATGTGTCGTGGTCTCCACACCTACAATTCTGGGCATGTTAGAACTTCGGGGAATCCAGCCTCCTCTTGGTGTTGTGGGATTTTTTGCAGAGCTGTCACCCTAGGTCTGCCCCAGGCACCAGTGCAGACCAGAAAGACACTTATTTCTTGAGAATTGTACTGGCAGAGAAGAGGAAATATGACAAAGAACAATAGAAGGGAGTTGGCAATTAAGAAATAAATGGGAACATTATTTTAAACTATTTTTTAAACAGTAGAAAATGCTGACATAAAAATGTGATCCCTTCAGAAAATTAAATGCAATAATTTCATATGGTGGGGAAAGAGCAAATGTGGCTTGACAATAATTGCACAATAAAATATTTAAATAATTACTAAAGTGTAGAAATTTTTAACTTCTAAAATCAAATCAAACCATTAACAAAGAAATAAGAATATATAAAGTTACAAATAATTAAATATTAAATGAAGTCAAAATGTCAAGTTATAACAGTGAATGTAGACAGGCTTAAGTGTAGCTATAGTGTAAAAGCATCTAAACAGAGCTTTGAAGAATCCAATAAACACCACAACATTAATTTTGAAAAAAAAAAAAAAAAAAAAAAGCTTGATTTCACTCTGAAATTCGGTAGGCTAAAAGGAAGAATATGAATTGGGAAAATTATTAGCTGACAGAACTTGAGCTTTGACCATGCAAAGAAATTAAAGTTATTTTCTTATTTTCGTCTACCTTCTCTCCATCAGAAGAAAGCAACTCTTTGTCCAACACAATGAATCATAGCAAAACTGAAGATATTTCTGGAGAAAAAAATCTTCAGCTAATGTATTCTGGGGCTCTTGGAACATTTGTGGTATAGAGGGTTTAGGCAATTGTATCAGATCTTAGGCAAAGCCATTCATGTTTCTCTCTCTCTCTTTTTTTTAATGAGAATATAAGATACTCTGAGCCTTGGGGGGTGAATCAAATTCCATGAGATCATAGTGCATAGAATTGTAACTTTGTCCTTTGGCTTGTTAATGATTCAACAAGCACATACTGAATAAGGGCAATCCAGTGAGACTTGGGCCAGTGTGTTTTGTCTCCCAGTTCCCCCTTAGTTCCATGTTTGCTCTGTGAAACAGAGGATTGTATTTATGAGTTGCTTTAATTATTTTTTTTTTAGAGAAGTCCTCTCCAATCAACAAAGTGCTCCTTATTATGCCCTGACTTTATTGAACCTCTAGCTATTAGTTGATTGCCATTCATTCCTTAATTTATCAATTGGTGTACCACATTTATTAGCAAAATATTATGGTGTGAACCGGAAAATAGTAATAAGAGTAAATATCATATAAGCTAATAGATAATTATCTTAGCCTACAGTCATATAGATTAATTAGTCTAGTCATAGCATTAAACAGGTTGTATGTGTATTAGAATAGACTAGGGTATTTTTCAACAAGAAGTCCAAATTTCAAACCTTATAAGAAAATTATTATTTGTGAGAAATATCATTAATAGTTTGAAACAATAATTTCTCTACAACAAAGAAGTACATGCTATTATTTGCATACCTCATTCACCATTCCTTCCCCCACATACAGGAGAGATACTTATATATACATGTAAAGACTTCAATGCTATAAATATGTGTTACACTATTATGTCAAAAATTTCACTTTTTATTAAAGAAGTAAAATTCAAAATGCTGTAGTTGTAAGGAAATTATGTTTTTCTTTTTTTAATCCAGAGTTTTCTTTCTGTTTTAAAGGAGTACACCCAAAAGTTTGATATAACAACATGTCCACAAAACTTTTTTGTACTGGGTTGGAATAAGTCTATTAGAAATCTAAGTTAATCATTTACTGACCTTAAGGCAATTTCTTCAGAAGAAAAATGAAGCCATACCTGCAGGTATCAAAGGTTTTAATTTAACAATATTCTTTCTTCAGCACATTATGTTGATTTAATATAAGAAATAAAATATAGCCCAAGGCATATGCCTAATATACTTAGGCATTCAAATCTTGTGAGTTGCCCATTTCCAATGTTCATAAGACACAGGAGGCTGAACAGGGTAAGACATGAAGATGCAAAACATTCTTCAAAGGGTTTGTGGTGAAGGTGAACCAAAATAAATCAGGGAATAGAAACTTTAAATGTTCACATGGACAAAAAGTTAACTTGTCTATATGTCTAGATCTAAAGAATGCCATTTTGCTGCATTTAAAATGCTTAAAAGACCAATCCTGACAGTAAAGGCAGTTTTGCCTTCAGTATACTATTCAAATATCTAGAGAATTTTTACATTTTTTCTATCAAAGTTGTAAAATTTACTGATTTTATTACTTTGTACAATGAGACACTTCAGTTCAAGCTATTAGACTGAGTATAGTATCTGGTCTAGGAATGAATATCTCCTCTTATGTCTTACCCCATTTAAAATGACTAAGGTCAACAAAGCAGCTGACAGCAAATGCTGTTGCCAAGGTAGTTCAGTTACTGAAGACACTGGATGCTTATGACATGGGACTTAGCTTATTTGAGTTGGAACTAACCTGATCTTATCTATATTCCCTTCATATGTGCATATATTTTAGGAAGTTTCTATTGTATTAATTTTCCATACTACCACTCAAATGCCCCTTTATTTAACTGTCTCTCACTCTACTTCCCTCTCTAATCTTTCTCTTCCCACTTCTCATTATTCTCTCATTCCAGTTCTCCCATTCACCCTTAACTATATATTCTATTTCCCTTTTCTTACTTTATACCTACCTGTTGCTTTTCAGAGTATAGCTTGGTTATCACTGACTTAACAGCTGACATCCACATATAACGAATACATACCATATTTATCTTTCCGGGCTTAGGTTATCTCACTTGGGAAGATCTAGTTCCATCCACTTACCTACAAATGCTGTTTTTTTTTAACAGCTAAGTAATACTTTGTTGTGTAACTGTACCACAGTTTCTTTGTCCATTCTTGTTGAGAGATATCTAGCTTTCTTTCTTAATTTCTGGCTACTATCAATAGAATAACAATGAAGCCTGAACATGGTTGAGCAAATGTCTGTATGGTAGAAAGAACCATCCTTTGTTTATATGCCCGAGATAGAGCTGGATTTTGAGGTAGATCTATTCCCAGCTTTCTGAGGAACTATCACACTGATTTCCACAGTGAGTGTACAAGTTTGCACTCCCACCAGCAATGAATAAGTGTTTCCCTTACTCCACATCTTCACCAGCATGAGCTGTCACTTCTTTTATTGATCTTAGTCATTCTGGGAAGTGTATGTTGAAATCTCATAGTAGTTTTGATTTGCATTTCCTGTTGGCTAAGGAATGTTGAACATTTCTTTAAGTGTTTGTCAGGCATTTTGAATTTCCTCTTGAGAATTCTCTGTTTAGATCTGTGCCCCATTTTAAAATTGGTTTTCTTGATACTTAGTGGGGTTTTTTTTTTTTTTTTGAGCTCTTCATATATTTTGGATATTAGTCCTCTATCAGATGCGCATAGTTGGTAACAGAATCTTAATCCATTCTATAGGCTGACACTTTGTCTGGATGACGACGTGCTTTGCAGTGCAGAAGCTTCTCTGTTTCATGAGGTTTCATGTATTCATTGTTGATCTTAGTTTCTGTGCTGGTTGTCTTCTGTTTAAAGAGTTTTTTCTTGTGCCAATGAGCTATTTTCCACTTTCTCTTCTATCAGGTTCAGTGTATCTGGTTTTATGTTGAGGGTTTTGGTTCATTGGGAGAGGAGTTTTATGCAAGGTGATAAGTATGGATCTCTTTGCATCTTCCACATAACTCACTCACTCATTCATCATCATCATCATCATCATCATCATCATCATCATTTGTGAAGGTCTTTGACAAGTAGGCGGAGCTATTAACTCACAGAAACAAGTCATGAGACTGCAGATGTGGCTCAGTAGGGCGCTTACATAGCATACAGGAAGCCGCACAGTCTGTAATACTGTATGCACGTAACACATGTATGTAGACATCCAGTTTGATGAGCACTGTTTGTTGAAGGTGCTGTGCTTTTTCTCCATGTGTGTTTCTGCAATCCCCCTTTCTAAAATAGAAAAAAATGCGCGTGCACAGGTGTGTGGATTTATGTCTGGGTCTTCCATTTGATTCCATGGATCAGAATGTCTGTTTCTGTGTCCATACCATGTTACTTTTATTACTATAGCTTTGTAGTACAACGTGAAACTGGAGATAGTAAAATCCCCATCAGTTCTTTTATTATTCAGGATTTTTTTTTTATAGCTATACTGGGGTTTGGGGTTCTTTTTCTTTTGTATCAAGCTGGCCTTGAACTCAGCATTGGAACGAGGCTGGGCTGAAACTCTTTGGCAGTCTTTGTTCATTCTGTATAAATCCACCAGGTGGAGCCCTCACCAAACGGTTGAATCTACTTCTTGGAAAAAGCTCTCAATTTCAGGGATTTTTAGCTCTTCTCTTCACACCTCCCACAAACCCCACAAACATTTTCTAGATTCATACTATTAACCATGAGAAGTTATCTTGTGTTGCAGGTGAAGAAATATAATTTTAAAATTCTATTTATTTATTTTGTGTATACATATATGGGTGTGCATGCCACAGTGCATATGTGGAGGTCAGAGAAGAACCTGTGGGAGTCTGTTCTTTCTTTCTACTATATGAGTCCTAGGGATGGAACTCAGATTGTCAGGTTTGCAGGCAACAAATATCTGTACCTGCTCAGGTTTGGAGGATGACCAAGGCCTTTTGGGGGAAATTTTCTCCTTTTTCCATGGATCAGAAACTGCCAGAGTCTTAGCGTGGGGTTGCATAGTGGCTGATGGAAGGAGCTTTGGACTATGGGGTGGCAGGGGAGGGAGAGGTGGCGGCGGGGGGGTCGAAGCAGCCACAGTTGCTGGCAGCCAGGAGGCTTGGGGCCCTTTCAGAATTGCTGACACTGAGAGGTCAAAATCTTAGAGCCCGGGGCTTGGAAGAGCAGATTTTGGCTGACCTCACCCTGAGGTGAAGTGTGGAGTTTAAAAGCCTTTGTAACTCTTTGGTTTGGAATGGGGCTCTGGACAGAACTGGGGAAAACACTGGAATCTGTTAGTACTGGCCTCCGTTGCTCTACCTCTGGAAGGAGGCAATTGTCTCTTTGTTAGCACAGAAGTCCCAGAAACCTGACAGACAGGATTCAGAGAGGGAGAAGAGGTCCGTAGCTAGGCTTTCGGATAGAGCCAGAATGGGCTCTAAGCATTTACTGACAGCCCATTATTAGTCCTGACTTGCGTTAGAACCTGAGTGATGCAGGTGAAGAAACGGAAACCTTTTCATTCACCTACCAGTCACTCCGGGAGCACTTTAGAGAGCTGTGATTCAAAACCAATTGTGTGTGTGTTCACATGTGTGTATTTGCATATGGAAGGACGAACATGAGGGCACATGCATGTCGGGGTCAGAGGATAATCCCCTAAGGTTTCGCTTTTTGTTCTAGATAAGGTTGGCCTCAAACTTTGCCAAATAGGTTAGGCCAGCTGACTGGAGAGCTCTGTGGATCCTCCTCCATTGTCCTACTGTCTCTGCTTGCCTGTGTGTTCCACTTACTTCTGGGAATGCAAGTGTGTGCCACTGTCTTGAGCTTTTTGCATGGGTTCCTAGATCTTCACTCTTGGACACATTGAGTGCTTTGCTAATGAACTGTCTCCCAGTCCCCAATTTTAACTCCAAAACCTGGCAACGGAGTATGACCACTGACAGGGCAGGGAGATCTGGAGCCACACAGTGCTCCTTGCTACATAATTTCTGAATATAATTAACTGCCACAGGAGTAAAAATCTAAAACGGTTATTATTGGTAAACTTTGGTCTGTTTAGATATTCTTTAGGCTGCGTTTTTTTTTTTGTTTTGTTTTGTTTTGTTTTTTTTTTTCGTATGTGTATACATGCCATGGCATGTTGTATGTGGAAGTCAGAAGACAACTTGTGGCAGTCATCTCTCTCCTTCTCCCATGTGGAACTCAGGGTGTTCTGATAAAACTCAGGGTGTCAGGTTTGGTGACAAGTGCCCTTACACACTGAGTTATCAGCTTGCTAGCTGTGCTTGGTCTGTTTTTCTTCTTTTAGATTTTTAAATTTTATTTGTATGAGTGATTTCCTGCATGTGTGTGTACCATGTGCTTGCCTGGTGCTCACAGAGGTCAGAAGAGGGCATATGATCCTCTGGAATTAGAGTTACAGATGGTTGTGAGCCACCATGGGATGTTGGGAATTGAATTCTAGTCCTCTGCAAGAACAAATACTCTTGACCTTTGAGCCATCTCTCTAGCCCCTGGCTTATTTTTATTTTTTCATAATTGTCTATACTGCCTAGGCTGCCTCTTGATGCTACAGGCTCACTGTGTGGTAGAGGGTAGATCCTCCTGCCTCAGGGTGCAGGCAGAGGGCCACAGGGGCTTTAACTATCAGGATAGCATGTTGGTGTGGCCTCTCCAGTGCAGAAAACTGGGAAAGTCAGGATGCTGTCCAGAGTTTTTGATTCATATAAGGATGACAGCCACATGGCCATGTACTGGACTAAAGTGAGAGTGGATGGCACAGTGCCTGCCTGTTGACCTCTGCTTTTTGACCTTTGACATTGCTGGAAGCCATGACTCCTTTTAATACTAGAGAGACTGGAGTAAACTCAGGAAGAACATCTAAACCTAATCCCCCTTTGGGCTTGGTGTTCACACTGGCAAACACAGCTCTTGGGAAGTTGAAACAAGAGAATGTGAGTTCAAAGCCAGCCTCAGCTACAAGATGCCCTGGCTCAAAACATAAAATTCTCTCCTGAAGGCAGAGTTCTAAGAGGAAGGAGGCCACTTAGCCGAGTTTCCTTCCTTTCTCTTCGACAAAAGGGAGTTTCAGATGAGAGCTTTGCAGTAACTGATCCTGGGTGTAGGTTTAGCAGATAAATACACTGCCCCTTTACATTTCAAGTGTATATTCATGTGTGGTGTGTGGGGCTGTGCCTGCATAACTAAGCACACTAGGAGGTCGGTAGTCAGGTGTTTCCTCAATCACTGTGGCAGAGTCTGACACATGTTCTTATCAACATGTTCTGCCTCACAACAGTTTTCCCTCTAGGTTAAATGTATTACTATAGATGGAGACTGAAAATTGCAACCTAAATAAAGATAATTACTTCTTTACGTTCCTTTAGTCAGTTGTTTACTTCAGAAACAGAAAAGGTGAGTAATAGTCTCATTGACAAATACTGACTCTATTATCTGGCTCTCCTATAAAAATGTTTAAGTTTATTATATGCAACTAAACTCATATTCATGCTCGTTTATCATTTTCAGGACTACATTCAATTTATTATATTTTAATATGTTAATTAAGTCTTTGAAAACTCCATACAATGTATTCACCCCCTACCCAAGTATTTCCATTAACACTGTCTCTACCTTCTCACCCATTTCTCCCAACTTTAAGATTAACTTTTCTTTCTTTCCCTTAGAATCCAGTTTATGTTGCCCTGCTAGTCTAGGGAACTATTTGGTCCAGCCCTGGTATGTAGTAGGTTCACATTAATTAAGAAAATTGTCATAGTCTCTCTCTCTCTCTCTCTCTCTCTCTCTCTCTCTCTCTCTCTCTCTCTCTGTGTGTGTGTGTGTGTGTGTGTGTGTGTGTGTGTGTGTGTCTTACCTGTCTGTCTCACTCTCTCTTCTCTTTTTCTCTCCCACACCATCCTCCATTAAATTTTAATTAAATATTAACGTTCCTTCATCTAGAAGTGGGATTTCATGCTAGTAAGCTTACTGACTACTGATTGTATAGATCTTGACCATACTGTCACAATCACTAAGAGCCCATATCTACATTTTCCATATTCTGTTTTGAAAAGGTTTCCTTGGTGTTATGTACAAGATCAGAGTCTTACTATCTTTCTGTCCACTCTTAAACAAAGATCCCTGAGCCTTGTCTTGGGTGTGATTTGAATGACCGACCCACTTAGGGTTTTCACTCTCTGCTTATTAATTAGAGTTCTCTGTTAATTGTCAACTACATTTACATCTCCTGCCAAACTGATGTTCATAAACTCTGGACTCATGTTTGCAGCTTCAATTCAACATCTCTCTTTGAATAACTAAGACAATCTTACACTCAGTACATCAAAAATTCAATTTAGCTCTCCAGCACACCTACCTACCAAGATGTTCTCTTTAATTGCTTTTAATTAAAAGCCTTTAATTGTTTCAACTTTAACAAATAGAATTACCATTCATCTAGTTCCTCAGGCCAAACATTTTAGAGTTATTCTTCATTTTTCTCTTTTTTCCTAGCACCTTACATCTATCCCATAGAAGTTGTTCTGACTCTGACCTTGATATAGATCTGGAATCTGCCTTAGACATTAGCTTTACATTGATAGCTTATTGAAAGCCATGGGTATGTCTTACCTATGTCACTAGCAGAACCTCTGGTATGGCCCTTTATGTTCACATCCTTGTCCCCCATATTGTCTATTCAATATAGTAGCCAGAGAGGTCTTGATAGTCTAAAACTATCATCCCAGCCCTCTGTTCAACTACCCAAAGATGATGAACTGTAGGATTAAGTCAAGTCTTTGTCATAACTATGAAGGTCTGCCATGATTGCTTTGTACTCCCTGAGCGCTCCTGATATCACTCTTCTAGAACTCTGACATGCCTCCACACACGCTGTTTGCTGTTCCTTACAGATGCCACAACTGTTCCCACACAGACATTTAGTTCAGGATATACAGCTGGAAGCTGCTAGTGAGATATACCTAATTTTACATTTATGTGGTACCTCAGAGCATATAGACATTTCCCTGTTTGACCTATTCTGAACAAAACTGGGAAACTGGGAAGAATTTACACACACACACACACACACACACACACACACACACACACACTAGCAAAAGCAGCAGTGTAGGTAGCGCTGTCTGTGCTCCCAACATCATTAGCTGTTAGGAAAATGTAAATCAAAGCTATAATGAATTACTATTTCACCCCTGTTATGGTGACCCCACAGATCATCAAGGAGTAAGAGGTGGAATTCCCCTCCTGTGCAGGTAGAAAGCAGGAGCATCAGGAGTTTAAGGCCAGTTTCACATATATGCAAATGTGAGTTCCGCCAGAGCTGTGTGAGACCTGATAATAATAACAATAGTAACCTCTATAGCAGTCTTCCTCCATAGATGGAGAAGTAAAGCACAAATCTATAAAACTCTTATAACACCAGAGAAAATCTAGGTGATCTTTGGTGTGAAAATGACGTTTTATGTACAGCACTCTAAGTATGATCCAGGAAAGAACAAACTGATAATCTAGACACTATTTAGTTTAAAACGTTTTTTCATGAAAAAAAAAAAAACAAAAACAAAAACACAAGAGAATGAAAAGATAAGTCACAGATGGGGCCGGGTGGTGGTGGCACACACCTTTAATCCCAGCACTTGGGAGGCAGAGGCAGGTGGATTTCTGAGTTCGAGGCCAGCCTGGTCTACAGAGTGAATTCCAGGACAGCCAGGGCTACACAGAAAAACCCTGTCTCGAAAAAACAAAACAAACAAACAAAAAAAGTCACAGATGGATGGAAAATATTTACAAAATGCATATCTGATAACAAACAGTATACAAAATATACAGAGACCTCTTAAAACTCAAAAAACAAACAAAAAAAAAAAAACCCATCCAAGACAACAAACAACCCAGGTGAAAAATGAGCAAAGCATCTGAAAAATGCTCAATGAGACTGGACATTAGTGAACTACAAATTAAAACAACAAAGAGAAACCATGACACACATATTAGAATGGCTCAAATCCAAAGTGCTGACACCTAACGTGGTTGAGCAAGAGCCCTGCTCATTCGTTGCTGGTAGAAATGCATAAATAATCTGATTATGAATATTATCCTGATCCCCCAAAGAAATCTTGTGCTCATTAGCAGTAAATCCCTCTCCTCTCATTCTCTCCTAGCTCTGGGCAAACACTAATCTACTTTCTGTCAGTGTAGACAAGCGTATGCTGGGTGTGGTATGTATGAAATGACATACAGCCTTTGTGAGTAATATAGTTCCACTTACAAAATCTTTTCAAGATGAATACACACTGATCCCAGAATGGTGGCACGTACATGTAAGGTCGACAGTCAGAAAGCTGAAGCAGGAGGATTGCTGTGCACTGGAAGCTACTAGAGGCTATACAATGAGTACCAGGCCAGCCAAAGCTGCACAGTGAGATTCTTTCTCAAAACAAAACAAAACACACAGGAGAACAGATTAATCCATGTTGTGGCATGGATTACGCTATTCCTTTTTTCACTGTGTTAAAAAATATAAAATTTGCCGTGTAAGTTATTTAATTGTGGCAGTAAGTTAACATTGTTTTGAAAACACTACCAGGATCTATGTCTAGGAGCTTTATTTGTAACCACTAAAAAATAACTCCCTTTGTTAGACAAGGGTCTCTGTAGAGAAACAAAAGCAAAAAAAAAAAAAAAAAAAAAAAAGGACATATATTTCCAAAAGGCATTTATTGCTTTGGCTTAAGGGATACAGTCCAAGCAATCCGGAGGAATTCTGAAGGGCTACAGGTCTTTAGTCTGTGCTGAAAGATCTAAGAGATTGGATCCCAAGGTCAGTGGAGCAACCAAACAGCTCAGCCCTTTCCTCTGACCTCTTTATATCTGACGGCTGCCGGAAGTATTCACTCTGGGAGAAGGTCTACTCAGTTAGTCACTCCTGGACACACCTTCACAGGGCCCTAGCACCCAAAGGTGTGTCTCAAAATTGATTCCACATCTAATCAAGCTGACGATCAAGACTAACCTTCACACTTCCCTTTCCTTTCTTCCATTAGCTCTTCCAGTTTGTATCAAAGAGTAACAGGCATGCACTGTAGGTGTAAAAGGAGCTCTGTGATGACTAATCTCATGACAGATTGTTTGCATTGATAACTGCCTAGATTACTAAGAAACACCTCTAGATGTGTCTGGGAGAACATTTCCGGAGAGAATTAGCTGAGGGGAATGTCCTGTCCTGACTGTGGTTGACACCATCCCATTATCTTAGGGCTTCAGAAAGAATAAAGGAGGGTGGGCAGAAGTCTAGCCAACAAAGACATTCTTTTTGCTTGCTAAAGGACACAAAATGAGCTACTCTCTTTCCCTACTCTAAAAGGGAATGTCTGAAACTGTGAGCCCAAATCAAAGGTTCTTTTAAGTTGTTTCTTCCGGCATTTTGTCACAGTAGTGAAAAAGGAGCTAACAAAAGTGAGGGGGTACTTTCATACATCCATGCAGAATACCCTGACCATGTTCAAGCGATTTTATCACCATTCCTCCTGCACACCTTTCATAGTGTAAGACCACCCTGACAAATTCTCCGTAACAACCAAGGGGACAGAAAGGTCAATTAGAGACACAACCACCGGATGGTCAGGCTATTCCTGATATGGGGAGAAAGTTAAAAAAAAAAATTCAGAGAAAAAACAAAGAATGTACTAATTAGTAACCAGCTGTGTCCTTCACAGCCTTAGATAAACATAGCCCACCAGAAATAATTGCCCGAGTGGGTGTGGCCAATAAGTTTAAAGGCTAAGCAAAGTGTCCAATTAGGTTTAGACAAGTTTTGCTGTTGCTAAAGTCTGCCTATGATAAAGTATAAAATGTGTGTGCTTCAGAAATTCAGGGTTCTTCCTCCTGCAAAAGTGAAATGACCCTGACGAGTTGGAGTAAAAATTCCTCTTGCTCTTTGCATCAGTCTCAGTCTCCGTGTCTCTGTGCACTGCGTGTCCCGGAATTGAGACTTTCAGGTTCAAGAATAGCATATAGCAATCAGTACTCTACTTTCAGGTCAACTTTACCTGCCCTGTATATAAAAGAGAACTTGTACTTATATGTTTGTACCTGGCTCTCTTCACTTAATCCATGTTGCTACAAATGACGGGGCTTCATTCTTCTTGATTTTTCTTTCTTTTTTTTTTTTTTTTTTTATTTGAATAATCATACAGTGTGTGTGTGTGTGTGTGTGTGTGTGTGTGTGTGTGTGTGTGTGTAAGTGAAACTTTCTCTGTTCATTTATCAATCGATGGGCACATAGGCTGATTTTAAATCTTAGCCACTGTGAACAGCAATAAACATGGCCATGGTGTACTGATTTCACCTCCAGGAATGGTATAGGTAGATCATATGATAATTCAATTCTTAGTTTTCTGAGACAATATCATACTATTTTCCATAGAGTCTACATCCCTATCAGCAGCATGTAAGAATTTCTTGTTCCCTACACTTTTGCCACCATTTGTTTTATAATAGTCATGAAATGGTATTTTATTGCAATTTTGATGTGCATTTCTCTGATGACTAAAATTATTGATCCTTTTACATATATTTGTTGTTCACTACTTTTTTTGAGATGTATCTGTCTTGATCATGTTATTTTTATTAGTGTAGTACTGAGTTTGAGAAGTATGGGTGCAATAATTTTGTTTTCTTTTTTAATACCATTTTGTTCAAAGCTAGGCTTGATCGTATAGGACTAACATACCAGCCAAGCAGGAGGCGGAACATGGAAAATTCAAAGCCTTTCTGGGCCACAGAGTACATTCAAGGACAGCCTGAGCAATTTAACAAGAACCTTTCTCAGTAAGAAGCTGGGGAGATGGCTCAGAAGTAGAGCAATTGCTTAGCACACACAGGGCTTGGATTCAATTTTCAGCAAACATACACATGTGCACATGTGCACACAGACACACACACACACACACCATGCATGTACACATGCATGCATACACACACACACAAACACAGCCCTTTTCTTTTTTCCTCTCTGGGACCCTTGTTATACCATACTGATTTTAGTGATAACTGCAACAACAGCCAATAGCTGAAATTTTCAAAAAAAAAAAAAAAAAAAAAAACCTGTTTATCCGTAGACAAGTTAGTAAGTTTTCCATCCTAGACTGCTAGGACTTGATCTTTCAAATCTTAAAACTAAAAATGTCTTTAACTTTATTTTAGAATACTTCAATATTTCTTGTGTTTTATAGATTTTAGTATACAAATTCTGTACTTCCTTGGTTAAATTAATTCCAACATCATTTATTTTTATACCACCATAAACCCAATGATCTTGATAATTCTGTTTAAAATGAAGATATAGGTGGCTGGAGAGATTGCACTGCAGATAAGAGCACTGGCCGTTCTGCCTTCAGGGGTAAAATCAGTCTTTCCCCAAAGCTCTTGCAGAGAAAGAGTTTGGATTCTTTGAAGAGCATTGTGCCTTTTATCCAGCTTCAGTCCATTGTTAATTCTGTTCACAGGCTCTGGGAGATGGGCAAGGCCAGAGGGGCGCTATCCTGTTCTATTTCCAGGAGGGGAAAACCTCTGTGGCAAGCCTGACCTCACAGAGGCTCATTAATGCTTTATAACTGTGAAGACCTTTCAAGAAAAACACAGACAGACACACACTACAGTCACCGTGGTACTTAGCCATTTACATTCAGTACAAGCTGTTTCTCTGGAACGATGAATCCAGTGTCCTCTCTAAACAGTGAATGCAAACGACTTAGATTGTGAAAGTACATTAGCTTTTGATTAACTGTTGGGTGAGGGCCAGTTAAATTTTTAAATCTGAATGAGCATACATACACACATATACATACATATATACACACACATACACACACACATACTCATATGCATACACAATACACACACACACACACACACACACACACACACACACATCACATCCCCCACCCCCTCCAGAGCACCTATGTCCTTTCCCCTCTTCTCCAGATCTCTTCCTCCACCCTCTTGGTTCCTAACCATTTTTCTGTTTCTGCAGTCACCCTGGGTTAAACACTGATACGTGAAAACTTGGAGCTAAGATCCACAAATGAGAAAGATCATGTGCCATTTGTCTTTGTGGCTCTGTGTTACCTCGTTCTGTGTAATTGTTATCTAATTCTATCCACTTACCTGCACATATAATGATTTGATTTTTCTTTACAACTGAATAGAATTTCATTGTGTGTTACCATCTGTTCATTAGTTGGTGAACGTGTAGACTGTTCCCACTTTCTAGCTATTCTATATAGAACAGCAGTGCGCATGGCTGAGGAAGGATCTCTGGAGTAAGACATTGGGCCCCTCAGGGATTTGACAAGGATGAGCTGGGCTGGGTCTCAGAATAAACTTGATTTTAGGACTCTGGTGGTTCTCCGAATAGATATTTAAAGTGGCTGCCCCAGTTGGCAAACCCCCAACGGTGAATGAGGTTCCCATTTCCCCACAACCTCACCAGTTATCTTCTTGATCGTAGCCATTCTGTCCAAGGTATGATGAAATCTCAGAGCAAGTATCATCTGCACGACCCTAGCGGCTGAGGGTGCTGCACACCTCTGAACTTAGCCATTTTTTAATTCCTCTTTTAGAAACTCTCTTCAGATCCACAGACAATTTTTAATTGTTTTTGTTTTAATTGAATTTTTTTGTTTCTTAGTACTTTGTATATTCTGGTATTCACCCGCTATTATATTTATAGCTGACAGATTCTCTCCCACGTAGCAGGCTTCCTCTTGATGTGGTTGGTTGTTTGCTAGGTTTTATCATCATGATAAGCTCTACATACCAAGTTTTTTTTTTAACTTTTATTGGATGTTTTATTTACATTTCAGATGCCATCCCCTTTCCCCATTTCCCTTCCCTAGAAAACCCCTATCCCATGCCCCTTTTCTTTTTTGCTTTTATACTGTTTTTTTTTTTAAATGATAATCAAAGGCTTTATAAGTTTGGTAATGCTCAATCAGAAGTGTAACCCAACACCTAACCTAGATATATCAACTATCTTTGACTGGTGGAGACACATGAACATCTGCATACCAAGTTTTAAAAAACAGGTAATGTGTGAAGATTCGGACTATATATAATCCCAAACGTCTTTTAGTTAATGTTAATTTTCATTTTTTGTTGTCTTCTTTTGAAGTAACATTTTTCTCTTATTCTTATAGCAATTTGCAACAATCACAGAAACCCTAGAAAACAGTAACAAAATAAAATACATTTTATTTTGAAATTTAAATTTTGAAAATTACCCAAAATTTAGCCACACATCCTAATTTTTTTCTTTTTTGAAATGGATTCTCATGTAATCCAGGCTAGCCTCAAACTGGTAATGTAGCTGGGCGGTAGCCCTGCACCCCCACACCTCTTCTACACCTTCCAAGTGTTGGGATTACAGGCAGTACTGCCATGTTCTGTTTGTATAGTAAGGACTGAACTCAAGGCCTCATGCAAGCGAGACAAACACTCTAAGGTGCAGCCATGGCCCTGATATTCTCTTTAACCCTTCAGGAATGAATTCAAGGAACACAGTGTAGCACAGAGGTGTAAGGTTTTGAGAAGCATGGCTGACTGAAATTATCTAGCCAGGCATCTCCTTGTTGAGGTCGTTTTGCAGATGGCACAAGTCAGAGGATACATCACTTGCCAATCACACACAATGAAAAAGGGGCTTGGTAAGATGTCAGAACCGGATTTCACATCTCTGGCAATGGGTAGAAGGGGACGTTCTAAAATCCAACGCTATTCCCCTAGAAGGGCATTTACTTCATTACCACAATAAGTCACATGGTAGGTAAGTCGCGAGGGGTTTCAGTCGTCTAATATACTTTCACTGTGTCAGATAAGGCCCTTTTTAGAATTCATCTTTTTAAGTAGAAAAGGAACCGTGGAACTAAAGAGAGCCTTGGAATAATCCATTAATTATATCCGTTAAGCTTCTGTTACAGCTAACAAAGAATATCACATGACCATGGCATGGGCTTGTACTGAACAATAAAGAACATGAGGAAAGATAAGATTCAGGGCTAGCCTGTTCTTCAGCAGCACCCATAGGCAGTGGGGATGAAAGTCATTAAAACAAAAATTGACTGAGGTGTTTTAGTAAACAAAAGGACTTGCTGCTTCCCTGTCAGGAAGGGTATTGTTAATGTTGCAGCTGTTGGGTCTGCTGAGGAAAATGTTTCCAGGCTCCTCTCTTCAGATACATTCTTTTCCTGTCATTTTTCAAACAAAATTAAAAAGAAAAAACATATTGAAAATGATAGTCCCATTTTATTTGCTTCAAAAGAAACAGGCTGCCGCATTGTGCTTGGAACGGCTTCCTCCGGGCCTTGACTTGAGGGAGAAAGAAAGGCCCGGAGATTGATGAGAGGCCGGTTCCCTAGGAGGAGCAAGGAAAGACTCCCACTAAGAAAATGAAGAGGCAGGAAAACAAAGGCCTGGTGATAAAAGCAAACGCTCTCTGCAGATAATGTGGTCTCACACCCTTGTTTTGATTTTGAAGGACCAGGGCACCCTGTCCGCACTGCCTTCCTGATATCTTTACTTTACATCATTGAATTATTACATCCACACCTGTATTACCTTTGGGTTATACTACCTATAACTTTTATTAAAAATATGAAGCATTATATACCTGGAATGTATTTGCATTCTGTAGGCTGGGGATTTTTAACATTTTTTAAACTGTAAGTAAGTTAAATTTATCATCATCATCATTATAGTCAGGGTCCTACTCTGTAGCCTTGGCTGGCTTAGAACTCGTGAAGTAGTTCAGTTTGGCTTCAAATTCATAGAGATCCACCTGCCTCTGTCTCTCAAGTGCTGGAATTAAAGGTATGTCCCACTGTGATTAGCTAGAATATTCTTCTGAACATAAGTATAACATATTAAGATGGAGTAAAAATTAAAACAGGTTGTTCGAGATTGCACATCAGATGACCATACAGGACTGAAAAGAAACAATTGTGTGAGCTGGAAGCGGTAAGAGAAGGTTCGTTACTATGCTGAAGTACTTCACTCCTGGGTGGTTGGAGTGGGGAGCTGGTAATCAGATGAGAAATGTTTTTAGTATGTTGTAAATAAATCCCACTTTATCACTATGGACAGGCAAGAAGGACAGACCATTTTACTCCAGCAACTTAGAGAGGGACCTCACCAAGCCTATCCCAATGGCCTAATGTGTGAAAACAATCACCCAGTGGTCCAGTTTCTATTTCCCGGTTTGGGAGAAGATTAACACTCAGAGAGGTGTCCAAAATGGCCTCCACTGAGAAGTATTGACCTTGATCTTGTCTAAGAGGTCACCAAACAGCTTTCTGTTTGAAAAAAAAAAAGGTTTGTTTTATTTCATGTGTTCTGGTATTTTGTCTGCATGTATGCATGTGTTGTGTGCATGTCTGGTACCTGAAAAGGTCAGGAGAGAGTGTTAGATTTCTTGGGACCTGGGTACTTGGTTGGGTCATCTCTCTAGCCCAACATTACAATTTTATACAGCAATAGACTAGAGGAGGAGATGCCCTCAGCACAAAAAGAGGAGTAAGCAGGCAACAGGAGGCTGGATTCCCATTCTGATGAGTTACAGTTTGTTCATTGAAATCATTGGAGAAAGAATAGCAAGATGTCATACAACTACATCTCCAGTGATGGGCTTGAGGATGTTAGAAATAACCAGCCACAATGTCACATGAAGGAACTTACTGACAGCACTCAGTGAAGTGATTGCTTTCTTCCAACAGAGTGTTCCAAAATCAGACAGGCCTGACAAGCAAAGCTCCATAAGATGGCGTCTAACTTTCACTCCTGACATAGGCAGTGACTGTGTGAGAGCTCAAGGCACAGCCTCATGGTAAAACTGCACAGTCACACACAAAGGAGAAGGTTCGGGGTTCTCTTCTCTGTCTCTCTCTCTGTCTCTCTCTCTCTCTCTCTCCCTCCCTTTCTCTTTCTCTCCCCTTTCTCTTTCCCTCCCTTTTTCTCTGTCTCTTAAAAGGGTTAAAAATTTTCAAAAACTCCTAACAGGCTGAGCAGAACCAAGAGTGCAGGTCAGCTTGGTCGTGAGCTCTGTGTTTCAAGAACTTGGCTGACCACAAGATAGATGGTTGAGTACGAATAGGCTCTTGAGAATACCCTATACAAAATGTTCCCCGTGACTGTTCCTTGGACCCTGTCACAAACTGAATAATGGGCTGGAATTTTCCACGGGTACTCTCCAATAACCCTCATTCACTCCCCCTGGGTTGTGGTCCCCTGCCCCCCAGGTTGTGTTTTTTTCCTTGTGGTTTTTGCCTTTAAATTTTCTTTGCCTCCAAAGCCTGTGGTTAGACCCCACTGCCTCTGTGTGGGTCATGGGTCTTGACCTCAGCATGCTGATTGAAATATATTTCTTGCTGATTGCATTGAGTTTGGTGTCTTGTGAGTTATTGGGTGGCTGTGAATTCCTGAGGCTTGGGTGAGGTCCTCCCTTAGTGGGGGCTTTAAACTCTCTCTGTCTTTTTCTGTCTATGTCTGCCTCTGTCTCTCTCTCTCTTCCTCCCTTCCCCTTCTCTCTGTCTCCGTCTCTCTGTCTGTCTCTCTCACATACACACATAACTGTAAATGTACTGCAAGTCTAGAAAACTCAGATATCATACCACCCCACCACCATACCAGAACAAGAGGGCAGTGGAGAGTGAAGTTTCTTTATCTCAGCTTCCTCTTTGCAGCAAAGGGCTGGAGTGCCAGGGAGGGAGGGCAGCCCCAGCCTGGGTGAGAGGGGAGAGGCAGCTTCTTTGTTCTCCTCCTGTCTGTTCTTTTTGAGGCAGCCCCAGGGGGATGGGAAGAGCATCGGCAGGGGGTAAGACTTAGGTCTTATAAGATTGGAGGTAAGGTCTTGAGCCTTACAAGACTTTTAGGGTTGCTGTAATAAAAGTTTTACTTATCTATGCTAAAAAAGTTCACTTACTATGCTACTGTAGCTGACCTGTCATCCACGATTCTGTGGCCAGAAACTGCTGTTTCTGGCACTTGCATCTTAGCCCTAAAACTAGCAAGGGGTTGAGTAAATAGCCTTGTACTACCCTAAAAACTTCGTCTGAGGGTAAAAGACTGCAAGCTTAGGCGATTAACACCTGTAGCCTAACAGCGGAGGATTAGGCAATGTGGCTTTTGTTCTATCTCAGCAGGAACTGCTGGGCTCTAATTTACTAGTCTAACTTGGTAGTCTGAAGTCACAGGAAGAAAAGACACTTTAAACAGTTGCTATAGATTTATTTAAGTGTAAAAGGTATACTATACAGCTATCTGAGGGGACGGGTGGAAAAGTCCTGAGTTGGGAAAATGTAAAGATTCTAACAAAGTAAAAATTCTAAGGGAGAAAAATTCTAGGCAAGGGGAAAAGAAAAGGAAAGGATGAACAAACAGCCTCCTAACTAAGGTCTACGTCTACAATTACTCTACTACTACTGCTAACGACTACTACTATCTTTGTCTTTGTCTTCAGTACTTATGCATCTTTCACATTACATGGTCACATGTTACAAAGTTCACCACAAGTTCACACCAAAATTCAAATCATAAATTGAAACAGAAGTTTACAATACAGAATGTTTACATGAATATCCATTAGGAGTAATTATCTGGCTAAATATCCATCACTTGTCTAGCTCCACAGGTTTGCAGAAAGTTTGAAACTATAACTATAAGAAATTAGTGAAGCTTTGTATAGATAAACCCCGGCAATATTTTCTCCTTTGTCCTGGTACCTATAATAAATTGTGAATCCCCTTTTAGTGACCTTGGTTAATTGTTCTACAACTTCTTGGAATGTGCTCTGAGCAGGAGAAAGTCTGGTTACTATCTCTCTCAGGGCAATTAACTGATGACACTCAGGAGACTGGCAGAGTTCTCATTGCAGTTTTGACTATGCGTAAGGGATCTAATAGCAGTCTCGTTATAAAAGAGCTTAATAATCATTGATATAATTTTAGGAATTCTTATAGGATCATCAAGACTTAAGAAGTCATCTATTTGTCTATATAGTATCACTACAAGACAGTACATCTTTGTGGATCTGCAGAGATCTGCTACAAAGGGGTGTGCTATTGCTTAGTGATTGTTGCATATCTATAATAATAATGATAATAATGGGAAAAGCATATTAGTAGCAGGAATTTTTCCTAAAATTACGTCTCCACAGCCTTGCTGAATGGAGCACACTCATCGCAGATTATATAATAATCCGAGGCAAGTATTTCAGGATGATCACCTGCTAATTATTAGCTTGTCCCATTATGGCTCCCAACACTGGAGGGAGAGAATCCCTGGGTCAGAGGAGAAAGTCAAAGAAAACAGAAGCAGATTTTCCTCTGTCCTTGAGTATGGAATCTTCCTTGACACCGATCAGAGTTTTCGGAGCATAAGGAGATACGCTTCTTCTGAAACTGGGAATTTAGTTGCATTTCATTTAAGCATATTTAAACTTTTGACTATTTGGGTGAGGTATTTATTAGACCTAGAACATGTTTTATAGCTTGAAAAGATAAAAGAATTCATTTTCTAACAGGATCCTGAAACGTTAAGGGGTGCATGTGTGTCTGTGTATGTGCTTGCATATGTGTGTTTCTGTGTGTATCTCTGTGTATATCTCTGTGTGTCTGTGTGTGTGTATGTGTGTCTGTGTCTTTATGTGTTTGTTAGTGAGTGTGTGATGTGCATACCTTTGTGTGTGTGTGTGTGTGTGTGTGTGTGTGTGTGTGTGTGTGTGTGTACTGGTTTGTTTCAACAGAGATGGTTAGTAGGATCTCCATGCCCTTCAAACAGGCTGCTAGTATTGAACTCACCAGCACCGAAGAGAGAAGTGGAAGGGGAAGTAGAAAGAAGAAGAAGATAAAAGGAAAATAAATTATAAATTCAATTTGAAGTTAGAGATGTAACTCAATTATTGGTTGTTTGTCTAGCATGCCCAAAGTTCTGAATTCAGTTCACAGCTCCGTATAAACCAGGTATGGTGGCCCATGCCTGGTAATTACAGCACTTAGGAGGTAAAAGCAAGAAGGTCAAAAGTTCATTTTAGAAGGTCATTTTAACTGTAATGGGCTCAAAGTTAGTGTCTTAGTTATGGTTTTATTGCTGTAAAGACACACCATGACCATCCAGTTTTAAGAAATTCATTTAATTGGGGCTATAGTTTAGAGGTTTGGTCTATCATTATTATAACTGGAAACATGGCAGTGTGCAGGCAGACATGGTGTTGCAGAGGAAGCTGAGAGTTCTACATCTGGATCCAAAAGCAACAGAAAGTGAATGCCACACTGGGTACAGCTTGAGCATTTGAGACCTCAAAGCCCACCCTCTGGTAACACACTTCCTTCAAAAAAGTCACACCTACTCCAACTACCATACTTCCTAATAATATCACTCCCTTTGGCCTAAGGGGGGCATTTTTTATTAAAACAACCACAGTTAGGCTATATCACAAAGTAAATAAACTGGTGTAAGTTGGAGCTTAGATATACAAATCTTTGTGTTATTGTTTGTGTGGAGAGAAGACAGAAGAAAAAGAAAAGGAGGAAAAGGAGGAGGAGGAAGAAGAGGAGGCAGAGAAAAAAGAGGAGAAGGAAAAGGAGGAGGAGGAAGAGGAGGAGGAGAAAAAGAAGAAAAATTGTCTTGTATTTTTAATTCTCTTTGAGAGAAGAATACTCAGTTACATCAAAGATGAATTGAAAACCCAATGGGAGTATTTGCGAATTCAAGTCTGGAACATATCATGTAACTACTGAATTATGGTATTCATTATTCCCAGTGACAAGCTGGCATCCCCCTCTTCTAATTTAATAAGTTAGTTTTCCCTGGAGCCTTTGGTTTGCATTTCAGGACTATAAGCTTTCATCATGAAAAGCTAACAGCACTGAAGATGAAGTGTGGGGTTCTGAAGATGTCCTGGGTTGAACAGAGGATTCTGTGCACACATAGACTATCTTCTGTCTTAGTACCTGTCTCCTGATATTCACTTTAAAATTTGTAAGGTTTTGTTAAAAGAAAAAAATTCCCATGGTTGAAGGACATGTCAGAGAATAGAGGATACAGTTTTATATTAAAGGAAGATTCATCTGACTTTTGAAGTTCATTTAACTTATGGCACATCTTTTCCCTTGGAAGTGTTAAAGAGTTCTGTACAATAGAGTTGGAATCTTTCTGTAAAATATATTTTTTCTTTCTCTTGCTCTAAAAATGAAACATAGATTGTTCCGGAGAGACAGATGGCTCTAGGGGGAGGACTGAGCATTGCTCTTAAGGAGCAAGGTCCTAACACATACATCAGGGGCCTCACAGCCTATGACGCCAGCTCTAGGACATCCAGGAGAGCACTCACACTCAATTTCACATACTCCCAACAGAGATACACATAATTAAATTTAGATAGGTTTTTAAATAAAAAAGATAAACCTTAAAAATGATGATCAGCTGTCAGGAAGCATTGCTATTTTCTTTTTCAAATTCCTTAAAAACTTGTATATAAATATGCGTATATTTTCTGCATAGATTGGATATTTTTCTTTTTGCCTCTCTTCTGGAAAATCTGAGACTAGGAGAATCTCTATTCTAACTACATAGAGATTCAGAAGGTGCTATGTTCCTAACCACACGCACAGTCATATGGTCCTATAGTTACTTTGTGTTGCAGAGAATCTATTTTCTTTGTGTAAAGTGATTTCTTAGTCACAGTTTCCTTGTCTTCACATTGTCAGGGGAAATATTGTAGACATCTTAAGGCTGTAGGCGATGCTTTCATCCTTGAATCTTTGGCTAATTATAAAAACAAAAGATTACTGAACCTGGAAGGAACAAATCCTGAAGTCATTTCAGCTGAGCATTTAGAGAGATTTCCTTTTGGATCATTAAGTTATAGAATAGAAAGATTGCAGTCTGGGAGCTGGAAAAAGGTGGATAATATCTAAATCAAACAAATAACATTTTTATAGTCCCTGTATATTGACAGCAGTTGAATTTAATAGATGTTTCTCACATTCCAAATGCAAAGGTTTTTAGACTATGCACAAGGCATTTAAGAAGAAAGTACATAGAATCAATCAAACTGCAAGTAGGTTTTTATTTGTTCTCCTTATTCATGTACTTCTGGGCTAGAGAGTGCTGGAGTTTGAACACAGGGCCTTGTATACATCCACCAAACATTCAATCTACCACTAAACTACACTCTGAGAATCAAATAAAAAGTGGACATCACCCATCTCTGATCTCCTTAGAGTAATTATTTTCAAAGGACCTAAGACACAAAGTCAGCCCCAGAATAACCTTATCAGAGCACAGCATCCAGCAAACTTATGAGACTGCTATTACCAAGTACTTACCAGTGTGACATATACTACCACCCTCAGAACTTTATTCATTATCCAAGTTAAAATTTCCATACTAAAATAAACAATAAATAAATAAATAAATAAAACTGTCAGACTACAAAACAGTAATCATAGTAGATGTGACACCAATGTTCCTGTTTTAAAATGAGAAAACATACACTGAGCATGGTAGTGCGTGTCTTAGTCCCAGTACATGGAAGGCAGAGGCAAGTGGATCTCTCTGAGTTCCAGGCCAACCTGATTTACAGAGCAAGTTCCTAGACAGGCAGGGCAACACAGAGAAAACCTGTCAAAAACAAAACAAAACAAAACAAAACAAAACAAAACAAAAACAGAGATAGTAAACATAAGCTGGGGAGATGGCTCAGCAGTTAAGAGCTGTACTGCACTCCCTAAACTCAATTCTCAGCACTCACCTTGGCTGGTTACTTCAGCTTCAGAGGAACCTACACTTCTTACCTCCTCAGGCACCCAAACTCATATGTACATACACACATGAACTCATATGTACACACACACACACACACACACACACGCACACGCACACGCACACACACACACACACACACACACACACACGCACAGACGCACGCACAGACGCACGCGCGCGCACACTTAAAAATAAAATGAAAAAATGTTTTAGAGATGTCTCAGAGGTTAAGAGCATTTACTACTCTTCTGGAGGTCCTGAGTTCAGTTCCCAGCAAACACATGGTGGCTCACAACCATCAGTAATGCGATCTGATGCTTTCTTCTGGTGTGTCTGAAGACAGTTACCGTGTACTCATATACATTAAATAAATAAATAAATAAATATTTTTTAAAAAATGTTTTAAATTTTAAACAAGAAAACTAAGGAGTAGAAAAGTCAAATGATTTTCAGACCAAAAGTGTCTGCCTGAGACTATTTGCTGAGGACTGCCCAAGACACTGTTGAAATTCTACCAAAAGTTTAGGATTCCTCTTGGCAGGCAGAGGTGGCACATGCCTTTAATCCCAACACTTGGGAGTCAAATGCAGGCAAGTCTCTTGTGTTTGAGACCAGCCTGATCTACAGAGTGAGTTCCAGAATGGCCAGAGCTATACAAAGAAACCCTGTCTCAAACAAACCAAAACCAAACTAAAAAAAAAAATAATAAAAACAAAGTATTTTGGAATTTTCTCATTCATATAGCCAAACTTATGTGTAACATATTAATCCTCAGATGTAGCTGCCTGCAGCCATGATCACCAGGTTCTCCTGAGACGAAGCCTAGGGATTAACGTGAAGGAGGGTGAGAGAAACGTGGGGCCAAGACAAAGTATTCTGATTAAGGCCCGAAGTTTAATAATTTGCTTTCACATATAAAGGGGAAGCCCCACCCCCCAGAGTCTCTTCTCGGTACCGCCCAGAGGCTAGGTGAGGAGATAGTAGTCCGGAAGGTGTCAAGGCTAGCTCAGCAGGCAGTCCATTCTTCTTAGCTCTGTAGCAGACCTCAGGGCGCCAAGACTGGCAAGGCAATGCCTCCTTCTAGGTCCTATTGTTGTTTGGTCTTGTCGTGGTCAATGACTTGGAGGCCTGCTCAGGCCTGGGGGAAGGGCTCACTCAGATGTTCATAAAACTTAAAAAAAAAAAAATCTTACCAAGGGTAGATAAAGTGGTACTCTTTTTAAATCTGAACACTCCAGACAGAAACAAGCAGATCTCTGTGTGTTTGAAGTCAGCCTGGACAGCACAAAAGGTTACCTTCTAGCCAAGGTGACATAGTAAGACTCAGTTTAAGAAAGAAAAGGGGAAAAGTCTAATCAAACTGATGTGGGAGAAGAATTAAAGTGGATTTGAGAAAGGTATTTTTAATCTAATCAGCAGAAACTTAATCCATGGCGTTGTAATTGAATGTTACAATGTAACTGAAAAGCCTAATGAAGTCTCTGGGCAGAAACTTCTAGTAAGATCATTCAAGAAAACCTTGGAAACTGGGTAGATGATCCCAGCACTTGAGAGACAGAGGCAAGAGGACCATGAGTTCCAGGCTAGCCAGACTTCATAAGAAAACCAACAAGGATAGATAGATACATAGAGGGATGGACAGATTGGATGGGTGGATAGATAGATAGATAGATAGATAGATAGATAGATAGATAGATAGAT
>JANHMN010000003.1:1447558-1497971 GCA_030674055.1 Rhabdomys pumilio | reverse complement strand
ACGTAACATGGGAATTTGAGCAAGCAGCCAATCATATATGTCCACCCCACCCTAGGGTGTATATAAAGCAGCGCCATGTTAGATCTCTCTCTCTCTCTCCTCCTCCACGCTTGGGAATAAACATGTGCTGCAGAAGGATCCTGTGTGCCTGCGTGCGTTTTTGCCGGCAAGACGATTGCGCGGGTCAAAGAGGGGACTCTCTCTGTGTCTTAACAAAAGTAGCTACCATATTTCTTCATAGATAAATAGTACTGCAGTTACATATAAGAATGGTTTACATACAAATTGGTTTTCTTGGTTTTGATTTTAATGTTAAGTGAAGTAAATCTCTGTGGCTGAAGGAGGTGATCAAAGACTCAGATCTCTCAGGACCACCAAGACTAGTGAAAGTTCTAGCTTGTAAAATAGTTGGTAAGGTGCTCTAGTACAATTGTGGAGGAAGAGCCTTCTGAGTTTCAGCTGACCAGATTTCTAGATTTCAGGGAAACAACACTCCCACAGAATCCTGGCTACAGAGGGAGCACTCTGCAAGAGAGATTGGATCTGAGCAATGTCAAGAATGGACTGGGTAGCCGAGTAGCACTATGTATTTTACTTGACCCCTCTCTCAGGATTGAGCCTCTTATCTCCCAGCTATCAGAGCACTGGCTGATGACAGTTCATAACTGATGGTCGGTCACTGCCTGGTCAATGGTGATATATAGAGATAGTGTAGTCCACGTTGTAGTTGTGAGGGTCTAGCTGTCTTTCATTAATTTGGTAGCCTATAAAGGCCACCCCAAGTCCAGAAGCTAATGCATCTCTCCTAATTGATCCCCAGTTCAATGCATATGCTGCTTAATCCTACTTCTTTACCGGTTCCGGTTCCTAAATCTAATCTCTAAGTAGTTGTTTTAAAGGTGGCTTCCTCAGGAACATAATCTATGAAATTACTCTAATTAAAAGGCATAAACTTTCACTGTACTTTTTAAACTTTTTTTTTTTTGAGACAGGTTCTCACCATCCTTGGCTGACCTGTAACTTGCTATGTAAACCAGGCTGAGCTCAAACTCATAGCCTCCCCTGCCTCTGCTTTCTGAATGCTAGGATTAGAGTCGTTCACTCACACACCCAGCCTGCTTACATATTAATGACAATGTTCATGATATGCTATGATCCTTTTTTACATACTGAAAATTATTACCAGTATTTCTTTTTGGTGTGGTGTTAGGGATTGAATTCAGGGTCTCACTCATGTTAGGTAAGAATTCTACCCCTAAGATATAGTCACATCCCTTGAAAGTTATGCTCTAAAATTAATTACTCAGAAAACGCTTTTATCTGGCTGTTACCACAACAAGGCTGGGTTAAGAGGGTCACAAGTATTCTTGGCCTGCCTGGGCTACAGTGAGTTTATTGACAACTTATTGACATCTTTCCTCAATACCAGCAACAAAGTAATTTACCTATGATGCCTCATGTCTCTAATCTCACCACAAGGGAGGCTGTGGCAGGTGGATTGCTGTGAGTTCAAGACCAGTCTGAGCTATATATTTAAACAAAACACACTGAACAGAAGTGGAAAAGAAAAAGAGTAAAAAGAGGTCTGGTAGAACACTGGCCTAGCATCTGTGAGGCCCAGCTCCAACAGCCAGAAAAAAAAAAAAAACAGTAAAAAGAGTAAAGAAAAAAACCCTTTTTCTCTAAACTTCTTTTTTTATCTTTTAAATTACTTACTTTTTAACCATAAAATTTTCAGGACAAATTAAATGGGTGTATATTTCACAATTAGTTTTGTGGTACAAAGTGAAAACTGTTTTGTACCATTACACCTCCCATGCCCCAACCATTTACATGGGGCTTAAATATTTACAATTTTAACTTTTTATGATTCTTTTCTATGAGAGATGGCATTTATATACCCTTATGGGGCGTGTTATAATAATTTAATACATGTATATAATATATATTAGTCAAATCCAAGAAGTAAGTACTTCCATATATCTAAATATTAATCATTTCATATGTTGGGAAGTTTTTACTCCTTCAGATATTTTGGAATACATCATAAATTGTTTTAACCAACAGTACTTCACCGTGGTCACAGGAAATCAGGAGTCTCCTGTCTCTGTTTGTGGGCCTTTAAATTCTCTTTGCTCCCTTTACCTCTGTACTACCTAATCCCTCATATCCAGGGTCGCTCATATCCAGGACTCCACCCATTGTTTTATGAAATAGACTTTTTGGTTTTCACAAATGAGTGAGAACATGTGGTGTTTCTCTGCGTTTGACATTCTTCATATCACTAAGTGGTCTACGAGTTCATCCATATTGCTGCAAATGACAGGACTTCAGGCTCTTTGTGGCTGAATAATCTTTCAGGTGCTGCATTTTCTTTACTGTTTAATCGACTAGTATGAATCTAGGTTGATTCCACACCATAGCTATTGTGAATGGTTCTGTAATAAACATGAGAACACAAGGAAATGTTTTGGCATGATGCTTTTTTCCCTCCACATTTGGTTATACTCAGTAACAAAATCTCATTTCACTCGGTAATGAAATGGATCATATGGAAATTTTATTTTTAAAGCATCTTCATACTGGCTGTTGTTTGTGTTTCCTCATATCTTTCCTTACCTGAGGGGAAAAATGAGAAACTATCCTCAAAGAACACAGTCATTCCCCCACTTACATACATACCTCTGATTCTGGCTCACTTTGGCCTTTTGTATATACTCCTATGGTTTTTTGAAAGCACACTATGCAATGAATGTTCCTTAGGTAACTGAGGGGGTATGACTCAGAGATAGAACACTTCCATAGTATGAATGAGATTCTGGGTTTAAAGTCTAGCGCTGAGAAGCAGAAACCTGCTTTAAAAGTCTATCTAAACTCCTTGCTAGGGTGATTAAATCCAGTTGCCACAACAGATAAACCCAAGTAGTACCTCCCAGATCCACTCTGGCCTTTGGATGAGCTTCCTTGTGCCCCAGGAGGCTGGCTCCTGTGAACTGCATCAGCTACACTCCTTGGAGGCCCCATGATTTTCTGAGAGAATGTGGCCACTACAACTCACCTACTTTACTCAGCATGCATGCTGTAGGCCAACGCAGGTTAGATAGCATCCTGTACTCTTGGAGTGTTACCCTCTGGGATATGGAGTCTCCACAGGAAAGAGCCGAACAACGAGTTGAAAGTTTGCAAGGAGTACTAAGAACCAGGTTTGAAAATGTCTTAACATCACTTCTCCTTGAGTCTTGAGGGTAGAGTAAGTTACAGGGACTCTAATACTAGCAGGCTGGAAAGTGACAACGAATACTCAGGCATCTCTGCTTGGCTTCTAAATTTATTTTCTCTTTTATTTTAATTCTCTACCTTACTTATATATTATTTACTAAAAACATGTTCTCTGAACCCAAATAAACTCACACCTCTCAGCAGCCACATGAAGAACAGAAATAAATGAATGAGCAAATGCTACATCAGGGTTTCTCTCTAGTTATTAAGACATATAATCTTATGAGATACATAATATCTATCGTTTCTCCCACTGAAATACTTAATTTTAGTTTGAACAAATCACTAGGGAGATATAGGTAGGTACTAATACTTACATTTTGTTTGTATATCTTACTATGTATAGTTTTGTTATGTCCACTATTTAATATTTTAATTAACCTAAAAATATTCCTGTTTTATACTTATGTCACTCCAAAGTATTTCACCCCATGTTGTTATTCCTATGAAAAGTAAAAACATGGCTATTAGCCGTTTTAATAGTCCCATCCTAGTATACAGAGATCTTTATCCACCAGCTCTCTTCAATGTTCTGTACAACTGTAACTACTCGTAATCTGTTTCTGTGCTGATCTATTCATGAGTTTGTTTTTAAGAATTTATATTGGTATAGGTAAATGGATTTTTAATAATTAAATATTATTGTTAAGCTAGTATACAAATCCACAAACCAAATAAACTCATTTTACGTCTTTTATTGTAGGCTCTAAAAAAAAAAAATGTTACCCTCATGTTTCTAGTAGATGAAAACTACCTTCCAGCTGGTGACAGATGTTGACATTTGGTTCTTTGGAATGGGTGTGTTTTCCTGGTCTGGATGTCAGATGCTGACCAAAGTTCTTCGTTAGTGTAAAGAGCAGAATAAGAGTCGCCATTATGGATAATTAATTTAAAAGAAAAAAAATGTGTGGCCTGGAAGTCAGGCCTGAGGGTGAGTGTAATGTCAAGATAAGCAGCAAGCACAAAGGAACAGTATGCCCTCAATTGTAATTGGCTGAGAGGTAACCATGGTAACCGAGCCCAAGCTGTTTGTACGTGCACAATAAAAACTCCCGCCTCAATTCTGATTGGTTGAAATTAACTTAAATCCTCTGGCCTGGCCTGCGCAAGTTCCCGTAGCCCCACGGAGATGCCCTCGCGTGAGACGTGTTAAGACGAGTCACCACCCGGGATCTCCACCGCCGACCGAGAAAGCCCGCATTTCGTGTTCCAGATTCCCGCCGGTCTGCGCAGCTGGTGACTTAAAGCTCCTGTCGGTCTGTACAGCTGTTGGCCGACCAAATTTCTCAGGAGCCAAGGTTGTCTCCCGGACCCATTCTCCCTCGAACCCTAACTGTGGGCGGACGCACGTCTCAAATCTTACCTGCAGCGCCAACATCCGGCCATGTCAGAGGTTAGTTTAGAGTGTGTGTGTACGAATGAATGCAATCCGATTTCGCTATTTGTTTGTTGTCATTCATAAATAAATTGACCTTTCCTCTCAGGTTCAAGACTCTTTCATCGTCCCTGTACGTTGTCGCGGTTTTGCTACAGTTTACAGCGTTTCGCGACAGACACTAAACTCCTTGCACACTAAATAGGTCACACTTCTTCGTCTACTGAACAGATGCTGCCCTCCTGTTGAGGTTAGATAGGTGTTACTCTCCTATTCTGCTAGGGCAGCAGAAAGGCAATGTCCACCTTCAGCATCAACTCAGGAGCTAACAAATGAGAGTCTCTGCTGGTTACCACTGGTGTATGGTATGAAGCATATGATAAGACAGAATACAAGCCGTAGTTACTTAGTTACTGTTGCCACAGTAGGCTCACATAAATGCTCGATATCTGTTGTCTTTCTTAACATACTTCAAGGAGTCCACTTTTATATCAAGTTTTATCTAGAAGATTTATAAATCTAATTACTGCTGTGAGATTTCACAGAGAGAAATTTTCTGAATAAGCCAACGGTCACATCTACCTCAGCTTTAATGTGGTCAACTCTGTCAGCCTCATTTCTAGTAAGGCAAAAGAAAAGTTGGTTTTCAGTGGAAGTACTGAATTAATCATTAGTATACAAAACACTGGAGACTATTACAGCTGTGTTTTCTATATATCTACTTGTCAATCCTTTTTCTTCCCACAGAAACTATAAAGTCTTTCCTCAATGGTGTAAAAAGTTTAATTTTGTATAAAGAAGGGTATAACAAGAAAACGAAATAGTGATATATTTTAGATGTCAGCTCATCAATATTATTTATGATACAGGTGCATAGTGAATTTGAATTAATGTTGTGAGAAATTCTTTAAATCGTATTTAATAATCAATGTAAGACTTCTAAAAAGAGAACTCGACATTTTAAAAAAGATATTTATAGAATTCAAGAGAAAAACTATTTTGCAGGGCTGGTGTGGTTAAGTCAGGTCTGAGTGGCTAAGAGCACTGGCCGCTCTTCCAGAGGGGTCTGGTTGGTGACCAGCACCTACATGGTGTCTCCTAATCCAGTATAACTCCAGCTCTTGGGGGATCCTATGCCCTCTTCTGGTCTCTGCTCGCACTTAACACACATGGTACACAGATACACATTCAGACAAAACACCCATACACATAAAATAAACATAAGTAAATTTTAAAAATATTTTGCAAAAAAAAAAAAAAAACATATCTCGAAGTGGTAGCTTTGCTCCTAAGTGTTTGCATGTTCTTTTGCATACACTACCTTTTCCTTCCGATTTATATTGTAGGCATTTATCACAGACTAAGGATCATCCCTAAAACAGATTCTCTTTACTCAGACATAAAATCAACAAAAGAGGCTAGGTTTCTGGTCTCTAGGCAGGGGCACTAGATCCAAATCACCCCTCCATCCATCACCATGATTGCCCTGAGGATCTTGTGTCCCATGTTTGCCTTTTAGATACCCACTACCCTGTTGGTCCCTTGTTCTGGAGGGTGTCCCACGACGATCTCCCAACTGGTGACAGGGTGAGAGCAGGGAGGTCTCGCTACTGTCTCCGCGTTGCCTCCGGCCTGTGTCTCCACTGTCTGTTCCACTGTCTGTAGGTCTCCTGCCTAGCCTGATGTGGGAGGTCGAGGCCAAAGGACACAGAGTGTGAGCAGGAGGAGAGATTGCCTGCCCACCCCCTTGCTGCCTCCGCCCGCTCACCACCACTGTCGATGACCGGTCTCTTCCAGGTGCTGCACCTGTCTCTCTGCACTGAGCCAGTCCCGGCCCAGGCTGGGCCGATAAGGAGCCGGCTAGCTGGCAAGGAGGCAGCTTGGTGTCCCAGGCAGGTTCCAGGAGAGCCGAGCTCTTCTCCAAGTGTTACAGCTCTTGTGACAAAAACTCTTGGACACCAGGATGATTCTTGAATGCGCTTTACTTACCCTAAATAGAGCCCTTATATACAGTTCTGGGGTGGGTTAGGGTCTGGCAGCAGATAATGCCTATTAGCTTGACCGGAGAGCTTGGAGATACCTCATCTGCATGTGGGAGAGCCTGAGGGACTGTTCCTCGGGACTGATGGTCATAAACCTCTCTGTGGGAGGGGTTGTTGGAGGACTGAAGCTAAATGAAAAGAACCAGGGCTTGGGAGCAGAGGGAACTCCTACCGTCTAATAATGGTCTAGGGTTCCAAGCTTGTTATCGACCAAGCACCCAGCTGCTTCTCACAGCCCACCGCCCTACACTACCCTCTCTTCATGTAGGACTCATATTGCCAGCTCTACTGGTTCTCTGCCCAAACCCTAACTTCCCCTAGAAGGGCCCTAAATTCTCACTGCTAATTCCACCCTGTGATCTACCTGAAGATCTACCAAGTGATTGGCTCCTGACTTCCTGGCCAACCTCCAATCCCACCTCTTTAGGGAAGGGCCCCAGAGGTTCCAAACACCCCATATCCTTCCTCTGGTCATTTGAAACCATTTCTATGCAGGGACCCTATACTCATACCACTAACTCCTCCTATACCTGTTATTCAAACCACTCCTCCAGGTATGGATCTTATGTTCACACTAACAATTAAATACACACACACACACACACACACACACACACACACAGAGAGAGAGAGAGAGAGAGAGAGAGAGAGAGAGAGAGAAACAGAGAGAGAGACAGAGACAGACAGAGACAGACAGAGACAGACAGACAGACACAGACAGACAGATGTACTCACTAGTGCTAGCACATAACCTGCCTGAGAACCATGCATCCCCGTCTGCCTTGTGGTTTCCCCTCTGCCCCTATACCCTTAGGTAAAGATCTTAGACTTGCACAGACAACTTTACCTGTTCTCACTGCCCTAGAAGTCCTGAGAACCTACCCTAAACTCCTGAAAATTGACTGTGAACATCTAACCTCTACAAGGTGTGCTTCTGAGCTTAGAAACTTCACTTAGCTTGAGCTGAACCAGGATGGCTTCTGATACCCTGATACATCAGCACTGAATTTTCACAAGATGGATCCTAAGCCCCATGAAGCTTGTCTACAACTTGACATGTAGGATAGCAAGTGACTGAGCTTCAAATACCCACACAGCAAAGGAAAGACAGGATTGCCATAGTGAGAAACAACATCAGTAACCAAACTCCAGAAGCATAGGCCCTATTGAAAAAGAAATAAATCAATAATCATGACTAACCAAGACAATAAATACCTGCCAAAAATTAGAACTCTGTTAATGTTCCCAGAGAAAGTGACCTGGATAGCATATAAGATCATGCTTTCAGAATACAAAGAATACACAGGCAGTGGTGGCACATACCTTCAATCCCAGCACTTGGAAGGGAAAGGCTGGCAGATCCTTGAGTTCAAGGAAACCTGATCTGCAGAGTGAGTTGCAGGACATTCAAGGCTACACAGAGAAAACCTTTCTCAAAACAACAATGAAACCGAAAACAAAAAAGAGAGAATAAACATGATCAAGAAATCAAGATATGAACAGTGTCTAAAGTCATCAAAAACACAGTAGAATGGGATAAAAGAAATAAAGCAAGGTCTATTAACAAACTGGCATTTTAAAAAGAGAAAACCTCCAAAGACAAGCCTACATGAGATATATGTGAAAAGAAAAATCAGGAGAAAAAAATAAAAACCACTCAGAGGAAGGCCTACATGATGAAGAGAAGGTAGGGAAACTGCAACAAGAATGCCTGACCAAAGCCTGAAAACCGAGCATGCAGGGGATCGTTTCCCTTTGCTCACACAAAACTCTGACAAAGCAACTTAAAGGCTTTAAGTCACAGTTCAGAGTTCAATCTCCACAGCAGGTTACTCAGCAGCAGGAGCTTGAAGCTGCACCTTCTGCCCATAGTCAGTAAAGAGAGCCCTGTGCAAGCTTGCTGGAGTTCTCCATTTTCCAAAGTTCAGGATCCCAGTTGTAGGAATAGGTATTACCCCCATGGGTGGATCTCCTCACGGTAGTTAACATACCATATCATCTCCCCCAGACAAGCTCAGAGGCCCTTCTCCCCAACTATGCTAGCATTTGTCAATGTATCAATTAATACTATTAAAAAGCCATTCACAAAAGAGAGAGAGAGAGAGAGAGAGAGAGAGAGAGAGAGAGAATGAATCTGTCATTTGCCAAAAGCAGTTCTGAGTCATCTTTGCCTTTTATGTTTTATTTTATGTAGCATGTGCTCTATTTGAAAATGACTCTTTTAAATGTGTTGCAAGATTTATTTAGGTGGCACCTAGCTGTCAATTTCTGGTAGTACACATCAATGCTTTACATAGAAAATTTGTATGTCTCTTAATTTTTACTAAATTTTAGCTTCCTAGGTGTATCACTTCTTATTTTTTAAGGATTCATTCGTTTTTAAATTCTGTGTATACATGGGGGAGCGATATGTGCACATAAGTACATACGCACAGAGCCTAGAGAATGTTGGGTCTCCTGGCACTGGAATTGAAGGTGTCTGTGAACCACTGAATGTGGGAGCTGGGAGCATAAGGGGAGTTAGCATATAACAAAGTTTCGTTTTGATATTTCAAATATATGTATGCACGTGCACCTGTGTATGTATATATGCATGTGTGAATGTATATATATATATATATATATATATATATATATATATATTTGTATATGTGTGCATTTATGTTTGCATATGCATGTGTGTGTGAGTCTAATGTAGTGGACACACCCACTCATGCCTTCACTATCTTCCCTGCTCTTCCCTGTTCCCTTTTTGGTCCTACAAATAGCTCTTTTTGTTTTCATGTAAAATTTGTGTGTGTACATATGTGTATATTTAAATACAGAGTTCACATATGAAACAATGTAAAATTTTTCTCCTCCTATTACCCTCTCTCCTGCCTCCCTTGAAGAACCTCTTCCTCTTCTCTGTCCCATTTCTGCATTTATCGTTTGCAAATCTCTCTGCCCCTTTTATCTATATGTGTATATATGTATTTATGTTTATTCTCCATAATCAGAGAAGCATGAAGTATTTGCCTTTCCCAGTCTGGCTTATAGCATGATAACCTCTAATACCATCCATTTTGTGCATAAGACACAATTTAATTCTTTTGTTGTTTGTCTGTTTGTTTGTTTGTGACAGGGATTCTTTGTATAGTCATGGCTGTCCTGGAACTCTCTCTAAGAATGTATTCTAAGTAGACCAGGCTAACCTTGAACTCAGACATTCATGTGCTTCTGCCTCCTGAGTTCTGGGATTACGGGCATGCAGCACCACTTCCCAGCATCATAATTTAATTCTTTAGAGATGAATAAAACTCTATTGTGTGTGTGATTTTCTTGTCCTGTTGATCTGTTGATGAGTATCTAGGGTGTTTCCATTAGACTATTATGTATAGTATAGCTGTAAACATGGATGTGCAGGTTTTTCTATGGTAGTATTTGTGTTGCTTCTTTGGAGACAATATTATCCACATACATATCAAGTACCTCAGTCCATTTATGATGGGATGGGAGCATTCCAAGTACCTAAGAGTTGGACCTAGAAATCCTTAGAGGCCACAGAAGTGTCTTTGAGATGGTACCTACCATCTTTCAGTTTATACTACAGGTCTTAGGTTCAAGAGAACACAAGACAATGAGTACCTGTCAATCTGGTAGATGGAGAGGAAAAAAAAAAAAGGAAATGATCTAGTTTCTTCTAAAAATTACTGATAGAAGACTGCCATTCTGTTTCCTGGGAGACATCTGTAATGAGAGAAAATTCTTTCTTTTTTTCCTTCCTCCTTTTTTTTCTTATTTATTTATTTATTTATTTATTTATTTATTTATTTATTTTACACTCCAGATTTTATTCCCTCCTCCAGGTCAACCATCTGACTGTTCCACATCCCATACCTCCAACCTACTTCCCTGTCTCCATGAGGCTGGTCTTATCCCCACTCGCCACCCCACCTGACCTCTAAACTCCCTGAGGCCTCCAGTCTCTTGAGGGTTATGTGCATCATCTCTGATGGAACACAGACCCAGCAGTTGTATGCTGTATCTGTGTTGGGGGCCTCGTATCAGATGGTGTATGCCGCCTTTTTGGTGGTCTAGTGTTTGAGAGATTTCGGGGTTCCAGATAAATTGAGACTGCTGGTCCTCCTACAGGGTCTCCTTCCATCTCAACTTCTTTCAGCCTTTCCCTAATTCAACCACATGGGTCAGCACCTTCTGTCCATTGATTTGGTGCAAATTTCTGCATCTGACTCTTTCAGCTGCTTGTTGGGTCTTTCAGAGGGCAGTCATGATAGGTCCCTTTTTGTGAGCGCTCCATAGCCTCAGTAATAGTGTCAGGCCTTGGGGCCTCCCCTTGTGCTGGATCCCACTTTGGGCCTGTCGCTGGACCTTCTTTTCCTAGGCCTCCTCTCCATGTACATCCCTGTAGTTCTTTCAAACAGGAACAATTGTGGGTGAGAGTTTTGACTATGGGATGGCCACCCCCTCCCTCATTTGATGTCCTGTTTTCTTGCTAGAGGTGGGTGAGACAATGCTTTCTACATTCTCTCCTCTCACACACCCGTGTGTCTTTCAAGTGATGTGCAAACCACTTTTTTTTTTCTTTTTTTTTTTTTTTGCTATACAATCCCTGTGGAAGTTAGTGATAGAGTATGAATCTTGCTGTGGTTTGATATGGTTTATACCCAAATGGCTTCTTATGTTGGAAGCTCAATCCTCAGTGTAGTGATGTTGAAAAGTTGTAGGATCTTTAAGGTAAACCCAGTGGGATCCCACTGGGGCTCCTGACCTTGGTAGGAACCAAGTGGTTTGGACCTGCAGAGCACCAGGCTGCTCCTCATCGTGTTCATCATTCCTTTATCATTGCATCCATTTCATATGTTTAATTTGACCTTCTTCAGTTTCATCATATCTCTAAGAAGCAGCTAGATTGCATATCGTCTTCCATCTTAAAGATCATAAAACTAGTTGGTGACATCTCTCATTAGCATATAAAAAGGGCATCCCAGATATATATATATATAAAGTTTTAAAGCCCAGTAACATATGAGAAGCCAAGTCTCAAGCTTTGGACAAAGTAGTGTGATAGGAAGACTGGAGAACCCTATGCTAGAACACGGCCACCTTGCACAACTTATATAATCCCAGTCTGCTAACAGTTTCCTCCAAGATATATATTTCTAACAACATGTTCTATAGTGTTATTTCATTTGAATGTGTGTGTATGCATATATGTTGTGTAGGCATATCTAGGTGTGTGTGTCCATGTGCATGAGTGTACAGAGACCAGGGACCAAATTCGGGTGTCACTTTTCAGGAAGTTCCTACCTTGTTTTTTTTTTTTTTTTTTTTTTTTTTTTGATACTAGGTCTTTCACTGAGACAAGGAGACAAGGAGCTCACTGATGAGGCTAGGTCTGTGTGCTAACCAGCAGTCCCAGGGTTCTGCCTGTCTCTGACTTTTCAGTGTAGGAATTACAGTGTGTCACCATGTCTGCTTTACAAGTTGGTGCTTGACATCAATCTCAGGTGTATGGCATGTGTTCTACTCAAGGAACATATCTCCATTCCTAAATAATTCATGTTTAATTCTAAAGACACATGGATATATACCT
Organism: Rhabdomys pumilio; assembly: GCA_030674055.1. Classification (NCBI taxonomy): domain Eukaryota; kingdom Metazoa; phylum Chordata; class Mammalia; order Rodentia; family Muridae; genus Rhabdomys; species Rhabdomys pumilio. The sequence continues at coordinate 1,485,679 of JANHMN010000003.1, read as the reverse complement.
TCATATATTTCATTCCTAATGACAATGCTCTTTTACTATTTATCTGGTACAGCTGAAGTTTAGCTCACTAGGATAGTGTGGAGTAAGGACATGTTAGGTCCTGAGTAAATTTAATCCCACAAATTGAAAAAAGAAATGAGGAAAAGGAAGTGGTGATTTGGTATTTATGAGACAAAATGAAAATAAGCCTTTTAAAATATCAGAATAAAGAGCCTGAAGTTCTCTCAATGTGTGTGATGATTCCGATGATTAAATAATTATGACATTAAAAAAGCACTGACTGCTCTGACTTCCATGGGAAATCACAGACTTACTTGACTCCAGGCTGATTTGTGTTTGCTGTGGATGCAGATAGCTAATAAACATCTGTGAAAGTTTCCAACGTTGTTTTCCATCAGGAATATCTATCTAATTTTACTCTAAATGTCTCCTATTGAGAGACCAAGTATCAACTACTTCCCAGGTTATAGGAAAATGAAATATTTACATACTGTTAATGGGAATGTCAACTAGTACAGTCACTATAAAATCAGCATAAAGGATTCTCAAAAGACTAAAAATATAATACGATACAGCTGTACCAGTTCTGGGCTTATAACCAAAGGACACCACATACCCCTACAGAAAAACTTGTATATCTATGTTCATAATAGAACAAATTCCAGGCAATCTGTGAGAGAGCATATATCTCAAAAATACAAAAAGCAATCCAGGAAAAACAGTCGATACTTCCATACCAAGACACACATACTAACAAAAATATGTGTCCACATACACAATACAAAAACCAGATTTTACATACATCTACACACACACAAACATACACACTCATAGACAATCGCACCATAACTAAGAAAAGGAATATGCATATATGAACTGAAATAATACAATCAATTAATAGATTAATGGTTTGGTTATTTTTCTCAATTCTCAGATTCTTTATGAAAAATTTATAGGGTCTGTGAGGTAAAAAGTAATTACAATTTTTAAAAAACTGAAAAAGTTTTAAACGGCTAGACATTATTCTCAAAATTCAAAATGTCAAGATTTTTCTGGGTCTTGAAGAAGGAGGCTTCAAATAATCTGCCTGTATGAAAGAAATTCTCATTTTATGTACTACTTATAGGTTCCCTAGGAAAATGGACTGTAAAAAAAATGAAATAAAAATAATATTTCATTAAATTCTGTGCTGGAAATAATCCCTCTGTGTGATACATGCAAACTATATAATAACCATTTCTTTATTTCTCTCTTCAACAAAAGGATAAATTGTCCCTTGAAAGATATATCCTCATTGAATTAATTTTCAATAAAATTTCAATTTAAAGATGGATATTTAAGATTATCACCATGCAGATGATACTTAAAATGTTTATTATGAAAAAACATGAGTTAATCTTATGGTAATATGTGTGTTATAAGCTTGTGGGAGAATATTATTTTTGAAACAGTTTTAATACTTGACTTACAAAGCATTTTTAACAATCACTTTGGATCATAGTAATTCCATGTATTTAGAATTTAATACCACTTAACTCTTTGACCTAGATAAAGTCACTGTGACCAAAGGGAATACAGTAATAAACATGGCATCCCTAAAAAGATAATCACAGGACTGGCCTTACGGAATGTAAAGCAAAGTCAAACTTTTTTCAAATAATTCATTTGCTTTCAAGAAGTAGCTTTGGCTTAGCAATAAAGAAGGGTACTGCTGAAAGGATTTCAGAGAGCAGTCTGTGGAGCCAGACTATCTGAACTCAAATTCTCTATTCTTTCTCAGGTATGTGACCACAGGTGTCATTTTTAAACTACCAGTGCTGCATTTTCTCTATGAAAATAAGGACAATAATAATACTTACTGAACAGTGTCATTGATCATTGGGAAAATATCTATACAATATTATATCTATATAGATGGAGATAGAGTTAGAGACACACAAAACTGAAATCCTGTATTCTTGACATATATTCTCTTGGCTCAAGAGAACCTACTCATAGTCTATTGTCATTTGACTCCAATCATTTGTGTTTGTCCTTTCTGGACCAGATACATATTGTTGACATGCGTATGTCTTCCCTGCCTACCACACGTCTGCCAAGCAATGTTTCTGCACATTTTGCTGTCTCATAACATTACTTCTAACTGAGGAAATTAATAGCAGAAGAGGTAATGTCGGTGAATTTATCCCTATGATGTTTATAGATTTAAGTTTATGTGCAACCATTTCTTATACAAAACAGTAATAAAGAAGTAAAAAGCATCTCTTAACTTTGCAGAAAGTATAGAGTTGGCTTACAGAAACCCCTGATGGAGAAAGCCTTAGAAAAGCTTGTGTGCTAAACTCGGGTCCTTTGGAATTAAAATATTTGAGGTAGGAAACAGCATACATTTTGCTGAGTGTATTTTGCCAAAAGTAATCACTTAAGGTGAAAAATTATTATAAAGTTTTGATACTGGTTAATTACTGAGTCGGGGGTAAATACACTACAGTTGTTTCCAAGTTGCTATGCACAAGTCACTACATCCTGAGGATATCAGTAAGATTTATATTGTTAAATTTTTTCTAGGAAATTTTGGCATTAAATATTGTTAAGGCCATTTTGTCATATAGATCTTTCTTCAGGTTTGTCACACATCAGGGCGCTGTGTGACTCTCAGAAGGGCATGAGAGCAGTCCTATTCCCCTATTTGATTTGATCATAAAACCCTGTTTATTGATTGATTTTTATATTATTGTGCTACAGGGGAAATTTCAGAGGAAGATGTGAGCAGATGTTTTGAGTAAGAGTATCAGGGTAGGAATCAATCAATAAATGGTGGTGATAAAAACTGTTACCGTTGTGTTTACAAAGAAACAAAGGCCTGTTTCCAGAGAGTTGGATGACACAGGGCTGAATGAAGTGTCCTCTCTCCACTGTGGGCTCTGAAAAGAAGTTGACCTAAGATCACAGTGTGATCACGGAGGGGTCCCACGATCTACAAAAGACATCTAACTTGTTGGGCAGAGACTACAGTCTTCTTCAGTCCACACCTTCTTTGCTCCTAGAAACTGAGTGTCCTGGGCTTGTGCCCAAACGGACCTCTAGTTGTCTCGCGGGACTGAGGCGGCTGGGCCAGCGAGCAACCAGGCCAGGCAGCTGAGCGATTGGGCTCGGGAACGGCTCCTTTAAGGCCAGCATCAAGCCGAGCCGGAGGGGCGGGGCCTCAGCGGGGCAGCACGGCGGCTTTGCCTGCAGTTACCAGCGCGCAGAACAGAGGCGCGGGACACACGGGCTGGAGGGAGCGCGCCGCCCGCTCACTTGACCTGGCTCCCGGAGCCCGGGCGGCGAGCGCGGGGAACAGCAGGGCGGGCGGAGCATCGCCGTGGCTAGGGAAGCCGGGCACCGGGCAAGCGGCGGGGCGGGGACGATGACCACGGGCTCGGTGCTGCTGCTGCTCGGGCTCTCGGCGCGTTCCGGGTAAGTTGTCGCCTGTCCTTTCGCGGGCGGTCTGGAAACCCGTGGGGCTAGCTGGGCTCTCCTGATCTTCTCAACCCGCTGACCGCGATGCTCCGTAGCCGCCGGCTACCGGAGCCGGGAGCAGCGGGGATGAGCCGGCGGGACCCCGGGTGCAATCTCATAGCCTGATCTGCGCTCCGGGCCGCCCTCCGTAGTGGAGTACTCGCCTCCACCGCCCGGCAGCCACGCATCCTGAGTTCCAGCCGCGCGGGTTGGGTAGGCTGCGCGGGGCGCTTGTCCCGGTCCCGTGGGTGCCGTGGAGCTGGGCTGCGGTGGGAGGCGGAGGCGGAGGCGACTAAGGGGCGCGTGGCTTAGCAGCCGCCTCTGGCGGATCCTCCGGACTTAGGGATCGGGAGAAGGGCGCAGCGGGGGCGCGAGGCACTGAGCCTGGGGACTGGTACTGGACACCCGCGCTGTCCCCGCACGGTCTCTGTGCGGTCCTCAGGCGGCTCCGCCAGTTGACTCCGACTCACTGCGGGGCCTCTGCAAGGTTCAGCGGCAACTCCTGCAGCGACCCTGGACGGAGACCCCTTCTCAGGGAAGTAGCCGGAGACACCGGCCGATAGGTCTGGTGGCCTGCTCGCTGCCACGCCGAAGTAATCTCTGCGATGAACCGGGGCTGTCGACCGGCTGCTCCGAGACCACTGAACCATCGCCTTGAGCGAGGAACATGCCCCGGGGGACAGAAACTTTGCCAGCTGACTTTTGCCATCTGCGGGCTACAAGTGAATTTTGGAGCTGCGATCCTAAGAATCGGATGCCATTCTGAGGCTGGCCCAGGAAAGCTCCCTACCCGGCCCTCCCTCTCCTAGCCTCAGGGACAGAGTTTACTAGAGCCCAAGCTACAGGCTATAGGGTGCGGGTAGCCTCTCAGCCAAACCAGGGCGGAGCTGTTGGGCGCAGCTTGAGGACTCTGCAGGGAGGGAGGTGCGCTCCCTTTGCAGGGAGGAGTGAGCAGGGGCAAGCCCTTTCTCTTCCCATTTTGAATTCTTAAAGGTTTATCTCAGAGCCTCTTTCATTGTTCTAAAAACAGCAATGATATTCTTTGTTCTACGGAGATAATGTGGCCCAGATTCCATTACATCCCCCGTAAATGGATGGCCCCCTGGGCCTCTCAGGTCCGTTGGACTTAATGGAGAAAAAGCAGCAATTCAGACGGTAGGTAGGATTCCTGTATCTCCAGCTGCCCAACCACACAGACCGAGGAGCCAAGGGTAGGTGTGGTTGGTTTCACTCGCACAAAAGTGATCTTGACCCACTGTGGATGACAGGCTCTTCTGTCAGATGCAGAACATAGAGACCTTAATGATACTCGAGTGCCCGGCTTGATCCACTCCCAGGTAAAGAGGCAAGTGTGTATGGATTTGTGCAGACTCTTTACCCCAGTCCTGTTAACTGCATAGAGCCCTTACTCCCAGTCCTATTAACTGCATACAGCCCTTACTCTCTCCAGGAAGTAACGGTCTGGTCTCTCAGTTCCAGGCAAAAGAGCTCTCATGTAAGGCACAAAAGTTTGGGAGCATTTGGGGGTTCAGGTTAAGTCAAGGGATACCTAACACCCCTCAACCTTGAACATGCGGTTAGTACATGATCTCTGCAGCTGGCAAGCAGCACCCTACTCCCTCACTTCCTTGGGGCACAAAAAGGCAAACTGGTACAATGAGATGCATAGGAGACTCAAAAGGCAAAACAGAGACTTACCCTGCATATATCTAGGGATCACTTCTGGAAGAGGGGAGCAGCAGTCATCTGTGTGAGTCACACACAATAGATATGCATTGCTGCAGAGAAGGATGTCATGTGGTGTCCAGAGAATTCCAAGGAAGCTCAGGAGTTCCTGGATGGTCAACTCAGAGATCATCCTGCCTGGACTCAGGAGTTGGTTCCTCCACCTGCATTTTTGTGACTTTGGGCAAGTCACCGAAGGTGACCAGGCCAGTTGTGAGCTATAGGATGGGGTCAGTCATCACAGAGTTGGTGTGTAGAAGAACATACAGGAATAATGAAGTGTGGTGCTGGTACTGATGGAGATGGCTGTGGTTGTGGTGATGTGGCTGTCAGTCGCTATGCTGTGTTGGAGCTGGTGAGGCAGAGCTGTCCTCTGCAGTATCTGATGCTGTGCTAGCAATGGTACTTTTTGGCTGGAGTGGTGGTCGAAATGGTGCTTATAATGCAGAAATGGTACTTGCAGCCTCATTGGTGGGGACGGGATGCTGGTGCTGGTTGTACAGTTTTATTCATGTTGGTGATACAGAGCTTGTGTTTGCTGACGTCGGTGGTGCAGGGTGGGGGGTGGGGGGGATGATGGGCCTGTTGATGGTGGAAGTTGTGTGGTCATATGTGTGTTCACTGTGCACGGCCGGCGGGAATCTGCGGCTCACTGGTGATGGTGCAGAGGGACGATGCTGTTGACAGGCTCATAATACAGGGCTAATATCTGTGGACTCCACAGCTGTATCCCACTGTGGGGTGAGCAGAGGACCCCTAGCTACAGTCCAGTTTGTGATCTGAAGTAAGTGCTCTGGGAAGGTCCTAGGAAAAGAGGGACAGGAGTGGCCAGGGTAACTTTTAGAGGAAAAGGTGGTCAGGGAGGATGGCCTGCTGTCTCCTGGAGGAGATGAGTAGGGGCAGAGACAGAGCGAGTGCTGCAAGGGAAACCCTGCAGCAGCAGAGCAGAGCCCTCCTGGCCAAGATCAGATGAGCCACAGGGCAAAGGTTGACCTTGGACATGAATCTCCATGTGCATGGAATGGCCGCCTGCTACAGGTGATTCTGAGCGTGGCTCTCACCTGTGTATCTTGCTCTGTGGGTTTCTCCACACAGCCTTGGATGGGCCTCGGAGGGAAACCTTTGCTTACAGGTTAAGGACATGGGCTCAGGGACAATGTGACTACATGCAGGTGGATATGCTATCTGCGTGAAGTGGACCCTCCTGACCCTTTCTCTACCCACACTGTGCCATGCCTAATACTTTTGTCTGCCAGTCTTCTGCTGGGTCTGGCACAGGGGCATGCACTCAAGAGCCTGCTTTGCAAATCTTCTAGGCCACTTTTCTCTTCCTAGTCAATCAGCAGAAGACAGCCTGGCAGCCATGGGATGGCCAAAAGCCTGTGTCCACCTGTCCCCAGCACATGCCAGGAACTGCTCCCTTTTATGTCTGGGATAAGGAAGGGACAGTAAGTGGGTTTGTTTGTTTGTTTTTTAAGCAGGGCTCTGTGATTATTGAAGGTCTTGTGGCTCCATCTGAATGAAGAGATTCAGAGCTTGGGGGAGCAGAGCAGAGAAGCAAGGACTGGGAGAGGCTGGCTAGAGGCTTGTCCAACACCTCTAGAAGCTCCTGACCTCTGACGAAGCCGGAGGCCCCATTCAAGGTCTATATACTAGATAGATGGTAGAGTTGGTGGTCAGGGGATTCTCTGGGGCATTCTAGCATATTTAATCACTTTATAGATTCGATACAAATCCCTTCAATTCCTGGAGTCACTGGTGACTGTCAGAGGTCATGTGATATGAGCAAGAGTATCCTATGGTGTCTCCCTGTGGTTACCTGCTCATTCTAGCTTTGTAACAATCTCTCTGAAATTTAATACAAAGAGCTACATTCCCAGAGAGCGCATCCAACCACCTTAAGCTCCTTCTAAATTCTACTGGTATCAGAAGAGCCTGAGGATGCTTGCATGTCTTATTTGCCTGCTTGGAGTGACCTTTGGCATGGGGAAAGGCCCTACTGTCCATTTGAAATTGTGGCTTTGCAGAGTAGCCTTGGGAGGTCCATGTGTCACTCATTGTAAGCAGGTATGGGCAGAGGGACAGGGGGTGACTTAGATAATTATGTTGTTTCTTTTCTTTAAAAAAATACAGATTGGAGAAAAGAGGCAAAGACAGTATGGAGTGTCCTTCTCCCATAGCGACCTCATCATTTGCAGTCCCGTGTTCCAGCAGAGTGTGGATCTGCTTCAATGAAGGGAAGACTCTACTCTTTCACAGTCAACATAAACACTGTGACAGGGTGGTAATGATCTTGGGGACTTTAAAATACGGGTCATTAGAGAGCACGTTTCCTCAGTCTTTTCTTGTACCCAAGAGTTAATTTATTAAGAAAACCAGGAACTTGTCTTAAAATACCCTAATACACACAAGTTTTAGGGTATTTTAAGACAAGTTCCTGGTATTTTAAATTAGAAAAAGAGACCTGAGATGGCTCAGCAGGTTAAGAGGTCCTGGGCAGTTTCAAGCACCCACCCTGGGATCCTTACATCATCCCCTTTCAGGCCATCCATGCTATCTTCTGGCCTCTGAGAGAACATACATACATTCAGATACACACAAATGGATGTACACACACACACACACATATATATTTTTTAATTAGGAATTTGGAAAGGGTTAACACACAGTTCGGTCAGGAGTTCCTGGGAATATAACCCTCACTACCCCATGCTGCTGGAGTGGTAGGAAGTCTGACCAACAAGAAGATCAATAGAATTACTGGTAAGGGACATTTTGTTGTTTTGTTTTGCTCATTTATCACAAGAAGCCATGTGACCATCATTCTGAAAGAGAATCTGAGCTGTATCTGCTAGATACCCACGTGCATGGTGTTGGGGGCTTGTGCCCAATATTCCTCATCTCTTGTCTGAGCTACAGCTTTTCACTTCCTGGCTGTGGCACAGGCATAGGCAAGAACACCAAGCACAGAGACCCAAACGTTCCTCTGAGAAAGAGTTCTCACTTTCCTCTGTTCCATAGATGTCTCCCTCTCACATAGCACCAGGGAGACTGACAAGGACTGATTCTAGAGAGCTTTGGAGTAAGACAGTCATCTTGGAAGTGGCTATAAATGGGTTGGTGTAGAGAGAGGGAGAAAGGAATTGATCAGTGATTAAAGGTCTTCTCAGATTCAGAAATAACCTACAGGAGGACATCAGGCCATCAGGTGAAAATTCTCTGTAGACTGGCCAGCTGAAGAGATGCACATTACAGCATTATATACATGTTTGTAACACTAATACTTGGAATGTCAAGGCAGCAAGTTCAAAGCCATTGGCAGCTATGGTGTGTGTTTAAAGCCATCTAGTAACAGGAGCATCTGGAGAAAGGTGGAGGGTCTGGGAGACTCAAAGATGTGGGCTTCATTGCCATACATCTGTATCACAGCACTGTGGAATTTTAGGCAGGAGTATCAAGAGTTTGAGGCTAGCCTCGGAGGGCGAGAGAATGAGAGAGAACAAGAGAGTGAGTGACTGAGATTCCATTTAAAAGAGCTATGCCTCCTTTTTTGACTCTTAGTCACTGAAAGATCCAACTGTGAACACAATCAGCTGATAGGAATTTAAAAGGCATCCAGTTACACTCAGAAGAGCAGATGCTAATGCAAGGATCAGACTTACTGCAGACTTTAAAAATACACGGGACTTCTTTCTCTCCCAGGGCTTGGATCCAGATGGGCCTAACTTTGAATATGTAGAAGCCCCCAGTCACCTTTCTCCTGATGATGTGAATTTCATAGATGTCTTACACACATTTACCAGAAGGGTCACCTGGCAGAAGTATTGGAATCCAGAAACCAGTAGGGCATGTTGACATTTGTCCCGATGGAGGATTGCCAGCCAGGATGCAACATTGGAGAAGCCATTCATGTGATTGAAGAGAGGGGACTGGAGGTGAGCAAACTACAAGTCTTGTACATGTGAGCTTTGAGGCTTATGTCTCGATGACCTTATATCTTGTTTCCTATCTCTACAGTATGTGGTTTCATTATACACATTTGTGGGGAGGGAAGATGGCTCTGTGGATAAAGCACTTGACGTGCATGTGGAAGGACCTAAATTTAGATCACAGAACAGAACCCACATAAAAGCCAGATAGACCAATGTTGGTCTGTAACCCCAGCAGTCACACAGTGAGGTGGGAGGCAGATAAGATATCCCCTAAAAGCTTGAAGGCCAGTTAGCCTAGTTACAAAAAAGAGACCTTATGTCAGACAAGGTGGAAGGCAAAGACCATGTTTGTCTTCTGACCTCTCAACTACTAGTTTAACAATTATCCCCTTTATGGTGTGGTTTTAAGAACTGTGCTTATAAGAGCACCAAGAAATGGTAGACATGGAATTTATGTTAAACTGGAGGAATCAACTTCTCTCTCAGGTGTTGTCTATGATGGCTTTCACAAACATTCATAAATACAAAATGACAAGGGTCAAAAGTTCTTGTCAACTTTTGATGGTCATCTTGACAGATAAGGAGGGAGGTGAGCAGCTGCCACCAGGAACACATCCTAAAGCAGAGCCTGGCACCGTGTCTACCCTCTTGCAAGGCAATTTCTGGAGAACTGCAGTTTCCCGTGTCTCTTTGCCCACATGTGGACCAGCTAGTGAAGTCCTCGAATGAGGACTCCATGCATCTCTTCATCGACTCTCTGCTGAATGAAGAAAACCCGAGCAAGGCTTACAGGAACTTTTGAGAAACGGCTCTGCCGGAGTTGCAGAAAGAATAACTGTAACAACGTGGGCTATGGGATCAACAAGGTCAAAGCCAAGAGAAGCAGCAAGGGGTACCGGAAGACTCACTCTCAGATGTCTCACAAAGATAAGCCGGAAGCTGTGGGAAGAGGGGGAAGCTGGTTAGTGCCATCTCTGTTATGGGCCAAGTCTGTCTATTAGAATAGTTAATGAAGTGATGTTACTGAGTCCTGAAGCCTCACTTGTGCCTCTGTTAATACAGAAGGGTTTCCACTAGTCCACTTCATCTAACTCTTGATTCCCACACCAGCAAGACTCCAGTGCTCAGCCTTGAATGTGCAGCCAGCCTTCTCTGCAGCTGTGACCAGCCATTACAACTGGGATAGAGCTAATTTGAAACCATCACTTTGAGATTTTGAGATTTGGCCCAATTCAGTCTATTACTTGCTTTTGTAAATAAAGTTTTATTAGAACATTGTCAGACACATTCATTTCCATATTATCTAACACTGCTACAAAAGCAGGCTCAAGTAATTTAGACAAAGACTGCATAGCCCACAAATGCTAAATTATTCTCTGTAACTTCATAGAACATTTGTCACTTTGAAAAATTGCTTTATGTGAAGTCAGAGCCACCAATATTCAAATATCCCAGGTGTCTTAGTTGGGGTTACTATTGCTGTGATGAAATACCATGACCAAAGAAACTTGGAGAGCAAAGAGTTTATTCTGCTCACACTTCCACATCACTGTTCATCATCAGAGGAAGTTAGGACTGGAATTCAAGCAGAACAGGAACCTGGAGACAGGAGCTGATGCAGAGGCCATGGAGGTGTAATGCTTAATGGCTTACACTTTATGGTTTACTCAGCCTGCTTTCTTGTAGAACCAGGACCACCGGCCCAGAGATGGCACCACCCACAATAGACTGGTCCCTCACCCATCAATCATTAAGAAAATACTCCACAGACTTGCCTGCAGGCTGATATGGAAGCATTTTCTCAATTGTGTTTTCTCCTCTAAGATGGCTGTAGCTTGTGTCAAGATGACATAAAACTAGCCAGCACATTAAGGAAGCAAAAAATGCCAAGTTATATGTCCATCTGGCCATGAACTCATTTCAACCTTGAACTTAAAGCTCGGGCTCCTGCTTAGAGCAAGATCAAAAGACATACATGGAAAAAGAAGGATGTATTGTGAGATACATCTAGTGTCAGAGACTGATTTTGGACAAATTGCCTTTTGGCAGAGTCCTGGTTGAAGTCTGAAGGAAGGGCACGTATTCAATAGCTTCCCCAGATAAAAAAAATGTCTGTTTGTACATATGCCAGGTGGCCCAGATATTGGAGCATATGGTATTCAAAGAAAGCTTGAAGGCTGTGAGAGAACTCTCATTTTCTCTAACCCTAGAACCAGGTGTGTGGTATGGAAGAGACCAGACTCTAAAAACAGGGGGAGGCTTACACAGGGTCACCCAGGCTTCTGTCTGAACTTCCTAGAAACACAAAGATAATCCCTAACACCAGCCTCTCGTGAAGTGACCTATAGTACTGCCTTCAGAGACAAGATGATTGATCTTTACATTTGAATAATCGTGGGATTTGTGTGTTTGTGTGTTTGTTTGTTTGTTTTCTGTTTTTGCTTACCTGGCCATTTACTTTCATTATAAAATGAGCTATGAGGTTGGCACAGTTGTGCATGACTCTAATACATAGCTGTTGGGAGGTAGAGGCAGGAAGATCAGGAGTTCAAGGTCATCTTCAACCACACAGTGAATCTGAGGCCAGCAGGGATTACACGCATGCACAACATCTCTTAAACATAATAAAGATTATCACAAGAAACCACAACTAAATACGCTGAACTGGTTTTTAGGAAAATTAATATCCAAATCCAGTTTTGACACACTCTTTGCCATTAGCGGTAAAGATGCTGGATCTCAGCGTAAGAGAAATTGAATTTATTAGATTAGCAGTATAATAAAAATATGCATAGGGACCTTGGGTTACAGAAGATAAGCATCAGAATGATCCCCGTCTTGGTCACAGTTACTGTGTTCAGACTCAGGGTTTTGGTGGATAAATGGGGAAGAACAGGGAAAAGATATGGAAGTTCAAGTTCCTGCTTCCTAGTGGATTTCCTAAGTCAGACAATTCGGGACCTGGCTTTGTAAGACAGACCTCAGGGCTTTTCTGGTGGTTCACAGTAATTCACTGTATTGTATGTGCCACATGCCTCACTGTGTGGTTGGTGGAGAAACAGACTGAGAAGGGATGGGGGTGGTACAATGTACCCAGGAAATGGGAAGAAACAAGGTCACACATAGTAGCAGTAACGTAGTAGCAAATACCGAATATGTTTGGCACAGATGTAGGAATATAAGGTGGCCAAGGTAAGTGGAGGTCACAGAGAACTTTCTGGGTGTGTTTGGTAGTCTCTTCCAGGTTGGCAATTCCGATACAAATTGGGTTTCTCGTGTGCACTATAGCCGCACTGGAAAGCACATGAGGTCTGCACTACTTTCAACAGAAACTGTTTCCAAGCCATTCAGATGGTGCGACATGTGCACTTGTTGTTGGGGTGCTCAGAAGACATGTTCTATGAGTCTGAACTGCTTGACCATTTGAGAACTATAATGCTTCCATGACGACTGACATGCCCTGTTCTAATGTCCTCCCCTAGACCAGTCCATTACCAAGTCAAGATTCACTTTTCTGGGACTGAGAATGACAGACAATATAACCAAGCCTTCGAGATTTCTCTGTACGACACAGTGGCCGAGAGTGATAACATTTCCCTCACCCTATGAGTATCTCTGGGCCTGTCTCCAAACTGTGGTTAGGTCACAGTGTTGCTCCTTGCCAGAGCCCTTGATCTGGGAAACAGAAGTGCACACTACTCCTGACCTCCCCATGAAAAGAAATTCTAGTTTAAAGAAATTAGAATTTAGCTGGGTATGGTAGATCAAAGCCTTAAAATCCCAGCACTTAGGAGGCATAGACAGGTAGATCTCTGTTCAAGGGCAGCCTGGTCTATGTAGAGAGACCCTGGTTCAAAATGCCAAGAGAAGAAAAAGAAATTAGAATTCAGAAATGGAGATCTTGAACCATTTTGTATGAGAAAACACTGCTTTGTAATCTCTTTTATATTTATATACTCTATGCTTTGTATTTTCCTCCAACGTGTCAGGTCTATTTTTCTTTAAGAAGCAATGATAAAGTAGATAAGTTCCCCCCAAAAGAGTTAACATCATGAAGTGGGGATGTGGCTGGGGTGTAGAGCACTTACCTATCGTTTGGATGTGGTCCTCGTATCACCAAGAAAACAAAAAAACAGTTGTAACAGGAAGTTAATTTACTACCATGTACACATAGATAGATAGATAGATAGATAGATAGATAGATAGATAGATAATAGCAGAAGTAAAATGCACATGGCAAAGTATTCCTCAGTTTTGATTAGAGAAAATGTCATAATACCTTTCAATAATTCCTAAATGAACACGTGTTTTATAATGCACAAGAACTATAAAGTGACCGAGTAGAACAAACCACTTCTGGTTGTATCACTGGTTGCAAGAACTTTCCATGCAAGGAAGAGAACAGGGAAATAATTCTCCATAGCTGTGGTTATAAGGAATAGGTTTCTTTTACAATGTTTTCTGATGAAATACTCAATGGAATGTTTTTTTAAAATTTTAAGTATGGCATACTCGTTATCATGGGATGTATACCACACACTGAGTGTTAATTAACATTGAGGCAGAGGTCATGTGAGTTATGATTCATCATGTCAATAAAATTAATACAGCTTCTAAAAAGTAGAATTCTTGAGGAATAGGTAAACATGATAAACTAGGGTGAAGAAGAGGACTGAATATATATATATACTTTATAGTCAAGGGAACACATGTATAAATTAAAAAGGAGTACAGGAGTTGAAAACTGTCTAATGGCCTTTTCCCCTTAAGAGCTGCACTCTTTTATAGTGTTAGGAGGAAAAGGGGGTGCAGGATGGTAAGCAACCAAACGTCGCTAACATTCATCTTGAACACGTTTTGCATTTTTAAAATATCATCCAAACAATAAAGCTGTTTACAGTTAGGGAGGAGAAAAGGCAGCTTCCAGAAGTAACCGACTCTGGAATTTTCACTCAGGCCTGAGGTCATCCCAAATAAAACCTACTCCTTCTTGATTGACACGGAGGTGGACATCGGAGAATTGCTGATGATGAAGCTTAGGTGGAAGAGAGACTCCTACTTCTGATGGTCCGGCTGGTGGAGCAGCCCCAGCTTCATCATCGAGAAGATCCGAGTGAAAGCGGAGAGACTCAGAAAGAGTAATGGAGCTGAATGTTCTCCTGCCTGTTTCGCTCGGGCTTCTGTCAGTGCCTAGGGGGACCTTTCGGGAGCCTTCAACATGCAGGTGGAACGTTAGGAACCCTCCTTTTCAATCCTGTGAGACCTAGTCAGTTATTCCAGAAATGATTCGGGAATATTCTTTCACGGCCACACAGAGGAACTTGTTGAGTACCAATCACACTTGCACACTTGGGAATGGAAATGTATGGACTTTCTTTTTTTAAATCTTAGAATAGTTGCACAAATAAAATGAGGTATATTAGAGATATGTATTTCACAGTCCTCTTATACACACAGTCCAAAGGTAATTTGAACCTTTTCAGTGACTATGCATTTTAACTAGAATCCATCACCTCAGGTCCTGGCGTGAAACTTCCCACGTATGCCACCATTTTAGTATTCAAAAAGACTGAGATTTTGGAATATCTGGGAATTTAGATTTTGGGGTTGGAGATGCTCAGCCTGTAATATTTCCGTGTTTCAAGTAAGGAACATGGAAGCCCTGAAGTGGTCATGATTATTCTTGCTGCTTCTCTTGGCTCTGACCTTGTTGATCCCATAGCCCATGTTGTTACAGTGATTCTTTCTGCAATTCAGGCAGAGCCCTTTCTCAAAGGCTTCCTTGGGGTTGCACCTGTAAGCCTTGCTGGGGTTTTCTTCGTTCAGCAGAGAGTCAATGAAGAGATGAGGGACCTTAGAAAGAGCAAATGACTTGTCCAAGGTCCCAGGGGTGTATTAGATTAGATTTTCTAAGATGATGGCTCATCCCATTCATGAAAACTGCTCGTGCCCTTCATGAGGATGGGAGATGGGTGGAAGGAGGAGAAGGATACACAGGAACCGGAAATGAAGGCTGAAATACACAGGCTTATCTTTGTTTTTCTTTCTCTTTTTAGGGCAAGTGTAGGGTACGGAGCTCACTATGGAATCTAGGCTGATTTCAAACTTATAATCCTGATCCTCCTGCCTCTGCCTCTTGCCTGCTGGAATTGTGGGTCTATGCCACCATATCTGGCCTGTCATGGGGATGAAGAGTGGATGACCTGGAATCTGAACTTTCTGGAATATGGGGTTAGGTGATGAATAGGACTCACAGCAAGGAAGATCTGCAGGGATCTACTGAGGCCTCAGTGTAAGGATAATCAAGTAGGCAGCCAGTTGTTGAGATGACATGGTGGTCCTCCAGGGCCAGGTGAGAGTTCAGGTGTCACCAGGCAGCCTGGACCATTCTTCATCCACCACGAGCAATGCAAGGATGTGCTGAAGGTCATGATGAAGTCCTGGTCCTGGGTGCAGAGGGGCCTAAGATACTCAGCAATGGGGAGGGATAGGAGGGTACTCCCCAGGTGCCGACTACCACTGGAGTCTCAAAGCCTGCTCTTCTCTAGCTTGATTTGTGAGAGAAATGATTGCACCTGCATGTTCAAACATGGCCAGCAGGTGGCAGTAGAGGATCACATAGAAGTCACATTACTATCACTGAGACAGATATCCAGTTGAGCCTATATTGGAGCCTCTGAATTTCAAACTTCGAAGGACTCTTATAGAGACGGGGTCTAATTCCCCAGGCGTCCGTGAGATCCGCAATACAAGTTCCCATACAACCCAGTGGGTTCCCATTGCTCTGTAAATGACTCTGGACAAATTTCTCCTTTTCTTGAACCACAGCCTCTCATTTGTTAGATGGAGAAGGGGCTGGGCTAGGTCAGCTGGTTAGAGGGTGTGCATCCCTGTACTCGTCAATGCCTTCACTTTTTCAGTCAGACTGAGACTCACTACACTGACCAGGCACCAAACACACAGGCCTGGGATCAAGCCCCATCTCCCATGTAACTACACGGGAGTTTCTATGGTCCCTCCTCCAACCACCCCCCATCCAACCCTCAACAGGGCTTCTGTGTGTATCCCTGGTTATACTGGAGCTTTCTCTGTAAACCAGGCTGGCTTCGAACTTACAGATCTGTCTGCCTCTGCCCTCCCAAATGTCGTGATTAAAGCTCCTACTTTGTGTGTCTGTGAGGGGCTTCTTCTATTGCCCTTCCACCTTTTTTCTTTTAAATTTAATTATTGTTGTTATTGTGCACACCTGTGGGCGTGTATGTAAAAAGGATGAAAGCTTAAGAAAAAGTAAAAGCAATATGTGTGTGTGTGTGTGTGTGTGTGTGTGTGTGTGTGTGTATGTGTGTGTATGTATGTATCCCCGTCCCTCCTTACACACACACACACACACACACACACACACACACACACACACTTATACACTCGGGCACCAAGACTCAGAGGTCTCTAAAGCTAGATGTCTCTTTTTTCTTAGTTTGAAGACCAGGGTTTCTCCAAGTCACATCTTTCTATGGCTCAAAGGGGGAAAAAACGAAGCAAGGCACTCTGGGTAAGAGAAGGGGGCATGTAACATCGCCTGTAGAAGCATGTAGTTGGGATGTCACTATTAAATCTGCTGTCCTTCCCAACACCTTCATGTGCAAGTTTCATCTTAAATAATCCCTGAATAGTTTGCTCCATGCCAAGTATCTTTCTTCCTACTATCTTTAAAGGAGATTCGTGTTCTCTGCAAAAATAGAAAAACAAACAAAGAAACCCAATGAACATCAGAAATAAATCCCACCACGATCACCTAACCGCTGTTGCCATTTGAAAGATTATACCATCAGATAACTCTCTCTTTATATATTTGCTTGTTTTGAGATATAGTCTCTTGTGGCCCAGATAAACAGCTGAGACTGGCCTTGAAGTTGTGATCCTTCTGCTTCCACCTCCCAAGTCTGAGGAGACTAAAGGTAAGAGCCGCCATGCCTGGCTTCTCTCTGTCTTTAAATAAGTATAAATACAGGTGTGAGACGTAAAGAGAGCCAAGCTCCATGTTCTTTTCCATTCAAACATTTAATCAGTAGCACATCAGGAAACTACTCCTACTCCACAAGCACAGAGCGCTGTGAGTTTAGTAGTTTTATTCTGGATCACCATTTCACCTACTTACCCAAATATGTTTGGGTTGCTTCCAACTTTACACTGTTAAATACCCCAAGACAAGTGTGTATATAGACAGTTATTTTTGCATTCATGCAATTATCTTTTAAGATAAATTCTTAGAAGTGAAATTATGATATTGAAAGAAAACATACATTTTTATATTTGGGCCCAAATCTTCAAGCTGTCCTGAAAAGTATCTTAGGGCGCTGTATTCCTGTCCACCCATCCAAGGAGGACATCGCTGTCTTCTACACTTTGCTTAGATTAAAGAGAAAGAGGCAGCAGCAGAAGCTGACTAGGTTAGTTTCTAGGTGTGGATGTGACTCTGAGGATCTCAGAGAGTCTTGCAAACAAATGTGACATGCTTACGTCTGTGTTGTCTACATCAACACAAGTGTGAGCTGAAATCCTGCATAAACATTCTCAGGGGAGGGCACGTCCCCTCCAGCTCTCCCCCTCCCATGGCTTCAGGAGAGGGAGGAGCTCTGCTTCAGCAGCAGAGCTGCCTGTGTGTCGGTCCTCTAAGAAAAAAGAGACATCTAGGTAATGCTAAGTCAGCTTTAGAGACCTCTGAGTCTTGGTGCCCGTGTGTATAAGGGGCACATGCTTGTGTGTTGGTCCTCGTCTTGTCACTATTTTGGAGTCTCCTGGCCAAAGAGGAGAAAATCTCACTAAACAGGATCACTTCCAATCACCCAGCCTTTCCTCAGAAGAGACTCCTGTCATTCCAGCTGAGAAGCACCCACTGTGGTGGAAATAGTGTGTAGGTCATCCCAGATCACAGAGATGTCCACATGTCTGTCAGAGGGTCCCTGAGGGGCGCAGCTCATCTGTGGATGAGCTCTTCCTGAGGCCTACCTCCCAGACTCCTCCACCTCCCCTCCCCTCCATTTCATGAGCCCACAGTTCTTCAAACATTTTCCACCTCTCAACGTACGTTCACAGATGAGCCCACACACATCCCTTCCAAACACTTGCATGCTCAGCTCCTCATCATTCGGTTGCTCTAATTTTCATGGCCTTACGCTCACATCTTTGAACATCATCCATTCATCGAGTGTGATGCTTATACATGCCCACCTATGTAAGTGTGCCTGCCCACCTCCTCCTACTCCCATGCAGTCTAACATGGATGCAGTCATTCACCCCAAGAAAGTGTATCACAAATCCCTCCAAGTCACTGCCTTTGGGTCTTTAGAATCTGCACCTCTATAGCTTCAACTCCAGCATCCAAAATCCCTTCTCATGGCCTCTCAGAGTCCAAGACTTCTCTTCATCCTGTCTGACTCCTGAGCACATTTAGTTAACCAGACTCTCATGACATGACGTTGAAGAATGAAAAATCATAAAAATCATTTCATAAAACATATACAGGCTTTTCTTTAAAGGACATGGAAATTTTTCTCTGAAATGAGCCAAGAATGCTGGCCAGCCGGTTCTGGAACCGGCTGACCACAAAAGAAGAATGTAAGTCATCCAGGTGGAACCAAGGAACTGGTGACCACAATGACAGGACAAGGCCACATTCTTAAAGAAACTCGGTGTACAAGATGTTTTCCACATGACCCGGATTAATATGGGTTGGGTCTCTCTGAGACTTTTCATTGTTTTTATGTTTCCTTAGTTACCCCTTCACTTCCCCTTCTTCCGTTTGTGAGTTCCTATATAAGACCACCCCTGACCAGGTGGTCTTGTCAGTTCCTCTGCCCCTGCATGGGATATGAATTGACCATCAGTCGTCTGATCCCGAAATATACCTCATGCTGTTGCATCAAGAATGGTGTCTTGTGAGTTTTGGGGTGGCTGCAAATTCCTGAGGCTTGAGGAAGGTCCTCCCTTCATGGGGGAAGGTCTTACAACGTCATAGCACATCCAGGTTACCCTCTCACTGTGAGTGCAGGATAGCTGACACTCTGAGGGAAAAAAAATGTCACTCAACAAAAAACACAGAACTGACCAAAAGTCAAGGTTAGTTGTACATTTGAAATCCAATTGCTTTCTTCTATGGTAAGGCCTTTTCCTTCCAGCTGTTTTCCTTGATGGTCCCTATGTCAATGTCCTACATTGTTTTGTAGAAACACATCAGGCAGCTCATGGGATGGGAGAGGGCAGGCAACTGACACAGGTATAAATTTGGCACACAAAGAAAGCCAAGGTTAGAATACCAAAACATGAGGCTGGATAGATGAATCAGTGGTTAAAGGCACTTTCTACTCTTGCAGAGAACCAGAGTTCAGTTTCCAGCACCCACAACGAGTGCCTCCCAATTACCTGTAACTCCAGCTCCAGGGATCCAATATCCTCTCCTGGCCTTCCTGGTTACCTACATACATATGACACCCATTCACACACACACACACACACACACACACACACACACACACAATTAGATCTTTAAAAATGAAAGAAACATCTTATCACATGGGTGGCATCAGGGCCCAGGAGAAATGTATCTGAAGCATTGGAATAAACTTTGCCGTTTCCTGGACATTTGATGTGCCCTGGGCACACCCCTGGGGACACTCTGTCATCTCATTTAAGTTTTGTTTACAGTATGGTTTTGGAGTCAGGGACTCACTGTGTCGCTTTGGCTGTTCTGGAACTTACTCTATAGACCACAGACCTACAGAACTCCTCCTGCCTCTACCACCTGAATGCTGGGAGTGTGCATGTGACACTCTGCCCGGCACTTTTACAATATTTTAAAATATTCTTATCTCCCTGTCACAAAAGGAGAAGTGAGGCCCAAATAAGGTATGTCTGTGACCCAAGGTTGTCCAGCTGGTGAATTTTGAGGGTTAAGATTATGCCCTGCTCTTAACACCAAGCCCAGTTCTTCCACAGTAACTGCCAATGCATCCTTACCCTATCCCAGACATCAGATATTCTTACAGGCTAAGAGACAGAAGTGCCCAGTGAATGGTTTCTTTTATTATTATAGACAGGAAAGTTTTAATTTCAAGATCAAGTTTAGCTACAATTCATAACCAGGTAAATCCTTCAAAGCAAGTAAATGTTTAGTGTGCTATGCCCTTTTTGATGACAAGTTCATTTCAAATCAAACTTCCTTGTTTGCTTCTCTGCAGCTCCTTGTATCTCTCACCCTGCATCACAAGCTGTGGCCACATACATGGTTCCTCTCTCCCACGCACCAACGGAAGTCACACTCAGGCGTGAGCCTTACACACTAATAAGGCCACTGTGGTTTAGTCAATTAGGAAGAACATTAGGGAGTAGAGCCAAAACACCTGTGCTCCAGTTCTATCCCTTACTAACTGTAAGGCCACAGGCAAACCACTTTCTCTGCCTCCGTTCCTGCATTTGCAATGCTAGCACAGTAATCCCTTCCTCTCAGGGTCGCTGTGAGTTTAAAGGACTGGAATACACATTACAGAAATCTTACTATACCTTAGCTACTTAAGATGTGTAGCTCACAGAGAGACAATGCTAACCCACACAGCCAGTCACACAGACTTGTAAACAGGCCACACTGTAGATACGCAGACATTTGCCAGTGTGAGGCTGTCAGGGCTGTTGAAAAAGAGGCTCTTAAGAAACCTTGAACTGGTCACCTAAGAGCTTTTCTTGTTTTTTTTCCCCTGAATGTATATATAATATCCATGTGCATACATATGTGTGGGCACATGTGGGGAAGCGTGTGTACACATATGTGGAGCCCAGAGACTGACCCTGGGTATCTTCATCACATAGTATTTTTATCTTAATTTTGAACCTGGGACTCACTGGCTAAAATGTCAGGCCAGACCAGTAAGCTCCAAGGATTCCCCATTTCTCCCTGTTCAGCCCTGTGTTTACCAAACTGCTTCTGAGCCCAGTTTTTTATGTGGGTGATCAGGGATCTAAACTTGTGTCTTCATGTTTGTCTGGCATAGTACTTGGCACACTGAGCCACGTCCCCAGCCCCTAACAAGGCTTTTCCCTGAAAAGGCTCATGTAGCCCAGGCTATCCTTGAGCTCCCATCATGTAGCCAAAGATGAGGTTGACATTGAACTCTGACCCTCTGACTTCTACCTACTGGGTGCTGGGATGTTTGCCCAGTTTATGTTGTGCTGAGGACCAAGCCAAAGACCTCATGCTTTCTAAGCATTTTACCACCTGAGCCACATCTCCAGCCCCCAACTGTTTTTAAGGGAGGTGAAAAAAAAAAGGACAAAAATTTCTTAAAAGCTCCAAAGTCACAATATTTTTATACTCACACATACTAAATTTAACAGTAATCCCTTAATTTTATTAAATACCCAGTCCATATTCAAATCTTACTTATTTCCCCAATATGTATTTACTCACATGTACACCATGTGGGCATTGGCTTGTTGGAGTAAGAAACCAAATAAAATCCATCCAATGATATTTTCCCTCTTTCTTTTAAAGATTTATGTGGATATCTTTTCTCTTTGAAAAATATGGGGCCTTTGACCAGAAGGATGTTTCTTACATTAAAAGAAAAAGAAGGAAGAAGAGGAGGAGGAAGAAAAGAAAGAAAGAAGGAAAGAGAGGAAGAAAGAAAGAACAAAAGAAAGAAAGGAAGGAAGGAAGGAAGGAAGGAAGGAAGGAAGGAAGGAAGGAAAAGAGACAAGAAAAGAGAAAGGATTTCCTTTCACAACTTTTCCTCTGCACAAAGGATACACGTTCTGGGTTGTAAGAAAAAAGAAGGGTTGAAGAGATGAATTTGATCACCAAAATCAGGTGACTCACAACTGCCTGTAACTTCAGTTTTAGGGGATTCTGGT
Source organism: Rhabdomys pumilio (assembly GCA_030674055.1). Classification (NCBI taxonomy): domain Eukaryota; kingdom Metazoa; phylum Chordata; class Mammalia; order Rodentia; family Muridae; genus Rhabdomys; species Rhabdomys pumilio. Next base: position 1,463,621 of record JANHMN010000003.1, on the reverse strand, counting down.
GTCTACAGATGCACATGCACGCACCATCTCACACACACTTCACACACACACACACACACACACACACACACACACACACACACACTTAAAAATAAAATGTAAAAGAAGAACGTAGACAATATGGATACAGTGAAAACCTTCTTACCCTCCCCATCTGGAGCTCTTTAGCCTTTCTGCCTCCTTGTTCCCATCTTTAAAATGGGGATGTCTCCTTTCTCTGCGTGCTGAGGCAGTTAAATTAAACAGAGCTTAGAAGCTCTTAGGTCAGTGAGTGTCAGTCACCCGCGATGTTTTTAGTCAATTGTCCACATACAACAGCCAGGTGGGAGACAGCCCCAGCTACACCCCTGGTAGGGTTGAGGGTAGTACCCTCCCTTGGGGAAGGAGGACAGGAGGCACTTGCCACGGAGGGGCTGAGACAGCTGGATAGCTGCTTATTCCAGGAGACTGCCTGAGGTGTGAGGTTTGTTGGCACACAGAAGCTCCAGCTTCCTTCTGTATCTTAGCCAGTGGGAAGTAAGGAACACACCTCTAGTTAAACGAGAGCCGAGGAGCATTTGGAAGGAGCACAGTGAGTTACAGGTAGACCACCAAACAAAATTCAATTTTCAGGTACTGTGAGGGTGTAATGCAGAGGGAGCACCTACTTTGCATATCACAGGAGACAGTGGGTGATAAGGTGGGAGGCAGGGCCAAGGATGGATCTGTGTCTGGTGAGGCTGGGGTTGTTTCCGCCCTCCCTCTAATCACACCATTGCAGTGTTGATTCAGAACACAGCAGCCTATCGTGCACATCTGCTGGAGACTGCAGGGACCAGTGTCCCAGGACAGTGAGAAGCCACTCCATTCTGCCACCTACTCGCAACAGGCTCCCCATTTCCTCCTGCAATTACACAACAAACTGTTTTAGCTTCACAGGCCCTGGCTCTATAAATGGCCTGAGGCAGAGAGCCGCCAGGCAGCTAAGCAGCTTCAAACCTGGGGATTCAGGTATGAAGTGGGCTGTGAAGAGCCAAGTCAAGCCCCTGGCCCTGCAGGCACACCCCAGGCAGCAGAACTTTAAGATGCCACAGAACTCAGTCTCTACTTATCAGTGCTTAATGCAATTAGGGTTTAGGGAGAGTGATGGCACAGACAAATCAAGGGCAAGGCAGAGCCACAAGCTCTTGCCCCCTGGTGCAGCCTGGAGACAGGCAGTGGGCATTCTTTCCTGGGAGCCCTAGAGAGTCAAAGTCTTGATTTTGGAAGCCCACTGTCCATGTTCAGGGTCTGTTTCTAAGCCCTCTCCAAGTGAACAGCATGGCTCCAGGCCATGTAATATTCAGGAAGTCTGAGATTCTGGCCTTTTCTCAAGGATCCTCTTCCCTCTGATGCCGACAGGCTCAGAAGACACTATAGAGGCATGACCTTTTGAAAATTCCACCAATCTGTTTCTATCTGCATTCTTCTGTTCCTCCATCCATCATGCAACCAAGCACCATCCACTCATTTATCTCCAGACCCATCCACTGATTGAACGTCCATATATATCTATTTGTTTAAACATCCACCCACTGTCCATCCATCCATCCATCCATCCATCCATCCATCCATCCATCCATCCAACTGAACAGTATCACCCTCAAAACCCTGGCTCAGAAGACCATTATCTTGGGCAATGTGATTTCCACAGAGGAATCCGGGGGTGGGGGACACATATGTGAAGAGCATACTGGTTACAGAGCAGGGTTGTTGAGGCAGTACTCTCCTGGACTCATGTGAGGAACCTGCTGCCGAGTTTCCGCTCACTAAGGTGGGAAATAAAGCCTGTATACCAGTGTTGGGCAGCTAGAAATGGTCTGTGCATCACCAGACACAGCCTCAGTCACTTGAGCACTGGCTTGTCACAATCATTACCATTGTGGCAATCAATAGTGGTGTCATTTGGTTGGCTTTGTCCTGGTGACAAGCCCTGCAATTAATGCTCCTCCAGCACTAAGCACAGGGGACTTGTGTAGGACTAGACCCTAGGGCTCCAGTGTAGCCCGCACACAGTGAAGAGGAAGTGACAAAGTCCTCTAAGTGACCTGACTTACTATTTTAATGGACTCCAACCATAGTGGATTAGAGACCCACCACAAGAACCCCATTTAATCTTATCTACTCCCTAAAGACCTGCCACCATTGAAGCCACACTGGTGGCTAAAGCTTCAACATGTGAACTTGGGGTCAACCAATTTGGACCATGACAATGAAGACCCTTAGGCCTCTCAGGCTCATGCATACACACACCCCAAACCTAACCCCAGACGCACTGACAACCATGGGATCATTTAAACTAGCCAAGACCCTTGCCCTGGATGTCCAGGGTTTCCACTCCCTCAAGGGACTCCCTAGGCCCCCTGCCAAGAGCATCCACTTCCCCATGCTCAGCATGGTGAGTTCTGCTGCTCTCTGTCTCCATTAGAACCCCCCCCCATCTCTGCCTGCCTGCCACAGACACCACACTGGTAAGTGGTGTGTGCCTGACCATGACGGACACAGGGAGGGTAGAGACAGAGTCTCTACAGTTTGCCGCTTATAGATGGGCCGCTGTGGCCAGTGTATAGACCACCTGAGGTATCTTAGGTTTCAACAGCCCTGACTTTAATAAGCCCATTTTACAGATGGCAAAATAAGTGTCCAAGAAGGGGAGGGTGAGAAGAGCGAGTGCTGAGACTCTAAGACTCCCTCTCTCTCTCTCTCTAAAGGAGAGAGCACAGCCTCACAGCATCAATGGGTCCCTTTTCCTTCCTGGCAATGATTGGGCAAAGCTCACCAAGCCTCATGTTGGGGTGCACTTGTTAGTATAGGCAGTGGCCACAGAAGACAGATTCTGAACACAGGGAGTAGTCATGAGTTGATGGAAGCAACTGAACTCACACCCATAAACCTTTCATTGCCCTGGGTCAGACTCTATTTCTGTCCTAAATGGATTTCAGCTACAAAAAAAAATAATAATAATAATAATAGGTCTCATGCAAGCATGAAGCCTGTGGCTCACTTAGACTTCTGGTGAGCTCAAAAGCCAATGGCACAAGCAGCACTCAGCACTGCAGGGTTCCATTTCCGTGTGAAACTAAAGCCACACTGCTAACAGGTCTAGGGATTGTCCTTGGTGGAGGCAGGAGTCTGTGCTCAGTCTTTGGCTGGGTATTTAAATATTAAAATGAAATTTTAATCATCACAATTAAGACCCGAGTTCTGATGTTAAGTTCTCCCGTAACCCCTGGATGATCTGGTAATGACTTTTAAAATCAACTGAAGCAGAGTAAGACAGTGTGATTTTAATGCCTACCCAAAATGAGAGTTAGCAGATTGGAAACGGGAGGTCTGGACGTCTCCTACAACATTAGCCCTTCTCCTTTAACTCAGGGCTTGCTCTTTCTCCTTCCTGATTTATGAACTACCTCAACAAACGCTTAACATGTTATAGACAAGCTTTTAAGATAAGAGTGCGAACCCTGAGGTTTGGGTTTTGCATCCCCTGGCTGTTCCCCCTCCTTTCTGCCTAAGTAAGGATGCATGTGAGGGGCTCCTCTGCAGAGGATCTAGGAGCCAGCTCATCTCAGCTGCAGCCAAGTGTTTGTCCTGAAAGTCTCTGAATGAAGAGTCAGGGTTCACTTGGGGGTCACCCATATGTAGCAGGAAGTGAAGCTAAACTAATCCAGATTTACTCCTGGAAGAATCCCTTTGCCTATGTATTTAAAAACACAGTAGGGCTAAGCTGACACTAGGTCACCAGGCGCAATGTAAACACTGTGCATAGGTGTAAATGGGCCTGGGAAGCAGAAATGTAATGAGTTTTCTTTCTGAATGGTTGGAAAAGGCCCCTGATCCCTTCCTGCAGCCAGTAGCTGTGCGCTCTGATTGTTGCTTTGAGAGGCTCTGGGTTTCAGAAGTCACCGTGAGTCAGGTTCTTACTGAAGTCTGAGATAATTACAGTCTGTCCATATGTGTGGGGCTTGCTTGGTTTCTCCACCACACTCATGAGAAAGCAGCACTCCGGTCTTGGGAACACACCACAGGCTGCTGGGAAGACTCCAAGGGTTCCTCATGAAACTGCAGATCCTCTTTTAACTAACACACACACACACACACACACACACACACACACACACACACACCTCACTCCTTTTTCTAACAAAGAGTAGAATCAGGAGAACCATAGAGTTCATTGTCTCATCCTTTCTCCTTTTGGTTTGTTTGTTTTTTGTTTAGTTGGCTTCTGAGAAACCTGCACCCACATTCCAGAGCCTAAAGGTAGTTCACGGGACCCTCCCACTACATACCTGTGGCTGGCTTGGAACTTGCTATGTTGACCAGTCTGGCCTTGAACTCACAGCAATCCACCTGCCTCTGCCTCCCAAGTGCTCAGATTAAAGATATGCTTTACTGTGCCCAACAGGCCTACCTTCTTAATCTATAGGGAGTTTTCCTTCTCCTCATCTGCAGTACTTCCCAAGTGATAGGTAGACACTGGGGGAGGGGCCAGGCCCTGATGCTTCTAGTCTCCAGGACATGCTAGGAGCTGGAGACAAGACACTGTGTCCATCACATCATCAGGGCGTGGCACATTGCAGAGCCCACAGTCTTCCAGCTTCACCCTTCCATCTTGTACCTAGCCTTGCTCTGGCCTCAGAGGCTACCCATTTTTCCCTCTTGAGGCTGCGTCCTGGACTGCTTTCCCTCAGAGATCAGCATTCTGCGCCCTCCCCGTAAGCCTTTCACAAGTCTCCAAAGAGACTGCTGATGAATTAAGAGCAAAAGGGAAACTGTGCCTCAAATGAAACCTCTGCTGCCCTCCCTCTAGTCCTGTTCACTTGCCAGCCCTAGAGCATAGGATAGGGGCAGCTCGCCTGGGATCTTTCTTTTTGGTCAATATAAGCACATCTTGCTGGGGGATCCCTTCCTTCCTTGCTCTCAGAAAACCGAAGCCTTTGAGCTCTCTACCAACTGAGTTGCTTCCTGGGGTTTAATAAAAGCAAGCATTTGAAGGAGTCCTTCCAGGCCAGCTGTGTACTGAGCACCTGACACACACACACACACACCTTTTAAAAAATTTATTTTTGTGTGCCACATGTGTAGGTGCCTGTAGACGCCAGTCCTCCGAAACTGGAATTCCAGGTGGTTGTGAGCTGACTGACATGGGTGCCGGAAACCAAACTTGACTTCTTTGGCCCCTCCAATACATATTTAACATGACACTCAAAGATCCAGAATCTGCTTTGTGCTACCTGTCCCAAGTTCAGTCTTAGATGAATTTCTTAACTTCCCTAAAGCTTCTGACTACCTGTTACAATCAGGACACATTCTAGCCCACAGTCTACAGCCCCCATTGTATTGTCTTGTGACCCTCGTTTTGGGCTTCCTCTCCCTGACTATGACATAGTTTATTTCTGCTGATCCAGAGAGCACATCTGGGCTACCGTCTCCACTCACCTAACCAACATTCCTCAAAGGCTGCCTGGGCTCTGGAGATTCATGTGAAAAGTCTGACACAGGACACACACACACACACACACACACACACACACACACACACATGCATGGATGTGCACGCATGCACAGACACACACACCAAAGAGAGGGAATTACTACTGCTCTGTGGAGCAGAACAGAGATCGAGGAAACAGGTCATATCAGTGACACTCATTTAGACACACAGGGCTCTGACAGGTTGCTTTAGGACCAAAAGGGAGCAAGTTGCCAAGATTACTGACTCATCCTAGTCTGAAGAGAGGCTTCTTTCCAAATCCAGTGTTTTCTTGCAATTGCTTCTTGAGCAGAGCTCTCAATCCCAGTATCCCAGGGCCTGTAAACCAACTGTGGTTGACACTGGCTGCATGCTTCGGAGGCATCTCAGGCTAGAGCTGCTACCTCCAGGACTCTCTTGCTGTGGCGACATCCTGTGGTAGATGTGGAATTGCACCTTGGGGCTGGGCCCCTCTTCCATGTTTTGGACTCTGGTTTTTGTGGTTTTGTTTGTTTGTTCGCTCGTTTGTTTGTTTGTTTTGCCTGTTTCTTTCTCTCTATTCTGCTTCTTCTACTTTTTGTCCCCTGTAGACCCAACTTTGCTGCTGCTGGAGAGGCTGATTCATTTGCCTCCTGGGGAAGCGCCTTTTCAGGCCGGGTGACAAGTCACAGGAAGCCCATGCTTTGGAGCGCAGCCTCAGCAAGTCAGAGCTAGATTTTCTTTATGTGTAAGAGGCCGGCCACTAGGAGCAATCTTTTAGGAGTGAACCTGTCCCAGAAACGGCAGATACATAACTTTCCTGTTGCTGTTGGACAACTTCTGCTGGGGTTATGGGCCCCTGGGTGAAGAAGGACAGAGACTGGGCCTGCCAGGGGCAGACAAGGGCAGTTAGGCAAAATCCTAGCTGTGTCTATTCTCAGCTCCTCCTTAGACCTCCCTCAGAACCTGTCCTCTCTTGCTCTTACCTTCTGTTCCAGCATAGCTGTGAGATGAGCGGAGAGGGGTTTGTTTTCTGGGCATCATTTAGTAACTGGGCTGTGCGCGGCTCTAAGGGCAGTAGCACCTTGTTTCTTCAAGTTCTTACAATAACACTATGAGGGAGGGACAAGTCAGTCACAGCTTTAGAGGCGATCTGCCAGAGCAGCATGGTCCTGATGCGTCCAGGCTGCACGGGAATCGAGTGTGTCCCTGTGACGCCACAGTGCCAGTGCCTCTTCCCCAGTGTTGTAGGGTAATCAAAAAGATAATTGGGCTTCTGTTTGTTTGTTTTATTTTTCATTTTATTTATATGAGTATACTGTAGCTACCTTCAGACACACCAGAAGAAGGCATTGGATCCTGTTACAGATGGTTGTGAGCCACCATGTAGTTGCTGGGAATTGAACTCAGGACCTCTGAAAGAGTAGTCAGTGCTCTTAACTGCTAAGCCATCTCTTCAGCCCTTGTTTTGGTTCTTGGACACAGAGTCTTTTATAGACCAGGCTGACTTCAAATTCACTATATAAAACATATTTAAAAATGACCTTGAGGGAGCTGGAGAGATGGCTCAGCAGTTAAGAGCACTGATTACTCTTCTATAAGTCCTGAGTTCAATTCCCAGCAACCTCATGGTGGCTCACAACCATCTGTAATGGGAACCGATGCCCTCTTCTAGTGTGTCTGAAGACAGTTACAGTGGACTTCTATACATAAAATAATAAATCTTTAAAAAATGATATTGAACTTCTGATCCACCTGCCTTGACCTCCAATTATTGGAATCTCTATCATGTGTCACCTTGTCTGTTTTATGATGCTGTGGATGGAAGCCAAGGCTTCCTGCATGCTAGCCTGGTACTCTACCTGCTGAGCTACATCTCCAGCCCAGGGCTGCAGCTTTGTGTGGGGTCTCCTTGCTCAACACTGATCTCCTGGTAGCCAGCCTGGGTGTCTGCACTGCTGAGGGTCTAAAGCTATTGCCCCTATCTAGGTCCCCAGTGGTGACCAAAACTAGAAGGTTCCTGCCTCTTGCTTCTAAACAGCCAGCTCAATGGGTTCCTTGTGGATTCTGTCTTTGCATTGGAGGGTGGTGAGAGAGCTCATGGAAGAAAGACAAACCCTCTGCCTATTCACTTTCCCCAAGCCAGTGTTCCTGTGCATGCTATAGATATTTTAGAAACTTCTCTGGGTTATCCAGCACCCCCTTGAGCCCAGGTCTTTGTATGGCTATCCCCTGGATGGTCCAGTTGCTTGGGTGCATCTCTGCTTCTGTAGAATGTGAGATCTTGGGTCTGTGTTTGAGGTCACTTCCTGTCTCAGTGGTGTTGACCTCCTAAAACTCTGCTGTTCAGTCCCCTCTGCCTATTGCAGGGCATCTGCCTGAACCCTATCCTCCCTCATCTCAGTTTGCATACCACTGCATTTCATGCTCTTAGAGCAAGCTTCTCCTTCTTCCCTGAGGTCGTGTCATTTCCACCAGTGTAGGAGGAATAAGAAAGACTCGTGGAGAAGCTGTGGTCCATGGGAGACTGTAAAAATGCTTGTCCTCTGTTGATGACCCATGTGCACACGTGTGAGGTCCTGAGAAGCTTCCATTTCCTCCCTGACTGCAGGTTTCTTGAACTCCAGAAGCTCTGACTCGGCAAGCTTCTCCAGGTCCTGGCTTTTGACCACCCCTACACTTGAGACTACAGTTTCCTCTCCCTCCACTCATCTCAGCTCCCACACCACATATTTCTCCTCTAGTCCCTAGATTTACTGATTCTCTTTCTTCCCTCAATAAAAGAGTAGGCCTCCCATGGATATCAACTGAACATGGCATACCAAGACTAGGCACAAACTCTCATACCAAGGCTGGGTGAGGCAAACTGATAGGAGGAAGAGGGTCCCAGAATCAAACACTTCCGCTTCCACCTTTACAGTCCCCACAAGAATACCAAGCTAGCAGCCATAACCTATGTGCAGAGAACCTAGTGTATGTCCATTCAGGTTCCTTGATTGTCAGTTCTCTCTCTGTGAGCCCCTTTGAGCTGTACTTAGTGCTGTTGTGGGTCATGTTCTCCTAGTGTCCTCCACCATTCTGGTGACTGTAATTCTTCCTCCACCTTTTCTAATAAATTTTTTGTGCTTTGAAAGAGATTTCCAATCTGGGGTCTCTCTCCACCTAATGTTTGTTTGTATTTCTCTAAATCTGCTTCCATCAACTGCCAGAGGAAGCCTGTCTGATGATAATTGGACTAGCCTCAGATTTATGACTATAGCATAATATCAATGGGAATAATTTTATTGACATTTTTTTCTATTCTATATCACTGGACTATCGGGTCTCTTTCTGCTGGTCATCCAGGCAATGACAGGCATGGGCTTCTTCTCATGGAATGGGCCTCAAGTTAGGCAAGTCATTATTTGGCCACTTCCACAAGTTCTGTGCCACTGTTTCCCTAGTACATCCTAGTAATTTGCAGGCAGGACAAACTGCAGATCAAAAGATTTGTGGCTAGGTTGGTGTCCCAGTCCCATCACTGGAAGTCTTGCTTAGTTACAGAAGATTGCTAGTTCAGGATCCATATTCTCCATTATTAGAAGTCCTCATATTTGTCCCCCCCCCCATAGATTCCTGGGGTTTTCACGTTGCCCCCAAATGACCTCTAATTTCAGCTGTCTCTTCTCCAACTCTCACCTATACCTTCCCCATTGATCTCTTCTATTCCCATCCCCCATTCACCTGTAGTTCACTCACAAAATCTATTCTATGTCCACTGCCCAGGGAGAGCTGTGCATCTCCCTCAGAGCCCTCTTTACTACATAGCCTCCTTGGGTTTGTGAACCATAGCATGATAATCATTTATGTAACAGTTAATATCCACTTATATCCACGTTTGTATCTCTAGATGTGTGTTACTTCACTCAGGATGATTTTTTTGTAGCTCCATTCATTTGCCTGAGATTTTCATGATGCCACACTTTTTAACCTGCTGAATATTAGTCCACTGTATAAGCGTGCCACATTTTTAATCCATTCTATGTTTGAGGAATATGTGGATTATTTATATACCTTGATATTATGAATAATGCTTCTATGAACATAGCTGAGTAAATGTCTTTGTGATAAGATGGCTTATTCTTTGGATATTCCCAGAAGTGTGTCTTGAGGTAGATCTATTCCCATTTTCTGAGGAACCACCATATTGATCTCTAAAGTGGCTGTGCAAGTTTGCACTCCCATCATCAATGGAAGACAGTTCCTCTTGCCCCACACCCTTATGAGCATGAGTCATGATTTGTATTCTTGATCTTAGCCATTCTGACAGGTGTCAGATGGAATCTCAAAGTAGTATTTAAATCAATAACATTGTGCTATTATAAGAATGTGAAGAATGGTATTGGTTACAGTGCTTGGTTCTGTCAGTGACACAACTCTCCTCCCTTCATTCCTTTCTGAGATTCTAGACCTGAAGATAAATGTATTGCATTGAAAGTGAATGTTCCACCTTCAAAGGAGGCAATTATTTTTCAATAGAATATAGGTCAAAGATAAAAACACTTCACTAAGGGTGTTAAATTACAGTAGAACATAGAATACATTTTCATTGTTTTACTCACAAAAGTTTTAGAAAAGACTGTGGCTGTGATCTTGTCACAAGAGGCCCAAGATGTGAGTTTCTTTGCTGCGAAGTATCCAGTACTGCTATGCTCTTGTGTGGCTGAGAAAGACAATTTCAACCTTCAAAGACTTCTTAACAGGAATGGCCTATGTCATAAACACAGGCTATTCCTGTAACTTCATCAATGTGTCCCCAGGAAGGGTACAATTAGATGTCAGAAAAAGCCATATGGAGCAAAATTTCTCAACAGGAGTGATCTTTTTATCACCCCCAGCATTGTGCCAATACTGGAGACATTTGCAGACACAATTTCTAGCATCTAATCCTTTGAGTCCAAGGATCTTGCAATTCTCAGGACAGATGCCAACTTCCCAGTTTCAAGGCCCAGTGAGTTCAGCATGCAATGCTTACTGTAGACCATGGCTTCTCAAGTTCTTCTCACTCATGATCCCTTTTTGCTGAAGACAATTGTATGCAATTACAAGTACTTAAATTAAGTCAGTTTATAAATCAAATATATACTGGCATTGAGTCAAAGAAAAATGTACTTAAAAACAATTCTTTGGTATACACATAACTTCACCATTTTTAAAAGACAAATTTACATATTAATTACATATTACTGAAAAAGATGTGCTTATTTATTTTTCCAGTGTAACAAATATAACATTGAGGAATAAGAGCAGAAAATATTAACAATTTTTTTCATAATTATGTTTGCATAGCAGCAGAAAATTTTGTATGTAAAAACACTGTAATGTGTAAGATATGATTAGTCTCAAATCTAACCTGAATCTCAGACAGTACTTCTTGGCATTCTGTGATGTGTGGGCACATGCAAAGGACAAGCTTCACACTGTATTCAGAAGCAAGGCTGCCATAAACTACCCTAGTGCAATTTTGCTGAGAACACCGGGGATTTAAATGTAAATTTGTTTCTGAATTAATTTGTTCTGGTCGCTAAATTTTCTTCAACATTTACATTCAGTTATGAAAATGCAAAGGAATGATGTGACCTTTAGCTGGTAAAAACAATAACAATTTATTATGAATTCATTAAATGTAAGAGTATGGATTATGTCTTATTCTTAATTTTAGTTAAAAAGGTTTTGACTGTTTTTAAAAATGGACTCCTTTGTTAAACTACTAAGAAAGACATATTGTGATTGGTTTGTATTTAATAAATAATGAATTGAATAAATAAATATAATTTGAATTGTATTTAATGAATAATGATGTAATAATTTTATATTATAGCTAAAAAGTTGTGAACTATTCAAATATTTCCTAGTTTTAAAACAAATAACATAAATTGCAAGATCCTTTATGCCCAATCTGTTAACTCAAAGATTCATTTTGTTTCACCATCCTTTCAACTTGATATCCAGAGCAGCAAGGGATTTGGAATCTTGGGTGAATAGGTAACACAAACCAGAAGACCACTTAATGCAAAAGATAACACTCCAATCATGACATCTTAACAACCTTACAGATGAATACTAAAGTAACAGGTTAGTACAACTGCAAAATTGGAAACTATTTCAAAAGAACAGGAAAGGAGAAACAGAGAGCAACTAGAAGGAAGTAGGCATGTGAGGGTGTATCTGGGAGGAGATAAAAGGAGAAATGGTGAAGACCCAGAATTCATCATAAGAATTTTTCAAATAATATATGTTGTTAAAATATAAACAAAACAGTATGGAAGATGGATGCATACGCATATATTCTTCAAACATAATGATCTGAAGAGAATGCAGTAAAGAATCACAATTCTTACAGTCAGAATAAAATGATTTAGGAGAACAAGTGGAACGTTTCAAATATTACTAGGTAAAGATTTAACGAAATGAGTAGGTGTCTGGTCATGACCTCTCCTGGGTTTTCTTCATGGCCCTCACAAGTCATATGCTAAAAATGATACCAACCCCCCCAAAACCCAGTGTAGCCATGAAAGTTAGGAGGGCTGTGCCTAATTACATGGACTTTAGAACCTGATCCCACATGTTTTCTGGACTTTCGGAGCCTGCAGTCATTGTATTTCAAAAGTCAGGAATGAAAAAAAAATGTCTTCTGATATAAAGTGGATACTTTGGTCATAGCAATGAGCAACACCAGAAGTGAATTAAATCAGTCTAATCAATTAATGAAAGTTGGCTATAATAACCATGCTTCTAACATCCATGAAGCTTGTGTATAATAATGAAGAATATAATAGAAAGCCCTAAATGTCTGGGAACTAAGAAACAGAGTTCTAAGTCACGAGGACATCTAGGAAACAGTTTAATTTGACTCATTCTAAAAATCACAACCTACTAAAGCTTACAAGATGAGGTTAAATTAATGCTTTGAAGAATTTATTGTTCTAAACATAAGTATTAGAAAACTAAAAACCAAAGCTGTAACTAAACAAGTATATTATAACTAAAAACTAAATTATAACTCAAGGAACTAGAACACATTCAAACATAATTGTAAGGAATGAAATGGTATAAGAAAAATAGAAATTCTCAAAATTGTAAAATCACATCAAAAAGTGAAAACCATACAACTAATAAGTATTTTTACATATTATAGTAGTTGTTAAACTCCTAATAAATCCACCAACAAAGAAAGAAAATATTAGTTATCAAAAAAGGAAATGGGAATATTATTACTACTAATTCAATACAAAACGATGGGATGATAAAACTTCCTGTCAATGAATTTGATGGTTTAAATAAAATGGAAAAAAAGTCTAAAACCTCACAACTTGGCAAAACCAACAATTAAGAAATAGAACATTTAAAAAGTCCTATATCTGCTAAAGAAGATTATAGTTAAAAACAATGTATCAAAAATACCTGTGGGCACAGATGGCTTCATCGCTAAAAATCTTCCCATCACTTAAATGAGAAAAAAATAAAAATGTTTTGTAATTTCAGAGATTAGAGAAAAAATGGAACCAATGCCAAATTATTTAATATCAGGTTACTCTGCTCAAGATGACAAAGCCTGATGAAGATGTTCTAAAAATAAACATTCCAGAAAAATAGTTCTCATTAAAAAAGAAAGAAAGAAAGAAACAGAGAGAGAGAGAGAGAAAAGAGAAAAAGAAAACAGTCAACAAAATGTGAGATTCAATTAATAACAAAACAAGAAATACAGAACACTATTCCTGGCAGGGACACACCTGCCTGAAGACTCCTTGAAAACTAGGAGAAAGCTGACCCAGAGTTCCTGTAAGACAGGGACAGAGAGGGACTGGAGAGATGGTTCAGGGGTTAAGAGCACTGACTGCTCTTCTAGAGGTCCTTAGTTCAATTCCCAGCAACCACCAACCACATGGCGGCTCACAAGCATCTGTAATGGGATCTGTTGCCCTCTTCTGGTGTGTCTGAAGAGAATGACAGTGTACTCATATACATAAAATAAATAGATAAATAAATAAATAAATCTTAAAAAAAAAAAAAAAAAGACAGGGACAGAGAAAGCCCCAGGCAGGTTTACACCGGTGAACTTAAGATGCTACATGCTTGCCTTAGGATCCTACTGCATGCTCAGACAAGACCTCAAGGTACGACTTCTGCTTATCCTTAGCTCAGAACAAGCAGAAATGAGACAAAGGCAGAGTCCTAACTTGGATTCATTCCAGGACCCACAGGAAATCTGCAAAGACTCTTAGTTTCTTATTCCCTGGCTCCAGGTAATCCTGGAAATCATTATCAAAATAGTAGCTGACCACAATGTAAAGAAATGGTGACACCAGAGATCACTTACACACACACACACACACACACACACACACACACAAATAAATTAAAAGCATTAGAAAATAGTTGAGAAAACCCATTAACAGACATAATCCACAGCAAAAACAAAGACTGGAGAAGGGAATGTAAGCTTCAGAGCCATTTCATTAGAGACGTCCCATCTACAACAGAAAGAAATTACAAACCATGCAAAGAAATAAAGAACTGTGGACCAATTATAGGAGGTATCAATTAAAAAAAATACAGGTACCACCAGATGCCTCCATCAAAAAAGTGATTTTATTTATTTGTTTGTTTTAAGACAGAGTCATACTCTGCCAGAACTCGCTATGGAGACCAAACTGAGCCAAAACTCAGAGATCTACCCGTGTCAGCCTCCAGGTTCCACCTCTGCCAACATTTCTGACCTAGAGTCTACTCTCTACCACCTTCTTAGTCCTGTCCTGTGTTCTCCAGTCCAATGCCTATAGTTTAAAATATTCCTCCTTCCCTGAGAGACACATTCTGTAGAAACTATCACAATACCTCTCTCTCCTCCTTAGAAGCAGAATATGAAAGAATCTCTCTGCTCATTACCCAAACTACACAGCAGGAATACCTGAAGCTACACACACGTGTTCTGCTTTGCTCAGCTTCAGGGGCACTACAAGAATTGTAAGGCAGCATCCTACAGCCCTGGGTTTCTTCCTTACCTCCATCCCACATTACTAACTGAAGACTCTACTAAGAGCTTAACTTCTCTCTACTTACTACAGAGGAATTCCATCTGTTCTAGTGTTGGCACAGAAGGCTGACATCAGCCATGAATATGGAATGGAAATCTCTTCTCACCACTAAGATGTAGGAATAAGAATAAGCCCACTCACCCCACAGTCAGAGCCCATTCACACCCCACAGGTAAGAGCCCACTCACTCACACCCCACAGGTAAGAGCCCACTCACACCCCACAGGTAAGAGCCCACTCACACCCCACAGGTAAGAGCCCACTCACACCCCACAGTAAGAATCTCGACTCACACCCCACAGTAAGAACAATTTTCTCTTTCAAATCTCCAATCCCCTCTTACTTCTTCCAACTGTCACCTTAGAGTGCTGCTGTTACACTTTGAACTTATGCACAATCTGGAACTATTATAAACAAGAGTCTTAAAACCTCAAAGGCAGGTGACCACAAACACCCTCATATTGCCACTTTGTGCAGCTCTCCAGAGATTAAGTAACACATAATTCAACTATTAGACAAAGTTTGGAAAATGCACTCTACATTTCAAACTTTCAATTGTTTAAAACAGGTTCTTGCAATGTAACTCTGGCTGGCCTAGGACTTTCTGCATAGCCCAGGCTAGCCTTGCCAATCATGAAAATCCTCCTGTTGTAAACTATGGAATTCTCCATTTATAATTGTAAACTACTACACCCATCTACCATTAAACTACAATATGCCTGTTCTTGATCTAAGAAGCAGAGACACATTAATTTAGATTGGGACTCTGGCCAACTACTGGCCAACTGTCTGCATAAATGAGGAATTATGGGAACACAGCTCCTCCCATGTGTTAATACTGACACTGCTAACATACTACAAAGACAATATTGAGATCACAGAAACCACCTGAGCAACAAAGCCGTAGGTATCCAATGCACAACTTTTTATAGAAATAGTTTCTTGGGCAGGATAGATGTTTCCATGGTAAGGGCTATACACACATGGGTACCTAACTTCAGAGCCCAGCACCTATGTTTAAAACAAAACAAAAAAGATCCTGTGGCTGCATGGGATACTTTGTGGGCAACAATGAGAGCATTGCTACAGCTTGCTGGCCCACAAGCGCACACTAGCATGTGGGTTCCGAGATTTGAACTTGGATCCTCACGCTCCCATGGCAAGCACTCGACCACATGAAGTATCTATCCAGCCCAAGATGTTGTTCTCAAATAAATTTTCTAGTTGAAATATTATTTACCAGTTCGTTGGGTACATCTTTGGTGTTTTACCTTTATTAGCAAATACTACTTGTATATGTTTCTGGGAACAATATGATGTTTCAACATGCATATACTATGGGGGGGGGGGAAGGTGACTAGCAGGGTTTTTGACAAGAGCACATAATCTCAGAATTAGGGAGGCAGAGGCGGATCCTGAGGGCTCATTGGCCATTCAGTCCAGCATACTCGCTGAGAAACTGTCTCAAGGAAGGAAGGAAGGAAGGAAGGAAGGAAGGAAGGAAGGAAGGAAG